>OY728137.1:921354225-922604225 GCA_963277665.1 Viscum album
TTCATTCTCCACCAGTTAATTTATATTCCATGATAATATAATAAAATCATATCCTCATTTTAATTTTTTTGTTTTTATGTTAATAATATGACCAAAATATCCACACACATCCATTAAATGGGATGCACAACCATCGTTTGTGTGTACGCCAGACAACTGCCTTGCGAACCGACACCATTCATTATTCCATTACCACCTCTAATAGTTAGAAATAATGATTTAATTTGAGTTTTTATGATATATATGATATTTATGAGCTATTTTTTTCTTCTAGAATTATTATATAACACATAACTTCATGCTTTCCATTTTTTGGGAATACGATAACATCGTTTGTGGACGTGTGGTCTAATTCTTCCTCAAGGTAATGAGTTTCGTTCACACTTTACGTGGAGTGTATAAGGGATTGTTTTATTAAAACTTTAAAATATTTATGACATAATAATTATAATATAATGATAATATATATATAGATCATTTAATATTCATTATTTTAAAATATGATAAGAAAATGGAAACATCCTTCCTGCGTACTTACGACCTACCGTCTTAGTGAGGAGTGTTTTTCATTTGTTATTTTTGTATATAATAAACTATTATAAATAAATATATGATGAATATATATTATATTTATATCAATTTTGACATTATTTTAATATGTTAATCAGGATCTAAGTAAGAGGATCAAGAATAACAAGTTAAATAATATATTAAAAACATAACGGTTATTACCCAAAACGTAACTTTAACATGAAGTTATTAATAAAATAGTAATATAAAGTAATTATAAAATAGTAAATGGTATTATATATAAAAATATGTTTCTTTGTAATAGGTATAATAAAATAATTTTATTTATACATGTAGTTTGAATGCGTACAAGGAATGTTAGGACATAAGGTAAGGGTTTTATCATCTCACTTTTATTTCCGTGAGATATATGATATATTCACAACTTATTCTTGTTATGTGGTTAATATAATGACCTATGAATTGTTATATAATTATTTTTTTGGTTAAATATAAATATAAATATAAATTTATTTTATTCCTTCATGGATATTCGGACTTAAAAGTTACTCTAGCTGTAAGGGGATCACAAGTCTCAGATTTATTTCTTCAGGACTTATGCCATATTCAGCACTCATTTATCTTGTGTGGTATATATAATTTCCAGTAATGTATTATATTATTATTATTATAAATAAATTTACAGGTATTCAAATATCTATTTTATGATATATCTTTCATGGAGTTTATGGTTGAAAAGTAAACAAACCGGTAATGAAATTTTGTCTCAATTTTCCTTCTTTGAGATACATATAATGTTATGCACCTATATTATTATAAGAGGGTTTATATACTGCTCTTTGACATGTAATACCATTAAAATATATTTTTTACTGATATTTTATGCTTCATATAATATTTTCATTTCATTGGTATTACGATTAAAAGTTTCGAATGTGGTAACATTTTATTGCTATAATCTCATCATTTATCAAGATTGATTATGGATATGATTTAATAGATGAAATATTATGATAAATATCTAATAAAATCTCATGTTTTTTTTATATACTATAATTTTTCAAGATATATTCAAGTAATGGTACCATTTCCTCACTCTTTGGTAGTTAGTATAAAAAAGAAATTGTTTTTAAGAAGATTTGACTTTATATCTCTCGTTGCTCAGAAATCTATGTTCTTTCAAAGACCTTGTTTTCTAAAAATATTTTCAAAAAAGTTCTAATATTTTCATATGATACTTAAAAGCCAATTTAAACCATGTTTTACTATTTTTAAGAAAATAGTTTCTTTAAAAGGTAATATTCGTTTTGTTTTCTGATCGATGCACCTTTTAAACTTTTATAGTGCAAGAGGACTGTTCGGTAAGTACAAATTTATCCTCAATAATGACTATAATTTATTTGAAGCTCCATTAGTAAGGTTTCAGTGTGATTTTAATAAAAAAATGGTATCCATATGTCTACAAAAATTTAACATGGAAATAGCTTATTCCTCAAGAAATATTTTAAAATATTTTTAACCATTAATTTATATGTTTTAAATGTAGTTTTCAAAGAAAAGAATTTTGATAATGTTTTTTGCATTAGAATTAGTAATTTTCAATGAAAGGTTATTTTCCTTAGGAATTTTTCCAAGTGATCTTATAAAATACTTCTCTATATTAGATAAAATCCATTGAAATAATGCATTCATTACTAGAGATATTATCTAAGGACACAACCTATAATATTTCTCTGAATTGTTTATGTTTTGATAAAATTATTCTTTAGGAACCCATTTCTTTTCCATAGGATAATCATGTTTCAAAGGGATTGATATTAAACCCATTTATATTATATGGCTTAATAAAGTTATGTATGAATAGTAATTTTTATGAGTTTTAACGGTAATATAAAATATATATGTACATTATTAATGTTGTGGTTAATGGGCATTCCTTCTTCGATGGGGTGGCCAAGATAGTTTCAGGAACAGACCTTAAATATTAAATGATGGGGAGGCCCAAATAGTTTTAATTAAGGCTACTATTGCTTATATGACGGGGTGCTACAGATAGAACCAGGTAATCCCTTTGAAACCTATATTATGGGGTGGACACGATAACACCAGGTAATGCCATTACAATTTATATGATAGGGTTTCCCAAATATAAGAGTATGAGTCTGTTATAGTTTATGTGAGGGTTGGGACCTATTCACCCACCAATTCATTAGGTAAATATTTAAATCTAATGATATTAAACTGGAGGGAATGGGAACTGAAATCAGTTCAGTGAAATAATTTTTCTGCTAAGATGATATTGTGTGTAAACCTTTACTACTAAGATGATCTTGGGAGTGAACCTTGACTACTATGATTACTTTAAGATTTAACCTTGAATACTAATATTTTTTAGGGAGTGAACCCTTTACACTATAATTAAAGAGATTGAAATGGGGATGGTGGTGTGTCCCTCCCATTAGGTAAACCCCAATGAAGTGCCCTGGTAGGTTTAGGAAATATGACTTGACATATGGGGAATGATTTTACATGCTCACATGTATGCCAAAAATTCCATTGCTTATTCCATTGTTACACTACCATAGATTATGATATCTATTATATTATGATTCAAATCTTACAAATATCTAGTCTTTATTCCATGAATCTTGATTGTGATCTTTGATATACAGTGTATGATCTTATAATTTCATGATCATGTTCTTATATAATTATGCTCATGCTATGCTTACATATATCATATTTTACCCTTACTTAGCATTTGAGCTCACCCATTTCTTATGTTTTATTTTACATAGGTTATGAAGAATGGTTTTAAGTAGGATCACCAATTGTGAAGAACATTAATGTACATATTTAAGATCTTTCATGAATATAGAAGATTATGTTTATGAGTTTCTAAAGACACTAAACTATTATAGTCCTCAAGCATATAGTTTTGTAATGTGTTGAATATTCATGTAAACTGATGTAATATTTAAATATGTTAATCATGGTTTTATATAGTTGGGTTAAAAGGAAAGTATTAGTCAAGAATTGTAAAATAGGATGAGAAAAAATTAGTTACATACATAGGTATATTTCTAAGGATATGAATTAGGACTCCTCTTAGGATAAGTCTAAGGATGAGTTAAATTATTGGAAAATTTCCTTGAATATTTTTAAAGGATAGATTAATTAGTTTCAAAAAAATACATATCTATATAGATTTTACCTATGGATTTGGATCTAGAAAATATGTAAAAATTGTGAACAACCCTGAAAACACCATATTGATATAGACTTGATCAAAAACTGGTACCTTAAAATGAGCCTTTCTACACACCTAGTTTGACACTCCTAGGGAATATATTTTGGAAATTCACAAACTATTTAAGAACTAGTATGAAGGATTTATATAGAATATAACTATGAAAAAACTTGGATAAAACTATGGTTTAATAGACTATATATTTTGGAGTACTATTTTAGAAATCCTATAAGTCATTTTCATGATTATGTGGTTTTCTTTTATTATATGTGTTACCCACACTATGCTTTCTGGTTTTAGTTAATGGTGGGAAATAGAAGGAAATTTGATATCATTTAATTTTTATATGTGTAAAGTATGATCATTATAAAAATTTATTTCCTAAGTGGAAATCTCATGAAGAAAATTGGGAAGGTAATATGAGTACTGGGTGTTCTTCTAAATATTAAGAGACCATGAATGACATGTGAAATATAAAGTATGTTCTAATAATGTTAGATGATTTATGTGTATATGTATTGGAATTCAAGAATTATGTTATTTGAATCGTGAAGTATATGTTTTCCATTAATGATTTGAAATAAAAAATATATTTTTTGTTGTTTATGAACAATAAAATTGATTTATGGAATTGAAATATTTTTATTAAGGGAAGGTAACCCTTAATGTGTTCCTTACGTTGAGAAAATAATGTTATACTTAGATAAAGAGATGATTGATATGGATTGACTAAATTGGATAATACTTATTACCTTGAAATTGATTATTAATTTATTGACAAAATCTTATATATTATCATTAATGAAGTTTAATTTTTTTTGTACTTAAGGAATATATACAATATTCTTTGGAATTAGAAACCATGCACATTTTTTGTAATCTTTTATTGAAATTAAGGTTATTACCATGTTTCATGGGAATTCAAGATAAAGGTATTCAAATTTCTAGAATATAACAACCAAGATCTAATTTTTGATATATGGGAATCAATTTTAAGATTATTTTGTGAAATCTAGTGACATTATATATAGATTAATGGATTTTCATATTATATAAGGGTTATAGGGTTATACATTTTTGGAAAGGTTTAAGTTATACATCAGAAGTGGTTTTGAGATTAACAAATTATCTCTCCATATAAATATTTATACATATGATAACCTATTATAACCATTTTTCTATGATTTTAACCAAATATGAATAGAATGAGCTATCATTTTACCTAATGATCAATCGGAACCTTATGATTGAAAAATTCAACTACTTTTCTTGGAGTAAGAGATGAAGTGTGAATCAAGTAATTCACAACCTAAGGGTGATATTTTTCATATGAAAAGAAACAAATTTATGTAAGTATATTGCCTCACAATATTAAAGAGTAAAATAAGTCTGAAACTATAGTAAAAGGATATTTAAAAAGATACATCATAATACATTTGTGTCTATTGAAATGATGGTGTTATAAATCATCACAGATTTATGTGCTTGAGGCCCTTAAACTTTCATTGATCATTTAATCACTTATGATCAATGAACACAATTATTACCTATAATTATTTATATTTTTCATATATATCCAATATTTTTTTTACCATCTACATTATCCTATTTTAAACCTTATTATATGTTACTTTGGGTAATTTTTATATTTCCGACATTTTTTTTAATGAATGCTTTTGTATTAATTTTTACGATTTCAGTTTCTATAAATGAAACTTTTTATTCTTAAAACTCTTTTATCTCATAATAATTTTTAGGGATAAATTCATTTTAAAATGGGTAGAATGTAAGACCCATAGTTTTTATGAATTATTTTTTTGAATAAATTAAATTTCTTTAATAACTTGAATTGCACGCTACACCGTGATATGCTTTCATTAGAAACAACACCATGTTAAGATTTCACTATGCATAACTATTATATTATCTTTAGATATAGAAAACACTATATTTCTATTTTTTACACATAATTTTGAGTTCCTTCTATCACTTGTGTTCCACACAAGACTGAGTTTTACAAAAATACAACATACTATTAATTTTATTAAAATATTGTTATAGTTATACCCTAATTATTGGAATAGAATATATGAGTAATATCGACTACTTTATGAAACTATTGTTTAAACATGTTTATAAAATGAATAATTTTTTTAACAAATAATTTGAATGTATAATGAAATCCAAGTTAATTTAAAGGAATTATTTTTACAAAAAAAATATTTTTATGCCCGTAGAGGCATTTTATCTTTAAAAATTTAAAAAAATCACTACTAGTGAGAGATCATAGTGAATTTTATATATTATAAATTCAATTTTTTAATATTCATCTAATATATTTCTTTGGAATAAGCTATGAAAAAATACATTTTTAGGAGTGAAAAGATGTATTTTTTAAAAAGTTAATTTTACCACCATTTGATGATGAAATTTTTTGAAATAAATTTCTTGAAAATTTTATAAATTTTAGTTGAAAAAATCAAATTCATTTCTTAAATTTAAATATAAAAATTTACTTTTGGTGATTTTTTGTTTTTTTTTCAGATAAGATTCAATTTTTTATGATTGGTGGAAAACACAAAATTTTAATTTAAAACTACATTTTAGTATAATTTATATATATCTGCGTTATATTTTAAATTTATATTAATTTATATTTATTTCAATTAAAAATATATAAGTACTATTTTGGTCATCTTAATAATTTTCACATTGAAATTGTATATAAAAACATTTCAATGTTTTGGACAATTTCACCTTAAAAACTTGTTGTTTCATCCCATCGACGTGATTAATTTTATGTTCTCTTCCAAAAATTATGTGTTTATAATGTTAAAAAAATATGGAATATTTTAAATTAGTATAATTTATAATTTTTATTAAGTTCAAATTAGTTTTTGACCAAAAATATTAATGAATATAACTAATATTAATTATAGCAATGAAGGTAAAAATGAGTTTATATAGTTGTTAAACTTTAACATAAGGAATCAAATAACCTAGATACATGGCAAAACTCCATTTTGTGGACATATTTAGACCATATCCAACATTTTATAGAAAATGTAACATTATTAGAGGCACTTTTTGTAAGGGAGAACTCTCAAGAGTGTTTACTTTTTTATATTTACAAGAATGCCACTCCTCGTCCATTATAAAAGGGTACACACCCACTCAATTATTCACACCTATGAATAAATTTATATTGTAAAAGGTATACACAAATAATCTCCCAAATTAACTAATTTCAACCTATAATTACCCATTTGTACTTAAGTCCAACCAAGGAATCCCTTTGATGCAAACCAAAAGGAGTTATCTGAAAAAGAGGTACTATCATTTAATAGTTTTTTTATTTTTTTATCCTCCCATTAAATCATTTTTATTACATGTTTATATAAATTTTTTTTATCATCAATATATTTATATGATTTAATTTTAATTTTTTGACCTAAATCTACACACAATTCCATCTAATGGGATAAACAATCATCATTCGTGTGTACAGTGGACTACCGCCTCACGAGCCAATGTCTTTCATTATTCAATTACTGCCTTTCAAGGTGGGTAATAATGATGGAAATAATATTTTATATATTATATATTTTATATTTAGTATTTATTTATGCTTGTTTAGTTTTTATATGAAACATACCTTTATGCTTCCAGTTTATGGGAATACAATTAAAGCGTTTGTGGATGTGTGGACTGTCACCTTCTCAAAGCGATGTGATTCATTCGCTGTATACATGGAATGAATTAAGGGATTCTTTATTAAAAATATGTGATATTTATCAATTACTAATTATAATTTAATTATGATATATATATACATTAATTTCCGGGGGTGTGAGACAGGGTGATCCCCTCTCTACCTCCATCTTTGCCATTACTGAAGACTATCTTAGTAGGTTGCTTACCAAAATGGTCTCTACGGGTGAGCTTCTCACTATCAAATCCTCTAAAGGCGTCTCAACCCCCTATCATATTATCTTTTCTGATGACATCATCATTTTCACTCAAGGTCACAAAAAAAATATCCAGAACCTTAAGAATTGTCTTTGTCACTATGAGTCTGTCTCGGGTCAAGAAATCAATTGGAATAAATCCTTCATATTAATTGGTAAAAATATTTATAACCCTAGAAAGAATGACCTTATAAAATACTTGGGTATCCAAGCTAGTAGACTTCCTTTCACTAATATATGTGTACCTCTCTTCCATGGAATACAAAGAGCCTTCTACTTGGTTGATGAAGTCCGCAATGTTATAAAGACTCTCTCTTCCTGGAAAGGTAAAACCCTCTCAATGGAAGGCCACATCTGCCTTGTTAAACATGTGGTCACTTCTAAACATTTCTACTCATTCATGGTCTACTCTTGGCCTTCCAATTTTATTATAAACTTTAACACTATCATGAGAAACTTTGTGTGGAGTGGAAGCACGATTGAAAAAAATATTTTCACTGTGTTTTGGAAAACCTGTTGTTTACCCCTCTCAAAAGGAGGATTGGGAATTAAAAACCTAAAAAATTTTAATCAGTAACTCATTTCCCCAATCATCTGGAGTCTTATTAATCAATAGTAAAATTCCCTAAGATTCTTGAGAGATTGGTTTTTTAAAAATATTGTTGATGGCAAGATGACATATCTCCAATCTTCCATCTGGTCTGGTCTTAAAAAAATCTTCCAAGATATAAACAATAATTCCAGATGGTCTGTGATTTCTTTCTCTTATATTAACTTTTGGAATAATAATTGGTCTAGAAGTCTCTTTATTGATCAAATTGATGCTACTAATTCCAATCTAGACCCAAATTCCTCTATCAAGTAGCAATTTGAAACACAACATCTTCTCACCGATAACATTTCTCAAATAGTTAAAAACTATGATTTTCTAGAAGATAATGATATTATTATTTGGGAACCCTCTACGGATGGTCGTCTAAATTCCAAAGATTACTATAACCATCACACCCATGGTGATAGAACATACATAGATAATTTTACAAAAATATGAATGATGCCTTCCAACTTCACTCTTCTTTGGAGGATTCATTTTGGTAAACTCTCCCTTGAGGAGAACCTCCTGCGGGTGGGTATATCTCTTTGTTCTAGATGCCCCATTTTCCTATAGCATCATGAAGATGTTGATCACCTATTTATATCTTGTAATACCTTTTCTTCACTGTGTAATTATATTTTCAATTGCTTTGAGTTTCATTAGATTCAAAATAGAAACATTACTCAATGGGTGCAAGACATCCTTGCCATTCAGTTCTCCAACTAGGTACAAATTCATTTCTTTGTTTCTTGTGCTGAAATTTTTCATATCATTTGGAACATAATAAACAATGATCTTCATGGAGAGAAAATCATTAGTCATAAATCTACCATTAAAAAGATCGCCCGGGCATTTCGAAATGAAAACTCCCAACATAAAGGCAGATGCTCCAATTCAGTTACTGATTATATCATTTTGTAAAAACTTCATGTTAAAGGTAAATTTACCAAAACCCTTTCCACCAATGATTTTTTCTAGTATCCTCCCTTTATTTACTGGATTAAATGTAATTCAGATGGAGCTTCGAGAGGAAACCCCAACCCTGCTGGGTATGTCTTTGCCTTCAGAGATCATAATGGAGAGTTCCTGGGAGGCAAATCTAGTCCTTGTGGAGAATCCAATACAATTGAAGCTGAAATGTATGCTCTTATAAAAGCGGTTGATCATACTCAGATAAATAACAGGAACAAGGTCTAGTCCGAGTGTGATTCAAACAATATTTTCCAAGCTGTTTGGAAGAATTAACTTCATCTTTCCTAGAGGTACATGAATAAATGGAGAAAATGCCTAAAAATCCTTGCATCCATGACATAAATCATCACTCATGTGTATTGTGAGGCGAACGAACTTGCAGCTATCCTTGACAATAAAGGAGTGACTGAAGGAACCGACATTTTTTACTCTAATATTTCGGAAGATCTGGTTTTGATTTTCAACCTTGATAAATATACTCTTCCCAATTTTCTACTATTGTTACAATTTGATTTATTTAGGCTGTATGGCTTTTTAATTTTAAAAAAATTCATAATTTACTTTTCAATCCTTTAAAATACGATATGAAAATGTAAGCAACATTAATGTGTATGTACGACCTATTGTCTACGTGAACAGTGTATTTAATTTCCTATTTATATCTTTTGTAGATTATTATAAATAAAAATGTTCTGAACATATATGATATTTATATTATATTTTAAATTCTGTAAATACGTAAGTCATTTTCTATGTAAAAGTATCCAGAATAACAAGTTAAATCATATACAAAAAACAAAACGGTTATTACACAAAACATAACTTTAACATGAAATTGTTAATAAATTGGTAATATAAAGTTATAGTAAAATAATATATAGTATTATATATAATAAAATTGTTATTTTTTATATTTATAATAAACTTATATTTATTATATTGGAGGTTTGAA
This sequence comes from Viscum album, assembly GCA_963277665.1. Lineage (NCBI taxonomy): Eukaryota > Viridiplantae > Streptophyta > Magnoliopsida > Santalales > Viscaceae > Viscum > Viscum album. Next base: position 921,364,494 of record OY728137.1, read on the forward strand.
CATGCACAAAGACTCTCAAGACTTAAGGTAAAGGTTTTCTCGTCTCACATTTATTTCAGTCAGATATATGATATATTCACCACTTATTCTTTTAGTATGCTTTATATGTAGACATATGAAAATTTATATAATAAATTTTCATTATTTAATTATATTAAACGTTTTATTTTAAATTATTCTTTCATGGATCTCATGATTCAAACATTACTGAAGTAGTAAGGGGATTTCTATTCTAACATTTATTTTTACGATACTTATGACATTATCACTACTCATTTATTTTGTGTTGTGTATATAATTACTATGAATATATTTTATTATTATTATATTTAATTTTATGGGTATTCAAATATCAATTTTATGATATATCATTAAAAGGTTTTACGGTTCAAATGGAACCAAATGGACACATTAAATTTGTCTCAATTTTACATCTTTGAGACATAACCATGTTATGAACCTATATTCATCTCGAAGGTTTATATATTTATAATTGACATGTTATATCATTAGACAAATTATTTTCATGATATTTTTAGTTTCATTTACTGTGGTTCATTCATGGGTTTTATGATTCAAAGTTAAAAAAGTTGTCATTATTTATTGCTATATTCTAATCATATATCTGGATTATTTCTGATTATGCATTAGTTGATGAAATATTATGATACATCTTTCAAGAACTCTAATTTATTATCCTATCCCATATTTATTCATGATATATTTATGTAATGGTACCCTTCTCCCATTCTTTTTCACTTAAGATAATTAAGAATGTGGTTTTATGGATTTTTAAATTTATATCTCTCTTAGGTCAAAAATATGTTTTCTTTCAAAATTATACTTTATAATAATTATTTAAAAGATATTTTAATTTTCCACTAAAATCCTTAAAATAGTTTTTCACCCATGTTTAAAATATTTAACAATTTTGTTTATAATGAATCTTCTTTTCATTTTCTGATAGAGGAACTTTTTTAATATTTTTATGGATCAAAAGGAAGGTTTGATGTTTATTAATTTTTTTACCATTATGACCATAATTTAGTTGTAGATTACGTTATAATTTTTTAGGTTATTTCAAAATAAAAAAGTTTTTCAAAATTTCTAATTTTTTAAAAATTGTTTTCAAAGTGGAAAGTATAGTTTTTTCAAGATATGTTTAAAATTATTTTTAAATAATAATTCATAAGTATTCATTATGGGTTTCTAAGAAAAAAATTTGAAAAATGTTCTATGTATTAAAAGTAGTGATTTTAAAGAATTTTTATTATACTTAATAACTTCTTGAAGTGATATTTCAATATCATTCTCTATCTAATATGAAATGATTTGATATTGTTTATGATTTACTATAGATATGATCCATGGACACAATTCAAATTATTTGTGTGAATGTTTTATGTTTTGATGACATGATGTTTATGGAACCCATTTTTTTCCATGATATAATCTTGTTTCAAACTCATTAACATGAATCCCATTTATATGTCATGGTTTAATTTTTTTATGAATGAATACTTGTTTTTTTGAGTTTTTATGACGATACAAAATAACTTTTTTACTTTATTAATGTTGTGGTGAATTGACATTGATTTTAAGATGGACTGGCCTAGAAAGTGTAGGGAAATCCCATTACATCTCCTAAGATTGGGTGGCCTAGATAACACCAAGTAATTAGATTACATCAAATTTGATGGGGTGGCTCAGATAGGGCTAGGAAAACCCATTACTGATTATATAACTGGGTGGCCCAGATAGCGCCGGGTGATCTCGTTATGAATTGCTTGATGGGTGGGACCTATATCACCCTCTAATGCATTGGGTAAATATTTAAATTTCATGATATAGAGATGTATGGAATGGGTAGTGAAATCGGTTTAGTAAAGTAATTTTTCTGATAAGATGGTCTTGGGAGCAATCCTTGACTACTAAGATGGTCTTAGGAGTTAACCTTTGGTAAAAATATGGTATTAGGATTGAACCTTGATAACTTTTATGGTTTGGGGTAGTGATCTAATTTGAATATATAAAAAGGGATGAAATTGTAGATTTTGGTGTGCCCCTCCCACTAGGTGTATCCTGCAGGAAGTGCCTTGATATGTTTTAGAAATAAACCTTGAATTATAGTGAATTATTTTACATGGTTTTTTGTATTCCAAAAATTTTATATCTTATTGTGATGTTATTCTCTGACAGATTATTCTATCTATTTTCTTATGATTCGTGTCTTATGAGCAACCAATATTTATTTCATTACTATTTATTATAGTTTTTGATATGGAAGGTTTGATATTATTATTTTATGATCATGTTATCATACCATTATGCCCATGTTATGACTAAATATCTACTGTATTTACCCTTACAAATTTTCTAAGATCACCCCTTTCTTATGTTTACTTTACTTAGGTTATAAATAACAGTATTAAGTAGGACCGATAAAGGTGAAGATCTTTAAGGGATATGTTTAATAACTTTCACTAATAAAGAAGATTATGTTTCCACGTTTCCAAAGGCTATAAACTATAATTATCCTCTAGAATTTAATTTTTTAATGTGTTGAATATTTATATGAAATGATGTAATATCCTTGCATGTTAAATCTGTGTTTCTATCGTCCCTTAGATACTACATCCACTACCACTACCATTACTAATATAGAGATCGAGAGTGGGGGTGTAATTAGCCACATTTTCATAATGCATCAAAAACATTAGAGGTTCAAATAAGGCCCAAAATATCATATATGAATCAGTTAGATTATTTTAATTAGGTGGCGGTATGTAAGAAATAAAAAAACAAATAACGGTATATAATATCTCAAAAATCCCATCTTAGGGTTCACATCCTATCAAGTCACCTCTGTTAAAATTTCTCCAAATAAAACATCATCTCCAATAAACTACCACAATTACCATTAACCACAAAAAAGCGAACACATCAACCAAATATTTAAATAAAAATTCATAACATCATTCTTACCATTTCATAATTATTCATAAATTCCATAAAATTTATCATTGAACTATTTAAATTCATTAATTATTTTAATTATTTCATTTCAATCTTACATATCAATTACCACATCGATCAATCTCCAGACATTTCACTTATTCAAGAATTTATCTATTTAGTTCATAAAGTATTTCCCAAGAACTCCAACTTGATTATTTCATTAGTTCATTACTCATATATGCATGGTCCATAGATATCCTTTATAATCTAGCCATAACAACCCTAATAAACAACTACATAATCAATATGATACTACCAAAGGCTCAAATCCACCATACTGTTATGATATTAAATCATTTTGTGACATTTATAATAAATAAGTAACAATAATAAATCATATGATATTGAATATAACAACATAATTTCACCCCACTACTATGTTATATTTAAGTTATATAATTAATCAATATAAAAAACAACTCATATAAAACCATGTAATGAAAATCATACATTAACAACATGTAAATAGTATGGGAGTTTCCAAATTAGATATATAAATTTTAATTTTTCATCATCAAAAATTGAAAGAAATTTTTTATGTACAGAAACATTAATGTCTCCAAAAATATTACGAAATAAATATATAACCAATCACACTAAACTAGTCTTCTACCAGCCACTAAAATAGAATCCATAGAGAATATAACATAAATATAATAAAAGAGAATCAATGAAATATTTCTATGATTAATGAGAATAACATATTCTGGAAGGAAGAAGGTAAAGATGATTGAGGAATAATTCTAAGTTGTTTGGGATGTTCCTGTAAACACCAATGTTTATGTGGGAGAGGAATAAATTGTATAAAAAGAGAGATAATATATTTATTTATATATAAAATAAAGCTTCTAAAAATAAAAATGTAATGACATTCCTTGTGAAACAATCATTGTAAATCAATCAGATATCTAAAAATCATGTCTTAATTTCCCTTATCACCCTTAAAATCATTCATCAGTTTTTTACAAAATTATTGATATTAAATAAGATTATATCATAATACATTCCATGAAATGCACCTAGTCAAATAGTCGATCTAGGATTTTTGACATAGCATACCCACTCATTCAAAATTCAGAATCTGTATCCCTTTTTAACTTAAACCTACTCAAATAATACATTGATGTAATAGATTATTTTATGAGGTAATTCTATAATATTTCATTTATTGCGATCTAATATTATATCCTAACTATTGGACCATAATGACAAGATGTGTAACTAAATTCTTCAAAAAATTATATTAAAGTAAAATATAATCAATTACACCATAATTAGAGAACCAAGATTCAATTAATCGGATATATTGATCACTAGTGACACTTTTATTTTTCTGTAATACTTATGTAAAATCATCCAACAAAAAAATAATTATGTAATTTTAGCCATTTTGGAGTGATTTTTTAGTTAAAAAATATTTTTTTTTCAAATCTATATTACCCACTCCCTCTTTCCCTTATTACACCATAAAATCCACAAAAAATCAACAAAAAAAATATAATTGGAATCTGAGCCTTCATATTAGATTCTTATCATTGAAATATCATCCTTAAGGATTAAATAAAAACATGAGAATGAAAAAATAGACCAAAAAAATATTAAAATATATGATACATCTCCAAAATAGGCCTCTATAATAAAAATAAAAAATATACACCATAAAGAATGATTAACACAAGTCAAATTCCAAATCATCACTTCATGTACCTCTTATGAAATCATCATCACACTATACAGTTCTAAAATACTTCACTGACATTAAACTATAATAATGTTTGATGAATAAAGAACATTAAACATCAAATATTAGATAATGTTAAATTATTATGATAATCCTTAAACAAAAATCTTATATAAGGGTAATCACTCAAAACCAATAAAATATTTTCCTGAACGGAAATCCTGTATATGAGAACTATCAAGGAAAATAAATCAAATAACCTCAATTTAAGTGTCTTTATATAACCCCAAAATGAATTTAGAAATGTAAATGTAATTATATATACAAACGAAGAATTTGACCCATTATTAGACGAACATACCATCAGTACATGATACTAAACATGAAGGTCATGTAATGTAGGATCTTAAAAATAATAATGTTCTTTTCCAGGCATATTATTGAATTATTTAACATTAGATTCTGAATTTTCAAAACAAAATTAAAGTTATGAAATTTTTTTTATAATACCTGGAAATTTCTAAACTTAATTTAACTTTATTTTATAATTAAATTTAATGAAATGTTAATGAAACTATTTTTTTGGGAATCAAATTAAAAAAATTAATATGATTTTTTAAAAACAAAATTGAATTTTAGAATTCGAGAACTACTTAAACACTTTCAAATTTTAGAGTTTAAATGTTTCAGGAACATAAAAACCCTCCACTAAAAATATTTAATTAAAAACATTTTTAATTGATAATCATGAATTTAATAAGGTTACCCATCTACAATTTGATACAGACATATGGACCAATTAGTCTCCTCTAATCTTCTAACCACCTAGTTTCTACAATACCATTTGATGAAATTTAGAACTTCCATTTGTTCAAGGATCCCTTTGAGTAATAGAGTATTCACACCATATATTACCTACTATAATGAAAAGTAGATAATTCATCACACCCAACAATGTATATCATGACTAACTCACTTATAGTGATCAAAAGATAATACTTTCACTAAATACTCTCTTTACCCTTCACATTTGAAACCCATAGTGTCACGACCTGTCCCTCGGGGCCCATGTCGTGACTACCCCAAGCCCGCCTTCCATATGCCAGAGGCTGGCGACGAGCACAGAAAAGGCTTATCCCTTTAAATGGGAAGGCATTGCCTTTAAACCTACAAACACATAGTCCAAGCACACAATAAGAAGTAGACCACAAAGTAAAAATATATATTAAAAGTGTTGGTACTATAATTAAAGAAGAACAAAATACATGCCCAACTGAGAAGTTTAGTAACAACAGAAAAACAATTACTGGGTTCAACTACCAAGGATCATACCTGATGGGTAGGTACAACTCATGATAAGTAGTCACTACGACACATCACGTCAAATGGTCCACCTATGAGCACCGTCCAGTCCTCAATCCCTCATCCTCGATCAACGTTGTCCGTCATTTGAAAAATACACAACAATGTGCGGGTGTAGCTTGTGCATGGGCGAGTATAAAAATATGCAGTAGCGACCCTGAGACCCCTGAAGGTCTCCCTGACTTCCACAAAGGAAAAACCACAAAGCAAGACCTCAATCACAAAGCATGAAGTAGTCATCAACTCTAATTAGGTATATTCCCATAAATATACATAAGTTATCAAAATATACTCATCTCATTATTTAGGAAACATAACACTCCAGCTTTTAAGCCATTTACACAATTGATCCAAAAGGGGGGAATGCCACAAAGGTAACACCATGAAGGTGACACCACAAAGGAAAAAGTACCACAAAGGTAAAGACTCGAATCACACCAAGTATACATTAAGTATAAAAGTTTAGATGGTTAGATGTATCCCTGGATCATCTTATTTGGTCGAGACCCTCTACTACTGACCCACATAGGATCAGATTATGTTGAACCGCATAGGATTAGTGAGCGTTAACCCAATCTGGATCACTAAGTGCTGACCCACAAGGGATAAATATATGCTGACCCACATAGGATATATAGTTGCTGACCCACAAATGATCGATGTCCTTTCTTCACGGTATAGCTAACCACTAGATTCTTGATCTAAGAATGCTTGATTCTGGGATAATCCACACCTTAATCCATCAGTCATACTTAACCTCCATGAAGTTCCATAAAGAAGTATTCCAAAGGACCACCATGTCGTAAGGGTCACAACGCGACTGATGATTCATCAATCAGACACCTAGTTTGTAAGTTATAGGCATTTTAATGCCAAGGGCCTAGTTGGATTCGGGTTTGATCCAACCTAGCCGTACTCCAAATTTCTCCAAAACTCAAGTGGATTAACCAAAAAGGACCATCTTTCTCCATGGATCCCAGCACCATAGACGATTCATCATACGGACGTCTGGTTCACCATTTACGACCCTTTATGACAAACTGGGCCTGGTGGGGTCCAGGTCTGGAGCGACCCAGTCTAGGCCAACCCAACATGGTTCGGGTGGACCCGAACCAGTCTGGGTCTGACCCAGTTGGACTGGGTTGCAGTGGGCTCGGCCTGCTAGGCTGTAGACTGGCCAGGCCCACTAGGCTAGTGCGACCAGCTCACGGAGAGGCATGCCATGATAGGCTCACGCGGCCCGGCCCGTAGATGGCGTGGCCTGACCTGTAGAGGGTGCAGCCTGCTGGCCTCATGCGACTCACTGGATGGGTCCTACCCTAGCTGGTGCGGGGGGGGGGGGGGGGGGGGGGTGGCTCCTTCAATTCAGAAGGCGGAGCGGCGACGCTATGTTGCACCGCTAGGTTGCCTGTGGGGCCCATAGGGAGCGGGTCCCGGAGCTCCGCCGCGACTTCCATGCCATGACCATCTTCATCCACCTCCCCGGGATGCCTTCTTCCCCATAACCATCTTCTATAGCTTTCAAGTCATGCCAGTGGTCTTCTATAGGTCATCAGGTGAGCTCCGGTGACCCGTTTTTCCATCTGAAGGAATCAACAGCCTCCTCGGGATTCCCTCGTCAACACTTGACCCTCTGTTCCAGGTTTTTTCCAATCTCGAATAAAAATTCTACAAAGAACACATAGATCAACCAAGTAGCGAAGGGTCTGGGCCTTTCAGATTTGGCTCGCGCCCTCTGTATTAGCTTGATAACATAAGGGAAGAATAAGATTCAACAATTCTTTTAAAACTAAACCAAATTAGAACCCTACTTCAAGATCATTAAAGAATGTCTTCATTTGAGGAAGAGTCAGTATTCATCGTTCCTACAACAAGCCTCCAATGATTACACTCAATTGTCGTTATGCGGTTCTTCTTTGATGAGGGGAGTTGTTCTTCATCAAGAATCCTCCCAAGATCAACCCTTTCCCAATGATTTCCCAAGACCCCACATTAGATTTTAACTCTCTAACATGTGATTAAGAGGATCAACAATTTGTGTAATTAATGAGCCTCATTAATCATAGGAAGGGTGGTTTCACAACCATTGTGTAACCAGGAATTTAATGACCATCATTAAATGACTAACCACCCCTGTGGTCCTCACCATCAAAACATAAAAGTGAGGTGGAATGATGTTTTAAATATAAAAAAAATTAATTTTATTTTATTTATTCATCCATGATAAGTGCAAAAACAACTTTCTTCCTTGACCCACTGCGGTCAAGTTTAATCCTCCCTTATGAGAATCTTGGCACTACATGTTCAATGGTTCCCTCATATTTCAATTTTGATCACGTGTTCAAGAGTTAGGATTTCCCGATCACATGTTTACTAAAATTACCTTAAAGGATGTTTAAAATTTGGCTCTAGGATCACCTAGAATCAGAATCAAACTCCATCAGATTTCAAGGCCTCGTAATAGTCCCATATAATTAAAAAAATTACATGAAAAAATACTAGTCATTACATTCTCCCCCCCCCTTAGGGATTTTCACCCCTGAAAGCCATAGCATAGACAAAAGAAACAAATGGGGGGTACTGAGACCAATTATAATCCTCCTGCTCCAGTGTGCTCTCATGTGAGGTTCTTGTGCTGTCTGTGAATGCACACCATAGGAATCGATCATCCACAAAGGACCCACTCCTGTAAATCCTCAATCTCTACTGGAATCCCTATAAACGTCGCCCCATCATCAATTTTCAGCTCTCCCCTATCGATAACATGAAATGGATCATCCACTTAATTCCTCAGCTGTAACACGTGGAGAATGCCATGAACCCTATACATCTGTGGGGGAAGAACTAGGCAATACACCACCTCACCAACTCTGCTGAGAATCTGAAAGGGTCTGATGAACTTTAGAGAAATATTTCCGCCCCAACCAAATCTCCACAAACCTCATTGAGGTGAGACCCATAGGAAGACATGGTCTCCCTCCTAGAACTCCAAATGTCTCCGTCTTCTATCAAAATAAGACTTCTACCTGCTCTGTGTAGTCTTCATCCACTACTGGATGATCTGCACCGTCATAGTGGTAGCTCGTACCAACTCTGGACCCATAAGTGCTGACTCCCCTAGGTCTGTCCAGTATAGAGGTGATTTTCACAGTCGACTATACAAGGCCTTAAATGGTTCCATACCGATGGTGTAGTGATAGATGTTGTTGTATGAGAAATCCACCATGGGAAAGTGATCCTCCCAACTGCAGCCAAAATCTAGGATGCATGCACGAAGCATGTCCTCCAGTGTCTGAATCGTCCGTTCCGTCTGACCATCCGTCTACAAATGAAACGCGGTGCACAAACATAGCTAATTCTCAAACACCTCTAGTAATACCCTCCACAAACGGGATGTAAAACGTGCATCAGAGTCAGAGAAAATAATCGATGATGTGCCATGAATTTTTACAGTTTGATGTACATCAAGGTGTCCCAAGAACACTACGGATCACTACTCTCAGATGGGATGGAAGTGGGATGGCTTTGTGGGTCGGTCAGTGATCACCCAGATGGAATCATATCCCTTTTACATACGTGGAAGACCTATCATGATGTCCATAGAGATACCATCCCACTTCCACTCTTACACCTCTAGTGGCTGCGCTAAGCCTGCTGGAACCTGATGCTCAGCCATCACTTGCTGACAAACGAGGCTTCGTGAAATAGACTCTACCATTGCCCTCTTCATCCCTAGCAACCAGTGATGATGCTAGAGGTCCTGGAACATCTTCTCCACACTAGGATATACCGTGATATGGGATGTATGTAACTCCATCAAAAACCTCTTCCCGTAGCGCCATTGGTACCATGGTTCATCCTCTAATGAAGATGACGTGCTCCCCACCATCAGAAAATCTTTTAGGTTCCTGTCCTAAGGATATCTGGGCACGTTGAGCCTCACACTTAATGTCCCCAAGTTGTTCCTCACAAACTCACTAAATAAGTGGAGGAGTGACAGTCATAGACAAGAGGTAAGCTGCTCTATCACTATCCATAAAGGATATCTGTAACACGGCTAGCTACTTTGTCTCCTCAGACAGAAGCTGTAAACCAGATCTCCAGCTAAGTGCGTCTACCACTATATTTCCCTTCCCAAGATTGTAGACTATCATGAAGTCATAGTCCTGGAGAAACTCCAGCCATGGCCACCGTCTTAGGTTCATGTCCTTCTGTGAGAAGATATATCTGACACTCTTCTGATATGAGTAAACAGTAAACCATTCACCCGTCACGCAGTGTCTCCACATATTCAAGGTGAAGAATACTGCTGCTAACTCTCGGTCATGGGTAGCGTAGTTCTGCTCATGTTGTGTCAGCTTTCGTGACCCATAAGTGACCGCTTCTATTTCTTACATTAGGTAAAATTAAATTATGGTCCCTGATGCATCGTAGTATACTACATACCCAGTGCCTCCTTCTGGTAGCGTTAAGATGGTAGCACTCATCAGTCTTTACCTCATTTCATGAAAAATCTACTACCATCTCTCCGTCCATACAAAGGGTTGTTCCTTATTTTTCAACTCTAAAAAGGGTTTCACAACTCCAGAAAGGTCAGGTATGAATCTTTGGTACTACCCACCCAACCCCATGAGGCTCCTCACCTTAGTTACACTCCTAGGTGGCTCCCAATGAAGCACAACCTCTATCTTTGCAGGATCCACTGCAACTCTAGTGTTCGAGATAACATGTCCCAGAAAGTGGACCTCTCATATCTAGAAATAGAACTTTGAGAGCTTATTATAAAGTAGGTTCTCTTGGAGTGTATCTAGAACTATCTACAGATGATAGGCATGCTCTTCATTCGACGCCGAGTATTTCAAGATGTCATCGATTAGGAAAAACACAAAGTGATTGAGGCATGGATGAAAGATCATGTTCATGGGTCCCATGAACACTATAGGGGAGTTGGTCATGCCGAATGGAATAAACATGAACTCATAGTGTCTATACCAACATATGAAGGCCGTATTCTGTACATCATCATCTCATACCCTGAGTTGATGATATCCTGATCTGAGGTCTATCTTTGAAAACTAATGAACTCTCTTCTGCTGATTGAAAAGATCATCAATCCATGGAAATGGATACTTGTTCTTCATGGTCACCTAGTTCAGGCACCGATAGTCCAAACAGAGTCTCAAAATCCCATCGGCCTTCTTGGTGAACAAAATCGGGGCTTCCCATGGAGAAACACTGGGCCTTATGATCCCCTTCCTCTGTAATTCCTCCAGCTATACCCGCAACTCACGAAGCTACATGGGAGCCATCCAGTATGATGGTGTAGATATCAGTGTATTCCTATGGTACAAATCAATATAAAATTCCACTTGTCTTTGAGGAGGTTGCCTCAAAACATCATCGGGAAAGACGTCAGCATACTGGTCTACAACTATAGGATAGCTCAGACTCTCAACATCAAGTAATCCAAGGGTATGTCTAGACAGATAATGAGTGACCTACTGCAGCCTCCTCTGGGTAAGTCTATCTTGTGCTGTAAATGTTCCTTTATCATCTTTGAAGGAAAACATGGTCCCATCCACGTGGACGCACCACACTTTGTACCTAATGCAGTCAATCTGAGCATGGATTGTAGATAACCAGTCCATACCCAAGATGAAGTTGTAAGTCCTCGATGTTGGTACTAGAAAATCTTAGATGAAGCCCTCTACACCTAGAGTAAGTTCACACTGCCGACACTAGTGTTTAAATGTTTAATCCCCTCCCATAAGAGTCTCTAGCCGTAACGATTGAGCCAACAGCTCCACCAGAGTCTTAGAGCTTTAAACTAGTGATGTCTTAATAAAAGAGTGACTAGAACCTATGTTTATAAGTATTACAACTTGGGTAGAGTGAATAGATCGTACCTCAAATCATATCCGAAGCACCATGATCATAGGCCTCAACTACCTGATGCTGAGATCGTCCTTGTCCTCCTGCAGCCTGGGGTTGGGGTGGACCACCTGGAGGTGGTGGCGGTATAACCTCAAATCTCTACCCATAACCTATTGTATGTCCAGATCCTCTTCCATGTCCTCCTACTACCTGCGGACCACCCGGATCGAATCCTTTCCTCTACCCTTGCGGTCCCACGACTGTCTATTGGTCATTCGTATGGCGGGTCGGGCTGTCACGATCCATGTGATCCTGCCCGCTACCCGAGTAGCACTGTCTTCTCCTCATCTGTCATCCTCTGTCTCATGCGCCCGACACCACTAACCCGATATCCTGAGGTCATCCACTAGAAGTTCTGGCCCACTTGGGACTCTGTTTCGTATGTCTACTGCCTACTCCATATGACTATGCTACCTGATTTCTAGTGGTGGCTCTCATTGTCGGTGCCCACTCAGATAGGAAGCTCTCCAAGAAAAGTTCTCACTCTAGCACCCTAGCCTGTTTCAAAATGTTGAGTGATATCATCAATGCTTTTATCTCCCATCGGAGACCCTGCTCAAAGGTTTGGTCACTGAGGAAAGGGTCCCGTACCATGTAGGTGGAGTCGCAGTAGAGATTAATGAACCTCTCCAAGTACTGGGCCATAGTCATGCTGCCCTGCTGTAAGTGTAGCATATCCAATGTATGCACTCAGCGTAGAGTCGCTAGGATGAAATCTACCCTGAAAAGGCCATCGATGTCCATCCAGGTGAGGGTCACCTTATTGTGTATCTGGATTGTTAGGCTCCACCATCTCCTTGCTACTCCTTGGATGAGGCTGGAAGCTATGATCACAATCTGGTTGGTTAGAGTCCCAACAAGGCTAAAAACTCTAGCCACAACCTCCAGCTAGTCCCCACCCACCTATGGATCCCTCTCACCTCAGAACCTTGGAGAAATTTACCTCTGAAACTCACACAACACGCTCAGTCAACATGCCCCATCTGCGAGTGGGTTGAGTGACAATGACAGCATAATAGGTAGTGATGCTGCTGGTACACCACTCGGAGGTGCTAACGTAGTAAGAGGGCCTTGTACCGATGCCTCATCGCTTAGTAAGCCATCATCATGTACTCTCTCGAGAACCTTGGATAGCTGTCTACATGGTGGAATCCTGAAAGAAAATAGAATCACCCCAATTAATAAGTTATACCTAGTGATCTAACTCAAAGAGATCATTTGAAAAACTTTTCAAAACACACACCATCAGTGTTTTCGTGCACAAAGTTGGAAATCAGAATTCAGGGACCTTGTGTATGAATACATCGACCAGCGCACCAACACTGGATTTCTGAAATTCAAAACCACACCCATAATAGTTAACACTATTTCCACATTGAAAAAGATCAGAGAGCTAGTTCTTCGGTAGAACTGACTCGTTTGACATAAATTAGTCACGACCCGTCCCCTGGGGCCCATGCTGTGACTTCCCCAAGCCCACCTTCCATAGGCCAGGGGTAGTCGAGTAACACCAGAAGGGAATATCCCTTTAAATGGGAAGGCATTGCCTTTAGACCTACAAACACATAGTCTAAGCACACAACATGAAGGAAACCACGAAGTAAAACTATATAGTAAAAGAATGAGTAATATATATAAAGGGGGTCGGAATACAAGCCTAACTAAAAAGTACAACATAAACTAAAAAAAACATATGTTCATCCACTAAGGATCCCATCTGAAGGGTAGGTACAACTCACGATCAGTAGTCACTATGACACGTCACATCAAATGGTCCACTTATGAGCACCGTCCAGTCCTGGATCCCTCAACCTCGATCAATGATGTCCATCATCTGCACAAGACATGACAAGGTGTTGGCATAACTCATGTAGGGGTGAGTATAACAAAACTCGGTAGGGACCCCAAGACCCCCAAAGATCTTACAGAGTTTCACAAAGGAAAAAACAAAAATAATTACCTCAATCACAATACATGAACCTGTCATAAACTCTACTTAGGTATATGCCCATACATATAACTATGTTATCAAAATATACTGATCTCAATCACGAAGAAACATAAGGCTCTAACTTTTAATCTATTTTCACAATTGATCCATGATGGGAGAATACAAAAAAGGTAACAACACGAAGGTAACACCACAAATGTAAAAGTACCACAATGGTAAATACATAACTCATGCCAAGTATAACTTATGTAAAGAAGTACAGATGGTTAGATGTATCACTGGATGATATTATTCTATCTAGATAATCTACTACAGACCCACATATGAATGGTAGATGCTGACCCACATAGGATCAGTGAGCACTAACCCACTTAGGATCACTGAGCGCTGACCCACATAAGATCGATAGATGCTGACCCACATAGGATTTATAGAAGTTGATCCACATAGGATTGATGTTCTTTCTTCATGTTACTACCAGCCACTAGATTTCCTCACTATGCATGCTTGATTCCAAGAGGATCTGCTCCTCAAGACCTTGGTCATACTTAAACCACCACAAAGTTCTACGAAGAAGTATTCCAAAGGACATTCATGTCTTAAGGGTTCCAATGAAACTGTCGGTGTGTCAATCAGGCGCCCGATCGGTAAGTTATAAGAATTTCAATATCAGGGGCCCGGTTGGATTCAGGTTCGATCCAACCCGGCTGTACTCTAACTTTCTCCAAAACTCAAGTGGAATAAACCAAAAGGAACTTCTTACTCCAAGGATCCCAACTTCGTAGACTGTTTATCATACAGACGTTTGGTTTACAAGTTATGGATCTTGAAGCAAAACTGGGCCTGGTTGAGACTGGGTTGCCCTCGGGACCCCGAAGAAGTGGTTCCTAGCCCTCTGCCACGGCTTCCGAGCCACGACCATCTTCAGCGGTGCATGACGGCGTGTTGCCCGCTTCTGCCTGTGTCTGGCCGGTGTCGGATTCCACTATCCAGAATGACTATATGTTATGGCCCTCTTCACCAACGGTGCACAATGACATGCCACCACCTCCTTTTTGGCCGTCTGGTACCACTTGATACCACATCCCCATCGACACCGGTTGCCGATGCTTACGTGTTGTTGCCGCGCCGGCAGTCTTCTGCTGGTCACCGGGAGAGCTCCAGTGACCCGTTTTTCCATTCGAAGGTATCCACAGCCTCTCCCAGATGCTATCTTCGTTGCTCGACCCTCTTTTCTGGGTTCCGTCCAATCTCGAATAAAAATTCAGTGAAGAATGCATAGATCGACAAAGTATCAAAGGGTCCAGGCCTTGTTCATTTGACCCACACCCTCTGTGTTAGCTTGATAACATGAAAGAAGAAGAAGATTCAACAATTCTTTTAAAAATAAACCAAATGAAAACCCTACATCAAGATTGTTGGAGAACTTCTACATTTGAGGAAGAGTCGGTGTTCGTTGTTCCTGTAAGGAGCCTCCAACAACATTGCTCAATCATCATTCTTTGGTTCTTCCATGGTGATGGGATTCTTTCTTCGTCAATAACCCTCCCAAGATCAAGAGTTTTCCAACAATTTTCTAGAACCCGATGTTAGAGTTGAACTCTATAACATTTTATTAAGAGTTTCATTAATTTTTGTAATTAGTGATCCTCATTAATCACATGAAGGGTTGTTACACAACCATTGTGTAACCGGGAAAATAATTTCCTTCAAAAAATGTCCAACCACCCCTATGGACACCCCATCAAAACCTAAAATTGTGGTGGAAGGATGATTTAAAAATAAAATAAAATAAAATATATTTTATGTATTCATCTATGATAAACTTATAAAAAACGTCCCTCATCGACCCCCTGCAGTCGAGGTTAATCCACCCTTAACCGAATCTCGGTGCTGCGAGTTCAACGGTGAGTTCATATTTCAATTCTAAGAGCCGGTTCAAAAGTTTGGATTTCTTGCTCTCACGTTTACTGAACGTACATTAAAGAAAGTTTAAAATTATACTCTGAGCACACTATTAATCAGAATCAAACACCATCATATTTCACAGCATCAGAATAGTCCCATATAATTAAAAAAATTACATGGAAAAATCCGAGTCTTTACACATAGTCACCCTGAGTCAAAACAATCCATTTACCCTTCTTTAATCCCTAATTGAAATTGAAATGAAAAATATCTATCCATTGAAATAATATTCTAAAATTTTCCACACTATATATCACCTCTTTACAATCCTTCAAGAAAAATTTCGTTACCCATATTTTAATTTATAACTTCAAAGTAGTTTAAGAAATTCATATTTACATATCATTATAACCAAGGATTCATGAAAAATGATTCATTATCCTCAGAAAATATATATTTTGAAAAACATATATCCTCCTTATGGAATCCAATGAATATGTTATATATATTAATCCTTCTACCAAGAGGGATTATAATCCTTCTTGAGTTATTCATAAAACACTACCCACAATATTTAATTTTTTTTATTTCACCATCCTCCACTACAGTTGAGATGCAAATTGATGTAAAAATATAACCATTTCAACATAAAAATAGTATTTGGTATTCACTAATTGAATGGTCACATTGACCTCCGCAATCCATTTCTAAACCTCTTGTCTGATTACTCAACCAATTTTTTTTTACAATTTTCTATTAGAAATTAAATTGTAATTTTTCCCATAAATCATTTTATATTCTTTAATACACATTTTGGAATTAACTGGACAAATAGAGCCTCATCTCGTGCTTTTATTAATCTGTGTGTGCATCGCCAATCCTAAATATTATAGGATAGTGGCCCGTGAGTGGCACTGAGTAGGTATATCACATAATTTGGGAGACATTGTCCTATATCAGCTAGTAATTGACACATTCTAAATGAACTAAATTACCAAAAATACTAGTAATAAATATTATATATATTAAAAGATGAACTATATAAAATTCATTCATGCAACATAACACATTTATCACATCCTTAAATAGTAAAACCAACCTAAGAACTATGTATCTATCAAGGTGTAAAAACCTAACAAACCATGGGGAATGGTGAAAGATCCCTCTCCTAGACAACACTAAATGATTGATATCTATCTCTAGTAAGTAACTACAGCATAATAAACCAAAAATATCCACCAAGTACCACCAAGAGAGTTTTTGAAACTAGATGCACTAGCCCCACATCCACTATTATGAACTCTGAATTGTGCATTGTGAGCATAGGTATAACACATGTGGGCATGGAAACTTCTGAAGGGAAAGTATAAACATACTTAGTTAGATGCCCAATAACTATAATGAAAAAAAATACATATTAAACTATGCTATATAATAAGAAAGTAACTTGGAATATGTTAATGAATCTAGATACAATCTACTAAGGGAATCCCCTTTCATCTCATGATAGCTCCAAATTTGATTGTTTCTCTTGAGAAACTAGTGTTTCTTATAGAGAATAAAAAACTAAAAAAATCTAAAATCAACAACAGAAATGTAATTATTGAATTTAAGGAAATCAGGAATTCTTGAGGCAATTTAATTCCATGAGAAACCCCATTATATATCCTTACTTTAATACGACTATGAAGTATTGTGAGAGACCCACTCCAAAATATTTTATATGTATTATCTTGGGAGTAAAACACCCAACAACCCACAACTGCCATTGAAATTTCTAGAATCCACATTGTGGAGATCCTCACATTTTCTAAAAATAGAGGTCATCCAATGGAGTATTTTCTATTATTTTTGAAACTACTAGATATATAGAATCCCTATGGTATTATAGATAAAATAATGGGAGAACCATACATAACTAAATTATTTGTTTCAGTTGGGGGTGCATTGAGCCTTAATAGAGTATTAAGGACTTGTTGATTAGTACATGGTTGACAAGGGTTTACCCAATTATATTTACTGAGGATAAAATCCATAAGAATCTTAAAAATACAAGATAATTATATATTACAATACCATTTTATCTCACCAATTGTTTTTAGGGACCCAAACATTACAGAGATAAGTGTTTTTTGAGGGAGTACTAAACCCTTGATGGAGGACCCACTCCTCATCGAACATGGTCATCAAATGAGGGACTTACTGACCACCTAAATAGAAGAACCAAACCCCAATAATCCATGAAAAGTTTATTGGGGTATAACCACACTATTAATCCTAAGGATGAACCCAGCCTTGTCGAGTGAAAGGGGTACTAAATCCATGACCTAACAATAGAGGACCCACACCCTGTGAATTAATTAATGAAATTAACTCTAAACCCTTAGTGGGTAACCTCTCCATATCATCATCATGTATTTAGTGTACTAACAAAATACAATGCACGATCAACTCATTATGTCAAAATGAAACTATTGATCTTATGTAGCTAAACCCAAAACCATTCAAAAATGAGCTTTAAATAATATTAAGTGGCTGAAATAATTATACTATCATGATATACATTGAAAAAAAATGTAATGATGTATTTCTAAGATATAAATAAACATATTCATTAAAACCTAAGTGTGGCTCATGTCGGGTTATTTTATGATGGGATCAGTGCAGTGATGTTGTGATATATTCTTTTAAAATGTATTAATTTACCTAATAGTTTCACATTGTAATAAAAACTCCTCACACCACATTCAGTGGCTACTAACATCTTCCTTATGCCATAATCTATGTGCTTATGCAGTCATTTTCTCCTTCTTCCCAAAACTAGAACTTACATTCCATGGATAACATCATTTAGGATAATCATAAAATCTCCTAGAGTCTATCAATGATTTACTGAAAATAATCTTATGCCTGAATGGGATAAGTGGTCATAAAATAACATAGAGTGTTGTGGTGTGACCCTCTATATCAAATGATGAGGGGGATTCATGGGAATCACTCAGTAAAGGTAGTGAATTCTTTTCTTGATTGAATTAGAAAAAGCACAACATATTCTCACCATTCTCATCATTTCTATCCCTCTCTACAATATCAACCGAACACCACTACTAACAATCAATATTTTCAAAACCCATATTATTATAGTTGATAACTACATCTTTAATAAACTATGAAAGGAAATATGGGAATACAAAACCTCTGTAGATTTAGTATTAAATCAATTTTAATCTTTATTAATATTCACTAATTATATTTTACACAGTTTTGATCATTATACAAATATTATATAATTCTTCAATCAAAAAGAAAAATAATTACTTCTAATCAAATTGGACTTTAATAAGTTATGGTTTTTTTAAAATAATTATTTACAAATTATAGGATTATAATTTCTAAATATTATATTTAATTTTTGATTTATCCTGTCAAAATTATCTTATGTTGAATGTTTGAAAATTTTCTAAAAAGATCAATTTTTCATTGAATAGAGAAAAAGATTGATTTTTATTAAAAAATGTATTCTCATTTCAATTATTTTCAAATTAAAATATTATTTTTTAATGATTTTAATATAAAATTAGTTCATTTATATTATTATTAATACAATAATGGTCTTTAAAATTAAATTACACTTGAATTTGGTATAAAAATGATTTATACTTAAAAATAGATTTTTTTGAAAAAACATTTTTTAGGATAAATTTTCAATTAAATTATTCAAATTCTGTGAATTGAATTTGATAAAATAAATTACCTATTTCAAATAACCATAATTAATGTTAGGTAAAAAGGTTAACTATTTTTTTTAATAATGGATATTAAAAACTGTAAAAATATATAACCATAGTTAGGGTTAGAAAAAAGATTTATTGAGTTGTTAATTTAATTGATAAGGGTTAAAATGACTTAAAAGCATGTAAAAACTCCATTTATAGACATATTGTTACCCTATTTAATCTCATATTTTAAAATGGTTCATTTTGGATCCATTTTCAATGATTACATTCATAAATTTGAATATTTTTAAAAATTACATGTGCGTCCTCTCCCTCACTTATAAATAGACACTCCCTCTCCTCTTCACTCTACACTTATAAAAACTATTCGTTAGTATAATACCTACAAAAATCTCTTCTTTAAACCCCTAAACATTTTTTAGACGAATTGGTTTTATTGGAAAACCAATCTAGGAAGGCTATAGGTATAAACTGAAAGGGGTTGTTTGAAGAATATTTATTATTATTAACTGAGATTTTTTGTTTTATTTCTTTTTATACATACTTAAAAAACTGTTAAAACATGAATAAATAAGGAAAAAAATATTAAATATACTGAGATTTATTTTATAAATACATTACCTATATCCATCTGTTTATTTCATCAAATGGGAAATGGAACCATTGTTCATGTGTACAATGTAGTACTGCGTCGCGAGCCGATGTAATTCATTTTCCATCGTCACCACTCAAAGATGGTTATAATTATATATTTAATATACATATATATATAAATATATATATGATATTAATGTAAATTTTAATTCTGTAAATATAATATACCATATATTTCATTACCTTTCCATCCTTTGAAAAATGATAATGTTGTTTGTGCGTACGTGTGTACTACCACTATAACAAAGCAATGAGATTTGTTTTTCTTCACCACATAAAATGGATGATATATATATATATAATATTATTTAAAGATAAAATGTGAAATTTTTTTATAGTAATAATTATGGAATGTTAAAATAACATGTTCCTCCTATATATCATGAGCATTGAAAACTGTAAACTTCACTCATGCGTACTTAGGATACAATGTCCCCATGATTGTAACATAATTGATTTTTCTAGACTATATTTCAGAGTTATTATTAAAATTATATTTTATATGTAATTATAAAAATTATTTCATGATTATTATTCTAATGATGATTTAATGATGACCAATTTTACCATATTCAACCTATAGAATTCATTTTGGACATATGGGCCGAATATCGGGAAAATGTCTGACATGAACTTAGAAGATTAAGTAATTTAATGTAACATGAAAATAAATAAAATAATATGAATAGTAAACATGAAAAATGTTATTAATTTTTTTATAGATTAGAAAATTAATATTCAGGTAGATAAAGAATGAATGTGATGAGTCAGACTCTAGTTAAGGGACACTGTAACTTAAAACATCATTTTAAATGTTTGAAAGATTTATTCTATAATTTTATTATTTCATATACATATTATTAAAATTATTTTATGGATATATTTATTTAGAAATAAATGAATGCTAAATGAAATTTAATTTAGCCTTTTACTTTTTTTAGATTTTTTTAAAAGGAATATTTTTAAATATTTTATAACGGACCTGTTGACTTTTTTAAACAGAAGGTAAAATGAATATTCTAGTTTATCATATACAACGTAAATAGATTTTACATCTACCATAACCATTACTTTATGATTTTATTACTATAAAATATTACATGTTTTACCTAAGGAAATCCCTTTCTTATTTTGTTTTATTTATTTTAGTTTTTAATGTTGGGTTTTAAAAGGAAATGGTAGCTCGACATTTGAAAAAGTTTTTCATATGTGTTCAAAAGAGGTTTTCAAGGATGAAAAATTAAAAGCATAAAAATATTTTTCTTATGATGTGGTACATGAGTATTATAGATGATGACCGTTGAGCTTGATATTTCTTATATGATGGTTGACTATGATACAACTTAATGATAGGTGATCCCAATATAGCTCTCCAATTATTTAGGTATTGTTTATTATCTTTAAAGATAAGAAAGAGAGAGTTATCCTATATTTAACCTGGATCCAATTATTTTTTAGGTGAGTTATCAGTATAATGATCTAAGTCTACAAAAATGGTTTCTATTTTCTTACTATGAGATTTAAATGGTTTATTTGAAAGAAACACATGTGTTCATCAAGTTGTTTAGATTTATTTCAAATGGTTAGAGAAAATTGTGCTAAAGTTTCCAATTTTATGGGTTTTAAAGTTGTAAAGTGGACTAATATATATCTTACATTTATGTCACATACTATTATTTTTATTCCCATCCAATATTTTTAAATTATTTCATATAGATTTCTAATTGGATAGAATAAATATGAAGTCAAGTTAAATGTAATAATGTTTTTTATGGAAAAGAAACATGTTTCATTTTAAATAATTTTTGTTGTAGGAAAAATGGATTTATAGTAGAATGTAAACTTTATAATGTATTGGTTTTTATGTAATAGTTATGAGTTAATTATATAAAACTCTAAACTTACAAGATCATTACGAATGTAAAAAATTCAATTCTAGTATAAATACACTATATTATGAAAATTTTAAGGATGATTCTTTATAGCTAGTATTATAGAAAAAGTTTAAATAATCTTAAAGTCTAGGATAATGGAATTAAAATGACTTAGGAGATTATAATTTATTGTTACCATGCTATAACATTTAAATATTACCATATTTATTATTCTAAACTATGTCTATTTAGAATGATTTTGTGTATAGGAAATGGGGAATCTAATTTAAGAAAGTATTAAGAGGAAAATAACCTTCCAAATTTTAATATTCCAATGATAAAAATTGGATCTGAGCAATTTGTTACGTTGATAGATCTATTGATATAAGATAAAAGTGGTGGTGTCATACATTTTATAGAGGTACTATATTTACCACAATGGAACATGTTGATATTTTTTAATATAATGATGCAATATATCCTGGATTTTTGGGGAATAAAAAATCTAGTGGTAGCCTAAGGATGGATCAATGCTCTAGAAAAGATATTTTAATTCAAAAGATGTTCAAAATATTAGAAGGAAACTCCTTCCATTTATCATTACTTAGGTGATGTTGATTTATGGGGATCATTGGTATAGAATGACAAATAGAAACAATATTAATATTATGGTGTGTTAAACAAGCAAAGATACCCTCAATAACTAGTGCCCGATCTGACATGTGTCATAAAAGGTGGGTGTTCTCGATCCCAACGGGTTGGCCAGTAGCACCCGGGCATTGAAAAAAATCAGATAGAATGATTTATCCCAATGTAATGTAGAAACCCTGACATATATATATATATACACAAAATAGAGAACAATGGAATAGAAAAACTTGAATAAATTAAAATTACATAATAGAAAGAATATTATAGAAATGATGGAACACAAAATTTCCAAACAAAATTCAAGGTACGAGTCCAACAACACAGGAAAAAACCAAAACGAGAAAATAGATACTCCTATTGATAGTGTGGGGAATATCCTAACATCTCACCTATATCTATAGAAAGACAGATAATAGAACCCACACAACATTAATGTGGAACCATGCCTTTCACTCTATCGAAATACATAACCAGTTCTATAAAACACTAAAGGGGTATACATGGTGTGATATAAATAGGCTCAATAGGATCCCAATATTGTGTTTAAAAAAAATTCTCGAAATAAAAAACTGAACATGCATACATTTAATGAAAAAAATGAATGATAATTAGTTATAATGTTTTTATATTAATATCATAGTAAAATATTTCTCTTTTTTTCATAATTCCAAATAAACATGCTAAAATAGTATCAAATAATATCATATAGATCAATTTATTTCAAATAATGTATAACATCTTATATTGAATAGAAAATATTTTAAATAAAAAACATAGCTAACATTACATCAAGGATCAATACAGGCCCGACATGCTAGAATACTCATACCCAGATATTGGAAATTGAACACATCAGGACTATAGACATATGAATCCAATATAGAGTGTAGAGGAACTCCCCAATAAGTGAACCCCCCAATAGGTCTAACAAGTCCCCAGAACAAAAATCCTAGGAAGCAAAGGGACACCCCTTGAGTGAACCCCCATGACAATATCAATAGATGGGGCATATTACGACACGGTACACATGAGTACCAAAGTGTTTCCATATGGTACATTTTCAAAATAATTTCATCCAAACCATTATTTGGATATCATTTCACCAAAAAATTTCAATTTTTTTTGAAAATAACGTTTCCTTTACCAAAATAAGTGGTGAAGATTTTTTCTTTAGAAACCTCTTTGAAAAAAATATAAATCTATCATTGATGATAATTTTTTATATCAAACCTTGTGAAATAAAGGTTCAAAAAATGTAGGATAGATACAGAACCTACTACCTCAACTTAGGTCTCACACGGCCACAAAATAGTCTACCAGTAAGGAAGGTGCATAATGAAAACATTGGAGGCCCTATAACTAATTCCCATATCCTATAATAAATTTATTATGTGGGTAGATCAGTGGGAAATTTAAATGAAACATACATCAAGGAAAAAATATTATGCACCAGAAAAACACAAGGGATATATTTTGGGGGAAGTTCAAATAATATATATAGAAAGGATCAATAATGACATCCCCAGATGATAAAAATATCCACAAATGCAATACAATGGCACTGTAGCGATCATTGATAATGAACAAGTAGAAATACTTCTAACTTGGAGTGACTTGGTGAAACTAGAACAAATATAATGTGATTAATGAAGAAATCCAAAAATATCAGAGATCCCAAAAATCACTTGGGATGTTTTTTAGGTTTTGATAGATGAAACTACACTTTAAATGAAAGGAATCATACATGTACTAAGGTAAAAACATGTTAGACATGAAATATTCATGATGTAGACTTCTATCAATACAATAATTTCAAGATTTAAGAGATACTCTAAAAAATGAGCCACTTAAGATTAAAAAAACTAATATAAATCTTCACAACATCAACGAGATCTATATATTGGAGATTCTTCATTCTCTGAACTCATTCACGGCATCTTCCCTAAAAGGTATTCACGACATAGAACAAATATATTATGTGAAAGTACCTTGTAGGTACAATATAGTGAAAATTATAGAAAAACCCCAGGACAAACTAAATATCAAAGTTAATACTCTTAATAAATTTACACATTTATACCTATACTCCATTAGTTGAAGCAAACACACATCGTCGTGATTTAGGACATTTACCCAAAAAAACCTATTCTTCATCGAAACGACGAAATTATTCTGAAAAATAAAGGGAAATGAAAAGTGAGACATGATACACAAAAAATTAGGTATGATGATGTTAAAAACTACCCAATATAAGAATTTATTTCCCTGAGAATTCATTTGGATGAACTGAGATCTAAAAGGAGTTATGGCCACTACTACCTCCCTGATATTTCCGGATCCCAACTCTCATGAGAATCTGATCCATGTCTCTATAACACTATGAACAATGAGATATAATTCCAATGAAAAAAATAAACTTTAGATTCAATTATCTACACTATTTTATCTATAATATAAAGGTATGGATCTAACTCCATATCTTCCCAATCTAGAACATGTGAGATATTTAGATAATACTTCATCGGATGAGATATATGGAAAAAATTATGAATATCTATCAACTGAGCTTGTAGTGCCAACTAATTACCAACCTTCCTAAGACTCTTAGTGTCCTGAAATGGTTCAATAGATCCCAGTGCCAAATATACCTATTCTCTAAGTTGACAGTGGTCTAAATGAGAATAATCCTTCTATAAAACCTCATTAGTAATGGAAAATTCTGAACGACGACATTGATGATACATATATGATTTATGATCAGTATGAGATATAAATAGATAGAGAAGTATATTTTAAATCCATGATGTCATTTCCTTAGTGAGAAACTATCCCACAAGAGAGGCCTCACCCACCCGTGTCCAACAAATGGTGATCTGTATGGGTGATGATGCAAAACCAAGAAGGGATCCATTTTGATCAACTAATGATAATTTTTTTTAAAAAAACCTAGCTAGTACCTTATAAATTTTACATGATCCACTAGAGTCCAATATTAATGAATATATAATATCCATGAGGATATAAATAGCACCCTCCATCTAACTATTTCTGTTTGGATGTTAAGTTATACTCTACCTAATGTGAGTCCCCATTGCTTCCTGGATACTCTTCCAGAATCATGAGGTAAATCATGGATAACTTTATGAAACAATAGTATAGGGAACCCCATATAACCTCATTGTTGACCTCACCTATTTTGATAATCCCAATTATTCTTTCACATACATTGATAATCCCAAATATTGTGTATATATATATTAATTCTTTTAATCTATGATCAAGTTGATAATTATAATAAAATAATCCTTGAAATATGTTAATCAATGTTTATCTATGTTTATATGAGTTTTGAATTAATTAAAACTCAATCAGATGTGTTCTGCATAAAACAGAAGTGTTAAGTCACTGATATGCCTATATCTACTGATAGAATTAGTCTACCGATAGACATAGTCACCGATACGCAGAGCTATGGGTATGTATAAGTCCACCGGTAGGCACATGTCTCTGATAGATCAAGTCCACCGATACAGATAGCTACTGATAGAAACTGAGCTTCCGATAGAATAAGTCTACCAGTACCGATACTTATATCACTGGTATAGAAGCAAATCTACCGATACAGATTGTCACCAATACATCAAGATACCAATACAAGCTACTTTTACACGAGAGTTATAGATAGAGTACGTCTGCCGATATGAACAAGTCTACCACCATGAAACCACAGATACAAAACAAGCTACTGATACAAGCAAAGTATACTGATATATGAAGTCACCAGTATATAGAGATACTGATACATAGAATAATAGATACCGATACCAAGAGCTACCGATACCAAGAGCTACCGATAGACCAAGAGCTACCGATAGACCAAGAGCTTCCGATAAACCAAGAGCTACCGACAAAAGGTCACTGCTACACAAAGTCCGCCATTACACATCTACCAACTGAAGGCAACTAATGAAAGACTGACCAGTAAAACTCTAAACTCTAAATATTATTTATTTATTATGAAACTATTATATTTGATGTTTTTAATGGAATTAATGATATTTAATGATAGTTGTTGGCATGTCAGGGAACCGTACCTAGTACCCATGAAAAATTTAATCATTCTTTTTACTAGAGATGAAAGCTATAAGAGGAAGGACCAAGACCAAATAGTATAGAACTAAGAAGGAACACGAAGGGTGTAAAAGGAAGGGGCAAAACAACATTGAAACAGGGTGCATTCAGGCAAAAGAAAAAAGATACATTCATACTGGAAGAGCACTGGACATACATGAAGCCACTCATTCTAGATGGGAACCAAATTTGCATCTTGAATGAAGAACCACCATGAACTCTTCATGAACTCGAGCTGATAAAGATGAACCAGAAAAACAAGGAAGAAAATGAACCTCAGTTTTTAAGACAAAAACCAGAAAAGGACTCAGAAGCATTTATGATAAATCAAAAGAGTCCAGAGCTACACTTCACATCACTAGAGAATTCTAAACTCTTATCTATTCTTTTATTTACATTTCGAGAAGTGTGTATACTCTATATATTTCTTACACACATTGTATCCTATGCTAAGCTGGAGGATTTCTAAATCCTCATTCAAACTCTATTACTCCCTTGTTTCCCACTTTGGATAGTGGTAGAGGTCAAGTAAGACCTGGATAGCCTGTGACCTGTTGTAGTTTTTCCCACATAGAACTATGGTAGAGGTCTTTGTACCTGGAAAATGTTTTCACTGTTGTTTACCCCGATCCAGTTTGTGGATCAAATTTATATAAATTGTATGAGAGGACTAGGTCTCAGCTTGAGACTGAACCTCTTGGTTACATCTAATGTGAATTTTAGTTTACGTCTAAAGTATTTTATATATTTTATATTACGATTCTAATTACTTTGAAATACAATTTGTTTTGAATTTACTTTGATAGTTAAATTATCCAGTGTTTATACTTATTGTGAACCAGTAAGTTAGTTTCAAAAGTTAATTTATTCTTCTGATTAAATTAACTGAGACCTAATCAATCATTGAGAAACTAATTGAACTAAAATCTGTATAAATTCACTACAGTTTAACTTGTTTTTAAATAGGGGGATTTTAGGAGAAATATTTTTAACAAAAATTTTTAATTGGAACTCAATTCACTCCCCTCTTGAGTATCCAATCTGACCAACATTTGGTATCAGAGGTTGTTTTTATTAATACAGGATTTCAAAACACTCTGTTTTTTCAAATGTGATTTTAGTTGCATCTTTAAATATTTTAATTTATGTTAGTTCTAAATTTTTTCTCTTTAGATAGATTTTTTAAATCTAGTTATGGACAGTAGACTAGAAGGTGTTGCTACCAATATGCCACCCTTATTTAATGGTACAAATTATGCTCAGTGGAAGCTTAAAATGAAAATTCATTTAGAAAGTATGGGATTTGATATCTGGACTGCCATAGAGACTCAATATAAAATTCTCGAAACTGATAGAACTACTTGGGATGAACCTATAAAGACTGCTTACAATAATAACTGTAAAGCTATGAATGCCCTGTATTGTGATCTAAGAGATGATGAGTTTAATATAATCTCTACTTGCAAAACTACTTATGAATTCTGGGACACATTGCCTGTTTCCCATGAGGGAACAAGCAATGTTAAATAAATGAGGTTTAATACCTGTACTATTAAATATGTTAACTTTAAAATTAAGCATGATGAACCCATTTCCGACATGTATCTCAGGTTCAATGAGATTTTTAATAATATGATCTCACTTGGAAAGGTTGTTCCAGCAAACAAACAAATTACGAGAATATTATGATTTCTACTAGAAAGATGGAGAGGCACATATGTCTCCATAAAAGAATCGTGTGATATAAGTTCACTACCTGTTAAGGATCTTATTGGTAATATTATGATGTATAAGGAAGAACTAAAGGTGAATTAGGAAGAGGATGATGAACCTAAAAGGAAGTTAGTGGCATTTAAATCTACTACCTCAAAGTGAAAGGTCAAGGAGAAAGTTCACATACAAACTGAAAGCTCAACAAGTGAATGTTCAGACTCTGATAGTGATGATGAGATGGATCAGATAGCCAGAATATTTATAAAATTCTATATGAAGAATAAATTCTTCATAAAATCAAACTAAAAAGGTAAATATGACAACAATGGTCATCGGAAGAAGGACTAGAAGAAGCATGATAAAAGTGATGAAATTATCTGCTATGAATACAAAAGGAAAGGACAAGTGAAAATAGACTGTCCAAAGTTAAAATTCAAGAAGAAACATGACTACAGGAAAAAAAGTATAAGAAAGAACTAAAGAAACTTAGAGTGCTTCATAAGACACCTCAAGTGATTCTGATTCTGCTAAGGATGAATATTTTCATAAAGATAACATGTGTTTTATGACAAACACCTCTGAGGTAACACTGGACACTCCTATTTTAAATTCATACTATTCTCGAGATGATTCTGATTCTGAATCCGAAAATATTTCTAGTGATGAATTGTTTGAATGTTGTAATATGCTAGAAGAGACATGTAATGAACATAAGGACATGTACAATTCCTTAAAAGAACAATATGTTTTATCTAGAGCTGTTAAATCTGCTCTTGATGTAGAAAAGGAAAAGAATGCTCAATTACTTAAGGAAAATAATGAACTAAAACTGTCTAATGAGCAATAGACAAAGGACTAAGAAAAGTTCAAAACTAGAAAGAACACTCTTACCAAAATTCTAGGTAAACAAGTGGCACCAAAGTAAACTACTGGTTTTGGATACCAACCTGGACAGAGACAATTTACCAAAATTAGATTTATTCCTAAATCTGGACAAAATTATGCTAGTTCTAGTTCTAGAAATTCATATGCTTCAACTATTTACTCACATTTTTATAGATCAAATAGAGTTTATCTTTCAAAATGTGTTGAATCAATTGATAATATGAGACCCATAAGACAAATCTGGGTACCTAAAACTTTACTTGCTAACCTGTCTGGACCCAAGAGAATCTGGGTACCAAAATCATTTTCCATCTAAACGTATTTTGTAGGAGACCTTCTTAAATAGTTCTCATAAGAAGGTATGGTACTTGGATAGTGGATGTTCACGGCACATGTTTAGACACTATTCATTCTTTAAAATCTTAATAAAGGTTGATGATGGCTATTTCACCTTTGGTAATAATTCTAAAGGAAAAATCCTCAGCCTAGGCTAGATTGGTAACATTAATTCAGTTTTAATTTCTAAGGATTTATTTGTTGATGGACTTAAATATAATCTGTTGAGTATTTCTCAGTTATTTGATGATGGTTTCAATGTTATGTTTGGAAATGATTCTTGTAATGTTTTTATCTCTAAAAATGCTTTAGTATTTTCTGTCTTGAGAAATGAAAATGTTTATGCTGTTGATTTTAATTCTTTATCCAAGTAAAATTGTTACTTGTTTAAATGATTTTCATAATGAATCTTGGCTTTGGCACAAGAGATTAAAACACTGAAACATTTATTCACTTATAAAACTGACTAAGAAGAACTTAGTTAGAGACCTACATAAATATGAATTCCCAAATGTAAAAGTTTGTAATCCCGGTCAAAAGGTAATGCAACATAACATTTCTTTTAAATCAATGAAAGAAGTTTCAACTTCTCAACCTCTCGAGTTGGTTCACATGGATTTGTTTGGACCTTTTTGAGTTTTTAGTTTAAATGGG
Source organism: Viscum album (assembly GCA_963277665.1). NCBI lineage: Eukaryota > Viridiplantae > Streptophyta > Magnoliopsida > Santalales > Viscaceae > Viscum > Viscum album. The sequence goes on from OY728137.1 coordinate 921,394,983, forward strand.
AAGCACTATATCTATGTCTTAGTAGATGAATTTTCTAGATATTCATGGGTATACTTCTTAACTCACGAAAGTGAAGCTTGTTCTTATATTGTCAAATACTCCAGGTCTGTATAGAACCTTAGTGGTATTAAGATTAAAACCCTAAGAAGTGATCATGGTCATGAGTTTGAAAATCTTGGGTTTGAATCTTACTGCTCACATAATGGCTATAATCATAAATTTTCTTCCCCTAGAACACCTTAGTAGAATGGTGTAGTAGAAAGAAGAAATATAACCCTTCATGAAATAGCAAGAACTATGCTTAGTGAGTATGACCTGCCTATTTATTTTTGGGCTGAAGCTGTGAATATAGCTTGTTATATTATCAATAAAGTCTTGATTAGACCTGTTCTAAAGAAGGCCCCTTATGAACTATGGAATAATAGGAAACCTAAAGTTAGTTACTTCAGAGTCTTTGGCTACAAAATATTTATTCTAAATACCCAGGATAATCTTGAAAAATTTGCATCCAAAAGTGATGAAAGAATTTTTCTTGGTTATTCATTAACTAGGAAATCCTATAGAGTCTCTAATAAAAGAACCAAATGTGTGGAAGAATTTGTTCACATCATGTTTGATGAAACTGATCCACATAAACCTATGCCTTCTCTTGAAAATCATGAAGAAGATTTGACTGTTCTAGGCCTTAATGATAAAACTAAAGAACCTGCTGTAAAAACATCCAGTTTTGGACATATTCCAGAATCTGATTCTGTTGAACCTGAACCTATAGATGAACCTGAAATTTCTGGTCCTACATTTACTAGATCAACTTGGATTCTAAAGTATCTTCCTTTGGATGCTGTTGTTGGTAATCTGGATAGAGGGACACAGACTAGAGCTTCTCTAAGAAACTAGGTTGAACATCAAGAATTTTTTTCATAGCTAGAACCTAAAAATGTCAATGACGCAATCAATGATGAATTTTGGGTAATGGATATGCAAGAAGAGTTAAATGAATTTGAAGGAAACAATGTCTGGGAATTAGTTGACAGACCTAAGGATAGCTTGAAAATAGGCACTAAATGGGTTTCTAGAAACAAAGTTGATGAATCTGGAAACATTGTTAGAAACAAAGCTAGGTTAGTTGCATAAGGATATAGTCAAGAGGAAGGTATAGACTATGAGGAAACCTTTTCCCCTGTAGCTAGATTAGAATCTATTAGGATCATACTTGCATGTGCTTTACATCTAAATTTCAAGTTATATCAAATTGATGTCAAAAGTGCATTTCTAAATGGTTTTATAATTGAAGATGTTTTTTTTGAACAACCACCTAGATTTACTAATCCTCATTTTCCAAATTGAGTTTTCAAGCAATCCAAAGATTTCTATGGTTTGAAACAAGCTCCAAGAGATTGTTATGATAGACTTAGTAATTCTCTTATTTCAAAAAGTTTTACTAAATGGATTACTGATCTAAATCTTTTTATTAAAAGAATTTCGAAAGATGTTTTGATAGTACAAATCCATGTTGATGATATTATTTTTGGATCTTCTTAACATTCTTTATGTAGTGATTTTTCAAAGAGTATGCAAAATGAATTTGAAATGAGCTTAGTACGAGGACTCAAATATTTTCTTGGATTTGTAGTTTTTCAAAATGAAAATGGTATTATTTTTATTCAAAGTAAATATACAAAGGATCTTTTAAAACGTTTTGGTTTGGATAGTATTATAGAATGTGATACTCCTATGAGTAGTGTTTGTTAATTGGATACAGATGAAACTAGGAAACCAGTGGATCAAACCAATTATAGAGGTATGATTGGAATCTTACTTTTCCTTACTTCCAGTTGACCGGATATTATGTTTAGTTTGGGTATGTGTGCAAGATTTCAAGCTAATCCAATGGAATATCATTTTCTTGCTGTTAAAGGAATTTTTAGGTATCTTAAACACACTGTAAATTTAGGTTTGTTTTACCCAAAAAGAAAATCTTTTGAGTTAATGAGTTATTCGGATGATGACTTTGCTGGTTTCAAGTTGGACAGAAAAAGAACACCTGGAACATGTAATTTATTACGAAAATCCTTAGTATCTTGTTGTAGTAAAAAGCAGAACTCTATATCTTTTTCTACTACTAAAGCAGAGTATATAGCTGGTGGTTGTTGCTATGCACAAATTATGTGGATGAATCACACTCTTTTAGAATATAGATAAGTTTTTATGCATGTTTCTATTAACTGTGATAACACTAATCCAATAAATTTTTTGAAGAACCCTGTATCTCACTCCAGGACCAAACACATTGATGTACAACACCACTTTTTCAGTGATCATTATCTAAAAGGTTATATTACTCTGGAATTTATAGGTACTGAACATCAATTAGCTGAAATCTTCACCAAACCATTATGTTCAGATAGGTTATGTTACATTAGACATGAGTTAGGAATGATTAATCTTAATCTGTGAAAAACCTCACTGATATTAAAACCTCACCAATGTGAAGACCTCACCGATGTGAAAACCTCACCAATGTGAAAACCTCACCGATTTGAAAACCTCACCGATATAAAAAACATCACTGATGTAAAACCTCACCGATGGACCTCATTGATAGGAATTCTCACCGATAAACCCTACTGATGAGTACGCGTTGTTTTAAACTTCTGTCTGCCGCTAGAATCTGAATCATTTATACTTATGATATTCTAATTACTTATTTAATTATTCCTAAATGATAAAAGTATGTCCTAGTTACTTCTCAATCCACCGAGCCTCAAACCCTTTACCCTCAAACCTTAGCTCCTGAATCTCTCGAAAACCCTAAATCCCTCGAACTAGAGATGGAAAAAACCAAACTTCCTACCATCAGAGATGAAATTGATGAGAAAAATGCAAAGAAGTAGAAGTCCAAGCCAAAGTAAAGTGGTAGTATTAGTGGAACAAGATAAGGGAGGCGACTAGTGAACCCACATTTGCAAAATAGAGTTATTGTGATCAAAAAAGAGTTGTGCATGGAATGGTTGTTGGCTAGAAAATTGTTAGTGCTTGAGGTGCTGGAAGATCAAAAGTGTGTAGATTGCTTTTCGAACAACAATGGACACTACTATCCGAAGCTAGTGAAACAATTTTATGAGTTTGTGAGCTTTGAGAAGTAAGAAGATGATAACCGAGTGATTTCTTTTGTGAATGGAAAGGGGATATATTTTTCATCTGTTGAGTGGGATGAATGTCTGATGGTTGAACACGAAGGTGTTTTTGGATATGTCTCTAATTAAATACCACCTACAAGTGATATTATTAATTATGAAACTACCCTAGAGAAGATCATGGTTAGTAGAAATCAAATACAAGTGGTGGCTACTGAAATGGATGGAGAGAACAGATCGCTGTTCAAATTCATTCAGCATGTCATAATACCAAGGAGAGTGGACTTTGCGAATTTTAGATATCAAGATATATATCTCCTACATCTCTTAAGAAATTCTGTGAAAGTGAATCTGTGAAGATTGCTAATGTTTCAAATAGAGGACATGACCGGGCCAAAATAAAAAACCAATGCCATATTCATTGCCAAGTTGATTTCAATAATGATCAAAGTGAAAGGGTTAACTGAGTCTTAGGATGAGACAGTGGTAGTAAAGAATAATTTTTGTATCACAAGAACAATTTGAAAATATAATAATATAAACTGGAACCCATGGAGAGGAGAATGTTTTAATGATGACAAGAAGGTGTATGATAAATTCAATCCTATGAATCGTCCTTCAAGGCCTAAGGATGTGAGGGATCCAGGTCTAGGACCTGATGAAGAAGAACCTGAGTAAAATGATGAGACTGATGAAGAGGAGACTTCTATGACAGATGGATGGGATCCAGACTTGCCCCCAAGTCCAGCTGCTGAATTTGTGTCTTCCAAAAAGGATGTTTTAGAAGAACAAGAAACTCCTGCTAATGAGAAAGACTTGCCAGTCCCTGAGAATGAAGAAGAAAGTGAAAATGAATCTGAAGCATCTGATTCTTCTTGATTAAGTCTGAGTCCATTGATTGGAAGATTATTTGTGCCTGTTAAAGAAGTAGTGGGTGAGATGGAAGGACTTGTGCCTAATATAGAGGAGCCTCCTACTATTGCAGTAGTTTCAGAGATGAAGTTGATAGTAAAAGACTCTTTTGAGGAAGAAAGACCTGTTGAGAATGATCTTGTTGTTCAATGGAATGCACCAGTTGAGGGGGAGCATCAAACCATAGTTGTTAGTGTTTCAGTGGCTGTTGAAATTGAGTATTGGGAAAAAGACCTAGGTTTTGTGGTTTGTGGATTATACTATCTCGATTCTGATAATGAGGCATCCCTCAATAGACCAAAAACAAATTATGGTATTCCGACTGAGTTGTTACCTGAAGATGTGGTCAGAATGCATGATCTATACAAGCTCAAGTCTTATACCAAAATCATTTTTGTGGAAGAAATAAAAAAATTGGAATCTTCACTGGTGTCATCCATTCAATCTATTATGAATGACTCAATGGCTAGTATAGAATCTGAGAGAGCACCAGTTGTGATTTCACCAGCTGATATGATTACCCGGGGTGATCTTGAATCCTTAAAAAATGAGATGAAAGGGTCTTTTAGTGCCTCTGTTTCTTAGTTGAATCATTTCTTTGAAGAAGAGATGAGTAATTTGGAAAATTCCTTTGAACTTTCTATTGGCTGTAATGTCTATACCTTTGTGACAGAGATAGTGGATGAAGTTACAGCTTTCCAGAATCAGTTTTCTAGCCTGGAAGAAAGTTTTGAAGCTCTAAAGAAATCTATTATCTCTTTAGAATCTTATATGATTTCTAAATCCCAAGCAGATAAAGATTTATCTTATGTCAAAGGTGTTGTGAGCCAGATGGTATCAGAGTTTAAAGGTTTTGAATCCTCTATGAAAGATCATGTCAGCACCTAGGATTAATAGTCAAAACTCTCATCAGTGGGTTGACAAAAAAAATCAAGAAACAATAACTTTCTCTTTTGGTTCTCTTACCTCTAGACCTTCAGTGGATTTGGATCTGATTAGAGCTCTGATGAAGGAGGATCTAGGTTCAGCATCAACCAGTGGCTCTATGGAGTCATCTTACCTGAGAAAAGTGGCGATTTCTACTAGATATTCAGCTATAGAAATAATGAAGATAGTCCAAGACTATATAAGAGAAGCTTATTGCTCTCATAAAGAAGTGAAAGAAAAGGTAGACTACTATTTTCAAAGTATTTATACCAAACATCAACTCAACAACCACTTGAAACTTCTATTAGAAAACCTGAAGTTACCTCCTTTCAGTCAAGACTTCAGAGAACAAGTCTGCAAGATTAGTGAATTGACTCCAGCCTTGGACAAATTCATAGAGAACAAGGATGATTTCTTATCTTATATAGAGAGAGGAGGAGGAATAATTATGGATTTCAGAAATCTCTTGTTGCCTTTCATACATGTCAGTTTTAGGCTAGTGATTATACCTCCAACTGTTCCTACCTCTGCCTCCAATGCTTCTCCTGTTTAGATGACTCCATCCCAAGCCATTCGAATCCTTACTCCTATGATCACTCAAAGAACTACTCAGTACAGGCCAAGAATAGTTTCACTGGATCAACCTCCTGTGACCATTTCTGAAATTCCTAAGCCTTCACCTACATCCACACAGTCTGAATCCTCTTCTGATCCAATGGGGAAATCTCACATTGAGGACGTGGATTGAAAAGTTGGCTAAGATATTTGATAGGAATACCTTGTATTTTGTTTTATTTCCTTTTACCATTTTGCAACATGATATTCAAATGGTTGTCTTTTCTTTCTCATTTTGTTCCTTTTCTCTTTGTTGTTTCCCACTTTTTGATTATCACAAAGGGGGAGAAATATTATAATGGGAGAAACATTATATCTGGGAATAATATCTTTTATGTGAAATGGGGAGAACTATTATCTATGGGAGAGCTAATATTCTAAGGGAAAGCAACTTTTCCTTGTACCTTTGATACCATTGAATTTAATTCTACCTCTGGTACATTTCATATTTCACAACTTATTTTGTTTTCTCTGATAAAATTTAATTTAATGATATATCCTCTGATTCTAAATCATTATTTTGATATTATTATATCATAAGTTGTGATTATCAATAAGGGGGATATTGTTGACCTCACCTATTTTGATAATCCCAATTATGCTTTCACACAACTTTGATAATCCCAAATATTGTGTATCTATATATTAATTCTTTTAATCTATGATCAAGTTGATAACTATATTAAAATAATCCTTGAAATATTTTAATCAATGTTTATCTATGTTTATATGAGTTTTGAATTAATTCTAACTCAATCGGATGTGTTCTGTATAAAATAGAAGTGTTAAGTCACTATTATGCCTATAACTACCGATAGACTTAGTCTACCGATAGACATAGTCACCGATAGACATAGTCACCGATACAAAGAGCTACCGATATGTATAAGTCCATCGGTAAGAACATGTCTTAGATAGATCAAGTCCACTGATACAGACAGCTACCGATAGAAATTGAGTTACTGATAGAACAAGTCTATCAGTACCGATACTTATATCACTGGTACAAAAGCAAAGCTACCGATACATATAGTCACCGATACATCAAGCTACCAATACAAGCTACTGTTACACCACAGTTATCGATAGAGTAAGTCTGTCAATATGAACAAGTCAACCACCATGAAACCACCGATACAAAACGAGATACCAATAGAAGAAAATTCTACCGATAGATGAAGTCACTGGTATATAGAGCTACTGATACAAAGAGTAACAACTACGGATACCAAGAGATAACGATACCAAGAGATACCGATACCAAGAGCTAACAATAGACCAAGAGCTACCGATAGATGAAGAGCTACTGATAGACCAAGAGCTACCGATAGAAGGTCACTACTATACAAAGTCCAACGTTAGACATCTACCTATAGAAGGCTACTAATGAAAGATTGAACAGTCAAACTCTAAACTCTCAATATTATTTATTTATTATGCAACGATTATATTTGATGTTTTTAATGAAATTAATGATATTTATTGTTAGTTGTTGGCTTGTCAGGGAACCGTACCTAGTACCCATGAAAAAGGTAATCATTCCTTTTATAAGAGCTGAAAGCTAAAAGAGGAAGGACAAAGACCGAACAGAAGAGAACTAAGAAGGCATGTGAAGGGTGTAAAAGTCAAGGGCTGTACAACATTGAAATGTCGTGCATTCACAAAAAAGGAAAAAGCTACATTCATACTGGAAGAGCACTGGACGTACACGAAGCCACCAATTCTAGAGGGGAACACAAGATGCATCTTGAGTGAAGAACCACCACGAACTCTTCATGCACTGATGCTAATAAAGCTGAACCTGAAAAACAAGGAAGAAAACGACCCTCTATTTTTCAGACAATAACCAGAGAAGGAATCAGAAGCATTTCTGATAAATCAAAAGAGTCCAGAGCTGCACTTCACATCACTAGAGCATTCTAAACTCTAATCTGTTCTTTTAGTGGTTCTTTTATTTACATTTTGAGCAGTGTGTATACTCTAATATTTCTTACACACACTGTCTCCTATGCTAAGATGGAGGATTTCTAAATCCTCATTCAAACTCTATAACTCCCTTGTTTCCCACTGTGGACAGTGGTAGAGGTCAAGAAAGACCTGGACAGCCTGTGATCTATTGTTGTTTTTACCTCGTAGAACTGTGGTAGAGGTCTTTGTACCTGGCTAGTGTTTTCACTGTTGTTTAACCAGATCGAGGGTGTGGATAAAACTTATATAAATTTTTTGAGAGGAATGGGTCTCTCCTTGAGACTGAAACTCCTTGTTACATCTGCTGCACATTTTAGTTTAAGTCTAAAGTATTCTATATATATTATATTCCACTGCTAATTACTTTAAAATTCAATTTGTTTTAAAGTTACTTTGATAGTTAAATTAGAAAGTGTTTATACCTATTCTGAAATAGTAAGTAAGTTTCAAAAGTTAATTTCATCTTCTGATTAAATTAATTGAGACCTAATCAATCTTTGAGAAACTAATTTAACTTTTACAATCTGTATAAATTCACTGCAGTTTAACTTTTTTTTAAATAGGGGGATCTTAGGTGAAATATTTTTAACTGAAATTTTTAATTGGTACTTAATTCACCCCTCTTGAGTATCCACTCTGACCAACACTCATAACCTCAGATACGTACAACTTACCTAGTTCTTTAACCTTAGTGCAGTTCTAGTGTGGAATAAAATGGGCCGACTTTGTTAACTAATCAGTTATCACCCTGATAGATTTTTTCATTAGGGATTCCATTATAATTTTATAATATTGTTCATGGGTACCTCATCCTATTTATGAAATGGAATATGAATAGTAAGGGGAAAACTATAAGGTTTAAAAATATTCACCTTTATCTATTTTCAGGTGTTACGAAAAAGATACATAATCTACAACGTCACACCTTATACATGTCCACTAGAATAATAATCACAAGTCACAATACATATTGATAGTGCTCAAATTAATAGACCCCAAAGAACAATGATTGAAAAAAATTGAGATCCTAAAGTATTATGTAACCGTTAATTGATCCCTAAATTAGGGAATAATGTCTGAAGAGATAAAACAACTAGAAATAGTCTGCCCCAAATATAGGGTTTCTTGAATTCTTATGAACATATCATCTTTCTGATGAACCTAAAAAATAGACTCAAGGAGAGACGATGATAACTGAAAAATGGTCAAAAAATTCCTAAAACATCCTCATAAGAATCTATATACAACTGAATGAATAGGACCCAATGTTTCAACTCTCCCTTTGATTCCAAAATTTCATGCGATGACACTTTCCTTCTAAGAGTGTCTACAACGACATTACCCTTCCCTGAGGAGTAGGCGAGTTCAAAATAAAAAATATGACGGTATTCCACCCACTGTATCTATCTAAGATTAATTTTTTTAGAAAAGATACATATTTTAATACTATTGTTATAAAAGACTATAAACCTATACCTATTTAGATAGTTCCACCAACAATTCTGCATATGCGTAACCGCAACAAGATCCAAATCGTGGGATGGGTAATTCTTCTCATGTGGCCAAATGTTAGAAGCCATTTTAGTTATTCAATATAATAATAACATATTTTATCTAATATTAATTTCAACCATTTACTAGAAATATATTTTAAAGGTGATTCCAACATCAAGATATCCTTGATGAACCGTCGATAGTATCCAACAAGACCAAGGAAGCTATGAATGTCAATGTTTTTTCGTACCTCCTCCCTTGAAAAGATGACCTTCAACTTCTTAGGGTAAATTCATAATCCTTGTTAATGAATCATGTTTCCCAATAATTTTACTTATTTGATAGAAATGACACACTTCTAAATCATTCTATACAAATGCTGACTTCACATGATTTACAAAACAAAACTCACATGGTTCTTGTGCTCATTATTGGAACTCAAATAAAATAAAATGTAAATTGTGAACACAATCACAAAAGTGTAGACAGTAATGGAATATCTGATTCAACAATTCCATAAAAACTACAGGGGAATTAGTCAGTCCAAAAGGAAGAACAAGATATTGATAATGTCCATAGCTAATATTAAAATCCATCTTTGGTATCTCAGAATCCATAACACTAAGCTGATGATAACTCGGTCAAATATGAATATTTGGAAACTAATTTCCCCCTTTAACTAATCTAAAAAATAATCTAAATGGAGAAATTGATACTTATTCTTAACCATAACCTTGTTCATCTTTTTATAGTCTATGAAAAATCAGATTTAATCTTTAGCATACATAACGAAGAGCACTAGGGATGCCCTATCTAAAACATTAGGGGTGTAGAAAAACATTCTAAATCATGTCATCCAACTTAATATTGAGATCTTATAGCTTTATTAGTTTAATATCATAAGTGGTTATTGATATCTTTTTCAACCCAGTACTTGATCAATTATGAACTCAACCTCCCTCACTAGGGGAATACCGAATAAGTAATCTGGGAAGATGTTAGGAAAGTCCCAACGAATAATGGGATGATCAATGAGACAAGAAATGTTATGAGGCTCAACTAAAATAGTAAAAAAAGACTCTTAATCTTTGGGAGAAAATTTACTACATGATCAAACCTCAGATCACACTCTCCCAGAATCATCTTAGGGCTTGCATCGATAGTAGAGAAAAAGACACGATGAAGATTAAAAGAAACCTTAGCATGATGAGTGATAAGCAAACTCCCCCCAATGATGACTCTAAATATGTCTAGATCTAGAGAAAGGAAATCATAAACTAAAACCGCATCAGATGTCGATAATTAACAATAAATGCTTCAAAATCCCTTCTCTTTTGACATCCCAAAATGTGTTTCTAACTCCATAACAATGAATATGATTTCAATTTGATTTTTAAGAACCAGAAAAATGGAAAAAACAAGTGGGATACATCGATATCAAATAAATATGTTTCTCAAGAAGATGAAATAATGAATGTACCAATCACTATTCTTATACCTAATAAAACAATATTGGGAAGTCATCCACTTCATGACGGTGATTCACTCATGAAGAATGTGGATAGATCCCATTATTATTTTCTGCATCTAAATGTTCAATAATGACCATTGGATACTAAATTCACTTACCATAATGAGTAGTAGAAATTGACTGATAGAACCTATAAAAATGGTTGTATTAGCGACAACCATTGCAAAACACTTCAGGAATGGAACAAGAAATTCAAGTGAACCAGAACCCGCAACACTGATAATAAGTCAGGAGCACAGTACTGGATATAAATGATGGTTTAGAGGATTCCCACTATTAATGAAGAACCTCCACCACCCCTACTATGATCATGATACTTCATCTTTCTCCCATGCTTTCCACTGAAGCTACCAATGGGTGGAAGAGATGTTATAGAAGTGGCATCCTTTTGTACCATATATATGTCTACCAACATTTCTCGATCTATTATATACACATATGCAGAATGATTTGGGATGAATACTTGTGATCTAATATCTAGTCCCAAATAATAAACATACTTATGAGATTATATCTAGTTATTGTTCACTTCCTATGGAGAAAAAATAACCACCACCATGAACTGATCAGTGAGTTCTAATGCTGATCTCTCCCCCCATTGAATGGTGAGGGATTTCTGAGAATTTTACTTCATCAAATAATCTGGACAGAATAACTAGATTAATAGGGTCTTAAAACCCCTATAGTATATGCCCACATTCCTCTCTACATTTTATAAGGATTCCAACTATCTCTTGTGAGGACACTGAAGTATGTACACCACATACTTCACTTTGGTTTTCTTAGGTGTATCCAGAAAGTGGAAGATATTGTCAATATTTTCCATCCAGTAATTCAGCTATTTAGGCCAATTCTTACCCTTAAATTATAGTGGTTCCTCAAATAAGAACTCCCTATATCACTTTTGTCATCCTTAAACTCCCAGTTTTTACCCAATAAACAATTTTCCTGAATTACGATACATGTTGGAACATGAAAAAAAAAATATGACAATAGTTTCTATATAATTGTGATCTGAATCCAGTTTACCTTGAGGTGCATCCACTGAGATGTCCTGTGTAACTCATGTAAGACATATTAGGGGAATATCACAACAAACTTAAATAATAAGAAACAATATATGACAAGATAATCTCAATTTATACCAAATAAAAATAATAAAAAACTGATATTAAGATCATGAAATCAAAACAAGAGACACAAAACCCTACATCCCATGGTTTCTTGAGTCTCATAATTGTAAGAATTATCATAACACTCCACACAACGTACCTCCCATTTTAAAAATCCTATACCCATTCTACCACCTTCCCAAGATTGATCACATCCATAAACTAATACCAAAATGTGATATACTGACATGGCTAGCCTCTAAACCCAAAACCCGACATTTCCATTCAAATACCTAAAATGAATTTCTAATCCCCAAGGGTTGAAGAGTATCACTCGATAACAATAACTAGAGGGAAATATTTTCCCCTACCTAAAGAAGACAACATGAAAAATATATACATATATACATACATTTCATAGACAAGAAATAAAATGGAAAAAGTTGAATAAATATATACTCCCTAAAATAACGAAGACAATGGACATGGTACAACTAAAAATTATCCAAACTAACCACAATGTATGAGTCCAATAGAGGAGAAGAAAAATAAAATGAGGAAACATATACTCCATGTGATAGTGTGGGAAAGATCCAACTATCTCATCACCAACTACCTATACATAGTTGAAAGAAACCTTGATTCCTCACTGTGTCACCTTGACTTTCCCTGCATCAAATGATATATCATGGTCTACACACTACCGAATGGGTGAATTCGGTGTGTGATAAATAGGCTTAGTAGGATTTCACTCATTGTTCCTTAACAAGTATCTATATAATTATCCAAATAGGCTCAAATTTTAAGAAATCATGGCATGATAATCTGTTAAATAGTTTTTATATCAAAATCATGGAAAAAGTTTCCCCCTTTTTCCATAGTTCCAGAAAATCTAAGAAAAATAGTTTCAAAACATATTATATACATCAAATTAGTTCATATATTATATCGCATGTAATATAAAATCCAAAACAGTACAAATCAATAACACAAGTAACATCACACTCAGTATTTATACATGTTAGGATACCTAGAACAATCATACTTAGACATAGACAATCACACACATCCATTCCCTAGGAATGTGCATCAAGTCTAGAGATATGAGGAAGACCCCAACAAGTAATCCTATAAATAGTTATAACATGACCCTAGAACAAAAGGCCTAGGAAGGATAGGAAAAACCCATTGGTGAACCCCCTAAAAGTATCAATGTGAAATGCTTATTACTACACATTCTACTTAAGTACCCAAGGATTCCCATGTGCTACATTTTCCGGATCATTTAATCAAAACCATGCTTTGAAAACAATTTCAAAAAACAATTTCACAATGATTTGAAAATACCATTTTTTACTAAAATAAGGGGAAACCATATTTTCTCAAAAAACTATTTATACACACACAAGATAATCAATCCATCATTCCATTTTATTTATAAAACAATTTATCAAACCAAGAGAAATCATGGTTCAAACAACGCCAGCTACAGATAGAACCACCTAGTTCAACTAGGGTCGCATATTCCTATAATAGAATCCACAATCACAGAAATAATTGAAATACAACATTTGAGGCTCAAGAACCAATTCCCATACCATATAATAAATTTACCATTTGAATAGGTTGACATAGAGTATAAATGATTAATACTTCAAGGAACTAGTATGCTAAATCACAACCAACAAAAGTTTTAGTCTCCAAGAGAAGATCACACAATGGATCTAGAAAATACTATGAACAAAATCAGTACCAGATAAATAGATCCACAATTTTAGTGCAACAATGAAACTATGATCAATGGAAATGAAGAATTAGAAAGTTTCTTAACTCGATAAGAAGCAATAAAATCAGCATGAAGATCAAGTGCCGAGCGAGTTTATCTAAAAATATTAGAGATACCAATAATCATCTGGAATTGATCCTTTATTTCATAAGAGGAGCCTACACATTGAATGAAATAAATCATATATGCAGCATGATAAAAATAGTTGGCATCAAAAAATTCCTGAAGTAAATCCATTTTATGGTCTAAATTTCATGATTTAAAAGATACACTAAAAAACATGTCTCCTTTGATGAAAAAACACTTATTGATATCTTTATAATGTGAATAAATTTCACATATTATTATTATTTTAAGATATAAAATATTTCATGGTATGTACCTAAATAATAATTCGCGTCGTGTAACCTGTTTAGGATGTGTATGTGTCTAGTAGGAAGATTATATAGAAAAACACAAAAAATTCATCTGTTAACCTAGACTCTATAGAAAATCATTTAAATCATTTTTCACATTTATACCCTGAATCCGTTCATTAATATAAACACACATCCCAGAACTTTTGTTCATTTTCCACAAAAAATTCTTTCTATATTAAAAAGGCTCGAAACATTTCTAAACAAGAAGGGAAAGAAAATGGTAATGATAAATACCTAAAATATGGTAACAATATGTTACAAATGTAATGTGAAACATTTTGGAATATTTTTTAGAGAAAAATTTACCTATGTTTTTTCTAAAATGGGAAGAGAAACAATTCCTAGTATTGAGGAATAAGGAAGACTCAGTAACCACTTATAAAGAAAATTTTACAAGGTTATCCATGTATATACCAGATTTTATTTGGGAACTTGATAATACATTTAATAGATTTTACAGAGGATTAAAACCTAGTTTATGAAGATTTTGGCCTAATGATAATCTAAATGTTTTGAAAATGTTTTTTATTTTGATGATAACATGATATGGATTTTGGTGACACTTATGTTCCTCGTGATGACAAGAGTAAGAAGTGGTTGAGGTGGTAGTAAATAGAGAATTAGTAAATTAAAAAAATATAGAGGTAAGCCCCAAACATGTTCCATGTGAGGTAAAAATGATTTTAGTGAATGATTCTAATGATTTTTAATGTTTTACTAGTGTGTTAAGTTTGATCATAGGGTCCCTAACAATAATGAAAATATTCATTTACAATACTTGACCGGGGTAACTTATTGTCAACCAATAGTGTGATTTTTTAATTACAATGATTTGATACATTATTATAATAATTTTATTATGTTGATTACACATTCTATAAATCATTATGATTCAAAGATAAATGGTGTGAAAAATTCATTTGATATTAGTACAGTTTATGTTGGGCTATTTAATGAAGTGGTGAAATGTGTGTTACTTTTTTATTCAAAATATAAAAAATACCCTTTTTGATAATAAATGTTAATATGCCATTATTTTTGAGAAATTTTCAATTAAAATAGTAATATATCCTAATGAAAATCATATATTTTTTGTGAAATCTCTATGTGGAATTATTAAAGAATCTAAGATTCGTTGAAATTAGCCTTTTTTCAATAGTGGGACGGTATTTCCTACAAATCTAGTTGAACTTCCATAAGAGAGTTTGATGTTAGTATAAGTATGAATTGAATTTCATTTTTTCATGCAATGATAGTTTTCTGTGCCAAAAAACTTATAGTCAATGATATAATACCTTTGGTAACATAACAAGAAGAAATGAAATTGATTAGATATTATAGGGAATGTTACCTAGAACATGTTGTTAAAAATAAAGAAACTTCTGAAAATAGAGAAGTCTAAGTAGTGAATGAATATATGGTTGTTTTTTCTGATATATTACATGGTTTTATTCCTAATGGGGAGGTTGAATTTACTATTGATTTAGTACATGATTATAATCTTATTTCAAAACCCCCCTATCTGATGGATCAACTAGAACTTTTTTAATTTAAAAAACTATTTCAAGGTTGGCTAGATAAATTTTTCATTCATCAAATAACTTCTCTATGTGGTGATCATATTTTATTTATCAAAACTAAATATAGTTCAATTAATTTATTCATTGATTTTAGATCATTGAATAACATTAATGTGAAAAAGTACCATTTTATGCATATCGGTCATTTTTTATCAAATATAAGGAGAAAAATATATTTATAAGACCAATATAAGTTTATGGTACCATTAGTTAATGGTGAAGGCATATGATATTCCAAATAATGTGTTTTAGACTAGATATGGGTAATATTAATTTATAGTTATTCCATTTGGTTTATCTAATGCACCACCTATATTCATGGATATTTTGAATATAGTTTTCTATAACTATTTAGATTAGTTATTGGTTGTGTTTATTAATGATATAATTGTATATTAAAAAAGTTATAAGGATCTTTAAAGACTCCTAAGGATTATTTTTCATACCATAAAAGAGATATTGATATATTTAAAATTTAGTAAGTGAAAATTTTGGCTATTATAAACATATTTTGTTGGGATATTTTTCTATGAACTGTATATCTACTGAACCTACTTAAACTAAATTTGTTAAAGAATGGAAAAAAAATAAATTTCATAGATACTTATAGTTTTCTTATTTTAGTGGGTTCCTAAAGATGGTTTTTTGAGAACTTCTCTTGGTTATGTATCCAATTAACTTAGTTAACTCATTAAGAAGTATAATTCATCTAGATAAAAGAGTGTGATGATTGTATCCAAATACTAAAAATAAGATTATTGAATGATCTGGTTTTATACCACCAATCTATAAATGAAAAAATTTCATCTACATCAATGCTTTATTAAAGGTACATGGTTATGTTCTGATAAAAAATGATTAGTTAATTGCCTATAATTCATGTCAACTGAATATTATTGAGTTTAATTATCCTAAACATGATATATAATTAATTGAAAATTTTTCTATTTAAAAAATTAGAGGAAAAGTTTATATGGGGAAAATTATGAAATATTTTTAATAATTGTTTTTAAATTTTCACTCAAAAGGAGTTGAAAATGAGGCCAAGAAGATTTTTATAATTGGTTTAAGAATATCACTACATGATTCATTACCATCATAGAAAAGAAAATAATGTTTCTGATGCATTGATTCAATAATATAATATTACCTTATACATGTTAAATTTGGAAAATCACCCTGAGGTTAATTATTTGATTATATTTTTGATAATAAATTTTTTATTCAGTAACTTCAGTTGATTTATTTTAGGTAATGTTACGATTGTTCCTATTAGAAATAATTAAGACATCCCAAATTTAATATCATTTTTTATAGGAAAAGGTAGAATCTATTTAGAAGGTTATATTACCAATGTTTTTTTAATTAAGTAGGTGTTATCAGATTTAGAAAGAGATTATTTATGCCTTTTGAGTCTTAACTAAAGATTGAATTTGTGAGCGAGTCTCATAGTTACCCATTTTCAATTTACCCTTGAAGAATTGAAATGTATAGAGACCTTAAAAGGTATTAATAGTGGCATAAAGTGAAAAGATATATTCTTTACTTCATCATGAAATTATTGATTTTACAATAGCTTAAATAAAAACCAAAATTAATGAAAGGATTGAATTAACCTTTTCCAGTTCCATAGTGTAAATGGATAAATATTTCCATGTATTTTTTAGTGGGATTTCTATTCACACCTCAAGGTAATAATGAAATTTGGTTTGTTCTTGATGGTTTCAAAAATCAACAAATTTCCATCCAATTCGAGATATAATTTCTTTATATTATATTTATTAACTTTACCTCAAGGATATTTTCAAGGTAGATAGAGTTTCCCTATCCATTTTATCTGACCACAATCCCAGTTTCACTTATTTTGTTATTGTAAATGATTTGAGAAGTTTTTTGGTACTTAATTAAATTCTAGTTTAACTTTTTATCCATAATCTAATGGATGATCTGAGAGAAATATTCAGACAATAAAAGGCAAGATAAGATATTTTTAAATTAATTAATAAAGAATTTAAGATTAATATCTTTCTTTTTTGTTTTTTCTTATAATAATAGATTTTATTCTTGTATATAGATGGATGATTTCTAGGCATTATATAGAAAGTAGTGTTAAACTCTTGTATATTGAGATGAAGTAGGGGAAAACAGTTTTTGGGACAATATTTTGTATAATTAATGGTTGAGATGGTTGAGATGATTCAACAATATATGTTGATTCATTAGAGAAGGGAAAAAAGTGATATAGATAACTGAAAGAAATATATTTCTTTCAAAAAAGTTGATCTTGTTTTATTTAAAGTTTATCATTAGAAAAGTGATATGAATTATTATAAAAAAAGGAAGGTATGTCCATGGTTCATTAGATTGTAGATAATTTTAGGTTAGTTTCCTATTAAGAGACATTTTATCTTCAGTATATGCTACAATTCTTATTTCATTAGTAAGAAAATATGCGACATATGCATCCCATGTTTTGTGACCTTAATTAATTAAATTGGAATAAATCCTTTCTTATGAGGAAAATATTATTCATACTATTTAAAAAATATAGTTTTTGTTATGAAACAAGGTTATTCAATATGTTTTGGTATTTTGGAAAAATCAAATGGATGAAGAAGAAACGTGTGAATTATAAAATTCTATGAAGGAAAAATATCTCAACTTGTTTAAATAATTATTAAAATTGCAAGGATATAATTTACAAAAGGGGGAAGAATGTTAAAACCTTCTTAATGTTATTGGAAAAATATTTCACACCTAATTAATATAAATTAATTATATTTTATTTAGTTATATTCATTTTATGAATATTAGTAAATTTTTCAAACAACAGAAGAAATCTTTATTTTTAACCAAATTAGATTTTCAGGCATTATATGGTTTTATTTAAAGGATTTAATTCAGAATTGAATTATTTTAATTTGAAAAAAATGTTTTTTTTGAATCCATCATGTCAAAATTATCTTAGGATTTATTTTTTGTAATTTTCACAGCATGATTATTTTTAAATGAATATCGGAAAATTTGTGTTTTCTGGAAAACTATATTTTTGTTCCAAGAATTTACAAAGTTACATTTTTATAAATGGTTTAATATTATAATCTGGTAAATTATATTATAAATAATATAAATATGGTATTTTTGTTTAATTTTAGACTTTATTTTTCTATAAAAATCTTTTTATTCATAGAAGTCATTTTTCTCAAAAACATTTTTTCATTGCATTTTTCATGAATAATTTTAAATTAAATTATAACACTTTTGTGAGTTGAATTTGGTTAAATGGATTCAAAATTTTGAATAAAATTAACTAATACTATGTAATATTTTTAACTTAACATCTGGTCATAACATATAATGAAAACATTAAAAATATGTTACCATGGTTAAGGTTTAATCAATCTTAATAGGGGTTAATCAAATGCGATAAAGGTTAAAATGATATAAAATCTTGTCTAAGTCATATTTTATGGCCATATTTAGATGATAAATTTTACAATATTAGTAAAATGGACTATTTTTTAGTTGTTTACATTGATTAATATGTTTATATTTCTTAATATTTTTAAAAATTACATGTGCTTCGTCTCCCCCACTAATAAATAGACACCACATATACTCTCCTATATACACTTATAAAACATATTATTTTAATCAATACCTACCCAAAAACATTCCTAACATCCATAACCCTTTATTAGGGTCCCTTTTTTTATTATAAAACAAATATTGGAAGAATTTAGGTATATATAAAAAGGTTTCATCCGAAGAATTTATATCATTCTTAACCAAATTTTTATTATTATTTATTTTTCAACCATATTAAAATATTATTAAAATATATTGATATATGTATAAAATTATCTTCCACAAAGTGATATGTTTTTATATTAATGGAATAACCTATATCCATCTCATTCTTCCATCACAAGGAAAGAAAATCATCATCTGTGTGTATGACAGACAAGAGTCTTGCAATCCGGTGTACTTTGATTTCCATTACCACCAATATTGACAAAGAATAATGATGTATTTAATGTAAATATATATGAAATTAATGATATATTTTTCATTATTGAAGAAAAATATATCATCAATTTTCTTAAATTTCCATCCATTGAAAAATGATTACTTCGTTCATGTGTTTGTGTGGACTACCACCTCTACAAAGCTATATGTTTTCTTTTTCATCACCACCTCACATGGATATTTTATATAAGTTTTTTAAAAATTATAATGAGATATATATTATATAATAAATTTTTTTAAAGGATAATATAATTCTTAATTTCTTCCCAGCCTGATCACTAAAAAATAGATATGCTATTATTGCTCATGCATAACCTACCGTCTCCATGATTGTATCATAGTTCATTTTTCTTAACAATCAATTATTGTTTGTTATAAAATTATAATTTATTTATTTAAATTTTAATTAATTATTTATTATTATTTTAAAGATTATGGAATAATTAACTTTTTGACTATAATCAACCAATTGATGTCAATTTGGATATATAAGCCAAATATAAAAAAGACATTGGATATGAACTTAAATGATTATGTTCTTGAGTATAACATTAAAATAAATAAAATAAAATGAATAATTAACATGAAAATTATTATTAATATATTAATAATTAACATAAGTTAATAATTAGTGGAGATAAATTATGTATGTGATGAGTTAGAGTCATGTTCAAGGACATTTTAATTTAAATCATCATTTTAAATTTTTTAAAGGTTTATTTTCTAAATATTTCTCTTCCATTTCCATATTTGTAAAAAAATTATGAATTTATTTAAATAGATATAAATTAATTATAATTTTAAATTTATTCATGTTTTAATTACTTTCAAATTTTTATAATAAGAATAATTTTTTTATATTTTAGAGAGGACCATTTCATTTCTTTAAAAATGGAAAAATGAATGTTCTATTTTAAAATTTATAGAATCGACCAAATTTCACACCCCCAAAGAGATTTTTTTTAATCCTTTACATGATTTAATATTTTCTTCCAACAAAAAAACAACTTCTTTAGTTTTGGGTACATTATATTTGAAAATGATTTTTTAAAATGAAAGGGTATTTTGATATCTAAAAATGTTTTTCATATTGATTTAAAAGAGTTTTTAGTGATTTTGAGAAGAAATAGTGACAACATAAAGATGATTCCTTATGACATGGTGCTTTTAAAATATATAAATAATGGGTGGGACTGAAAAAAAATCTATTATGGGTGATCCTGTTACAACTTATATGATGGGTGAGCCTGATATATCTCTACAAAGCATTTTGAAATGTTCTTTGTTTTCAAAGGAAAGAAGGATATAATTAACTCAAGAGGTTTATCATATGAATTTAACTGGGATCTAGTTATTTCAGACATAAGATAATGATATGAGTTCCAATAAGAGTTCCTATCATATTTATGTTGGTTTTAAAGTTTTTCATTGAGTAAAAAGCATGGTCTCTCATGTGTTTGTGATTTATTTCATATGATCAATGAATATTGTGATAAAGGTAAAATTTTTAAATGTTTTCATGTTTTTTCACTAGAATAATACATTTCTTACTTTTATTTACCTTACTAATTTTTTGTTCTCATCCCATTTTTTAATGTTTTCACTGTGTTTAGGGGTGGGTAAGATCAAATAATAAGTCATGTCAAAAGTGTTATGTATTTTCATGAAAATAATACACATTTCATTTTAAATGTTTTTTACTATAGAAAAAATGAATACTAGATATAAGGGTCCAATTTTTTATATATGAGATTTCTATATATGATTTATGACTAATTATTTAAAACAAAATGGCATGATGATATTTGGGAATGATAAAATTTAATTAAATTTTAAAGATACTAGATTATTTAATGATAAAGGATGAGTCCTTATAAGAGATTTGAGAAAAGTATAAAATAATGTAATAGAAAATATTAGAATCAAAACAATAAGGGATAAATAAAAAAGGGGAATTTATATAGTGATCAATATTGATTCACAGTTGTTATATCATAAAGGAAAAGAAATAAATTATATAAATCTTTACAAGTATATCTTGAATAAGAGAATATGAAATGAGAAATGAGTCATACCAAACTTTTCATTAATCAAATATCCATGAATATACCCTCTATAAGTGTATAGTTATCACCACTATAAGATGTGGGGTCGATTAAGGAATATAAAAAATGAGGTGGGGTAGTTTTTTACACTATTTATAATAAAACGTTAGGTAAAAACACTCATGTTGGAATAAAAGATGTTGTTGTGTAATTACTTTAAGACGGGCGAAACCTATGATGAAATATGCACCATGACACTAAAATTTCCCTAAATCATTTATAAATCCAAAAAATATAGTTGGTTTAATGACCACCACAAATCAATATAAAAATCAGTCAACTCTCTCAACCTTACGTGGCTCGACTAATTTTAAGGTTAAATAAAAGTTGTTATGGTATAATGTCACTCATTTTTGATTAAAAAGAAATTCATCATTATAAATGAAATAAAAAATGAAATTTTTATCATCAGGATGAATCACCAAATATGTAAGATGAATTCCAATACTCGATAATAATTTATTTCATATTCTATGCTACCATGACATAATGCAATAATCATTTTTCAAATAAGAATAACAAGTTACAGGGGGAATCCTTCATCTCAGAAACAAATAAGACATTCAAGGGAATCAATACATGTCATTTAATCATATTCATATTTGTGAATTTTATTCTCCAAGATATCAACATAATCAAATATATGATGGTATTGGGCTTATATATGACTCTGAAAATTCCCAGTATCTTTTTTAAATATTCCCATATTTCCACAATTCATGTGCTAACAATATCACCCGACGATAAAGGGTCTTCTTCCACTAATCCTTAATCTCTCATGGATACTCTAAAAATTTTGGTATCCTTGATGTCTACACTAACCTAATAAATTATGTATGTTGGGTCGTGGAAATTTCTCCTTAGTTGTGACACATAAAAAATGATGTGGACATGGTTTAATAATGTGGGAAATTATAGGTGATAAGTGACAAAGCCAGTTAATTCATTTTAGTTTTTTAATGTTCAATAAATTGTATTCCATCATATTTATTAATTTAATGATTATTATAGAGTTTTTTAATTAACTTTAAAATTAATTTGAATTTATGAATAATTTTTAAAATTGGTAGATTGTACATTTAACCAATTTATTTGGTTTCTTGGACAAATATATGGACAACGGCTAGTTTTTGTTCATTTTTATTTATTCTTGGAAAAGGAATTTATTTGTGGATATGGAGATGAAATTTATAAATTCACTACTAATTTAATGTTTAAAAAATTGAAATTGATATTCTTCATAATGTTCAACTACTATAAATGATATGGTAAATGAGAGTTTTGTAGTTTTTATTAATCCTTTTATGGTTGATTGTTCTTTGTAAGGTTTCCCCAGAGACATCATAAGGATTAATCCTTTGGGAAAAAAATATTTTGTAATGTTTGGTAGGATTGATAAGATTAATTTAGACTATATAAATTTCAATCCTTTTTGGAAAATATACTTCGGGTAACTTCTTTATGTTCAAGAAGCTTCTTAAATTTGTTGTTAACTTCATAAGGTTGAACTATAAACTTTCTATGTTTTATATCATTTTAAAAATATTAAATTCATAAAGTTACACTTAAAAATAAATGGTTAATATACTTTTTTTGAAGTTTATTCCATTTAAAAATTAGTAGAAGTAGTACACTTCAAGGGGAGTTTATAGTTTTACCTGTTGTTCAAACTGATGCTCTAGGGAGCCTCCTCAAAATTTATGTAATTGAATGATATATGGCAATAAAGATTATAGTTAATATAACTAATTATAATATATGATTGATAAATAAGTAAAAAAAGAGGAAAGGTGGTTATTTTGTGGAAAACTGGAGCCTGAATTTCAAGGGGTATTCTGAGGAAGAATGAAATATCCATTGATTCAAGGAAAAAGTGTCATTTTAAGATTTTAATGGCTAAAAAATGATAAAAAGAGTAATATATAATAAATGAAGAAGTATAATATGGAATAAGTATATATCTATCTCCCTCTGTCAACATTATATGCTTTTACCATTTTAATGTTTTTGACTTTTAATTTCTATAAACTTCTATACTATAATGATGCTTTCTTTTAAGTTCACTACTATTATCCAACACACAGAGGGGTAATGCATTAGGTGATTAAGAAAGATGATGAAATTTTATTTTAATGTTTTAGTTGTCGATATTCGATAAATAAATCTCTTTATTTTTCAGTTTATTTTAATATGTAGTAGTATTTTATATTTTTAAATGTTATTACGTCTAAATTTTTAAACCTATTCGATAAAGTCAGTTTAGTTTTTATGTGTTTTAATAAACTAGTCTGAGTGGTGATGTGTTTAGTGATTGTTGTCATTTGTGTGAAAGTAGTGGAATACTCATGGGTTTCCTTTAAACACTAAAACATAGTTTAATATTTCCATGGGAATTTAAAAGTGGTCCACTATTTGGTGTTATTGATTTATTTTAATAAAAATAGAAAATATGATAGACCTTGATGATATTTATATCAAGTTAATCTTCAACACATCTATTCAATTGAGTGTTATAGGTAAAGTGATTGTGGAACCTCTCATTTTTTTTAATTAGAAGAAGGGTCAATGGTTTTCTAACTATGATTGTTTAATAATTGGAAATACAACCCTAAACCTTCACTTTTCCATCACACGATTAAAATATCTTTGTTTTACCTATTTTAAAAATATCATAATACATATCACCTCTTTTCAAAATAAAATTTTAGAGTTTAAAACTAGATGAATACAATTTTTTCTAATATTTAATAGGATTATTGGTGTGGATACAAAAAATAACATCATGTATTTCACCATAGTTTTCTTAAAATTGAAACATAGAGGTGTGGAAAAAGGGAAGCTGAAGTAGAGATATATTCTCTTCTCACTGGAAGGAGGATAAAAGGAGTGGCCATATACTTTTTAGACAAGTAAAGTAAATTAATAAGATTACCTAAAAGAGTTTATTTATGAATATTCTTCCCTATCTCTATAATCAAAACAAATAACAAGAAAACATAGTATATCAGATTATAATTGGGAGAGACTCACTACAAGTATTGGTAGAGATTCAATAAACTTTTGAAATATCTTCAATCACCAATCCATTAAAGAGCATGAATATATAGTCATTTTATATCAATGGTTTCTTGAGAGTGAAAATAATTTAATAGATGAATCCTTAGAATGAGCACTCATTGAAAAACCACCTGTGGAGAACACATAATTAATAGTGAAGATAACCTAAAATTGTTAACAATTTAGTATAAGAGGCATTGGTAATAGAGGGCTATGTGAGGAAATATCTTCTAACTAATATCCCTCAATAGAATATATTTTAGAGAAACTAAACACCCTCTTGAGAAAATTATCCAATAAATAATCAAGAGAAAAAAAATAAGCAAAGGTATGTTGTTTAAGTCTTCTTCTAATAATTATACTGGTCAGTGTGTTGAGGTGTGGGGAACTAAAAATATTGTAGAATCTTACCGTCAAAGATAGTTTTATTATCAAAATAAAGGATATAGGATGACTATAAAATAAATTATTGATTTTAGAATAAAAAAATAAATATAGACCTCACTACTAGAAGAAACACCATAAATCACCACCATTTCAACGACAACAAAAATTAACTATTGTTTAACGACCTTACCAACCACAGAATTCTATAAAAATAAACCATTTAATTACCCATCAGTATTATATAAACACCTTGTATAGGTGAAATAAGTATCAATGGTTGATGAGTTGGAGAATGATTTGAAGGAGTTGATAAACCATCATGGATTTCACATGGATATCTAATTTAAAACCCCATTAAAATTACAAGCTCAAGTAGCTACCAATCCTAAAAGGAAATATGATTATAGTGATAACTATAAGTGGAAAATATATTTTACCCACGAGTTCTCCAAATAAAAACATATCTATATTTTACATCAATTTAATAATTTTTACATTAAATCTCATAAATTAAATCATTATTCCAAGAACTAAAGGTTTAATTTCATTTCATATGAGCTAAATGATCAATTTTTTTTATAATAATTGAGAATAATTTCCCACAATAGCACCATAATAGGCTTACTTCTAGAAATCTCATATTTTATTCTCATCTTAGTTACCAGGTGAATGGGAAAACATAAGAATGGGTGATCTCAATGCTTATAAAGGGAAAAAAATATCAATGGTTATTCAAGGGTTAAATCACAAGAATGTAAAAAACAACAACATTTTTAAAATATATTATTAAAAAAACATAGAAAAATAAGAGTTATCCAGAAATCAAAATAGAAGTATATTTGATAAGAAATGATGAAATATATACCATGGAATATTTTTGAGGAGTCATACGATAATAATCATGATCCATATAGCTTAACATAATTATATAACCTTGAAATGCATCAAAACATGAGAAACATAGTATAATAAGGAACTGCAGCACAAACATAAGCATGTGGAATCATCATATTGTTGGAAAACTCAATCATTATCCCCCTTTATGTTTAGACCATATCTGAGTATATCAAGCATTTATGTTGTGAAAAAAATCCTAGTATGGCCACGATCTATCATCTCACGTGATATAAAACCATAACCAAATCATCATAGGTTGATATAGGACCCCAACCATCATTATCTACAGATATTTATGCTATATGAACTCAATAATTCTTCAAATAAAAATTTATCCATGGAATGAAAATGGGGTTTCTAGTATTTATAAATGGTACCATGAAATATAGCTTTTAAAATTTGATCTATTGATAAAAAAAATCATTCAAGTAAATGGATATTTTAATAAAGAAATTTATAGGGTCATATATAAAACCTAACTCTATAGGTTTAGGATAACTTTGATTTAACGATAAGAATTAATGTCAAACTAAAAAAAATATCTTTAGGAAAAATATCTTTATATCATCTTAAAAATAATGATTTATATGTCACTTTCAAAATCCTCCACCTTGGCGGTGTCTCAAATAAAAATGAAATGTTCATACATGGTCAACCAATAAATCCCAAACTAAATGGAATTTATTCTTTTATGAGTTCATGGATGTATCAAAATGAAATATATGGACACATAATGCAACTACCACATTGGAATAGGAAGAGGATAAATAATACTAAAAGGATTTGTTGTGAAAATGTTTATTTTCTGGGAAATTATGAGAATGAAATGTAGAATAAGTTATGTTATGCTTTATAGTTGGACACCCGTAATAAATTTTCATTTCACAATACTTCATAGTAGTGCGTAGGTGAATGAACCAATGAGAATAATCACAATCTTTTATCAAGGTGTTTCTCATGGACATTGGGAAAACATACAAGATTCTGTAGAAAAGAAATGAATTCTAAAGAGATTAACCTATTTTGGTGGTCTCACCACCATTTAAAAAATTATGGATACTTCTATGCTCATTGTCATAGCACTTTCCTAAAATAATTAACATAATAGGAGTTGATTTCAACTTTACACTATTAGAAATAATACTATTATCTTCTTCTATCACATTTGGGTGAATCTAATAAAAAAGTCCCATGAGTTCCTTTTAATCACTCCTCACCATCATAGGTTGAGTGGAAAATTTTTACAGAGTGAATTAACAACGATATTCACTTTTCTTAATGTTTTATAGATGATTAAATCTACAGTATTGATGTACTACACCCATCACCTCCACCTGATGAACAAATCCTTCATGGAATATTTTTAACTTGCACTCTTATGATCAAAATAGGTTATGAAATTTTAATCAAAAATTTAATATCACATACATTTAGGATCATATTGAAATTATAAAATTTCAGGTCCAAAAATATGTAATTACACTGGTGAGGCCAAAGTTGAGGAGATATATATGCCACCACATGATCACCATACCTCAAATCTATAAAAAACCAGACTTAAAAATCTATAAAATTTATTCATTATACAAGAACTCATTATATTTCATTCCTAGTGATCTTTTAGTATTAGTTTTTTTTAATATTTATGTCATCACACTTATATAAATAAATATTACTTCATAAGGTGGACACTTCAATTCAGTATCCATTTCTCCTTAAGTACAAAACATTTAAGATATAAAAAGTTTCATTTTGATGACATATGATTAAAATTTTAATCTTGGATTGATCCTTATCCATTCTCATCCATAAAACTATAAAAATATTTTTTAAAATGTTGGATAAGTGAAAAAATTAGTAAGGGGAATATAGAAATAAAGAAGGAATCCTATTAGTCCCTGAATAATCATAAATATTTTTTATTTCAAAATAACCTTGGTATCAAAATATAAATTTTATTACCCAAGAAATCAAATTCTCTATCTAAATATTTTAAGAGAAAATTTATTTATACATATTGTAGGAAAAATAAAAATCATCAAGGTTGAATTGAAATCATTTAAAACGAATGAAATATTCATCCTAATGTTACACATTTTTTCCTTAAAATGTATCATATACTTTCCTTTAAACATATTATCATTAAATTATCCTATGGAATAAAATTACTTCCATAAATACCATATAAATCAGAGATAAATAATTTTGTTAAATTAGGAAATAATTTCCATATCGCTATTACAATCAATATTACAAATGGAATAACCTACTTGGAAAATCTCCAAAATCTTTTTTGGGAAACCTAACTAGTTAACACTATCTCTTTACAGAATGCATTGAAGAGCTATTTCTAGATGGACCATCATTATGAGCTATGTCAAGATCACCCATCCTCATGCTCTATATTAATCATATACATCATCATAAAAGACCCCCAAATATAATCAAATAATCATAACACATTAAGGCTTTCAAAGTTATAATAATATTCTTTGAACCCCAAGAAAACATATTTCTGAATATTGAAATATCCATTCCATTTAACACCCTTTTTGAATATACCCATTACAAAATTAAAGAGTATTTTTGTTTAAAGAAAAAATGGAAACATTTATTTGAATAAAAACATTAAATAATGGCTATGGTAGCGGCAAAATCCATTGATGGAGTAAACATTTGAATCAAATATTCCTTTTTTTTCCTTTTAATCGTAATATTCATTACAAAATACCTAAAGGATTAATTTTTTAATACCAATTAATGAAAGTAAAAAATTAACAAAAAACATCCATGATAATTAATTTATGTCCATATGAGATCGTGAATAATATAATTTTATGAATATGGCCTTTAAAGAAAAATATTTATAATATAAAATTATAAAATATTTAAAATAAGGGTTTTATAGTAAAGTGTCTCTTACCTCAAGTTTCACTAATCGCTCAGGTCATTTATATTCATGAATAATATCCTTATGTCAATTATTTAATTTTATTATGATACTTTTTCATTTTTTTATTCTTTTTATCTTATTTATTACCATGTTATATATAGTTACTTAGAAATTATGTTTATGTTAGATGTTCTTATGATATTAGGCTTATTTTTCCAAAATGTCTTCGGTATGTTGAAAATGGTAAAAGTGGTAATTATTAAATAGTATACCTAATATTAAACATAAAATAATAATAATTTTTATATATTGATTATAATTTTATTATTAACCATGAAATATGTTTATGAAAAATGATTTTTGTACTCTTATGGAGACGGTATGTCATACGTACAAAATAGTAATGTTTTTTTTTTAAATAGAATGAGTGAAGTAAGGTAAGTATCATTTTATATTTATATAATGATGTCTATATCATAAATATCATATTTTATATTCAGATAAACATAAATATATAATCCATGTGACATGGTTATGGAAAGTGAATCACATCGCTTCATGGAGGTGGTAATCTATACCCATGCACAGACATCATTTTCATTTTTCAATTAACAAACATGAAATAAATTAGCTGATGTATAATATTTAAATAATATTAAATATTTACTTACTATAATATCTATACCTTAAATCAATTATCATAACTAGTCATGGTAAGAAGTGATCGAAATGGAATAATATCTGTTTTCATGATGGTAGATCATCGTACAAAAGAATGATGTTTTAATTTCACATTTGATGGAAGAAGTACATGGATATAGGTTTTTCCATTAACAAAAAATAAATTATCATATAAAATTTACATTTTTATATTAAATAATGATAACATTAGATTTTATGGAGGTATAAGAAAAAATAAAACAAAAATGCTATTTTTAGAACTATACGTCATATCCTGAGAACTTCTTTTGGTTCATATTTAAAGCCATACTAGATTTCTTTCTGATCAAAATAGGGAATATAGGATGTGGGTAGGGATCTAAGGAAGGTGTTTGGGTTGGTCTTAGCTAAAAGAAAAATGATATTGATGAGTGTATAAGATAGGAGAGGGTTGGGCATTTAGAAGTGTGGAAGATGAAACACTTGGAACTTTTAGAGTCAATAAAACATATTAACATCTTACTCAATAAAAAAGGATAAAAAATAGATCATATTATTAAATTATATTATATATGGTCTTGATATGTCCCTAAAATATAATTTAGACATTTTTCTAACTCAATTTAATGCTTATCACTTACTTTTAACCCCTCGGAAAACCATTTTTAACCTCGATCATTATAATTTATTTTTATTGTTTTTACTATTCTGTATGACCAAATATTATTTTAAAATTATTACCTACTATTTATTATTATAATTAAAAACATGGAACCTATTTAATAAAATTTAAATCACATAATTTTAAAAATTTAGTTTAAAATTAACCACTCAAAACATGATGAAAATTTTTTTTCAAAAAAATTATTTTTTTATGTTTAGATAAGTTTTTAGACCAAATTCAGGTATAATTTTTATTAAAATTTATTTTATTGATTCATATTTCATCACAATTAATAAGTTATGTTTAAAAAATAATATAAAATCTAATTGGATTTTGTAAATACTATAAAAAGAAGACAATTTTCAATAAAATTTATATTTTTTCCATTCACTAAAATATAAACCTTTTAAAAAAATTCAAAAAAACTAATCCTAACATAAATTTTTCATGATGAATTTTAAAATCAATTTAATTTTGTTACACAAAAATTCCATAAATTGGAAATAAATATTTTAAATAAAACCAAATAATTTCTGAAAACCTTATTCAGTTAGAAATAATCCATTTTTCATTTGACTGAACAATTACCGACTATTATTATATTGAATATAAATATATAATATCAAATTAATTAATATTAATATGTGACAAAAATGATTTATATTAAAATTATTTGGATTATTTCAAAAACTCATCCCAAATCTTCACCAATGGCATTATAATGAAAAATGTAACCCTATATATCCTATATAAATATCAAAAGTGGTTCTGAGGCTAGACATTTTTCATTTCATAAAATGACATATAATGATTATAATCCCATAATAATTTCAACATCTTTTGGTAAGAGTAGATATTAGTGTTGATTTTTTTGATAAATCTTTATGGACCATTGATAATATCATGACATCCCTGTGAATCTTTGCTTCTTAAAGGTGTTTCATGGTTCTTCCCAATAAAAGACACCTGAAAACTTATTGAGATAAATGTAGAATACATAATTTGAAACCAATTTACTAATAAAAATACTTCCTTAATATATAAATGGAACTAAAATAATTTAAGAAAATGTTAATGATCACTAAATATTCTAAAAATAGATTTCTAGTGAAGTATATGTATAAGGCCCCAGCCTTAAACCTTACTAAATATTGAATTAAATGAATAATTAACATTGAGGATCTTTTCAGGTTTAGAGTTTTAGAGAATTAGGACATAACTATTACATCTCAAAAGATTACAAAGTAGAAACTTCTACTAAGTTTCCATAAAATAAAAACTCTTAAAAAGAAACATGTGTAGTTCCATGTTTTAGGTAGCATGACTTTCCCTTGATCCCATCCTTGACCCTATTCCACGTTAAGTCCCGTGAAAAATATTTCAAAAACTTGGGATTAGCATAAAAAGCTCAATAAGGGATACACAAAGAATGAAAACTGTTTGTTTTTCAAAACAACAAGTAAACCATGTATACTTTATCAAATTAATACTTTTCACCTTTTCGAAGTAGTAAAAACTCTTCACTGAATAAAAGTTTATTACTTACCCTTCTATAACCAAAAGATTACCATAAAACCCATATAAGTATCACATAACATATAAAGGTAACTTAGGATATAAACATACTTAAGTGGAATAACCATAAGGTCGAATTCCACACATATCACTTAATGGAATAGCCATTCGGCCAACTTCCATATATACTTAATGGAATAGCCATACGACCGACTTCCATACCCAATGCATTGGAGGTTATAACGTAACCACCCATCCTAGTATTCACGGAACCACCCATCATATGGTTTATCATGTAACCACCCGTCAAATGTCCAAGTAACATTATAAAAATCATATGACATAAAAAAAATATAATGGAAATAAAACATTTCAACACTTTGATCACAATATATCACTTAAATATATTGACATAACAAATACATTATAAAAACCATTTTCAATACCAAAATACATAAAAGAGTATATGATATTTATTTCATTTTAAGAAAAACATTACAGCTTGTTCAGGAAGCCAAAGACCAAATAATACTCGCGGCGGCGGAAAAGGTCGTTGTCACCGCGTACGTTAAAAGAAACATTCCTTTTTGTCGTTTTGTAAAACGCTTCATAGAAAAAGATTCCTTTTGTATAAAAGTAAATGTCAAAGGGGTTTATACACTGTATAATATAAAGTTGTGTATAAAACAAAATATGCCTCAATGAAAGGAGATTGAGACGAAGTCCCTTACAAAGTCGGTATCCTTAGATTAAGGACAAATCAATTATATGATTATGTGTGACAAATACGAATACAAAAAATATATGTGGATATTAAGTGTAAAACAATCATAAGTCATTCACACATAATCATGGAAAAACAAAACCAATGACATAGATATTTAACTCAATGAAATGAGATTGAGTTATGATTTCCGATACAAGTACGTCTAAATGACATAAGAATTTATCAATGAGATGATTATGTGTAGAAATAGTATATCCACAAAAACGTTTGTGGAAACTACAACATAGGGATTCCACACATAATCTTGGCATAATAAAATCAAGAATTAGAGGTTTAACCCAAAGAATTGAAAGTGTGTTAAGAAGTTCCCTTACAGAAATTCGACAGCCTAACGATGTCACTTCAAAACTTATAAAATGAGTGGATGAGAGATAAAAACGGTATCTCATAAACTTTACATTAATAAGGATATATAAGAAGACATCCCAACATAATAGTATGTGAATTAAAAGACATAACAAAATAAGTCGTTTAAAAAGAGGAGGGTGAAAGGTTCCCTTACTGACTTGGGTAACTTTCGAAACGTACACCCCATTGAAGAAGGGTCATACAATGAATATGTAAGTACCCATAAATGAAATTATATTACACAAAGTGTATAATAATGGGAAGTACATACACCACTCAAAGTAAATGGTGGAAAATGTAACATAAATCTCACATGAATAAAAGTGAGATGAAAAATTATTTACGAAAACTCAGCAGCCTAACGGCGCCAATTAAAACTTCCAACACTAGATTGATGAGATCAAATATAGTATCCCATCATATTAAAATAAAATGTAATGAAATAGGAATATAAAAGACCATCCCCCATCATAACAAAGAGAAGCTTAAAAGAAGTGACAGAAATGAGAGTACTTAATAAAAAAGAGAGAGGTTAGATCTCTTACGAAAATTCGGCAGCCTAACGGCGCCACTCAAAACATCCAAAATGGATTGATGAGAGAGAATAGGGTCTCTCATAATATGAACATAAAAACTACAGTAATATTAATATAAAAGAACATGATAATCACAAGAAAGATGAGCTTAGAAGGAATGACATAAATGAGTGTACTTAAAAAGGAAGAGAGGAGTAGGATCCCTTACCTCGGGTCTGACTTGACTCGATCATTCTTTAATCTCATGAATAATAAACTTGAGTTAATTTCTACATCCTTAAGAATATTTTTCAATTTAATTATTCCTTTTATATCACTTACTACCATGTCATAAACATTATGTAATCATTTAAGTTAATAATGTTTGTTTTGTCGATATTTGGTTCTTAAGTCGAAAGTGGACTTCTTACAATTACATGTTGTTCGTGTGGTAAAAGGTTAATTATATCCAGAATAGTATTAACGATGTATATATTATATATATCATATATATCCAGTATATTCATGCATTTATAATATTACATAACATTTAGAGTTAAGAAATGAAATGCACCGTTCATGGAGACGGTAAGTGGTACGTAAGCATTAACGCTACTTCTATTTCTATTTCATATTTAATGGAATTAAAAAATAATGATACATATTAGTATTTTAATTACAGTATGGTATACTATATAATATCATTAAATATATCCTTTATACGTACCACTTATGGTATTAACGTATCAAATCACTTTGAGGAGGCGGTAGTCCGCACTTCCTTAAATGAAGATATCGTGTTTACCCATAATGGAAACCATAAAGGTATGCCATAAATGAAAAATACAGAAGATTAAGTAAAAAATAAACATATTAGATATCATATATAAATATAGTGTCATCTTAATGGCCACCTTTGAAGGTGTTAGAAGAATGTTGATCAATCATCGTTTCGGGAGGCAGAAATTCGCCATCCACGAAAACAGTATCTTCTTTAACCATTAGATGTAGGTGTGTGTAAGTGTATCTCGAATACTTCTTATAAAAACATACTAGTATATTGAAGATACAGTATTTGTTAAAAAATAAATTAATAAAAATAGTTTAGGGGGTTGGAAAAGCAAAATAAAACAAAAGGACTCAAGCGAAGACATTACCTTAAAATCGGGTAACTTCCTTTGATTTGAGCTCAAAGGCTTCCTTGGAAAGGATTCTGCCCAACGTGAGGCTTCAAGGAGTTAGAGAGGTATTTGTAGAGACAAAATGGGCAGGGGTTGGCCGATCCAAAGGCTTTGGAAGTGTGGGTAAGGAGGTAGAGGTGGGGGCCTTTTATAAGAGGAGAGGAGGGGCACACTTGGAAAGGTATAAAATGTAACTTTATTTTCAAATGAGTTTCAGATTTTATTGGTCCCAAATTGATGTGTTTAAAGGATAAGGTGATAAGGGTTCGAAATCCACCCATCCAATAGGTTTTGGACATGTGTAGGTCTTAGATTTTACTTTATCTTTCCATTTTATTGAAATCGTTAAATAATGAGGTCATCACTACATCATCATGATGTCATAAATAATTTAATTTATATAATGTCTAAAAATTATAAAAAAATACTATGATGTAGGAGATATTTTTAGCTTTCCAATGAATATTTATATTCTAAATGATTAATTATGTTGAAAAATTAAAAATATTTTACTTAGGTGATACATTCTTTGTTACATTTAACAATCTTTAAAAAAAAAGTCACTTTCTCACAAAAGTGATTCCATGGGGCCCCCAAGTTTGGAACAAGACATCCCATGGTCTGCCATTAGACAACCGGTAGCATTAGGACACATTTTGTGGTCATTTTTATTATTATGATATTATCTTATTATCTTTAACAACCCGATTACTCATTAATAAAGATAATTAAAGATAATTACCATCGTTACTATTCATAATGTCCAAAAAAAAGAGTCTTAATTACATAATTTGGACCTTATGATTCCAAATATATAATTCATTTTACCAAATTCCAAACACATAAATTGCAATAATTAATTTTAAAAAAACTTCTTGTTGTCAAAACAAATAGCGGGTTTTTTAGAAACAATATTTATGAAAAGTTTGGCACTTTTTTATGCCTAATTCCAAAGTGAAATTAATCCCAATGACCATAATTGAATTAAATGGTAAAAATATATTATAATTACACGTTAAAACAAATTAAAAAGATAAGATAACCATATAATTCAATTGTATGAAAAAGCAGTTTTGATGTAAAATGCAGTATTTTTCACTATTCATTGAAAAATGAACAATGTCAGAAAAATACCAAAAATTAACCCAAGGTAAATTTCAATGTCCCAATCATAAATAATATGTTTATTTTAAAAAATAGAGCTTATAAAATTGTCAAAAAGTGGATTTAAAAGGGGTTCACCATCAAAAGGCGGTTAATCGACCTTTTAAAGAATATTAGAATGTTTACGCTTAAAAACTGGATTCATTTGCATTTTTAATCCTCTAAAATTTATTTTAAAGAGTAAAAATATTTGAAAAATATATATAATAATTTTGTATTTAGTTCTGTTCATTCCCGCCATTACAACGGCTAGGCGTTAACTACCATTTAAAATAATATTATTTTGTTATTAGAGTGCAACGTAAGATTCCCATGAAACTCGTTGTTGCGTATTGGGTACGCCATCGAGAATAGCATCCCCTTTAAAGTAATATTAATATTTTATTCACAAATATGGATAAATATAAAGATGTCATATTCTTTATTTACCTGGGGTGTTACATCATGCTCGTACTAAGATCATGAATAAACTAGAATATTATCTATGAAATCCATAAAAATGAAGTTAAGGTATTGTTGGAATGTCCAATTCATTAAATAAATAAAAGCATCAATATTGTTTGATAGGATAAATAATTTTATAATATATTCAAATTTTTGATATCTATTCTTAAAAGTGGTCTTCGAAATATCTGAATCCTTAAATTCATAGAGGTGATATCTATAGTGATAGTTAATTTTCAAGAACAAATTTTACCCCTTTAAATGATCAAAAAAAACACTTAGATTGGTAAAATGGTACAAATTATTAATTATTACCAAGTTATTATTCCAATAATTGATACAAAACTAAAGAGTTTCATTATCCATCTTGTAAAAAATAAAAGGAGTTTCCCAAGGTGATACACTTGGATTAATGAATTATATCGGCTTTAAATCATCCAATTAAATAATCAAATCATTCAATTTATCTGGTGAATTATGATAAGAGGTTATAAATATCGTTTCAATTCTAGGGAAAAAATTGAATGAGAATTCCACCTCTCTTTTTGGAGGTAAACAATAAAAGATATTAGGAAATACCTTTTGAAATTCTCTCACAACTAAAGTAAAAAAAAAACAAGGGATCATCTACAATATTAATTATGAATAAAGATATTAATCTATTAGGATCTTATTTAATTGGACCACTATACTAGGCCTTTGATCATACTCTCCTTACAATACCGAAGAGTTCCTATTAGATGAAATAAAGGACACCAATTGATGATAGAAATAAATATTTTCATTATGGGTAATCAAAAAATTCATATTGATAAAATAATAGATTAGGTATATTTCTAGGAACATGAAATCTCAAAGTAGTTTAAATTTAGACATTGAGAAAGAACTTGTGGGACATCAGAATCCTTTCCCCCTCTTTTTCCCTGGAGGCATTATCAGATCTATCGAATAACGAAGGTGTTCAGTTGGAAATTCATGAAATACATACAAATGGATTGACAGAAATAACAACAGGTACCATTATAAGAAAATTATTTTTTAAAGTCAAATTAATAAATATAATACCTATCATTGTCAAAGGACCTAAATAACCTTCCACTAGAGACTCTTCCGTTGTATGTAACTTGTTTATTTCTAATGTATGGTGTTGGTGCCCCATTGAATCTGAAGCTTCCAAATTCAACATAGAGCCATTAAGGACATATGAACCTCAAACATTATTAGTAGTATAATTATCCTAAAAAAAATTCTATGGGTGGCCTTAGTGTCATCCTGGAATAAAATTTTTGCAGGTGTGTGTAAAAATCAGTTTGAGTGCCTGATCTTTCTACTTTGGTAGAATACCAAAGGATCACTAATATTTAGTATTGAAGGTGTGAAGTAAACCCATAGATAAGATATCCTATAAACTAAATTTTTATTTTCATTCCACATCATATTCAATATATGGGGTTTTATGAAAAAACTACTCAGTTGAAGAGTAATTCCAACCGACCCCGACATTCTTGCCTGGATAATCTCAGTGTTTAGTTATCTATCAACCACATAACCATAGGTGAAAAGGATAAGAATGAAACCTTGAGATTGTATATATAATCTTTGGAATATTTTATACCTCTGAGTCTTCAACCCATCATTCAATACCATCTCAAGAGAAAAATGAAGTTCCTCAGTAAAATGGTTGGTGATTCCCTTATTTTTCATGATTTTTTGTAAAATACTAATTGTGAATTTAAATGTTTTTAGTCATTTTAGCTATTCATATAATTTTATTATCAATTTGGGGGTAATTTTTATTTTAATAGTAACATGGAGTAACATAGATGAATATGCTAAATTTGAAATTTTAATTTTGATTATGAAAATTTGGAGGTTCTTTCTTTCACTTATGCATGGACTTGGAACTGTGTAAAGGCAAAATGTTCATGAAATTTATACAGTTTGATCTCTATGTTCTATATAGATGCATAAAATATTTTTTAGATGAAATATAGGGGTAATAATAGGTTTTCGACATTTGTATGAAGGTTTTCATTCATTTTCAACCCTTGTGTAAGTGTACATAGCTTCTATGTTAGGGTAGAGAGACACTTCCTAATGGTAACTACAGATTTACATAGGTTATGTAAAGATAGAAAACTCTTTGTAATGTTAATATGGAAAAACATAATAGTAAGTTAAAATCTTTTCAAAGTCAGTCCCACATTTTCAGATCTACGTAATGTTAATAAAGGATAAATAAGGTTAAGGTGAAAACTGTGTAAAGTTATCCTTGAGATGTTCAAGTAGTGAGTAAGGGTGAGAATGTTTTTTTGGAAGTTAAATATTGGTGAGATCCTTATACAAGATAAAATTTTGTATAAATGGGGACAGACTTATATGGGTATTTGAATATATCGATGACCCTTACAAAACACTAATTGAATAAGGGATAACTGGAGATCGCACCACCAGAACACCATAACCAATCTAATGAGACCTCCATGTTTGATGTATATTTTGCTTGTGCTCACCTACATAGATCCACCTTAAGGCCTGAAATATCATGGTTGAACTTGGAAGAATATGTTAATTCAATGTTTCAATGATACGATGAAGAAGATTTCATATTAAAGGATAATGGAGACCATGACCATTGTAGTGTTATAGTGAAGAAGCATGTGGCCAAGGATGGTGTTTTACCATTGATATGATTCTATCTTCTCTCTACCATTTCCCCCAATCATTATCATGATAATATAAATTAATATAGTAATACTGAGCTTGTGACATTTGTGTTCTACAAGTTCATGCAACTACATCATTCTACTACTATGTGTTACCACCCCTAGATATCTCTATTTCACCATGATACAACTGGTGAGTTTTCAAAATATTTTGTTAATGATAAAATCACCACATATATTTATATCATCAGTTATTATTCCATTACCCATATTAGGGCTCATGTGATCTTGGTGTACCTCTTCTTAGGTAGTGACAGAATCCATGTGAATATGTGAATACTTAGAATAATAAACCCAATCAAATCCATGAACTATGTACTAGAGTTTTATTCTTTTATGGGTTCAGTGTGAAGAACAACGGGTTTTTAGCACTCCAAAAACAATTTTCATTGTGGATTGAAATATTTTACTCTATATTCTTGACATTTTTCTAAAAAAATATTTATTTGACTTGGTGATTCCATGAAGAACCGACAAATACAGATGTTGAGTATGACAAAAATAAATTGATTTAATATTTTCTATACAAGTTTGATGAATCTTCGTCTACCACCATTCTGATATCCCATAATAAACATACATTCTTGGAGGGATAATGAACAATGAAAAAAGTGGTGATAACTAGGGTTAATGGAAAAGATAAAAATTCAAGAGAATGTTCTGACAGAGGGTCATCCATGAATGTACATGATATACAAATAAAATCTATGTCCGGTAAAATATAGTATGTGTAATTTATGTTTAACTAATAAAGGAAGTATGAATTCAAATGTGTCCAAAGGGGAAGATATGAAAATACGGGTAAGTATAAAGCTGTGCTCTCTCTCTCATTGATATTAACATCAAATAGTAACATAAATATATCTACATTGATAAAAAGGGAATAATTTGAATGATTGAAGGTGAGAATGATTCAAATTTTTTAAGTTGATATTTTTTTCAATCAAAGACTAGACCTTGGGCTACAAATTTCTATATATTGAGAGGCTAAGATACTCTAGGGGTAGATAATCACTTAGATAAGTGTGTCACATAAGTCTTGGTCTACTACCCTGTATTAATATTATTTCCTTTTTAGTTTACATTTTTTAATATGACTTCTATGCCTTAAAACCCAATTGTTTATTATGTAATAGTGGACTTGAAATTTTATGTGATTGTGGATGTAGAGGTAAACCATTTTTGATTCTTAAGTCCAAGATATTGATTTGTAAACATTGATATGTTTTAGTTGTCAATGTTTTTCAATTGTCAATTTCATAATTTAAATTGAATACAATTGAATTTTTGATTAAATCTTATTATTAGTTATTTCCTTGGTTAAAGAATTAATTTCCCCCTCTAATTGGATTTGGATCATATCGGTTGATTAGTATAGATGTAAGTGGAGATTTTTTAGTGATTACTGAACATGTGAGGAGGAGATAGTGATCAAACATGGTTTCTTTTGAATAACAATAGATGATTGGGAATTACATAGATAATTAAAGTGAAAATCATTGTGCCTTTCTTAGAGAGGAAGGATAATGTACAAAATAAAGGAAATTTTAAGGATCATTCTCATCGTCAACAAACTTGATAAAGTGTGAAAAAGGGTAGAAATTGTGAAACCCTCCATTAAATAAATTTTAAACAGAATAATATTTATTTAAAAAATAAAATGATATCATTAAAAATGGGAATACAATTATAACTTGATCAATTATGTCTCACTTTTGTATATAATGTTTGGATTCATTGTTTACTGGTGTTAGAAAATCTTATTCTATTTATTCACTTTCTCACCTATGAAAACTAGATTAGAGAACTACAATTTAAAGACAACTTAGGTTACCACTAAATATTATATCCCTTGTGGAAGTAAATTTTCTTTTTCCACCCCCACGATAGGTCTTCCACAAAGTATGGCATTGTAAAAATGGTGTGAGGGCCAATATAACATTTAATATTAATGTTTATGACTTATAATATAGAATTATTTAATTTTCTTATTGATATGGGGGAATCATACTAACTTGATATAGGAAAATAAAATTAGACAATAATTTTAAATAAGTTAATCTATAAGAATAAAGTGATACATCTAGAATTTACTTTGAGCCCCCAACCATGGTAATAAACCCACAACATACTTTAATGGAAATTTATACCCTCCAATTTAGAAATGAATAAAATTAATGACCTAGGATTGATTTTAGAAATTACTTAAAATGGTTTGTTAATATGATGACAGTGTTAACTAAATTCAATGGTCTTACAGGTTAAGATCCAAATTAGAATATTCCAGAATTCAGCTAGTTGAGTTCAAGCATTATACAAAGGAGAGTATCTTAATATCTAGTGAAGTGGATAATATTACCCATTTCACTTGTAGTGTCTTGATAGGAGTGGTGGTATATCCTACAACCCCATGATATACGTGATTGGAAATAATTCAATTTATTTTTCGTACAATGATTCTTACAAACCTATTAAAGTATAGATATAAAGAATGAGGTCCATTCCATACGGTAAACATTCCGAGAAACTCACTATGATATTAGGAATATTTTTTGAAGTTTCTCTCAAGATGTTGATGAAAATAATTTTTTAGTATTATTATAACAAGGACTACTAAAAAATTATGACAACAACTTGTTTGGATTATCCTTAGGGTCTTTGATTTACAATTCACTAATGGAAGCTAGGAGCTTGATCGAAATGATAACACAACACTCCTTTTAATTTAGAAAAAATAAGGACTATAATTAGAGGAAATTATGATGTATTAACTCCTTATTCATTAAATTTTATTAAAAAACACTTAAAGAACTAAAATGTTTAGTTATAAATATGGATGTAAAGCAAGTGAGTGGGAAAAAAGTGCCATCTCATTTTTATAGTTTGTGTTTATCACCCAACCACTTTACAGATCAATTTGAAAAATTAAAAGGGTTGGATAGCTATGAAGAATCATTCCAACAAAAAAAAATTCAACAGAATTAGGTTTGAAAAAAAGTTTACTATGCTAACTAGGTTTTAGATGCCAATAGATCTAGGTTAGATCCCCTTTTATAATTAATACCCATATCAACCCCTATACCAAAAATTATTTTAGAACCCACCTGGTTTACTATAACCTTAAAAACAACCATACTAGAAATATAATTTTGAATAACCTTTTTTCCAAAAAAAAGCCTTATAAAAAACCATCAAAAAGTGTACCATCATTTAAGAATCAGAAGATTCAGTCTAAGGTTGATGGGATATAATATTAGTTATATAATATTTCGAACCAATTTTGTGGTATTATGGACATGATGACAAATAATACATAGAAAATTATATCCCATATAGTCTTGAATTAAAATAAGTGTGTATGTATGATTTCAAAAATGATTGGAAACAAGATTAAACCAGTAAAAGACAAGGAATTATAGTAAAAACCAGAGGGAATAAAGGATGGAAATATTGAATAGATTCTTGAATAAAAATCTTGCCAACCATGATGTGAAATCCAGAAATAAGAAGTGAGGATATGGTTGAAAAAAATAAATAACTAGAACACCATTACAAAGAAAATAATGGATGAAAATGGATAATTTAGTTCCATTTCATTCTAGGTTTACAGAGATTCTTGAAGAATGAAAATTCAAAGATAGTATAAGTCCCCAACCTTAAACATTAAATAATCATGAATTATGTTAATAATTCACATTGTGGATATTTTCAGGTTTAGATATTTAGAGAATCAGGCCATAACTTATACATAACTTCTTTTTTATTAAAAAGTAGACACTTCTAATCACTATCCATTTTCATTCATAAAACAAAAAATTTTAAAAAAGGGAATGGTTTACTTTCTTGCTTAAATGTCACAACTTTTTCTTCATCCCATACTTTACTCTATTAACCTTTAAATCCCATGAAATTTTTTTCAAAACACAGGATGAGTAAAACAATATCAATAAAGAATACACAAAGAAGGAAACTATTATTTTTTCAAAACAACATGTAAAACATGAATAATTTATCATAAGTAATACTTTTAACCTTTATGATGTAGTAAATACTCTTCACTGAATAAGAGCTCATTGATTTCACTTTTTTC
This sequence comes from Viscum album, assembly GCA_963277665.1. Classification (NCBI taxonomy): domain Eukaryota; kingdom Viridiplantae; phylum Streptophyta; class Magnoliopsida; order Santalales; family Viscaceae; genus Viscum; species Viscum album. The sequence goes on from OY728137.1 coordinate 921,437,926, forward strand.
ACTAAAATCCTTCCATAAAACCCATAGAAAGCACACATAACATATTAAAGGTAAACATGGGATGTAATCATACTTAAATGGAATAACCATACAGTCAACTTCCACAAATCATTATTACAAATAGAATATCCATATGAACGAATTCCATACCAAATCCATTGGAGGTAATAATGTAACTTCCTGTCCATATTTTATCATGTAACCACCCATCAAATGTCCAAGTACCATTATATAATCATCGTACATAAAATATTGCAAATATCAACATTTCAATAATGAAATTTCATTTGGAATCACAAGAAATAATTTCAAGATATTGAAATAGTAAATCCAATTTAAAAACCATTTTCAATACTAAAATATATAAAAATTGTATTTATTATTTATTTTCTATTAAAAAACATCACGACTTGTTAAGGAATCCAAATATCAAAAAATTCTTGCTACAATGGAAAGGTCTTTGTCACCGCGTAAGTTAAAAAGAGACATTACCTTTATCATTTAGTAAAAATATACCTATAAAAAATATTCTATTTTAATGAAATTAAAAGTCAAAGGGGTTTATACACCATATAAAATCATGTTGTTTATAAATCAAAATATGCCTCAAAAATGAAGATTGACACAAAGTCCCTTACCTTGTGTCTTAGTTGAATCTTTCGTTCTTTAATTTCTTAAATAATAAACATAAATAAATTTATAATTTCTTGAGAAGAATTTTCAAGTTTATTATTACATTTATATCACTTATTACCTTTATATAACTATTAGTTAATTATTTGAGTTCATATTGGACATTTTGTCGATGTTCGGAACTTGAGTCAAAACCGAACTTGTTATAGTTATAAATTTTCCATGTGGCCAAACATTCATTTTCTCCAGAATGATATTCATGATTTAAATATCATATATATCATATATATCCAGTATATATGTATTTATAATTGTCCATATCATTTTTATATAAGAAATGAAATGCACCGTTCATGGAGACGGTAAGTCATCCATACGCATGAACGCTACTTCCATTTTTTTCATATTTAAAGGAATGAAAAATAAATTATAAAAAACTATATTATAATTAAAGTATAATTTATATATTATATATGTTACATAAATTCATTAATTCTATCATTTATATTCTCTACGTATAGCATGAAAGAGTTATATCACTTTGAGGGGGTGGTAGTCTGTACTTTCTCAAATGAAATTATCAAATTTATACAAAATAAAAATAATAAATGAATGTTTTAAATGAGAATTAAAGTATATTCGTGATAAAATAAATATCATAAATATCATATATAATTATAGTTCCATCATAATGTCCACCATAATAGGTGTAAGGAGCAGATTGAACAATCATCATTTCGTGAGGTAGTAGTTCACCATCCATAGAAACATTATGTTCTAAATCCATTAGATGTAGGTGTTTTTAATTTTAGTTTTATTAATTCACATAAAAAAAACTAGTAAATTTATTATAATGTTGTTTTTATATAATCAATGAACAAGAATATCATATTTAGTGGAGAAGGAAAAATAATGGAAAGGAACTTGAGAGAAGACATTACCTCAAATCGGGTAACTTCTTTTGATTTGAGACAAAGGGATCTCTTGAATTGACTTCTTCTTAGGGGATGTATTATATGAGTATTGGAGTAACTTTGGGAGCTTATTGAAGTAGATTTCGGAAGATATAAGGGTCTTGAGGGGTGTTAGTAATGTGTTAGAGGTGTTGTCCTTTTATAAGAGAGAGGAGGGGCACTTTAGGAATGTCTTGAAATATTATTTTATTATTAATAGTTTTTCAAATTATAATAACATAAAAGTGATATATTTAGAATATCAGATGAGTATGGGTCGATATCTTCTCATAAAATGGGGTTTAGACAAATTTTGTCTTAAAATTGACATTATATTTTAGATTTAAACCATAGTAAACTTATTTAACTTTTTCCATGTCTTCTTGTATATTCAAAATATATGGTTACCATAGTTACTATAAAATTACAATTAACTCAAAAATGGACAATTAATGAATCGATTAACATTATATATGTCAATTGGACAAATCCAAGATTTTTAGGACTAATATATAATTTAATAAAATATTAATTTATTTAAAAACTCATTTATATCAATTTATTACCATTAATATCCCAACTTTTTAAAAAATATTTAACAAGTTTATTCATTAGAAGAAAAATAATTAATTCATATATAATAATTAATAAGATTACAAAAATTATTAGATGGCATTATAATTTTTAAAAATATTATATTTTTATTTTTATAATATCATTTATTTAAATCATTCATTAACAAGGTAATCACTACATCATCATTGTGTCATATGTAAATAAATTTAAATTAGGTATATATATTAGAAAAAAATACCATGATGTAGGAAATATTTTAATCTTTTTAATGACTATTTATAGTCAAATAGATCAATTATATAACCCCATATAAAAGTTTTTTCGTAAAAGATGCATTTTAGGTTATTTTTTCCTTAACTTTAAATTAAAAGTAATTAAATATCATTTTCACACAAAAGTGGCTCCATGTGGTACTAAAATCGACCCAAGGATTCTCAGGGTCATAAATATCTCATCCAATAGGGTTTGGACATGTGTTAGAGTAATTTATTATTATTATAATATTATTTTTACCCTTATTTTCCAGATATACCCTTTAACCATGGTAAATAAAATATTTAGTAATGTTACTATTCAAAATTTCTAAAAAATATAACTTACCTATTTACACAATTTGGACCTCCTTATTCCACATATGGAATCCATTTTTACAAATTTAAGAAGTAATATTTGAATAAATTAATTTAAAATTAATTCCAATTTTCAAAATCAAAATGCTTGTTTTTAAAAAGTAAAAACTACCAAAAGATTGACATCTATTTATGTTCAATTTAAAAGTAAAATTACTTAAAAATGACCAAAATTGGATTGAATGATACAAATATAATATAGTGACACTTTAAAACTGATTAAAAGGATAATATAATCATATAACTAAATTAGATGAAAGGAAAGTTGACTTAAAATGCAGTATTTTTGACTATTCATTAAAAAATAAACATTATCATAAAAATACCAAAAACATACCCAATGTAAATTTTTATGTCCTACTCCTAAAAAGAAGTTTATTTTGTCCAGTTTAGTATATAAAACTGACAAAAACTAGATTTATAAATTTTTCACCATCAAGAGGCGGTAAAACTGCATTTAAAAAAAATATTTGAGTATTTATGCTTAAAATTGGATTCATTCTCATTTTAATCCTATAAATTTTATTGGATAAAAGTAAAAACATTTAAAAAACATATTTAATCATAATATGGTTAGTTATATTCATTCTCTCTAATACAGTGGCTAGGCATTGACTACCAATTAAAATAAAAATAGAACAATATTATTATTTTTCTCAGTATGACTCAGCCTTGTGTGCTAGATAATATTTAGAAGAAACCCATTGTTGCATGTCAGGTACACCATCGAACAAAGCATCCCCCTTAAAGTAAATTAAATATTTAATTCACAAATATTAATAAATATGAAAATTCCATATTCTTTATTTACATGGGATGTTACATCCTCCCCCATTTTGGGAATTGCGTTCTCACAATTTTATTCACTTATCAAATAAGTGGGGGGTATTTATCCCTCAAAGAATTTTATGATTCCCATGTTTCCTCTTAATCCATATTGTTTTTTGAAAAAAAATCTTTACCTGATGAATTACTTTATTCCGCAACACGGGATCTCTTCGGTAAAAAATATGGACTGGTTTCTCCTTATAAGAATGATTCTCTTCCAACTGAACTACCTAAGAACTCAAAACATGAGATGGATCCGACATATAATTTCTCAACTTTTAAAGATGAAAAACATTTTTTACCTAGGATAAACATGGAGGTAAATCCATTATATAGGAAACCGATTCAATTTTCCCCAAGATTTCATAGGGTCTAATGAACCTTAGACAAAACTTCCCCATCTTACCAAAACACAACACACTTATGAATGTAGAAACATTGAGAAAGAAATGATCACCTACCTTGAAAGAAAGATCCTTCATTCAGTTACTTGTATATATTTTCTACTTGCTCTGAGTGGTTCCCATTTGTTTTTGTGTATATTGATCACAAGGGATAAAGGTAAATATTTTCTTAATGTGATTTTAATATCCAGTTGCATTAATTGGTTGAGTATATGATTTAATTTGATATTGAGATATTGTATACAACTGAAAGGAAAACAGTGTTTCAAACACACTATGAATGGAAAATTATGCTTGAAAAGTTTAGAAGACAAATTTTTTGCAAAAATTGATGATTTTCTAGAAGATATTCATGTAATGGATTATGAGGGTTAGTATTAGATGAATCTTGTATCTATTTCAGTGGAGAATACAATTTTTTATTCAAATCAAGGTAATTAAGTATGATGATCAGGATTTTTTGGCCTTGAGGAAAGAAATTTAAGGTTGGGAGTCCCCTTAAAATTGGACCATAAAATAGGATGAGATCATATATTTCATGAATCAGGTTATTGTTACTAGAAGTATGATAGAGGTTATGTGGTGTGGATTTCATGCATCAAAGTGGGAGTCACATCCTAGTTTTCCCAAAATGTACCGTGTCCTACACTGAAAAAATTGGTGGTTTGGGATAATGAAGGAAGTTATAAGGTTTATGACATGATGATACACCTATCCACATGTGAATATTCATCATTAATAATATGGGTTTTTACTACAACCATTTCCCATTCCATAATGGAAGTGGGTCAAAATTACCATGGGGTTTTTGATGGGTCACATGAGGATTCCTAATAATAGTGAAACTATTGGGGTGGTTGTGGACCATTTCTGAAAAATGTACCACACTTCCTTCTGATATAAGAGACTATCTCCAGCGATCAATTGGAGATATGTACATTCTAGAAAAAGTAATTATATATAGGGTGTTGTGGAGTATAGTTTAAGACTTTGACACACATTTATTTCAAGTTTCTGATAGGTCTTACCAAAGGTTGTAGATGCATAGGATTTAATGAGTATGGAATTACACCCACAAAAATATGGGATATTGGAACGTACAATAAAGGTTTTTGATGATATGATATGATCATGTGTTCAAGTCTTTGGTGGGCCTTAGGAGAAAAACCTCACATTGGTGGTGTTCGCCTATTGTAATAGTTATCAAGAAACTACAAAGATGGAATCATATGTGTTTCTTTTTCATAGAAAATTCAGATCCACTCTATGTTGGATGGAGGAAGGTGAGTCAGAGTAGTCGGGATTGAGTCTCGTGTAGGATATGTCATAGTAGGTTCAACTGATTTAGTAGAATATGGATATGGAGTATAGTATATTGAAGTGATATGATTATATATGTCAATGAGAACATATGTTTTTAGTGAGTGATCATGTGTTACTTTGGGTTTTGCTTGGATTGGGTGACCATCATATTTATAGATAGGTAATGTGGATACCCATGTTTGTTCAAACTTTTGATGGTGTTGAGAGAATCATGATGTTTGCATAATTATTTTATCTTCCAAGAAGGTATAGTGGAATGAATGAAATTTTTAATGTGTAAAACTCCAGTAGTATCACCCTGAACCTTATTATGTGATCGATGTGGATGATTTTGAGTTTGAGACTGACTCGTCCTTTGAAGAGTGTCCAATATGTTTATTAGCCACTTTGAGAATGCGTTGTGGGGAAAGTTTGTTCTCATTGTTCATGTATTGTGGAAACAAGGGTTTGTTCAAAAGGAAACATGGGAGATAGAAGAAGATATGTGGGATCGGTGGTCTAATCTATTTACCATGGAATCTTGGTGATTCTTGGGAGTACAACTTTAGGATAAGCTATTATAATATGGGGATATTATAAGATACACACATTTTATGGATATCGGGATACCTCATTTTTAATTAGTCACTTAACCTTGATTTAGTTTATCTTATTTGAGTTATACACTGGGGAGTTTTTGGGTGAAATTGGTAGATTTTGGAAGGAAGAGGTGTAGTGCATCCTTGGAGCCTAGTTTTCACAAACATTACAGCTAGAACAACAAATAGTGTGATCCTAAATAAAGTGGGTTCAGATGGTTGGTGCATAGTTTAGAAATAGTTAAACCTCATAGTATTAACCATGATTACCTTGGGAGAATCCACATAGTTAGGTGCACTATTTTAAAAAACCATGCACCAAATACAAGAAACCGTGCATGCTGAAAATTAAATCCCTAAAATTTAGTTTGAAAAATATTCACCTCTCCCGATAAGATATTCTCATCGATTATGGTTTCCTCAATATCTCTCTCTTCCCCCCATATCTGCTTTTAGGATAAGAGGAGTGTTTTGTTTGTCACTGTCAAGGGATTATATCTGGGTTATGCTAGATTTAGCTCTGTTTAATATTAGATCTAGTTTTTGGATCTGGATCACGTTTATCATCATGATCTTGGTTGTTCCTATTTAATTAGGGATTTTATTTTGGTGAGTTCCCATCAATTATCATGATGTAGGTGGTATAAATTGCAAATCCCATAGTCTTGATTTAGTTAATTGTGTAATTATGAAATATAAATGTCCATGACCATGGAATTTCATCTGAAATAGAATGAATTAAATTAAATTTCCATGTGTTAATGAATATGGTTGAATTGGGGTAATTAAAATTGATTGACTCATGATTATAAAATTGATGAGATAATTGGGTTTTAGAATTTTTCAATTGATGGGATTATGTAATTGATTAATTAATTGAATATTTAATTGGTTGATTAATGGTAAAAAAGGATGTTTAGTATAACATTGAAGGTTTGTTGAATTATATGGATAAATTGTGTTAATTGGTTTAATTGTGATTTGTACATATTATTTCATGTGATTGAGATAATGAATATTGATTGTTGTGAAAAATTGTAAAGGATAAAATAAAGGAAAATGTATGATGAGAAGGTTAGTTATCCATAACATTGATTTATATAAAACTATGTTGTGTGTGATATTGTGATATTTGTGATATTTGTGATATATGTGACATTGAGGTATGGGACAAAGATTGAGTATGAAAACACCCATATGTGTTAGTGAGTGTGGGATATGGACTGAGGTTCTAAATACAAATATGTAAAATTAAGGTGTGGGCTAGGTAATAAGGATCCAAATACCCATGAGATATTGAGGTGTGGGAAATGGATCGAGGCTCCAAGTAGACACAGGGTTTTAGACATGAAATTTTACTCCCATGATATTGGCATTCGAATATAGTTACGATTGTCCATGATAAGATTTGAAACGAAATGATAAATGTTGAGCATTGAATTTTTACTTGTGATATCCCTTGGGGATAGTTCAGACTCTGGTGTGGGATGAATCATGTATTCATAAAATCAGTTACATCGCAAACCAATTAAACCATGTAGTAAATTAATGAATAATGAAATGCGATAATTTTTCACTTTATGAATTATACATATTATTTATTAAATGTTATACACTATTATTAACTGGATATTTTTTTTGATGTCATTGATGGTGGCCTTCTTAGTTTTACTCACCCGTCTTGGGATGCCTGCTCGGTACCAGGATAAAGTTTATGTTTGCATGGTAGAATATGGGAAAGGGACCTATGTTAGATGGATGATTCGAGATAGTGCATGAGTGAGAGAACCCGATGTGGATTCAGGAACCTCTTCATTGATTCTATGTTTTTTTTTCATTTGGATTTTCATTTGAAACATGACACATATTTGGAATGACAAATTTACTTTTTTATTGGGTATAGTATTCTTGGTTTAGTAGTCATGTGATAAATGTTTGTTCAGTTTTTTATTATATCATTTGTTTATTATTACTCTATTTATGCTATTTTTTCACAATGATAAAGTGAGTACAATATTTCGATGTTTTATATTAGACCATCATTGCTAGTCGGTAGCCTATGGAATACAGGGAGGTATGTTTAAGGTCAGGTAACTGACCATATCATGGCACTAGTGTTTGAAACCTTGGTTGAAATGTGACATATTTGTGCACATTCTCCACACACTAGACAAAGAATTACTACCATGGGAATCATTTTCCAAGATATAACAACACCAATTTTATATCATTGGTGTTCAAAACTTCTATTTCATAAGGAAACACTACCATAAGATTAATCCATACTCACTCTATAATTGTCAACTATATTGATGGTATCCTCAAAGTTAGACTAGGGTATTCTCTTGAACAGGTAGAAATTCACCTATATGAACCAACAAAAGGAATGGTTTGATTTTCAATTTCCATAAATGTATCATGGGTTTCCATCATTATACTCAAAAAAACTTTAACACCATTTCTAAAATGTAAGATCTGGCATATTCCAATCTTCCAACTTGGGATAGCCATGAGCCACTCTTCATAATAATTAATGAATTACATAACATTCATAGTAAGTTAATTGTCAAACACACCCATAGTGTGTAAAGTCATTATTTCCTTCTAATGGGTGATTAATTATAGCTCTCAAGGGTTGGATATTCATTCCACACTTGAAAGGATATAAATCAATGATAAATGTGGACTTAACCTTGATTAGTCAATAATAAACACTTGATGATTATATAAATACTTAACCAATCCATCCTTGGTATGTTCCACTAGATCTTATCCATTCCATGGGGGAATGTACTAAATGATATCTATCCCCATCAAGGATAAATTCACTTTAGTAGAAAGGGTGAGTGAAATATGGTAAATAAATATGGGAATTGTTTATCTACTAATGGCCTTACTCGAAATGCTACTAGAATCATTAAATCTGGAACATAAGTTGTAGAAAGAGTTAATTATACCAATTCCATACATTTAGATGGTCCATAAAGAGTTTATGTAAATCATACACTAAAATACACCCAATCATTCAAAACTATTTAATTCCATTGTTTGAATCACCCTTTATAGCTTACCACCTCCACCCTATGCTTGATAAGAACTAACTAAAGGTTGTGATAATGGCGGTGGGTCAATGAATTATCTACCTCCAAAATATATTGAACCATAAAATATTAGACTATTCGACTCCCACATAGGAAACTAGACCAACAATAAGGAGGTATCTTATATCAATGTTATCCTCAATCTAGAGGTCCTTTTGTGACACTCCATTAGATTTCCCCAGTAAATGTTACAACCTACTCCATAATGACCAATGATTTTAGATTTTGAAAAAAAATAAAGCTATGGTTGATATATTGTCTTTTGGGAAACACTTGACATAAAAAATTCAGATCATGTTAGTGACGTACCAAATATTGTAATCAATTAAACATCATTACCTCCCGATGGTAAAAAATAAACATGAGTTAATACTAAATAGGTTATTTTCATTTAAATAAATTTTCATTATATTATATAATTAATTTTAAAATTATAAATTTTAAAACTTTATAATTTAATTTTTTTTAAATTAATATTCATTTATTTATTCCTTAGAACAAAATTAGCTTGAGATATATTTATGAGATTTTTCTAAAATAATCAATTTCCAGTTGAAATATAAAAAATAAAATTATTTCAAATAAAATAAATTTCATATGGATTATAATTTTTGAAAATGTATTCAATATAAAAAATATATATATTTATAAAGTAAAATAAATCATCTAAAAATACTATGATAATTTTTAAAACATAGGAATATCAATTTATAAAATCAAGTAATATTTTTTGAAAATTAATTTTTTACAATTTCTCTAATTTAACTTATACAAGAGGAAATTTGATTTTGGAGTTATTTTATTGTAATATAACTCTTATTAATAAAAATAAAATGTCATTAAAATCATTATAATAAATAAAATAATCGATATTATATTATACATAAACATTATGCTTAAAAATTCTCTTTTCTTAAAAAATAGGGTCTTATGAATTTCATACCATAATATTTCAATCAATCAACCAATAAATTGAAATTTAATTTTATAAAATGTTTCTTATATTTTAGATCATGACCAATTTAATTTTTGGTTATAAAATATTGATTCATTGGATTAATTCTTATTACCACGATAATGTTGAAATAAATAATTTAAAACTAATGTTTTATTAATACCAAAAAATTTATATCAAATAAATTAAATTGATAGAATTTAAATAATGAATCCAATATGATTTATAGACAATTAAATAGATATATTAACACTGATTTAATTGGAAATAAATTAAAAATAATACTAAGAATCCGTAATGGCCTAAATGACATATTTCTACTAAAATACTTTTCTAAACATTATCTATTTAATTTTAAAAGTAGATTTAATTGAATTTATAAATTGAATTGGATTAAATAGATGTTAAATTGTTTTCCATAACACAAAAATTTTGTTATATGTCTTATGTTATATATTTTCTAAAACATAAAATTCCAAAGATAAAAACTAGATGAACAATTTAAAAATTAAAAGGATTCAATGTAAAATATTAGTGGTAAAAAACCAATTACTTATCTAATATATGTGTGAAAAAAACACTTTTTTGAGCCTTTATCATCATATATACAACCAATTAAAACTAAATTATTTTTAAAGACTACATCCATTTTCCTTGGAATAGTGTCATGAAATTATTTAAATATAAAGTGTATATCAAAAAGATCCCTTTTCCTCTATTATAATAGGGGATCACAGACACTATTTCCAACACTTACTTTTCATTTGAATAAAAATTTGAAACTATAAACATATACTATATATATATCCCCTGTCACAAACATAATGTCAATTTCAATCATACTTATCCAAAGAGGTTCAATTTAAAAATAAATTTGAAGGAAAAATCAACCGTCCAACGTATGTATTGTCTCCTTGAAAAGTATTTCTTCTTAATAATACTCTTACTAATAAATTATAATGATAGTAATATTATTTATTAATAACTATTATTATACTGAGATGTTGTTATATTAATTTTAAAAACCTTATTTACTCTTTTCCATCTGCTTAGAAGAACAATGGAAAGACAATAATATGTGTGTGTGGACTACCACCTCATTGGAGAACTATTTAATGTTTTTATTATAATTTTTTTTATTTTAAAAAAACACCAATACTGTGTAAAAATGATAAAAAATAAATATTAAATAAGTGTTATTCTTTGATAATGATATTATGTTAAAAAAGAGATTTTTTACTACACCCACTAGATGAGTTGAAGTGTGTTTATGTTTGGATCTGCTTAACCCCATACATGAATGACTCATTAAAAATATGATTAGAGATGATAGTGAGAACCTGAAAAATATTATTATTATAATATGGTTTCAAAATAATTATTTTTATATGGTTCCATAAATATTAATTTATGTATAAAACTTATTATTAATGTATCATTTTCTTTCGATAAAATTAGTTAAATAAGCCACTATCAATTTAAATTTTACATGATGTAACAAAAATATATACGGAATGAAATGAGAATATTTTAATTTAATATTTGTTTTATATTAAAAAATATTAAATTATATAACACTAATAAAAGTTTTATCAAATTATGGGTAATGATATTAAAATTGTTAAATGTGTGGAAAGTATTTAAAGTTAATAACAACCAATGGTCATAATATGGAATAACTAATTAATATAATCTTAATAAAAAATAAAAAAGGTTTAATGAATGTTAAATATTTATGGGAAGGTTTATAAAATAGTATAATAAGAATGTGTTTTTTTATTGGTTGTTATAAAATCTTCAATTAAGAATGGAAGTAAGACAAGTGTTTTCTTTCCACAAATTTCAATCACTTGAGACATGATTATGATATACCCCTTGTTACTCTTTAGATTGTGAATGTACTTGTATATATTAATTATTATATTGATCCATTTATATTTTAGGATATATATTGTAATATTCAGTGATATTCATATCATGGGGGTTTGATTCGAAAGTTTCAATGTTTTTAAGGAGTTTTTAGAGACATAAATATTTTCATTTGGGTATAATAACTTTTCTTGGACTATAGTCATTCAATATTGCTATACTATACCCCATGGTAACATTAATGTATATTCACATATATGTTTCTTGGGAAATAATGTTTAAAAAAAATAATTTTTTATTACTGATTTTATTATTTTGGTAAAATTTATTCCTATTAAGAATAATTCCGATTACATTTAGTATATATTTCTTCCATGGGGCTATTTTTAATACCCTCCAATTTTCTCCCTTACCTAGTGGAAGCTATAATTTTTTTTATAATGATCCCCTTATTATTATTTATTAATTTTTTTTAAAATATTTCATCTTTTTTTAATGATATGGATTTTTAGAAAGGTTATTTAAAATTGTTCATAAATGTTTTCCTTATTTTCAAATTAAAATGTTTTAAAGTACACTCGAAATTAATTTTTATATCCTCTATCACTTTATTCTTGTTTCCATTATACATGGTTTAAAAAAACGTTTTAAATTTATTTTTAATTACCATTTGTAAGTATTTATGAATTTTTTAAATTTATATTATTATATATTATTTTAGAAGTAATGGTTTTTAAATTATTTTGACATACCTTTTCAAATTAATTATATATTTTTCAAGTTTCCATTATTAAATATTATTTTTTAAATGTAAAAGTTTCCAAATTATTTTCACTTAACTTTTTTTAAACCATTATTTATTTTTTATGGTTAAATTATTAAATATTCTTTTAAAATTAATGTTTCCCAATCTATTTTCAAATTTTATATTAAAAACTTTAGTTTTTTTTTTCAAATTTACATTATTATGTATTCTTTTGAAAGTAAATATTTTCAACATTTATCAATTAATGCTTTTAACCTTTGTTTTATCTTTTAGGAACATTATTAATAAATATTTATAATTAGGTTATCAAAAGTCTCATTTTTCACTAATTTGTTTTTCATTAATGTAATATTCACTTCATAATCTTAAAAGGTTTTGTAAATTATTGTGTATATTCAAATGTATTTAACCTATAAGGTTTATCATTTAAGAAGTTCTATTTTTTAGATAAGTTTATATGTTATTATGAAATGATTTATTTATTAAATGTGAGTCTTGAGGTTTTTTGATTTTTTATTTTAATATAATTGGATGTTTTTAAATGTTTTAATAATCTCACTCTTTTTAATCAGGATATTTTTGAGATCATTATTGTTGGGTTTTATTATGGAAATCATATGTATGTATGATGAAAGGTGGGTTCCCATATCACCTTCTGATACATTGGTTAATTATTTATATTTCTTGGGTAAAGGATTCTGAGTGTGAATTTTTTTATGTCACAACACGAAGAATGAAAATTGTAGTTTTCACAACATGATGCATGTGAATAACATTATTTTAAAACACAAATCATAATCATTTTTTTTTCTTACAATATGAATTATGGAAATGTTGAATGATCACAATATTAAGGGTGAGTTTTTTTGTTTATTCACAACCAAAAGTATGGAAATTTCATTTATTCACAATGCTATAATTTCTCTATGATTATTTTTGTTCCATTATTATTTTTTAATATGAAATGACATATTTCTATATGCCTATGATTATTCTCCCTAAGTATTATTTACTGTTTCAAGATCAAAACAACTTTTCCATGATATATGTTTATTCATTTGATATTTCACTTCCTAAAACGTGGATTGTGAACAATTATTTCTGTTCCATGTTATTTTTAATTAGAGATTCATTTCCTAACCATGTTCTCTTATATAACTATGATCTTAAACTTGATAACATGATGAAATGTTTTCCATTACATAATGTTCGATATCACCCTGTCCTTCTGTTTCCATTCCCTAGGTTATGGAGATGATTATATCATGTGAGATATGTTAAAGGGTCTAAAGGAGTATTATTATGGAGAAATGTTTGTGGTTGTAGTTTAAATAAGATGATTAAATTATTAGTGTCTAAGACACTAAACCTATAAATGAATAGTTTATATGAATGATTATGGGTTATGTTATTTAAATCCTAAGAGTATTGAACTAAATAAATTATCTTTATCTTGGATATCTATATACACCCATAGTTATGGTTTATCTCTTCGAAGAGTAATCATCACCAACTATTTAATTAGTCTTGGTAGTGTTGCATGAGATCAGAAAACAAGCTCAAAATCTAACATTGGATGATCTACCTAAATTGATAAACTTTAAAAAATCTAATGTGAATTTAACCATGGTACTTCCACATGTGTTTTGAGAAACTCAATGCATACTTATATATAGTCGTGTTTTCTTGAAGGGGGTCCAACATATCTAGAACATAGAATAACCTAAACATCAATGTATAAAATCTCATGAAAAAGAAGGCTTAAGACTATGAGAATTGAATATTTATCATATTTAAATTCATTAAATATATAATTAATTAATGTCTCTCTTTGCCTTACAAATAGTATAGTTCTAGGATAACAATCTAATGAATTGGTGTATTCACTAGATGAATTGTTTGAGTTATTGATTTCTTGCAATCCTATAAAATATGAGGATTAGGGTTTTCTTATAATCATGGATTCCTCTAAAATGGGAAGGCACAATACATAGTTAATCTATGAATTGACTCATTTAAGTTTGTAGCACTACCATTTTATTTTTGAGAAGAGGTAAACTATTCACCCATGGGAAATAATCTACCTTATATAATAGGGAATGTATATCTCATAAACAAGTCGCTAAAAAACATGTCATCTCTCATCGATAGTGGTGATATGATTAACTATCTGCCCAAAATAACCTTGAGCTTTATTTTGTAAAAAAAATATTTTCTATCTATAACACCCCCCATTTAATAGGACTAATCCACATTTATTAGAGAATATCTCGATGGTTTCACATAGTAATGGTATGTAAGTTCATAATTGACCCCAATATGAAACATGTAACAACTTTATTGTACCTCACAATCGATGTCATATAATCCTGAGGTAAAAAATAGGTTATTAGGGTCATGGTGAATGTATACATTATCCACCACACCTATTGTGGTATCTGAAATTTGATTACTAAACTCAAGTCCCCTTGAACATCTCTAACCCAAATTGATAAACCAATCCTCACATTAATACTAACTCCAACCAAGATACCTTGGACTAAACAATTTTGATATAAATCTGATATAAACAAACCCATATGCATCTGAATTGGGTTGCTAGTAAGGCGAGTGTTCCACCCCAAACCTACCTCTAATTGTCCATGGGATGATGAAAATTAATTATTGGGCATATAACGCTATATAGATATCCTTATCCTATATAGAAATATAATAGGAACATATATCTAGTGTAAAAAATAACCATCAAAGATATATATATAACTAAACTATATATAATGGTTGCATTAGACATCAAATGGTAAGAAAAATTCCACATTAGTGAAACCACATTGGATTTGTACATCTGTAAAGATCATTGAACCCAAAAACTATAGGACATTGAAAAGTACCTTCTATTCTACCAAGACTCAAAGAATATTATCTATCTATGGAGATCACCATACCATAATGAACTAGAAATATTCACAAAGAACAACTATGTATCAAATACAAGAAAATTATACCAGCACCACTTCCAAAAAGAATAACTTCAAGCTGTTCATTTTTATACCGAGAAAACATGTGTGGGCATGAAGCTAGTAATGAAAATAGTACAAGTAGACTGAGTATGATGTCTCTAAACAATTTTTTTTCAAAAGAAATAGAAAAATTTATAATCTAGAAAAATTTATTAACTTGATGGATGGAATTAAATTTAGATATGCAATACTACTAAATATCTCTTTGACATTGGGGAGTTCATTCAATCTTAGTTCATCTCCCTGGGAATTGTTTCTCATAAGAAAATGTGGATTCATAGAGAAAATATAAAAAAACAATTTTTTCCACAACCCAGATTGAAATTTTTAATTTATATAAGGAAATATATTCTTATGAAATTATAAGTACTAGATCATTTATATAATTAAACCTTTACATGAAACAACTTCAATGAAATAAAAGATATCCATTCCTTCATATAGATTGTTTGTCAGTTGAGACAGATGCCCACCTACCAATCCACTGGTAATATGACACTATTTTAGAAGACACATTGGGATAATCTATACATTTACATTGAATAATTATTAGTCAAATGAATATTATCCACTACTATTTTAGTTAAAAAATAAAAATGGAATACATTTTTTCTACCAAAAAACAAAATGAATGAATCTCATCATACCAATTAATAAATGTATTTTGAGGTACTAATTATCCAGAGAGAGGACCTAGAAATCCTTGAGTAGTGTATATAATATTTTGTATTACTTAATTTCCCTATTATAGGACATTAACCTTGAGAGTCCTTGGAATCCAATCTACCCGGGTTGACTGATCCCATATCTTATAAGAAAAATATTGTTGGGGCCCATGACATTCTATGATAAATGTCGTTGAATGTAATAAAAATCCCATGATGTATGAACCACTCATAATTTAACAAAGTTTTTTAATATTGGTGTTCATATTTATATAAATAGAGTGCCCATGCCTGAATAATCCCTAAATCATTATTCAAGGGATTTCCTTAATCTTTTGACCTAAGGTGGGCCCATATATTTTCACATGAAAACAGGTAATAACATCATAACCAAGTTGTAAGGACATACAATCCAAGAATATTAGGGAATACCAAACTCTAAAACCCTATGGGGACCCATTCCTTGTCATCAATACATAGTTATAGTATCCCCAAACCCTATGGAACACAATGATCATTAGGCATGAACATCATCTTATTCCCTATATAATTGAATCCAGAATGAATATGAAAATGATTTGAAATGTAATAGATTGTCCTAATGGATCACAATATTTATTTTACATATAAAAAACATCATTCAAATATATCACCTAATCCAAATCTATCATATAGGTAAAAAATATGTAAACACCCTTAGTGGGAACTTCCATGTTTAGTTTCTCACAGGATCAACATAGTCACTACATGAGCAATTCAGTCACACCACAACACATGACCCACTAGGTTCAAAATATAATTGATTCTCTATTCCATATTTAGTGATTTATATCATCATCTTTATTCATTAAACCTCATGGTAAAAAAAAATCTCCCCCTGCACATCATATAAATAATTTCCTCATCACTACTCACCTCGTATAGGAATAACTCATAAACTCAGTACCTCAAGTTATGATTAATTCCTATTAATTTTATTCACAATTATTTGGGGTTTTCAAGCTTCAATTGATGGCATTATAGAATAATCTTCCATATCAATGGCTAATAAAGATTCATAAAATCCCCTCATCCTAGAATTTCAAAACATTATATGAAACATTAAAGCACAACATAACAAAATATTAATATTTTTCTTATTTGAATCCTATAATATCATATTTACATTACACCATAACTTTTGAGAATCATCTTCACAACCCATATACATAATGTAATATGTCTTCCAATTAATAAAACTATGAGATAGAATTGAGTATTTATGAGAAGGATTCATTAACACATAATATCAAATATGAGAAACAATAAAATAAGGGTTTATTATGAATGGGGAATTATGATAGTGATCAATAGGACCTCAAATCTGTGATATAATTATGAAATGACTGAAAATAAACATAAATAATCATAAATATATAATTCCATAATTTAGAATAAGATGAAAAACTATTCATACATTAGATATTATTGAAAAACATTTAATGAATCTAGACTCCATACGCATCAAGGAATCACCACATTATCATCATCTTCCAAAGGATCATACAAGATGTATATGGTATTAGAGTTTAACCTAAAGAGGATGAGGGTTTGAGGATAGAAGTGAAAATTCAAGGTTCAGTGGAATTTTAAATTATTTAAAACAATAACATGGTTTATCCTTCTCATAACACAGTGAAAAATGTTGTGGTGTAATTCCTAAAAGATGGACCAAAAAACGGTGTGATAGGAACCATAACACTATAAAATCACTTGGTTAATTTTATATCTATAATATATTGCATGATCAAATCCCCTACTAAAACACTGAAAAATATTATCAAACATCATAACTCTTCATGACATGACTCTCATTATGGTGTACCATAAGCCATAACATTGTAATCTATCTCATGTATGATTAATTATAAAGTCAATATTCTAAAATAAAGTAGTGTCACAATGATTATAATCAAGTCGAATGACTTACAACCTAAATTTTATTTGAATAATCTATAACTTTTCACGTGGTATCCTATTCTACCATATAAAATGAGAACAGATTCCATAAATCTAAATATTTATTGAAAAATAATAATAAAGGGTTTGAGATAAATATTTTAGGAAATTACAGTTATTTTATATATGTTTTAGTAAAATGTATTCCATTAAAAGGTAAAAATCATTATGGAAAATATAAACCATTATATGACTATAAAATAACAAGAAAAATAAGTATCATCCTAAATAAAGACATATACCCTTCAATAATAATGTTTTTTTTAACTAAATGGATATATATTATTTTAATAAAAGTACACCAAATTTTATCTCAACAATATTCAATATCTTCTTATCCCTTTACAACTATACCATATCCACCCCACCATCAGTTTAAAAACCACTCACAAGAGTTAAGAAAAAAAATTAATTACACATTACTCATCAAATAGGATAAACAATTTAAAGTAATAAATCATAAAATTAATATTTAATAACCACATAATGAAATTAGCTCAATGAAAAAGTAATAAAAATGGTTTTACACATCATGTTTATAACACTATAGTTTTTTAACATATCAATTATGTAAAAAGACAATTTAACACACTATAATCTTCATTTAATATTTAAAGACAGAAATTTTTAAAATTTTATGTTCAAAAATAATCATTTCAAAAAATTTAAAATCATATTTTTAAAGGAAAACGTTTAAATAATATTTATTCAAATCTCTCAATCCTCTCTTTGAAAACAAAAATATTGAATATTTTAAAATACATTTAAAATTTTCCATTCCCAATAATCATCCAAAATAATTTTTTTATAAAATAATGATGAAATTTTTATTATTTTAATATAATAAAATAACGAACACATTTATAGCTTTATCATCATTGAAATCACAATAGTTAAACGAAACATTCCAGCATTAACATGATATGTTACTTATAAAACATAATAACATTAAATAAAACCAAGGATAACCTCACCTAACAAAACATTAATAATATATAAAAATCATTAAGTGTTAAAAATTAAATTCATATACATTCACTATCTAATTATAAGGATATTGGATACTGATATTATCAATATTGAAAACTATCTTACAATTTTTTTATAGTTTAAAAACTATTTTTCGACATTGTTCATAATGATCTTAATAGAGAAAATTTTATTTGACACATGTTTTACACTTATATTCCATTTCATATTGGCCAAACTAATATAGTTACATGTATTTTTATTATTTAAAAGAAATGATTAGGGCATTATATATTACGATTTCACATTTTGTCATGAATTCATTATCTTTTTTCAATAATTTTTATTCAAATTATAAAAATTACAAAAATATTCCTCGTTTAATGGTGCATCATTAATAAATTATATACCAGGATATGTACATTGCATTTTCCTCAACACAATTTCAATTTTCTATCTTTAAATATATATCTTGGAAACCTTCATCTTCTCAAAAGTTTTATTTTTTTATTATTTTTATAACTACAATAATCTCTTAATAAGGATGCATAGAAATTCCAATTCATTTAAATTAATGTATCTTATAACAAGGAAAGATATATTTTGAATAGAAACATTAAATAAATAAATGATCCTACAATTATCCATTTTTAATTAAATAGTTCACCCAAATATTAGAATTCTTTATCTAAAAACATTTTAAGCACAAAATCATAAAATTTAAAGAATCCTTCAAAAAATATTTTCTATTTAATATAAGTCAATTTTTACCAACATAATAATTTCAATAATTTTCGTTAATTTTTATTTATTAGGAACCATTAAATCCTTTGGTTTTATATTAAAATCACTTCCCACTTCCTTTAAATAATATGTTCACTTTAACAATAAATAAAAATAAACTCAAGAGATATTAATATCATAATGAATCAAAAAATTAAAAAATCCAAAAAATTGATTCATAAGAACAATCATTGGTGACGTATATACCTCAAAAATGGATTTAACATAAAATTAAAATACTCATACTTTAAAATGTTTATTAGGCTATCAGATTCCTTGTATTATAGCATATGTGCTATTATATGTTTTATCCAATCTCCATGTCATTGATTACATACTAAGTAAAAATAATACCCTTTCAATATATAACACATGAAATACCCATTATTTCATAATTTAAACTCCATCCAATAATAAATTATAGATTTGATACCACTCCATACCAAACTAACTGCATTAAAATATATATTTGGTCAGTATTGATTCCAAGAGTGATCGTTGAAGCCTACCCCTAATAGGTCATGATACTATAATTCATATTTATAATATATAACCTGAATTTGGGATACATTATTCTAGTTAAATATTATATGGTAAAAGTAATATGCATTCAATTCTATGAACCATATATGGAATAACACAATATCCTTAATGAGATGAATATTTATGCAATTTTATATAAGTAAAAAAATCAATGAAAAAAACCAATTGAAATTTCTCATGAGAGGGTAATTATTCTTATAATCTCCACTGATCACTAAAGCCTTGATCTATAAATGGAAAACCCATTATATAAATTGAATTTAGTAGTTTTAAAAAATATTATATATAAGTAGAGGTGATAATAGAATTATACTAAATAGTTTTCTCCCATGAAAATCCCAAATGAATGCTAAAGAATAATACTATAAATTAACCAAAATAAAAATGAAACCAAATCATTTTCCCTTATAAGTCATTTACATTACCATATCACTAAATTATCACTCAACATGTCCATATATAATATATATAGTAAATCATGAAAATATAACAAATGAGGCACAACACTATAACGTCCCAGCTTTTCGCAATGGGGCAGGATGTTTATTATTGGTTCAATTTCAATTTAATGTCTATAATAATGATTCATAATGGGGTAAAAGAAGTATTGGATTCATATTTTTATTTTTTAGAGCTAGATCCCCAAAATGTATAGTGGGGAAATGGGCTTCACGGTTAGTAGAATCCATGAAACTCAACCTGCATAGTTTACATAAATGATGAAGTTGTAGTCATTAGGGTGTATAAGGACACACTAATTTTAAGAAATTGTATATCCTAGGTGCATTGATATGTAGTTATATAGATATCTTAGATATATAGGTTTTGTGTGGTTCTTTCATGGTTAGATAAACTGTGCACCAAACCATTTATGGTTCCCCATTGAAGCAGTAACTAGTGCACAGATGGAACACTATTTGGAAAACTCTAAGGACAAACCTTGTGCCCATTTCTATGTGGAATAATTTTCCAAATTACCCACATTTGTTGATATAAATTTTATCTTTCTTCCTCCCCATTATCCTATAGTGGTTGTGCCTCCTCCTCCTCCCCTTGTATGAGCTCATCCTATTTCAAGAGTGAGGGATCAATCCAAATTCTCCATCTAGAAGTCGTTTCTCTCACTATTTGAAGCAATGAAAAATTATATGTACAATATACAATACTCTCCCATATATTTCAAGTAATTTTACAATCTGTTGTGCTATCTTTGAGGAAGGTCATTGGTCACATTTTCAAGGTATTTGATATTTTATTTTATTTCTTCATACCTAGCTTGAATTAAAACTCAAGATTAGATGATGAATGTTCTAAAAGTATAAGCTAGGTTGTTTAGGTTATTTCCTGTAATTTCATTTCAACATATTTTATGAACCATTATGCTATGTAATGGACCTTTCCATATTCACCATAATTTGTTGTTAATTTAATTAAAATAGAATCCTTACATAGCCATTGGTGACCCAAGCTAGTGGGGAATCAACCCCTTTTGTTGGTCACACAGACTTGCCACCACAATGGGTGAGGTTAAACATATAGGCCCAATTGTCCTTTTATATAAATAGACCAACACCCCTTGGGTAATGTTGCCAAATAATTATTTACTTGATCTAATTGTATTATTCAAATTTGAGGATGGTTCGTGAGTTAGATCGATCACCTCATTACATAGATGAATTGGATAGAAAAAGTGAGCTAGTGAAGTGCTTATGAATTTTACCTTTATTCCATAAGTGGTTACTTAATATAATGCCCTGAACAATATCCCACTTCAGATATAAATTCCTAAAATATATGAAGTGGCCCTTTTTAGGCATGTTATACATCCATTTTCTGATTAAATGGTTTCACCATTAGTGTTTAGTGTGAAACAAGGGTTTTTGAAATAAGAACTCTTTGGAAAGACTCTTGTGCCTTCTTGTTGAATTTTTTAATGTTTAGTAAAAACACTTGGGGTAATACTAAGTATGTCTGTGATGGCCTCATCGAGCATTATTGATTTTTCATATAGACAAGTGACACTAGTTCCCTTAGGGATACCCCATAGATTGGCTTGATAGAATGATGGTTGTACCATTACTTGATAGAGACTCTGGCCCCAATGTGCAATACAAGGTAAGGACATAGAGGTATTTCCTTGACATTATCACACTATGGATGGAGTGACACTTATAAATTCTTATTGGGTCACCTTGGATGCAATACATGGAATTTTACTCTTTTTGAGCCCATAGAGAAAGACATGGAATTATTTAGGATTTATTATGATGGGCTAAAAATGACTCAATATATTTTATAAGGATATTCTATTAAATTTAATTAAAAGTCAAATTCAAGTTTTCAAATTAGAAATTAGCCCTTGGTTTTGGAAATGTAAGGAAATTTAATCCAATCCCAATCTCACACTTTGGGATAGTCCACAGTCTCACACATTATCCTACTCGATTTACCTTTAAAGAATCCCCAGGTTCCGACTCATCCACTTAGTCCAAAGTAGGTAAATTGGATGGGTTTCATTGTGGAGGACATTCCAATGTATTTTTTTATTTAATTATATTTTTTATTTATTATGTATGTAACTATTTTATTTTTATAATTCATGAGATGGATTTTCCTAAACACCAATGTTGGAGGCCTACTGAGATTTTATCTCATTCCCTAAATGGGATGTCTTTGGCACTAAAAATTCATTATGGTTGAAGGTATCAACAATGGGAAAAGACCAACTTAAAATGATTGATTGATAGTTTTATAATTCAGCTGGGAGTAGAGGACCGAGCCTATGCTCTAGTTGCATTTTATTGATATTTTTGGAATTTTATATATTTTTTAGCATATTTATATTCGTATACCACCAATACCCTTGCATGATTTTTTATATCACATGAAATTCATGCCTCTTCTTTAATATCATTTTTTATTATTTATATTACATATATTACAATATTTTTCATGCATGATATTGTATTTTGTTCTGCTACTATATTCTGGCTATTATTACTTCTTATATTTCTTACTCTATACATATTTTTCTACATTTTGGTTTAATCAATGAGGGAATTGTCTTCCCATAAACACACCTTAGGACCTAACGTCTACTAAGAATCAAAAAGAATTTAGGGAGCTGTTCATGATGTTTGGTGGCTACCATCTTGGAAGAAAACTATGTGGAATATAAGGTGAGATGCTACAAAATGGTATCCGAGAATATTTTTCGTTTTTTGACTTACTATTTTAATTTTATAAAGGAGACTAGGATAATGGAATTTGTAATTTTTCCTTGTGCCTATACGTATTTTACCCACGTACATGGGAAACCCAAATTTACTGGGTTGGGAAAATGTTTTTATTTCTTGTTTCTTTTATAATTTTCCAAGATTTCAAAAAATGGTGAAAAAATTACTTTTCATTGTTATTGTCGTTATGAGATATAAATTATTTTTAGCTTGATGATATGAGGGTGTATAAGGTTCAAACCTCATGTTAGATACAATTTACTTAAATTCCATGCATTATTACATTCTATATCTTATTTTCTACGTGAATTACCATTTTTTAATGTGATTTACATGTGTGTTCCTTAATTGATATGTCCTTATATTCATGAGTTTTATATGAATATAAATATTTTCATTTTTCCTTATAGGATTGAGAAAACACTGTTATGACTTGAATCATATACCTTAACCTAACAATGTCTTCCTCTATATATTAATGCATATTCTTTAAGAAGAAAATTGTGGAACATTAAGTAAGGGATTATTAATTTCATGGGTTTTAACGTGTTATGGTTAGGATTAATTGGATATGATGATTTATCTAATTCAACCCCTTAATGTATTTAAACAAATAATTGAACTACATTGAATGAAACCTTTAAAACAAGATGAATTCCTTATATTTATTACACAAGACCTAAACCAGGACTGAAAAAGTAATGGAAGGATATATTTTTCGCTAGTACTCATACGATTTCTCATATTCATCACCCAGATAGAACTGAAGGAGTAGAAAAAGAGGTGTGTCTATTTAGTAGGATAACATT
Source organism: Viscum album (assembly GCA_963277665.1). NCBI lineage: Eukaryota > Viridiplantae > Streptophyta > Magnoliopsida > Santalales > Viscaceae > Viscum > Viscum album. Next base: position 921,462,564 of record OY728137.1, read on the forward strand.
GCTCCTTTTTTCATCACCACTTTCCCTATCCATTAAAAATACCCCGAGAGGAATGTTCATGGTTTTTTAGAGCCATTCCACCATGAAGAACTCATGATATACACCATGAGGAACTCATGATATGCACCATAAGAGTGTCTATGAGAACACTCAAGAGGTGGTTGGCCTTAATCCACCCATGAGACCCCATTTAGTGCCTCCTAAGAAACCTTCTCTAGATCTTCCATTGGGTATCAATGCTTATTTCAGGGGAAGTTTATATATATTCATGTAGTCTATTCGGGGTGCACCACGTCCTGGCCCTCCCATGGAGGAGCTGGCCAACGAGTTTATATATCACCATCCTCACACATTTTTTTTGAAATGAATCATATTTTCCTAATTTAATTTTAGAAAATATCTGGGAAAATTATGAGACCAGGCATTGAGACAACATGTGATTCTGAGGCTCTGTGTTCCCTAGATGGTTTGGAGAAAAATGTTATGTTTTCAATAGCATGCATGATTGGTTTTCCTAAAAAAGTGTAATAACATCTAAATGGGTGCCGAGATTAGAAATATGAGGGTACTTTTGAGATTAGATCAATGGATTTACCCATGGATTGACTTAAGTTAGTCGCTGTGGGTCTTCTGTTGGAAAACCCAAAAAAACGTAATCATAAATAAAATAAATAAATAAAATTATTTTATATTGAAATCCTAAAAATGCAAAAATGGTAACTTGGATTAGAAATTTGAGACCACCCTTGAGTTTTTAATGGGGTGTCTTCTTTAGGCAGAGCCTAACCTCGAACGGTGGAGGTCGAGAGTGGATGTTAATTTTTGGAAGTGAACATCATTAAAATATTAAAAATAATATTTTAATTAATTTAACATGGTAATACAATTTTGGTTTTATTCTTAATTGAACCATTTTAAGAAATCTATGGTTATCACCATAATCCTGGAGTTTTCCTGAGATAAGGAGGAGGAACCCTCCTATTGGAAAAAAATGAAAAACGGAGGATCGTGATCGCTCGTGGATGAATCACAATCAATAACAAATACTCTTCTTTGGCTGAACCAAACTATAGGTATAGTGTGGGTTTTAATATTTTTTCTTTCCCCGTTCTTTATTCATATGAAAAATGTGGATTAATCGGCCAATAAATTAATCGTCGGGTCATGCGTAATGCGGGTGGGGTTTTACCTTGTAGGAATTATTGTCGATTGTTTATCTAATTTGGATTATCCTTTTTATGGGTTTTCATTAACTGTTCTAATAGAATAAAAACCCCGATTGACACGAACATCAATTCAGGTCCATTTCACTTTTTTGGTTTATGCTTTTTTACCTCTGTTCTTCATGGGCACTCTTTGTTTGGCCCAGGACTCGACCATTCATGATCAATTAATTATTGTGTTCCTGATTCTTATTGAATCAATCCGATATCGCAGATTTTTGATAGAAATGAAACGATGAAGTTGTGATACCGAAAGTGGTGAATGGATCAAGGTGGTGTGGAAGATATCGCCACTCAATCCACTTTTCATCTGGGTAGATCATGGTATGGATTTGAGAAAATGGTAGTGAAGGTTGTGATTCAAGGTTCACAATGGTAGATCCTTCATGAAAAATTGAGTAGTAGGGAGATTATGAAGGCTTGAAGAAGGGGAGTATTCAGCTCGTTGGCTGGTAGAGGAGGGGCCCACGGCGGTGGGGCTGCGCGCAACGACTAAATTCATCAACAGGGTAGGCCATGGGGGAGCGGACTGGCCATGTGGACCTAGAGAGGATGCGGCAACTTCCACGTCTGGGTGGGCTGAACTGCCATACGTTTGAGTGGGCCATATTGACTCGAAAAGCTGGGTCAGACCAAAGGGTTGGGTCAGAAATCCCTGAGTCGGGTCAGGTCGGTGGACCCCGAGCCAGGTCGGGTATGTCCAATCGGGTCGGACCGAACCTAGACCCCATTGGCCCTATTTTCACTAAATGTCTAGTAACATTTAAACTGTAATTATGTTTGATGAGCCTTTTTCCATTTTGGGACCCTTGTAATGAGGTAGTCATTTTGAGAGGACATTGAGGATTTTTAGTTGGACCAATTGGGCATAGTATAATTCTATTTGTCTTTATTATGAGGGATCAATGTAGGATCCTTATCCCATCCGAGAGGTCAATAGTAGAGATTGAGATCTTACCTTTGGTATTATTTCTAAGGTTCAATGTAGGATCCTATTCATGTTGTATAGAATGACCCATATTTAGAAGTGAGTTGTATCATCCTGACTTTGATAGTGACTAAGCGGGCTAGAGAATGTATCGCACCTCGAGGGTCAGTTAGTCCTCACTTCTCTTCTTGGTTCCTTAGATATGGTTTTTGGAATTTGTGTGACCAATATTTACACAGTCACCTATGCCCTATCCAGGATGATGTTTCTAGTAGGACTGTGATGTCCCCTAGTGAGCCCTAGGTGCAGGACCCCCTATCTGTGTATCAAGATCAGATTATTTCATTCGTGACATGACCTGACTAGTGTGCCTAGGTTATTTCTCTCTATGTTCTCTTTTTATGGGGTCCAAATTAGTGGGACCTCTTTGTGAGGATCTATGATGACTTCATAGATAGAGGAGTGAGTTCTCCCAGATTGAGCATTCCTTGAGAAGAATCTAGTGGTGAAGGATTGGCTGTGACATCAATATTTTTTATCATATCAAGACTGGATATCTCAGAGAATCTTATTGATGTACCGAGACTAGATGTTCTCTCAGATATTTTTGGTAGAATTGTTCTACACTCTTACTTTCGAATAGCTCGAGCAGTTAGATCTCCTGAAATAGAGCATACTACAAGCATAACCATTTGCTGGAAGTGGATGAGACCATGAGTTTCAGAATCCTTCACAAGTATACATGGATGTTCTTGTTATATGTTTTGTTGAAATATACCAGTTTTTAGATAACTGTATCTTCATAGTGGGATTTTTGTGTCATTTTATTTGTGTTTTGGGTTACCCTACTAATTATTGTTTTACTCACCCATGCACGGGTGTTGACCACACGTGTCGAGTCTTGTGTAGATGGTCGATTCTTTGACGGTGTTCCAGGTAGACCAGGACTAGGTGAGGCCTAGTGTGATCAGACAGACCGAGGTGTGTTCCTGTGGCTTATAAATAAAGGTCCAGTGTTGTACCTTACTATTGGATCAGCTGGGTTTTTTTGCAGAAAATCTTCTGTATTTATTTGAAAGACTCTTTATTTTTGAAGGCTTGTATTCTGGCCTGGTTTTTATTCACTTCTTTTCTCTCTTTCATACTCTATTGTTGGGTTGTACTGGTATACAAGCTTTTTCTAAGATTTTTTTTACTTTCGACCATCATTGGATTGGAGTTTCGTTTGTGTACAGGTTTTTAAGAAAATGCCTCCCATTTGTAAGATATTCCAACTCGATGATAGTTTCTAGTCCCTAGCATATCATAGGCGGTCTTGGGGTTGTCCCAACACGGGCCCCAACAAGTAGGTCTTGAAATTTTTTGGAGAGTCTAGATCATAGGATAAGGATTCTTATCTAGAATCCATGCATTCCATGTTTTATAATTTTGAGACACCTCTAGAGAGGAGGGTCAAGATTGCACCCTATATTCTACATAAATTCACCGAGCATTGGTGAGATTCTATAACTGATACTATTCGATACTAATGTATAGTCTGGGTAGAATTCCAGATAGATTTATTCAACTAATTATTTCCTCATACCTTGAGAAGATATCATGTCTAGGAATTAATGAACCTTGATGATGGTGACATACTAGTGATGGAATACTAAGCTCACATCATTGAACTTATGGGCTTCACACAATACTTGTTTGGTGATGATATGGATTCTTCTAATAGATTTTAGGATGGTCTTGCATATGCCATACATTCATAGGTGGATGACTTTTAGCTGACCATCATTTCATAAATAGCGAACCAATACCTCATCATGTAGTAGAACCTGATGGAATCAACTGACGTGAAAAATAGAATTTCAGCTTCCAGGAAGAGTAGTTGTTTATCCAGTGGCCTAAATTGAATTTTTTTAGAGAAAAAATATAGGTATTCTATTATTAGTGGTATAATTCTCTGCTGGTTTTACGAACCTTGATACACTGATAGGAATTTGTTAAGAGGGTGTACTCTAGTGAAAGGGGTGCCCATGGAAATTGGTTGGTACTATTTTCAGTGGAGTTTCTTTATTCTTAACATGATCATCTTTGACGCCATTCATAGAATAGGAAATCTTGTTCCTTATCAAGCCCATGTGGATTTCCATCACCATTGTGGATCTTTTATTTCACAAGAAGGAAACATATATATCTATATGAGAGAATGGGATGTCTAGGAAAGTTGAGACAGAACCAATGGTACTGGTCATGGTGGTGTGACAACCAAGATGCCTAGTCTCTTCACGAGTGATCAGGGAATGTAGATTATGGAATTTCGTAATATCATGGATCATTTTAGGAATGTCATCCCAAAATATTTCTCTAGATTACCTCCTATGATAGTGGTTTATTTCACCATCGATCTTGTCTCAGGTGAGACACCAATTTATATTCCTCTTTATATGATAGAATGTATCAATCTCTATGAAAACAAGTAGAAACCTATGGGTTATGATGATAAGGGTTTTATCTGACCTGGTATATCACCATGGGTTTCACCCGTATCCACTCCCTCATATAGATTACCACTTTGACTAGATCTAAGGAGAAACTATTTTATCTAAGATTGATTTTGGTCAGGATACTATCAGTCATGAGTGAATAAATCATACAAACCGTGTGAAAAGTTTTAAAATAAGCATGTTTTATACATGTATTTGTTAATTCCTTTCAGTCTGATAAACACACTAGAAGTCATCCTGGAATTTATTAATCAGGGTTTCCACACATATATTGAATCATTTTGTTGGTATTTGTAGAATTAATTATGGTGTACTCACACACCAGAAACAAGCATGCCAATCATGTTGAGATTTTGTTTAGTACACTAAGAGAGAACATGCTATATGTGAAGCTCAATAAATGACACTATTGGATTATAAAGATTAACCTAATAGGACATATGATTTATGAGGTTAGATTATCAGTTAATCTAGTGAAGGAGAGAACCATGGTTTCCTTAGAGTATCCTAATAATTTTTCTGATAAACACAACTTATTAAGGATGGATAACTATTATATGTGATTCATCCAAGAATTTTCAAACTCGGTAGCACTATATACTGGCTTGAACAAGAAGGTTGTAAAATTATACTAGAAAGAATCTTATGAGGCAAATTTTTAGGAGTTAATGGGATGCCTAACTTTAGTGGCTATCATAATTATACTTGACCTGAGAGGAAGTCATATCATCTAAGGTGATGCTTCGAGAATCAATCTAGAGGATGTTTTGATGCAAGGTGATCGAGTTGTAGGGTATGGATCCGGCCAACTGATATATCATGAGTGGAACAACTATACTCACAACCACGAGCTAGTAGCTATGGTTCATACTCTACGCTATTTGAGGGACTATCTATTGAGCGAGTAGTTCGTTGTCAACCCAGGACATTTTAGTTTAAAATTTTCTTCTGCATAAAGAGACTTGAATCTAAGGCAGCAGAGGTTGGTAGAAGATCTAATGCTTTTCAACATTGAGATTTCCTACACACTCAGAAGATTAATGTTCCTGATGATTACATGATCCAGAAGACTCAGATGAAATCCATTAAGCAGGCCTACTGTGAGTGGTAGTTAATGGATCTATTCTCTGAGATACATCTTGAGGTTCGGGAAAAACATGGGAAACCAGTTTTAGTAGCTCTTGAAATGGAATTCTACCTTATATAGTGTGCCTGGAAGATGTAGTTATCTGATTCCTAGGGCCTCCTTTTGAGGGAGAGTGCCACATAATAGAACCTACCTCTGGGTTGGTTTGTTGATGGAAGTCAAACCCTAATCTCCTTTAGACATGTATGGGTGCCTTCAGATATAAAGGATTGGATGATGAGGGAATCACATGCCACTATTTGGGAAATTCATCATAGGCTTACCAATATGTATTGAGATATACGTCATTAGTATTGGTGGGTAGGTATATAGAGACATATAACATGATTTATCACATGGTTCTCCACCTTTCAGCAGATGACTGAAGAGAAATTATGGCCTATTAGACTTCAAAAACCTCTCTTTATTCCTTAGTGGAAATGGAATGAGGTCATTATAGATTTAATGAAAGGATTTCCAAGATCCCCTCAAGGTAGTGATATGGTATGGGTGATCGTCGACAAACTAACCTAGGATACAAAATTTCTACAAATTTGGGAAACCATTTAGATTTATGAGCAAGGAAGGATTAATCACTAAGAGTTAGTGAAACATCATGTTGTATGTCATTCTATAATTTCAGATCAAGACTCCCCCTTTACATTGCATTTCTGGAAAGTATTGTAGAATGAACAAGGTATGTTGGTGATTATGAGTACAACTTATCACTCTCTAACTGAAAGTCAGTCCGAATGAATGATACATGTTCTAGAGGAAATTCTTTTGTCCTTTATTCTTGATTTTAGAGGTTTGTTTTAATCAAATATCACTCTTATTTAGATTTCATAAAACAAAAGTTTTTAGAAAACGATTTTGATGTCTATGTACAGGGTCCTATATTGTAGATCATTCCATTCACCTCTGTTCTAACTAGAGGCACCTGATGTAGCTCTACTGGGTCTTATTCTTAGGCAAGATACTTTAGAAAAAATCTAGTTGATTCAAAAGTGTGTAGATAATACTCAGTATAGGAATACGTTATATTCCAATTGTCACTGTAGACCATTAGAGTTCCTGATAGGACATTATTATTTTTTCACTTACCACTAATATTGGGTCAGAAATGAATCAATAGATATGGAATGTTATTTCCTAGTTATGTCTATCCATTTTAGACTATGGAGAGTGTTGGTCTAGTATTCTATCCGTTATATTTAGCTTAGAGGTAAAGTTCCATGAATGATGTCATCCATGTATTATAGCTTTAAAAATATCATTCCAACCCATATAATTCATTTTTTTGAGGATATTGATCTCGAGGAAGATGAATCCTTCAAGGATCATCTAATAGTTATTATTGAATATAACATGAAGGCACTTTGAGCCAGGTCAACTATTATAGAAGAAAAGATGCATAAAATATGAGACCTAGGAGTGTGAGGCCAACATATGTGCTTAGTTTCCAAAAATATTGTTTGACTACATTTCACAACCCTTTGAAGGGAATCTTAGGGAAGATTTTCCTTAAGGAGGTGAAGTTGTAAAAACATTGATATTCCAAAAGGTATATAATGTTTTTTGGATAAATTTATATATTTTCCCTAATAATGATTCCTAATGATTTTGAGGTGGAATAAAGTGTGTATGGGAATTTTTTTTGGTGAATGAGTGATAAAAAGTTGAGAGGTAAAATGTGCCCCACGTTTAGTTGAAACCAATCCACCTAGCACACAAAGATTCCCTAAACTGCACAGTTTCAGACAATAGGCTTTTGGGAGCCACATAGTTTTTTTACAAATGTGTAACCCTATGAGAACAATCCTGAATTACTATATATATATATTTTATATAGAGTTTTCTTATGTTTTTTTAACTATTAGATAGACCGTGTGCTAAACTATGTGGGGTTAACCTTTAATGTAGTAAATTGCGCATAGTTGGCACATAGTTGGGAAATGAATCAGCCAAACTGTATGCCCCTTGTTGTGTTTGTGAATTTACCAAATTAACTATCTATAATGATTTATAATTTTCATTTATTTCTAGGAATTCACCTCCATCAACTGAGCCTCATCCTCCTTCCCACACAAGAGCTCATCATCCTTCAAGAGCGAGGGATCCGGCCACCTCCATCGTCTGCCATACACTTATCTCACTATCAAAATGAAAAAAAAATCAATTGGTATACTATATAATACCCTTACTTAGGTTATAATTTCCTCTTCCCTTATATATATATATATCTTAGTGGAAGGTCATTTTCCCCATTTTCATGGCAGTTTATAGTTTCTTATATTTTTTCCAAATCTATCTTGAATGAAAGGGTGAAACTGGATGAGTTAATCTATACAAGGATAATGTAAGTGGTATAGGTTCTTTAACATGCTTTAATTAGAATATATATTATTTTATTTAATTCTGTGAGACAAAACATCCAAAATTTTCCCTAATTTTTTTGTTAAATTAAAATAGAAGCCTTACAGTTCCATTGGCGATCCAAGATTTCAGCGAATGAACCCTTTGGGTGGATTCCATAAATTTTTTCCACCCAAATGGGTGAGATACACCCTAGAGGCATAATTTCCATTTTTATCTAAATTTCCCAACAACCGTTGAGGTGTTGTGGCACATAATTATATCCTTGAGCCTTTTTTATTAGTTGAATTTAAGGTTGACTCATGAGTTAAACCCTGCACCTCATTCCATATATGAATTCAATGGACTAAGTGAGTTCGTTACGTGCTTATGAATTTTTCCCTTGTGCCATAAATTATTTTATAATTTAATTCCTTAAAAAATATATCTCTTATGATATAAATTCCTTATCTATATGAAATGGACCTTGTTAGAATTATTGTATAAGAATTGTTTAATAAAACGGTTCCACCATTAGTGCTGAGGGTGAAGCAAGGGGTTCTGACTTAAGGAACCCTTGGATGGACTCATGTTCTTTATTGCTAGTTTTTTAATGTTTAGTAAAAAAACAAAGGGATACACAAGCTACACCTCATATGGGATCACTGAGAGTAATTAATTTTACCTCCCGATGAGTGACATCGGCTCCCCATGAGAGACCCCTTAGACCAACTCGATATTAAGATGGTTGTACCATTCCACAGGAGAGACTAATGACCCTATGTGTGATACTAGTAATGGATTCATAGGATAGTCCTTAATAGTATCACACCATGCCTAGAGTGACACTTGGAACATCTTCTTGGTTTAACTTGGACGAACTCCATAACATTGAACTTTTACTGAATCTCTAGTGCGAGACATGCGATTCATTAGGATATCCATGGATGGGATCAAGGTGGATCACTAAATTTTATAAATAGTTTTCCATAAATTGAATTAAAAGGTAAATAATTTTTTTTAAATGGTAACTGAACCCTTGTTTTTGGAAATATTGGGATGTGTCCCTCTATCCCACACACAATCTTAGGGACAATCCAACATCTCAGACATTATCCTACTCAATTTACCTTAGTCGGATCCCCTGGTTTTGATTCACTAACATAGGCCAAAGCAAGTAGATTTTAATGGTTTCCACATGGAGCCCTATCCAATGTATTAATTAATATATTTCTATTTTCAATTATTAATTATCACTACTAGAAATAAAGGTTATACCAACGGTTCTAAACTGTTGGTATAGGCTGGAAAACTATTGGAATAGCCTATACCAACGGTTTTCCAAACCATAGGGAAGTAAGCCGTGAGGAAATCCCTATACCAATAGTTTGATCAAAACCATTGGTATCAGCCATTGTATGTATTGATTTACCAACGGCTGTAGGCTAACCATTGTTATATGTTTGTATAGCATTTTTACCAACAGTTTCATTGACACCGTTGGTATATATTGAGTACTAAATACTATACCAATGGTTTTAAAACCTTTAGGATAGTTTTTGAATTTTTCTCAAATTATACCAACAGTTTAAAACTATTAGTGTTGTGTATTTCTAGAACTACTGCACAACAACCCCTCCAGTAGCCCCTCCAGTATACACCTTCATAAAAAATAGAACAAAAAACACTTACAAATACACTTAAAAGAGCATAACAAACATATGCAATAGCACAAAAAAACACAAAAAACCATCAAACTCTTCCAACCATGTCATGTACAATAATTCCCTATTTCAATCTTCATATGACAAAAATCTTCCAGTATAGTTGAATAACAGTTTCAAAAACTCAAATATTATTTACAACCATTTCTATATTCATACTACAACCACTCTTCCAGTAGTAGTTCACCTCACCCCTGCACAACCACCAAACCAGCACAACCCTCCCCCCACCCCACCTCCCCATTAAATTCTAATAGGCAGAATATATTGAGAAATACATATTAGAGTTTGAAATAGGCTCATATCCCAATTTTTTTTTTCTGATGCTAGATTTGGGTATGTAATGATTTGTGATGCATTTTTCATTGAACATGTATTTTTTATAATATATGGTGAAAATGTATTTTCTTTGGAGTCTCATCACTTAAGACCCCATGAGTGAAACTACCCAACTCATGAAAAAGAGTTTTTGACTATTGTTGATGAGTGTAAATTTTAGAGAAACCACCTCCGTGATTAGAGACATGTTATATATACAAAATGAATGTCATAGTAATATAATATATTCTAATTTGAACTAAATCGTTTTCAGATGTGTTGAATAAAATACATGTAGATGTTCAAATTTGAAATGGAATAGGTTATTTTTAAAAGGAAATGTCAGTTTTGATGCACTAATAACAAAGATGAAGGAGTTAGGGGTGTTAATGTCAGATATTGGGTGAATTTTAATGGATTTGTTGATAGAAACTATAGTGGTAATAACATAATAAACTTGGGTATTGGTTTTTATGAGCATAATGATCATGTCCAAATTCGTTGAATAAGTGGATGCTGAACATGTGTCTGATCCAGAGTGTGTCGTGATGCATATGAGGTTAACAAAAAACAGTCCCCTTCCAGGATGGGTTATAATCATACATAGTGTACTACTGGTTAATGTAAGGCAACACTTCTTTATTCTATGATAAAAATAATTGATGAGACCCTCTCATGCTTAATAGTGAGAATAAAAGTGATGACACATAATATCCTCAAAAACATTTGTTCCAACTGAATCATCCACAAATATGATCTTTAACTCAACCATCATACAATAGGACTTTGACAATTGGCATCATATTCCCTCGCTACACATTCTTGATGTTGTGAAATAAAACCCCTCAATTTTTGAAATTGTTTGATTTTTGAGGATCATAATAAGATCTTTTGACAATGAAAGAACACCCAAATATGATCTATCCTCAATCAAAAGCAACATTTATAGAAAACGAAAAATGTATTAAAATGGATTTTACCTAGGAGTGGTTTTCTTCTTCTTAAATCTAAAGAGAAAGTTTGATGATGCATGCTGTGAAAATAAAATAGAAAATGGGGATTGGAAACTGACCCGTGGTTCCATGGTCGATAAAAAGAAGTAAAGTATGGAACTATTTACTTGATTTAAAATTCAGGTTGAACTAATATGATCAGTGGTTGAACTTGTGATGGTCTAGAAGAATGGAACTGTAAGTTTATTTACCTTAGTGGGAATAATATTAGTGTTCTTAAGGCTATGAACACTAAATGGTACAAGTATGGTGCGATCTATTGATCAGAGTAGGATTCCACCACATCGTGCCTTGTATTGATGTGAGGTTGAATCATACATTTAAAAAATTATCAATGTATCATTTTCCTAAAGTATTAAAACAATCCAAATATGTTTGGTCGGTTTTTTGTATGTCAGTTGTTGTTTTCACTTAAAATGATGTTCATTTAATAAAATTGAGTCATTTAGAGTGATTCTGGACACATCATGCCTCGGATAGAGGTAGGGTTGACTCATACATGTCCAAAATGACACATTTATCATTTTCATAAAGTATTAATACAATTTGAAAGAGTTTGGTACGTTTTCTGTATGCAAGTTGTTGTTTTCATTTAAAATCCTATACATTTAAAATAAAAGAGAGACACTTTGAGTGATACCAGCCACACCATGCCTTGGATTGAGGAGGTGTTGACTTGTAAACATCACAAATGTCTCATGAATCATTTTCATAATGTATCAAAAGAATTTGAATGCGTTTGGTCTGTTTTCCGTATGCCAGTTGTTGTTTTCACTTAGAATGTTTTCCATTTCAAATAAAGGTGATACACTTTCATTGCTGTCAGCCACACCACACCTCCTATTGAGGTGTTTTCGACTTGTAAACATCATATTCGACCAATGGATCATTATGCTAAAGTATCAACACAATCCAGATTTGTTTGGTCCGTTTTCCATATGGTAGTAGTTTTTACTTAAAATGATGTCCATTTTAAACAAAAACAGACAAATAGAGTGATTCCGGCCACTCCGCACCTCTTATTAAGGTGGGTTTGACTCGTACAAGTCACATATAACCCATGGATAGTTTTCCTAATGTTTCAATATAATCTGAATGTGTTTGGTAGGTTTTTCGTATGTTAGTTGTTGTTTTCATTTAAAATGATGTCCATTTAAAAAAAGAGATAAACTTTGAGTGGTTTTGGTCATACCGTGCCTTGGATTGTGGTGGGTTTTACTTTTATAGGTCACATATGAACCATGGATCATTTTTCTAAATTCTCAATAGAATCTGAAGGCATCTGTTCATTTTTATGTATGTCAATTGTTTTTTTCACTTAAAATGATGTTCATTTTAAACAATAGAGAGACACTTTGAGTGGTGTCGGCCACACCGCACTTCTTATTGAGGTAGGGATGACTTATACACATCAAATATGACTCATATATCATTTTCCTAAAGTTTCAATAGAATACGAATGCATTTGTTTGGTTTTCTGTTTGTCAGTTGTTGTTTTCACTTAAAATGACGTCCATTTTAAACAAAAGAGACACATTTTTAGTGGTGTCTACCCCACCGCACCTCAAATTGAAGTGAATTTGGCTCTTAAACATAAAAAATGTCCCATGTATCATTTTCCTAATGTATAAACACAATATTCATGCGTTTGGTCAGTTTTCCGTATGCCAATAGTTGTTTTCACTTAAAATCCTGTCCATTTCAAATAAAAGTGAGATAGTTTGACTGGTGCTGGCCACACCGGCCATCAGATTAGAAGGGGGTTGACTCTTACACATCACATATGTCCCATGGATATTTTTCCTATAGTTTAAATATTATACGAATTCCTTTGGTCGGTTTTCTGCAAGATAGTTATTGCATTAACTTAAAATGATGTCCTTTTAAAACAAAAGTGAGACACTTTTAGTGGTGCCGGCCACACCGTTACTTGGATTGAGGCAAGGTTAACTATTACACGTCAAAAATGACCCATGGATCATTTTCCTAAAGTATGAACACAATCTGAATGTGTTTGGTCAGTTTTATGTATGCCAGTTGTTTTCACATAAAAGCCTATCCATTTAAAAAAAGAAAGAAACTTTGAGTGGTCCCAGCCACACCGTGATTTGGATTGAGGCGGGGTTGATTCGTAAACATTTCAAATGACCCATTTATCCTTTTCCTAATATATCAACATAATCCAAATGTGTTTGGTCAGTTTTCCGTATGTGAGTTGTTGTTTTCAGTTAAAATGTTGTCCATTTCAAAGAAAAGTGAGACACTTTGAGTGGTGCCGGACACCCCACGCCTCGAATTGAAGAGGGGTTGACACGTACACATCACAAATGACCCATGGATAATTTTACTAATGTTTCAACAAAATCTGAATGCGTTTGGTCGGTCTTCCGTATGTCAGTTGTTGTTTTCACCTAAAATGATGTCCATTTTAAACAAAAGAGAGACATTTTGAGTGGTGTCGGTCACACCACACCTCGTATTGAAGCAGAGTTGACTCATAAACATAAAAAATTACCTATGTATCGTTTTCCTAATGTGTCAACACAATCCAAATTCATTTGGTCAGTTTTTTGTATGTTAGTTGTTGTTTTTACTTAAAAACCTATCCATTTCAAATAAATGTGAGATAGTTTGTGTGTTTCAAACCACACCAGCCCTTGGATTGAAGAGGAGTTGACTCGTACATGTCACATAAGTCCCATGGATCATTTTACTAAAATTTCAATAGAATATGAATGCATTTGGTCAGTTTTCCGTATGTCAATTTTTGTTTTCACTTAAAATGATGTTCATTTTAATCAAAAGAGAGACACTTTCAGTGGTGCTGGACACACCACTCCTCAGATTGATGTGAGGTTGACTAATACCTGTCAAATATGACCCATGGATCGTTTTGCTAAAGTTTCAACAGAATCTGAATGCGTTTGGTTAGTTTTCCGTATGTCAGTTTTTGTTTTCACTTAAAATGATATCCATTTAAAAAAAAAGAGAGACATTTTGAGTGGTGTCGGCCACATTGCGCCTATGATTGAGGCGGGGTTGATACATACACATAATAAATGACCCATGGATCATTTTCCTAAAGTATCAACAGATTTTGAATGCGTTGAGTCAGATTTCTGTATGCTAGTTTTTGTTTTCACTTAAAATGTTGTCCATTTCAAAGAAAAGTGAGACACTTTGAGTGGTGTTGGCCACACCGTTCCTGGGATTGAGGCAAGATTGACTCGTACCCATCAAAAATGACCCATGGATCGTTGCGTTTAAGTATCAACACAATACGAATGCATTGGGTTGGTTTTTGGTATGCCAGTTGTTGTTTTCACTTAAATGTTTTCCATTTTAAATAAAATTGAGACAATTTGAGTGGTACCGGCCACACTGTGTCTCAGATTGAGGCGGTGTTGACTCATATACATCAAAAATTATCATGGATCATTGTGATGAAGTATCAACACAATCCAAATGCGTTTGGTTGTTTTTCCATATGCCAGTTGTTGTTTTCACTTAAAATGTTGTCCGTTTCAAATAAATGTGAGACACTTCGAGTGATACCGGCCACACCATGCCACAAATTGAGGCAGATTTTACTCATACATGTCCAAAATCACCCATGGATCATTTTACAAAAGTATTAATAGAATCCAATTGTGATTGGTCAGTTTTCCATATGTTAGTTTTTGTTTTTACTTAAAATGTTGTCCATTTCAAATAAAAGTGATACACTTTGAGTGGTATCAGCCATACCATGACTCAAACTGAGGTGGGGTTGACTCGTACACATCACAAATGACTCATGGATTGTGATAAAGTGTCAACACAATCCGAATCCATTTGGTCAATTTTCCGTATGTCAGTTGTTGTTTTCATTTTAAATGCTGTCCATTTCAAATAAAAGTGTTACACTTTGAGTGGTGCCGGCCACACCATGCCTCGGTTTGAGAAGGGGTTGACCTGTACATGTCACTTGGAAAATTTTAGTGTTGTCAATTACGGATTGAAGATCTATGTGAGTCTAATCCTCTCCTTTCTTCCTCTTTTTGATTAGCCTTTTCACTCTTCTCTCATCTTCTTACAAAGCTCTAAAACCCTCTTTTCCATTGGGATTTAGGGTGAATCTTAAAAAGAGACTAGATTGGGACCCGGGGTTTAGGGAGGAGGGTTGGGGGGACTGTCCTGGGGGGGTGTCTGGGGGGTGTCCGGGGTCCAGGGAGGATGGTGGGGGGGGGGGGGGGGGGGGGTTGTCCGGGGTCCAGGGAGGATGGTGGGGGGTGGGATGTCCTGGGTCCAGGAAGGAGGGTGGTTAATGTATCTAAACCTCTATGTAGGTATCATAAATTGAATTCCAACAGGACTAAAAACCACCGTGGGGTGTTGTCTTGGAGTAGATCCAAATCACGGCCTTACAGTGGCATGACCATGGCGTGTTGGCCCGATCCAAGGACATTCGTGGGGCATCATCTTTCGGCCAGGAGCGAAGGGAGCGGGAGGAGGAGGGACAACATTCCTATTGTTTCCTCCCTCCCCCATTAACATCAAGTGGGTAATTTATCTAAAACTCTATCTAGGTATCATACATTGAATTCCGAGAGGACTGTGAACTGTCGCGGGGTGTCGTCCTGGAGCAGGGCCAAATCACAACATTACCGTGGAGTGACCGCGGATTTTTGGCACGGTCTAGCGACATTTGCAGGTCAACATCTTCTGGATAGGAGTGAAGAGATTCGGAGGAGGCAGGGAAACATTTAGGCCGTCACCTCCCTCCCCATTAACTATGGGTGGGTAATGTATCTAGAACTCTATCTTGGTATCATACATCAAATTCCGACAGGACTACGAACCGTCGTGGGGTTTATTTATGTAATAGGTCCAAATGATGACATTATTGTGGTGTAACTGCAGCGTGACTACAACATGACCATGGTGTGACCACCATGTGACCGCAGTGTGTTGGACCGATCCAACGACATCTGCAGGGCAACATCTTCTGGCCAAGAGCGAAGGGGGTGGCAGGAAGCAGAGAAACATGCCGGCCGACGCATGCATATCATAGGGCATGGAAAAACAATTATTTCATATGTTAAAATGTAGTAATGTGGTTGACCTAGGATGTATCTCTAAGAGGATTGTACACAAAATGGGTTGTCACTTTAAAACAAGGGTAAAAATGTTGTGTTTTTGTAATGAAATTTGAAATTAAAATGATTGAAAAACTATGATATTAAAAAGGGTGATTAGGTCAGGGTTAGATTCCTAATTTTAATGCTATCCTTGTTAAATTTAATTCAAACCTCTTCTTCTTTGTTGATTAAAGTGAGTTTCCACAATTGTTTCCTCTCACTTCCTTGGTGAAATTATTATTGTGAGAGAAATCCTTACCAAGATCTCGGTTTGGTCAACTCTCCTTCCATGTATAAATAGTTTTATTGAATATCCTTAATTGAAATTGGAAATACCTGATCTGGTTTTGTTTATCACAAAAAATCATGAACATTCAATACACCTTTTACACGTACTAATGATCATCGAGTACTTCAACACTAATTCCTGGTTTATTCCATCGTATATAAACCAGAAATTAGTGGAGGGAGATTATGATTATTTTACCAAGGAAAAAATCAATAACGGAATTAATATCCAAGAACGATCGCACTTAATAATAAAATCCACAATAAGAAATTGAAAACAACTTTGAAGAAGAAATAAATTTATTTAATTGCATCCAAGAACTCAAGCATTACAATGTAGAAAACCAACCTTTCCCAAATCAGTCCAAATGTTTACCCCAACATAGTAAGGGTAATCGAGATGAATGGGGAAGAAGAAGGAATTAAAAAACTATGAGAAAGAAAACAAATAAAAGATAAAGCTGAGAAGTTCTTTTTATTGGTGTCCCGGAAGGAATGGGATGGAGAATGGGATGCTTTGGGAAGGAGGTGAGAGCCTCCTTTTATAGACAGAATTAGACCCTCTAAAGATTACGCGTTGTAGACCACAAAAATGACCTCTTCACGCGTTCCACTATTAATGAATGTTGTTCATAGATATCTTGGTCTTCTCTACTCTATATTTCAGATAATTTGGAAACCGAATGAAGGAGTTATGAATTTTTTATTCTTGGTTTCCGTTTCTGGATGAAGCTTCCAGGATGGTTCCTCCAAAAGTATGTCATTTCATTTCCGCCTTATTGACTTCCAAACATCCCCAAATTTTTTTTAAGGTCATTCCTAGATGTCTGCGTTCTATAATAGGTTGAAAAACCTCATTTTGATGTGTGTAGACTGCATTTGGGTTCCATTACATTGGTGGTGTCCACGCTGTCCGGCCGAAAAAAATGTCTAAATTCAATGAATTTTCAAACCCTCTAGATGGCTGAATCAACTCCAGTTGCAGCAGACAAAAATGATGGAAATAAAATAAGTATTATAAAAAAATATGAATTAGAAAATTTGGAATTATATTTTTCAATAAATGACCAAAATACCCTTAACGTAAAAAACTGTCAAAAATCCAGAATTAGTCATTTTTCACATTTATGCTCAAAATAACACTAAAACCTAAAAATGTGACAATTACCCATTCAATAACACTATGGTGGGATTATAAAAAATGATCTAAAGTATAAAATATAGGAAAATTTAAGCTTAACCACTCCCCCACACTTAAACATTGCACTCCTGGGCAATCATCTTACATCCAAATCAAAATCCACACAACAATAAAAAATGAGAGAATATCAATGATTTTATCCAAAATAGAATTCCATCTTGTCTCATATATGAATAACAAGCCTCTATCATTTTCATTTCAATTATTAAATTTTTTTCAACCTCATAAATCAATCCATTACCCAATCATAACATACCTCACATTGAATTTTATGTCACTCTTCACTCAAGAGAAATTGAATCTAGAGTTATACTCATACTTGAAAATCGCATGTATCACCATAGGTTTGTGAAAATTCTCATTTCTCTAGAGTGTGAAACATGAAAATGAATTTAATCATGAGGGATTTAATTAAAGGTTCTAAGGATTCTGTGTCTTAGGGTTGGTGGGAAAATGATTGAAAATGTTTCAGGCTAGAAAGAGGAGGTTGGACTATTAAGTACAATGCATGATTAAATCAAGGGAAAACACAGAAACTTCTTCTCTCAATTCCCACTTGAAAATGTGAAAAACAACACCACCCCCTTTTATGACATGGTACATGAGCCATGAAGTGATTATAATTAATGATATCATCTCAGTTCTCTGTTTTTTTCAAACTCCAGAAAGGCATAGCTTTATTTTCTTTATTTTCATTTTTTTCATAGAGGATGAGCTGAAAATTGAATATAATGAATGAATGAAAATTAATTCCCATGATTTTTTTGGAGGGACATGAGTTATAAAATAATGTAAAATGATAAATTCAAGCCCATCTCCTTTTTTTCTTTTCTTTTTTTGATGGAGAAATGGATGAAGCAAATAAAGCACAATGAAATAACGACACTTGCCCAATTCTCTTATTGTACAATGCCCGAAATATTGACACACACTTCCCACTACCAATAAATGATAAAAATCCCAATGAATGCACACGAAATTCCCTTCCTCTACACTCAAAAGTGAAATATCCATCCAAAAATACTAAAAGTGCGGGTAGGTAAGGAAAAATTAGCTTGTTATGTGGCTTAAACATACAAGGCAATTCATGGAATCTAAGGGCTTACGAAGGATAAATGTAAAGGTGGGTTTCAAGATAAAATGTGAATATCCAAAGAGATTCCTCATTAATTTCAAATACATTCTATGAAATCTAAATCTTTGAAAGAAAATTATTCACAAATTCTGGTTCTCACACAAAATTGAAGTTTCTATCAAGAAAGTGTGGGGATTAGGAAGAATACGTAAAAGTGGTTTAGAATACCGCACAGGATGGGAAAAATATTTTTAGTCAGTGTTACATGGGGATGGATTTCAAAAATTAGTCAAACTCATTAAAATGATGGAAAATCCATTTCAAGAGAAAATAATTCATATTAACAATCATTTAAAATCCATTATTTCAAAAATCGTTTCAACTCTTTCAAAATCAATTTGTGTGTGAAAAGTGATATGAATATTCATTGATGCTCAAAATATGTTTTGGACCAAAAAATTAAAGGAGTTTAAATGATAATCGTAAAAAGGTAGATCCCTTTTGAAATAATTATTTGATCCTCTTTCTCTAAATATCTGGTCTTCCTTCTACCTTCATGATCCTACAAAAGAAAAATTACACAACTAATCAAAAGGATCATTTCATTTAAACTCAAAATAAAAAGAGGGAGGGGGCCACATGCTAGACTACTTCCTAATACTGAAATTGTAATTTAAATGACTGGAAATCATGTAAAGATAAATATTGGTATGATCCCCCAAGTGGGCCCTTGAATCTTTTACGGCCTCCAGAGGGCAGTACCAAATTTTATTCATAATCTGTTGGTGGATGAAGCTTATTTTATTTAAACCACCACATGTGGCTCTTACCATATTGCATTTCTTTGTTCTTGTTGAGGAGGACTCTATAGACAGAGTATATCAGATCCGCCCACTTCACAATTTGGTATAGCTTGCATTGTGGGGGTAGGATGAAGTATGGAACCTCTTCCTTATGTGTTTCTACTTCTGAAACATTTACATTCTCTTCTTGTGCTCCCTCTAGTAAATTTTCAATGTCTCCCTGGAGATCTAGATGTTCCTCAACAGGTGCATCTTTTTTTGTCTATTCATTTTCCAGGGCATTATAAGAGTAATCTAATTCTGAAAATTCAAAACAATTGGGAGTTATACTCAAATTCATTTCAATAGAATTAAAATAATTTGAGTTCAAGAATGTATCATCTCCCTCAGTTGGTTCAACTTGAATCTCTTCTTCGATGGAAAGTTCCTCATGGATTTGATCATCACAGGATGCATATAGGTTGTCAAAATCCTCCATCTTGACTAAATATTCCACAAATTTGGTGGGGTATTCTTTTAGTATTGCTGGCTCTTCTTCTTTGCAAGGCTTGGGGAGATCAAGCAACTCCTCACATTCATTCCAGAATTTATCCAATTCATGTTGATCTCCCACATTTGGATCAGCAGGAATGTCATCCTCCTTTTCATCTATCTCAGGTAGAATTGGTTGAGTGAGGATGAACGAGTCTTCAGGTACCCTGGCATTTACCTCCTCTGGTTCATCAATGATTAGTGGTGAAATTTCTTCCACCACTATCTCAGGTTCTTACTCCGGCTCAGGGTCGGGTTTCACCATCCTTGCACGAACATAATTTAATGCCCATTCCATTTTCCTCCCCATATCATCAAGATTATTACTAATACTTTTAACCCAGTCATTTAGATCACGATAATAAATTTCTGGTTCTTTATATTGCACATGCGAGTAATCTTTCCATGCAAAAAAATTTGAATTTGAATACATCATGGAAAAAAGAATTTTTTTTAATGATTTTTCTTAATGAAAATAAAATAAAACATTTACAAAAATGTGAATTTTGAAAAAGTGATCGAAATAAATACTTAGTTCCTCGGCAACGATGCCAAGTTTGATGCACGCCTGTCATAGGGCGTGGAAAAACAATTATTTCCTAAGTTAAAATGTAGTAATCTGGTTGACCTAGGATGTCTCCCGAAGAGGAGTGGACACAAAACGGGTTGACACTTTAAAAGAAATGTAAAAATGTTGTGTTTTTAAATGAAATTTGAAATTAAAATGATTTAAAAACTATGATATTAAAAAGGGTGATTAGGTCGGGGTCGGTTTCCTAATTGTAATGCTATCCTTGTTCAATTTAATTCAAACCACTTCTTCTTTTTTGATTAAAGTGAGTTTCAACAATCATTTTCTCTCACTTCCTTGGTGAAATTATTATTGTGAGAGAAAACCTTACCAAGATCTCGATTTGGTCAACTGTCCTTTCATGTATAAATAGTTGTATTGAATATCCTTAAGTGAAATTGGAAATAACCGATCAAGTTTTGTTTATCCCAAACAATAAATCACATTCACTACACCTTTTACATGTACTGATGATCATTGAGTACTTCAACACTAATTCCTAGTTTATTCCATCATATATAAACAATAAATTAGTGGAGGGAGATTATGATTATTTTACCAAGGAAAAAATCAATAACGGAAATAATATTCAAGAATGATCACACTTGATATTAAAATCCACAATAATAAATTGAAAACAACTTTGAAGAAGAAATAAATTTATTCAATTGCATCCAATAACTCAAGAATTAAAATGTAAAAAACAAACCCTTCCCAAATCACTCCAAAAGTTTACCCCACCATAGTAAGGTTAATCGAGATGAATGGGGAAGAAAGAGGTATTACAAAACTATGTAAAAGAAAAGAAATAAAAGATAAATCTGATAAGTTCTTCTTCTTGGTGTCCTGGAAGGAATGAGATGGAGAATGGGATGCTTTGGGAAGGAGGTGAGGGCCTCCGTTTTTAGGGAGAATTCGACCCCCTAAATATTGTGCGTTTTAGACCCCATAAATGACATCTTCACACGTTCCACTCTTAATTAATGTTGTTCATAAATATCTTGTCCGTCTCTCCTCCAAAGTTCAGATAATTTGGAAACCGGATGAAGGGGTTATGAATTTGTTATTCTCGGTTTCTGTTTCTGGACGAAGCTTCCAGGATGGTTCCTCCAAAAGTATGTCGTTTCATTTCTATTTTAATGACATTAAAACTTCCCCAAATTTTTTTATGTTCGGTAATAGATTTGAGTGTTCCATAAAAGGTAGAAACACCTCATTTGGATATGTGTAGGATCTGTTTCGGTTCCGTTACATTGGTGGTATCCACACTGTCCGCCCGAAAAAAATGTCCAACTTCAATGAATTTTCGACCCTCTAGATGGCTGAATCATCTCCTGGTCCAGAAGACAAAAAATAAGGAAATAAAATAAGTATTATAAAAAAATGTGAATCACAAAATTTCAAATTTTATTTTTCAGTAAATGACCAAAATACCCTTGACGTAAAAATCTGTCAAAAATACAGAATTAGTCATTTTTCAAATTTATGCTCAAAATAACACTAAAACCTAAAAACATGAAAATTACCCATTCAATAACACTATGGTGGGATTATAAAAAATGATTTACAGTATAAAATATATGAAAATTTAAGCTTCATCACTCCCCCACACTTAAACATTGCACTCATGGGCAATCATGTTACATCCAAATCAAAATCCACACAACAATCAAAAATGAGAAAATATCAATGATTTTATCCAAAATAGAATTCCATCATGTATCATATATGAATAACAAGACTCTATCATTTTCATTTTAATTATTAAAAATTTGTTCAACCTCATAAATCAATCCATGGACCAATCACAACATACCTCACATTGAATTTTGTGTCACTCTTCACTCAAGAGTAATTGAATCTAGAGTTATACTCATACTTGAAAATAGCATGTATCACCATAATTTTGTGAAAATTATCATTTATCCATAGCATGAAACATGAAAATTAATTTAATAATTATGGATTTAATTAATTATTCAAATGATTCTGTGGCTTAGGGTTGGTGGGAAAATGATTGAAATCGTTTGAGGCTATAAAGAGGAGGTTGGACTTTTAAGTACAATGCATGATTAAATCCAGGGAAAACATAGAAACTTCTTCTTTCAATTCCCACTTGAATATGTGACAAACAACACCACACCCTTTTATGAAATGGTACATGATCTAAGAAGTGATTATAATGAGTGTCATAATCTCAGTTCTTTTTTTTTTCAAAGCTCCAAAAAGACACAACTTTATTTGCTTTTTTGTTTCTTTTTTTTCATGGAAGATGATCTGAAAATTAAATACAATTAATTAATGAAAATTAATTCCCTTGATTTTTTGGAGGTACATGAGTCATAAAAGAATGTACAATGAGGAATTCAAGCCCATCTCCATTTTTTCCTTTTCTTTTTTTGAAGGAGAAATGGATGAAACAAATAAAGCACAATGAAATAACGACACATGCCCAATTCTCTTATTGTACAATAACTGAAATATTGACACACACTTCACACTACCCATAAATGATACACATCACAATGAACTCACATGAAAGGCCCTTCCCCCACACTCAAACTTGAAATATCCATGCAAAAATACTAAAAGTACGGGTAGGTAAGGAAAAATTCTCTTGTAATGTGGTTTAAACCTATAAAGAAATTCATGGAATCTAAGGGATTATGAAGGATAAATGTAAACGTGGGTCTCAAGAAAAAATGTGGCTGTCTAAGGAGATGCCTCAATCATTCCAAATACATTCCATGAAATCCAAATCTTCTAAAGAGAATTATTCACAAATTCTTGTTCTCACACAAAATTAAAGTTTCCCTCAAGAAAGTGTGGGTATTAGGAAGAATACGTAAAAGTGGTTTAGAATACCTCACAGGATTGGAAAAATATTTTGATTCAGGGTTTTCATGGGAATGGATTTAAAAAATCAGTCAAACTCATTAAAATTCTTGAAAATCCATTTCAAGGGAAAAAATTCATATCAACAATCATTTAAAATCTATTATTTCAAAAATCATTTCAACTCTTTCAAAATCAATTGATGTGTGAAAAGTGATAAGAATATTCATTAAATCTCAAAATATGTTTTGGACCAAAAAATTAAAGGATTTTAAATGATAATCATAAAAAGATAACTCCCTTTTGAAATAATTATTCAATCCTCTTCCTCTAATTCTTGGGGCTTCCTTCTACCTTCATGATCCTACAAAAGAAAAATTACTCAATTAATCACAAGGATAATTTCATTTAAGATCAAAATGAAAAGAGGGAGGGGGCACATGGTTAAATATTTCCTAATACTGAATATAAAATTTAAATTACTAGAAAGCATATAAAGACAAATATTTGTATGTTCCCCCAAGTGGGCCTTGGAATCTTTTACTGCCTCCAGAGGGAAGTGCAAGCTTTTATCCAAAATCTGTTGGTGGATGAATCTTCTTTGATTTAAACCACCACATGTGGCTCTTCCCAGCTTGCATTTCATTATTCTTGTTGAGGAGGACTCCATAGAAAGAGTATACCAGATCTGCCCCTTCACAATTTGGTATAGCTTTTATGGTGGGGGTAGGGTGAAGGATGGAACCTCCTCTTTATTTGTTTCTACTTGTGAAACATTTACTTTCTCTTCTTGTGCTCCCTCTAGTAAATGTTCAACATCTCCCGAGAGCTCTAGATGTTCCTCAACAGGCGCATCTTATTTTGTCTCTTCATCCTCCAGGGCATAACAAGAGTCATCTGATTCTAAAAATTCAAACCAATTGGGAGTTATACTAAAATTCATTTCAACAAAATTAACAGAATTTAGGTTCACGAATGTATCATCTCCTTGAGTTGGTTCAACTTGAATCTCTTCTTCGATGGAAATTTCCTCTTGGAGTTGATCATCACAGGATAGATATAGGTTGTCGGACTCCTCCATCTTGATTGAAAATTCCACCAATTGGGTGGGGTCTTCTTTCAGTGGTGCTGGCTCTTCTTCTTTACAAGGCTTGGGGAGATCAAGCAACTCCTCAATTCATTCTATAATTTATCCAATTCTTGTTTATCTCCCACATTTGGATCAGTAAGAAAGTCATCCTCCTTTTCATCTATCTCGGGTAGAATTTGTTGAGTGAGGATGAACGAGTCTTCAGGTACCCGGACATTTACCTCCTCTGGTACTTAAATGATGAGTGGTGAAATGTCTTCCACCACTATCTCAGGTTCTTGCTCCGGATCTAGGTCAGGTTGCTCCAGTCTTGCACTAACATAATCCAATGCCCATTCCATTTTCCTCCCCAAATCATCAAGATTATTACTAATACTTTCAACCCAGTCATTTAGATCACAATAATCAATTTCTGGTTCTTTATATTGCACCTGCAAGTAATATTTCCATTCATAAAAATTTGAATTTGAATACATCATGGAAAAAAGAAATTTTTTTAATGATTTTTCATAATGAAAATAAAAAAATATTTACAAAAATGTGAATTTTGATAAAGTGATCGAAATAACTACTTAGCTCCCCAGAAATGGTGCCAAGTTTGATGCACACCTCTCTTAGGGCGTGGAAAAAAAATCATTTCCTAAGTTAAAATGTAGTAATCTAGTTGACCTAGGATGTCTCCCGAAGAGGAGTGCACAAAAACGGGTTTTCACTTTAAAACAAGGGTAAAAATGGTGTGTTTTTTAAATGAAATTTGAAATTTAAATGATTGGAAAATTATGATATTAAAAAGGGTGATTAGTTCGGGGTCAGTTTATTAATTTTAATTCTATCCTTGTTCAATTTAATTCAAGCCTCTTATTATTTTTTGATTAAAGTGAGTTTCCACAATCATTTCCTCTCACTTCCTTGGTGAAATTATTTTTGTGAGAGAAAACCATACCAAGATCACGGTTTGGTCATCTCTCCTTCCATGTATAAATATTTGTATTGAATATCCTTAATTGAAATTGGAAATACCTGATCGAGTGTTGTTTATCCCAAACAATCAAGAACATTCAATACACCTTTTACACGTACTGACGATCGTCGAGTACTTCTCCACTAATTTGTGGTTTATTCCATCATATATACACCAGAAATTAGTGGAGGGAGATTATGATTATTTTACCAAGGAAAAAATAAATAACGAAATTAATATTCAAGAATGATCGCATTTGATAATAAAATCCACAATAAGAAATTGAAAACAACTTTTAAGAAGAAATAAATTTATTCAATATCATCCAAGAACTCAAGTATTTCAATGTAGAAAACCAACCCTTCCCAAATAACTCCAAAAGTTTATTCCACCATAGTAAGGGTAATCGAGATGAATGGGAAAGAATAAGGCATTACAAAAATATGAAAATGAAAAGAAATAAAAGTTAAAGCTGAGAAGTTCTTCTTCTTGGTGTCCTGGAAGGAATGAGATGGAGAATGGGATGCTTTGGGTAGTAGGTGAGGGCCTCCTTTTATAGGCAGAATTCGACCCCTTAAAGCTTGTGCATTGTAGACCCCATAAATGATCTCTCCACGCATTCTACTCTTAATGAATGTTGTTCATAAATATCTTGGTAATCTCACCTCCAAATTTCAGAAAATTTGGAAATCAGATGAAGGAGTTATGAATTTTTATTCTCGGTTTCTGTTTCTGGACAAAGCTTCCAGGATGGTTCCTCCAAAAGCATGTCGTTTCATTTCCACCTTAATGACTTCCATACATCCCCAAATTTCTTTTAAGGTCATTCCTAGATGTACACATTCTATCAAAGGTTAAAACACATCATTTGGATGTGTGTAGGCCGCGTTTGAGTTCTGTTACATTGGTGGTGTCCATGCTGTATGCCCGAAACAATTTCCAACTTCAATTAATTTTCAAACCCTCTAGATGGCCGAATCAGCTCGTTGTCCAGAAGAAAAAAATGAAGGAAATAAAATATTTATTATAAAAAAAATTTGAATCAGAAAATTTTGAATTATATTTTTCAGTAAATGATCAAAATACCCTTGACGTAAAAATCTGTCAAAAATCCAGAATTAGTCATTTTTCACATTTATGCTCAAAATAAAACTAAAACCTAAAAATGTGACAATTACCCATTCAATAACACTATTATGGGATTATAAACAATGATTTACAGTATAAAATATAGGAAAAATTTAAGCTTCATCACCGGCCATCGCCTCCCTCTCCATTAACTATGGATGGGTAATGTATCTAAAACTCTATCAAGGTATCATACATCGATTTCCGATAGGACTACGAACTGCCAAGGGGTGTCATCCTGGAGTAGGGCCAAATCATGGCATTACCGCGGTGTGACCGCGGCGTCTTGGCCTGGTCCAATGAAATCTATGGGGCAGCATCTTTGGGACATGATTCCAAATAAATCCTATGTAGTTTTCCTTCACATTATAGAAACTGATCATATGTTATAAAAAAGACTCTTTATTCAGGATTGTGGTATGATAAAGATATATATTTAATATTCGTTGTTTTTAAAGTTTGTACTAGATAGTTGAAACTAATTATTGAGAGTCAAATTATGTGGGTGTATTACTTATCAATGGTATATACATTTCATGGAACTCTTATAATAAGACATCATTAACCTTGAGAACAAAAGAATTTGAGTATGTTTTAACATCTCAGGATGCAACACAAATCTTATGGGAGAATTCATATATGTAAAAAATTAGATGTGCATCTAGGCCAAGAAAACAACCCAAATAGTGTAAAGATGAAGCTTATGATGGGGAGCACCATATTCCTAACAGGTGTTAAATAATGATACCATAATTGTTTTTAGATATATAGGCTCGGGTAAACACCATAACGGGTGGCCAAGAGGCCAGGAAAACACCCGAAATGGGTTTCACCATAAGATAAGGTCACAATAGACATGATAGAGCAAATCAACTATTTAATATATTATAAAAAGTGACCGTCAGAAGGATATATTGAGTGGCATAATGACACACTGTCAAAAGGAAAAAAACATTGAAAAAGAATCATACACATTAAACAATCACTGTGAGTTTTCGTAGACAACGCACCTCCGTTGGAGGGGTTTTATTATGAAAATCATGAATTTATTTTTCAAATGAAACAATTATATTAAAGAAAAATTATTCAAGATATGTTATTAAATATAATTAAGAAGAATTAAGAAATATGCTAAATTCAATTTAAATCATTATTAAATTAAAGAGGCTACAAGAGGGACTCTACCTCATGGTGGAACCAAGCCGTCCACTTCAGCTCTTGGAGCATTCTAACTATATGTTGCTGCTCCTCCACTAGGTATACGCACCTTCACTCACATGAAAGGACACGTAGCACCTATTCACACACCTGTATGGCCATTATCATGTGCAAGGGGATCCTTGCACATATTCTTATATGCATATATTAGTCTCCACTCACCTGTGTTATCATTTATATATATATAGATGTGAACACCTAGCCCCATATGTGCATAATCTCTACCATGGGTGACTATACACATAATGGGGGAACCAACACACGTATAATTACTTACATATGCACACGCAGGCGAGTCGCCCTTGACTTGGGGACTCGAAACCAATGAGCAGCGATCAAGGCATTACATAAAGGATATTAAGAACCTTAAAACAACTGAAGGACGCTAAATAACCAGTGAGAAACCAACCAATGGCATTAAAGCCTTACCAAGATTGGCAGGGAAGAAAAAAATCCACCCAAACCAACATGAAATGATCCAACGCCCTACCGAAAACATAATATGGAGTAAAAACATTAAAGCCCCAAATACATAAGATGCAAGACAAGTAGTAACCATATAATCATACCTCAGATCAAAGATGGAGGTCATAATCAATCTAAACACCTTCAGGTACCCATCACAGAATATAACTACCCTCTATCCATAGAAAAAAGTCAAATATCTAAGTGACCACTGCAATAAAGAAAATAAAATAAAAGCTAAACTAAATGTCATGAACCATCCCGGGTAACCTGGTAATCCGGCAACCGAGCGGGCCCTGACATAGCTCAAAGGGAGTTCCGGATTCCCACGGGTTGGTGAATAGCACCTGACATCATACAACATACAAGTGAGAATGATTTTTCCACAAGAATGCGGAATCAAGAGTAGAACAAATAGTGTGCATAACTAAAAAAACTCTACTGGGAGTAGTGTACCAGATTACAAAGAGGCATAAAATGCCAAAGTTATACAACCCAAGTACTAAAATCGGGAAAACACCAACAAGGTCTCTAAGGAAACCACTCACCAAGTCCAAAGATCAACAACTGGATCCACCTCCAAGAGATCCCTTCCCTTTGCTCGAACTTGGAAGGAGAATACAAACACCCGAAGGAAAAAGTAGGCTGTGAGCCTAAGCCCGGTAGGATACCACCAAAGATTCCATAACCAATGGAAAATATAGTTTATCCAGATAAAAACTTTCCATTTTCAAATAAATTGGTTTGGAAATTCAAAAAACATGTTTTAAACAAAACATGATATACATTTTTAAATGATTGAAAATTCATCATGAAAGGATTTATAATGATGGATTATTTATAAAACAATGGCATAATTAAAAACCGTTACATAAAACAGTTTATGTAAATTCATCATGCATGTAATCTATTCAAAAGCATTGGCATACATTTATATCTCATATATAAATAGAAAAGCAAGCAAGATGGTCATCTGCCAAAAGGTATGATAGTATTAACCAGCTATAGGATTATACACTCTTTATGGGAACTCAGGAAAATGTGTATACACATGTCCCTAGGACACTGGCCAAAGGAGACTCGTCACCAACCCGTCGGGGATGTGACATGCCGCAAGTATGTTTTAGAACGTTGTCGTAGCATAGAGTGTATCCAAATAACTCACTAAATACCTAAGTATTTCATGCGCTCTTACATGATGGGGGAACTATTTTATGAATGATTAAAATACAATCATTCCCATTCTTCCATTTCAAAAGTGCCAATCTAATTTCATTTAAAACCAATACAGGTTTTATATAAAACATGCCTTTTTCACAAGATAAAACCAATGGGTTTCTATCAAATCATTTTAAGCCATTTCATCAGTTCGAAAATCCATTCAAAACCAATTCCATCATTTCACAAATTCATTTCCACAATTAAATTCAACAATTTAATTGAAATCAATTCCATCAAATCCACCAATTAAATTAAAAAATTTAAATCAGCCAATTTCCCTTACAACACCCAATTCAATGGAATTGGGGTTTTCCAAATTCCCATGCCAAAACCATTTCAAAAACATCGTTTCATTGGAATCAGTTTTAATCATTTTAATAGAACGAAAACTTGGGAAATTGAATTTAAATCAACAATTGAAATAAATCAAGAAAATACAATGTTAATCAATTTGGAAAATTGAGACGGAACCACCTACCTTGATTTATTGATGGGAGTTAGCCCAACGAGAAACCCCAAAAACAGAGTGGCACACCGATGTCGATCAAAAACTGGATCTAAATCTTTAAAACAAAAATTAAGATTAAAGGAATGAAGATCTTGCAAAACTAGATCTAGATTCACAATCCTAGATCTATACCTCAACTTATAGGTATAGATCCATTGAAACAAAGGAAATCTCCCCTGAAAAGATCAAAGAAAGATAGAGGAATAAACGAGAAATGAAACGGGATGAAAACCACTTACCAGGAGGAGAGGAGATCTTCAATCCGAGCCTTCAATCTTGAAGAAAGATGTTCAGATCACCTTGTAATCTCTCTAGGTAGAATTGGAAAGACCTAAAATGAGTCAAGCCTGAGCCAAGGTTGAACATAGGGGAGTCCCAGGGGTTCTGGTGGTTTTGAAAGGAATTTTCAGAATTAAAAACCGCACGCACGATTTACATGGGTAGAGGCACACAGTTTGTCAAATCGTGCACACATCGTGCAGACCTCACTATCTAGAGATGCTCAGTCTGCATGGTTTGGTCGCATGGTTTGACAAACCATGCAAACATCGTGCTCACCTCTCTGTCCAGTGATGCTTGGTTGGCACAGTTTGGTCGCACGATTTTTCAAACCGTTCACAAACCGTGCCCAAGAAATATCCCTTTTCTTGTACTATAACGCTCACCCAAACGCACCCCCAAGTCACTAATCCAAATCAGAGGTACTTAGAAATGTCAAAAAATACCTGAAAACATAACGTGATGTTCCAAACTCCAAACCATAAGACCTTTTTGTCCCCAGAAAGCCTATAAAGAAACCTCCACTTCAAAATGATGAGGCCACTACTCTCTCATTAGGGACTCCCTTTCCCACGTCTCATGAGAATCTGAATCATACTGCCAAAGTTTATGGACCAGAGTTATCGTTCTCCCACGAAGTAACTTGGTCTCCAAATCAACAACCTTGGCTGGTCCTTTAGTCACAGATAAATCTGGTTCAATTTCATGATCACTCCAGCTCACAACATGAGACGGATCAAAGAGATACTTTCATAGCTACGATACATGGAACACATTATGTATCAACATCAGCTCTGGTGGTAGAGCAAGATGGTAAGAAACTTTCCCCACAAGACCAATAACATCAAAAGGTCCCATTTTGATCACATATTGGTAACATTTGTTATAAGAAAACTAAACTAGCCCTAGATGATCATCCCAAGACCCACCATAGTCGAGAACACATGTGCGGAGCATATCCTCTAGGATCTGAATAGCTCTCTCTGTGTGACCATCTGACTGTGGATGGTAGGCCATTCTCAAATGGACCTAGGATCCCAGTGCCTTCTGAAGGCCCTCCAAAAGCATGAAGTAAACTGAGGATCCCTATCAGAGACTATAGTAGACGGAACTCCGTGAAAATGAACAACTTCTTTCACATAGATATTTTCCAACTCCTCAAATTTGGTTGTATCTCGAATAGGTATAAAGTTAGCTGACTTGGTCTATCTATCAATCACAACCCATATCGTATTCTTCTTTCTCTGGGTTTGAGGTATCCCAACCAAAAAGTCCATAGAGATTCCATCCCACCTCCATGTAGGGACAGGAAGTTGTTGTAGCAAACCTGAAGGTTTCTGGTGCTCGGCTTTCACCTACTGGCATGTATAGCAACGTGATACAAACTCAGTAATGTCTTATCTCATACCTGGCCACCAGAACTGTCGCCGCATGTCAAAGAATATCTTAGTGGTTCCTGGGTGTACAACCCACTAAGAGTCATGGAAACCCCCATCACATCCTTCCTTGCCACTAACGACACAATGTAACAGTCTCAATATCAAAGAACACCCTCTTTGGAGAACGACCACTGGGTGTCATTCTGCCCACCATAATGAGAGTCCCTAATGCTATGGAATTCATCATATAGTTGTTGTTCCTGAAGAATTAACTTGAAGGGAGTAGAAGTCAACTGAAAACTGGATAAAGAAACTTGATTCCCCATCCAATGAACTCCAATATGCAACTGAGCAAAAAGAGCCATCAAACTCCACTCTTCTGAAGATTCTTTCACAGACTGTGATGGAAGTTTCCTGCTAAACGCATCTGCAACTACATTTCCTTTCCCCAGGGTATAGGTAATTTCAAGGTACAAAGATTTTAGGTACTCCACCCAACGCCTTTGGTGAAGATTCAAATATTTTTGAGAGAAGATATAACTCATGATCTTGTGGTCTGAATACAAAGTAAACCTTTCTCCATAAAGGTAATGTCTCCATCACATAAGTGAATTCATTACAACTACATGTTCAAGGTCATGGGTAGGATAGTTCTTCTCATGAGTCTTAAGCTGAAGAGACCCATAGGCAACTACATGATTACCCTACCTGAGTACACATCCCAGACCTGAACCTAATGCATCACAGAAGACCACATAACATATTCCAGCCTCATGAAGTGTTAACACCAGTGAAATAGTTAAGAGAAACTTTAGCTCAACAAAATAACTCTAACAACTATCATTCCAAGAAAAAATCACTCCCTTTCAAGTCAGAGCAGTCATTGTAGAAGCTAACATTGAGAAGTTTTTAACAAACTGACAATAATATCCTGCTAACCCAAGAAGCTCCAAATATTGAAAAAATTTCATGGTTGTTATCAAGTCATAACAGCCATGACCCTCTCAGGATCAACTGATATTCCTTGTTCTAGTATGACATGTCGCAAAAATTCCACTTCTTGAATCCAGAAATCACACTTTGAAAGCTTGGCATAAAGTCAGTGGTTCCTTAAAAGAATCAGAACTGTTCTCAGATGATGCCCATGATCCTCCTTAGACTTGGAGTAGACAAGAATTTCATCCAAAAAGGCCACCACGAAAGTATCTAGATACTCACAGAAAAACTGATTCATCAAAGCCATGAAAACTATAGGAGCATTTTTTAGGCCAAAGGGCATAACAAGGTACTCATAATGGCCATACCTACTCTGAAAAGTGGTCTTAGGAATGTCAGATTCTTTTATCCTCAACTGATGGTAACCATATCGAAGATCAATTTTTGAAACCCACCTTTCCCCTTTCAATTGATCAAACAAATCATCAATTCGTCGTAACAAATATTTTTTCTTTATCGTAACTCGATTGAGCTTTCGATAATCAACACATAAGCGAAGAGAATCATCAGCCTTATTGGGGAAGAGAACAGGTGCTGCCCAAGGTGACACAATCAGGCATATAAAAACATTCTAAAGAAGATCATCTATCTGAGACTTCATTTCTTTTAGTTCAAATGGAGACATTCGGTAAGAGGGAATAAAAACTGGTTGAGTACCAGGTATTAAGTCAATAGAGAAATCAACCACTCTCACTAATGGAAAACCAGATAATTCTGAAGGAAACATGTCGGGAAACTCAGCGACAACTAGAAGAATATCACCACACATTGAATCTTTATCCAGATCAAAGGAAAACACTAATATAACTCTCCCCAACTCCGAATAAGAGGGTCCAGCTCTTCTTGACCTTGGGTCCCATTCTCCATAAAAACAATAGCCACGCCACTCGGTGTAGTAAATTAAACCTATTGAAGATAAAAATCGATCTGGGCTTTATTGGGAATGAGCCAATCCATCCCAAAAATGACATCAAAATATTTTATGTGAAGAACCAAGAAAATCCAAGCATGATCAACATCTGATAGAGAGAAGATATAAGCAGGACTACAAAGACCCTTCTCTCTCATTGTACCAAGAGGTGTAGTAATATACATTGCACATGATAAAAGCTCCGTAGGTAGATTAAGCATATTAACAACATGGGTTGAAATAAAATAGTTATATGCACCAGTATAAAAAAGAGCTGTCATAAAAGATGAAGATATCATAATGGTACCTCTCACAGTTGCAGGACCTACATCAGCTACCTCTAGAGACTCTTCCACTATGTGGAGAAGCTTCGTTCCAGATGCCTATTGCTGAAATCCTTTTGTACATGATGCATTTGATTTCCCCATAGTTTTTAGAGGTGATGATGATCCTGTTCTACCACGTGGAGTAGAGAAGTGATGTAAGAATCTCTGCAAGTTCCCTAAACATCTCCAATAGCTACATTTCTTGGTCGCCTCAGTGAAAACCCTCTTAGAATGTCCTGGATTTCCACACTGATAGAAAGTCAAAGAAGCCCCTCCCATTGTTACCAGAGTTCTAGAATGACTCTGTTGTCGAGAACTGCCATAAGAAACATCTTTCTTCTGGTTTCCTTTAAAGGAATCGACACCACCACTAGGAGGTAAAATAACCACCTTAAAACCTGGCATTCCTACCAGGTCCATCTCAACCATCAGGTCCCTATTCAGCACATCATCATAAGTAGGTAACTTCAGTAAGAAAACCTGAGAATGAATATCTGATAGATGTACCAACTCGAAATGTCGAGTCTTCATCATCTCATTAGATACAATCTCAGGAGAAAACTGTACCAACTCCAAAAAGAGATTTGAGTACTCAGTCATGGTTTTTTTGGCATGATCAAGCTTGAAAAACTCCACATCCTTATCCAACACCATTGATTCTAGATATAACTGGTTAGTGAAAAGAACCCTAATGTCTTTCCACTCCAAACCCTCATGTTTCCCAGCTGTCACAATTATGTCACACCATCTCCTACTTGGTCCCTCTAGTACGAAGGTGGAACACTTCACCTTGATCACCACAGGTGTCTCCAAGATCCCAAAAAGATGTTCAATTGTGATCAACCATTCCTCAGCATATTGAGGGTCCGTAGAGCCTTTGAAAACTGGTGTCTTCTGTCATAAGAACTATTGAGAATGACGTCGGAGAATATCACTATGAGGATCTATAGCTGGAGTCTGAACATGAACTAGAGGTGGTGCATGTCCCGGAGTATGGACAGTGTGGACAATCACCCCAACTAGACTTGGATCCATAATAGGACTCTCTTTTTGAGGTTTAGCAGCAGCCTCTTTTTGGATCTCAGCTCCACGTCTTCTCGGAGGCATGATTCTACACAACATAAAAATAGATAGATTAACACCCAAAATGAATAACAAGGAAAAATTTTCTTAATAGAAGGGATTAACAAGATTTGGATTCCACTCTATCCAAATCAAAACAGGGAAAATACTAGAAAAAATCCACAAGTTGTATTTCCCTAACCAACCCTGGTGACTCAAGGTTCATTGTGGTGAGAGATCTCCAGGCACTCAATCAAAACTACCTCCCAAGTCCCGACAAGAATACTCAAATGTGTACTATCATCAAGGAAAGATGCTTAACCTCCCTTTGATACCACTTTGTCACGAACCAGCCTGGGTACCCTGGTAACCCGATAACTGAGCAAGCCCTGACATAGCCCGAAGGGAATTCCTGATCCCCACGGGTCTGCGACTAGCACCTGGCATCGTACAACATACAATTTGGAATGATTTTTCCACAAGAATGCAGAAGTAGGAGTATAAAAAATAGTATTCCTAACAAAATAAACTCCACTGGGAGTAGTGTACCAAATTACAAAGAGGAATAAAATGAAAAAGTACTAAAACCCAAGTACTAAAACTGGGAAAACAACCCCAAGGTCCCTAAGGACACAACTCATCAAGTCCAAAGATGAACAACTGGACCCACCTCTAAGAGATCCCTTCCCTTTGGTCAAACTTGGAAGGAGAACGTCTACAAACACTCGAAGGCAAAAGTAGGGTGTGAGCGTATTCCTAGTAGGATACCACCAAAGATTCCATAACAAATGACAATATAGATTATCTAGATAAAAGCTTTCCATTTTCAAAAAAATAGGTT
This sequence comes from Viscum album, assembly GCA_963277665.1. Taxonomy (NCBI): domain Eukaryota; kingdom Viridiplantae; phylum Streptophyta; class Magnoliopsida; order Santalales; family Viscaceae; genus Viscum; species Viscum album. The sequence continues at coordinate 921,498,557 of OY728137.1, forward strand.
TGAAAATTAAAAAACATGTTTTTAACAAAACATGATATACATTTTTAAATGATGGAAAATTCATCAAGCAAGGATTTACAATGATGGAATATTTATAAAGCAATGGATTAATTAAAAATAGTTACATTAAACAGTTTATGTAAATTCATCAGGCATGTAAGCAGTTCAAAAACATTAGCATACATTTATATCTCATATATTAATAAACAGGAGAGCAACATGGTCATATGCCAAAAGGTACGATAGTATTAACCAACAATAAGATTCCACACTCTCTATGTGAAATCAGAAAAATGTGTATACACTTGTCCCTATGACACTGGAAAAAGGAGACTCATCACCAACCCGTCGGGGATGTGAACCACCGCATGTATGTTTTAGAACGTTGTCGCAATGTAGAGTGTATCCAAATCACTCACTTACTACCTAAGGCTTGTATGCGCTCTTACATAATGGGAGAACTATTTTAAGAATTCTTAAAATACGATCATTCCCAGTCTTCCATTTCAAAAGTTACAATATCATTTCATTTAAAAACAAAACAGGTTTTATAAAAAAAATGCCTTTTTCACAATATAAAACCAATGGGTTTGTATCAAATAATTATAATCGATTTCACCAGTTTGAAAATCCATTCAAAACCAATTCCATCATTTCACAAATTCATTTCCAAAATTAAATTCAACAATTTAATTGAAATCATTTCCATCAAATCCACCAATTAAATTAAACAATTTAAATCGGCCAATTTCCATAAACACACCCAATTCAATGGAATTGGGGTTTTCCAAATTCCCATACCCAAACCATTTCAAATACCTTGATTCATTGGAATTGGTTTTTATCAATTTTATAAAAAGAAAACATGAGAAATTGAATTTAAATCAAAAATTGAAATAAATCAAGAAAATACAATGTTAATCAATTTGGAAAATCGGGACGGAACCACCTACCTCGATTTATTGATGGGAGTTAGCCCAACAAGAAATCCAAAAAATAGAGGGGCACAACGATGTCGATCAAAAACTAGATCTAAATCCTTAAAACCAAAATTAAGATCAAAAGAATCAAGATATTACAAAACTAGATCAAGATTCACAATGCCAGATATATACCAAACTCATAGGTATAGATCCATGGAAACAAAGGAAATATCCTATAAAAAGATCAAGGAAATATAGAGGAATTAATGAGAAACACAATTGGATGAAATCCACTTACCGGGAGGAGATCAGATCTTCAATCTGAGCCTTTAATATCGAAAAAAGATATTCAGATCAACTTGGAATCTCTCTAGGATTCTTTGCAAAGGCCTTAAATGAGTCAAAACTAATCCAAGGTTGAACATATGGGAGTCTTGAGGGTTCGGGTGGTTTTGAAAGGAATTTTCAGAATTAGAAACCGTGCGCACGGTTTACCTGGGCAGAGGCTTACAGTTTTTCAAACCGTGCATACATCGTGCAACCCTCACTATCCAGAGAGGCTCAGTCTGCACAGTTTGGTTGCATGCTTTGTCAAACCATGCACGCATCATGCACACCTCTTGGTCCAGTGCTGCTTGGTTGGCACGATTTGGTCGTACGGTTTGTCAAACCATGCACAAACCATGCACAAGCCATTTCCCTTTTGTTTTACTGAAAAGATCACCCAAACGCACCCCCAAGTCACTACTCCAAATCAGAGGTACTTAGAAACGTCAAAAAGTACCTGAAAACGTAACGTGATGTTACACTAAAATATACCTATCTCATGTGACTATACCTGTCACCACCCAACATGTTAGTACCACAGTGTCCCATGGGTCAAATCATGTTCCCGCAAGCAAAGGGGTAATATATCAATGCTTCAAAATGATGCTATCAATATTAAATTCCAATTAATTAACAATTACTCTTCCTATTAATAGTATATTACCAATTTGGCCTAAGTTTCAACTTATTTTGGTTTTGATTGATACAGGTGATGAGGTCTTATTATTCTTGGTTTTTATGTTTAAACTTGAGATATTTATTTAAAAATGATGCTTGTATTTAGAATTATTATATGTGGTTTTATTTATTAGCCTATTTCCATGGGGTCTTTCCACAAGAATAATTCTTGTAATGTAGGGTTTAGTTGACTTTTATGTGCTTAAATGTTATTGATGTAACTAATGATGAGGATTTAGATCATGTAAAATATTCCTAAGAGGATTGGGCCTTGTAGTGATAGGTGTGGCAATTATACATCTAGCTTTTGATGAGGAAATAATTATGAGGATAGATTGGAATATTGGTAGGTTCATAGAGTGGGATGGTACCTATGAGTATATAAAATGTATTATGAAAGTTTTTACTCCCTTTAATGATTCAAGAGTTCAACTAAAGAGATGAAATATCAGATGATAGTGTGGGTATTGGGTATTGTTGGACAGATTGGCATTATAATTCCAAGATGCTTAGTGTGATTTAGCTTTGGAAGGAACGTAGTTAGTGGGGATGGGTTATAATAAATGATTTTGATGAGGTTCTTGACCAGATTATTCAGAATATAATGTAGATGGGTTTGACATGGTGTGATTTTGTGACTAAGACAATCATACGGTGAATAATCCCCTTTGTCTAGTTGGATGATGAGATGTGCATCGAGGCATGAGATAATCATTGAGAGATGACTCCAGACTATGTGAGTGAGTGGATAGACTAGTATAGTTTTGATAGGATTGGTTGAGTGGCCAACCCATGTGAGGATGATACGATGTATGGAGACACTTGGAGAATCTTGGGGTTATTTATGTTTTCTCATAGAGACACTTAGTGTTATTTCATGACTCCAACATACTCCAAAAATGTTCCCACACAATGTTTTAGAAAAAAAATTCCATCTCGTAGAAGACCCCAAGGCTCCTCTATCTTCCAATGCTTCCTCAAACTCACACTTCATTGTATTACAGTATACAAGTGATCTACGTCAACTAGTTAGGATAGCATCACTACCCTCCAACCATAGAATGAATTACAATACCTAAGTGTCCAATGAAATAAAGAAAATAAAATAAACACTAAACAAAAACATACATGTATCCCATGGCTATACATGAAACCACCCAATATATAAGAATCACACTGCCCTAAGGGTCAAATCTTGTTCCTGCAAGCAAGTGGGAAACAACTCCATTTAATAATATATTCATTTTTCATTATGTTATTTATATAGAATGTTGTTGGAAACACCATAATAGTACACTTAGCCATTGAATATGCACCTATTCTACATTAGTTGAGTTGAATATTGTGCACAAGACCCTCTTCACTATGGAAAGAACCTCAGAGGGACCACAATCATTGTTTATTAGTTGATCATACTCTTGAACCTGGTTGAGCACCGGTCCATGAACTAGATGGTCTACTTGGTCATGAGGGTGTAAAACAGTTCATTATACAATACTAAGAATAAATGTGCTGGTATCTTTTCAACCCGAAATGAGAATTTATCAAGGCTTGAGTACCAATAGACTTCAGTTCCTATGTTAATGACCCCTTTACTATCCATAGATGTCAAGGGGTGTCTCCCATGGGTGTCTTGTGTTGTGTAGTGTCTATCTTTGATTTCTGTGGTTCTTCCGTTTTGTAGGAAATGTTTATTGCATGGTCAATTTAATAAATACATTATTCAATTGGAAAATGCATTCATAGTCAACAGAGATATACCCACATTTTATAGACAATACCATCCAAATAACCAACTTAGAAATCCAAGACCAACATTTTACTTTACAAATTCCAATTACATAATATATGAAGCACCGACTTATGTTGTATGAATCAATCAATTAAAGTGAAAGAAACTCCTCACAATAACCCATAAAATCTCATATATCATCGCTCACCTTCAATTAACCCACATCATTGCTCATCTTCAATGACGATACAACCTCTTCACACATATATCATGATTAACAAACAAAATACAACAAAGTGTAAGTTCTAATAGAAGTCTGTAGAAAAAAATTTGACGTTTTTAAATAATCATCAACTTTTTATTGAATGGACTGTTTGAATGAATAGAATACAACCTGTGAATCTGACCCTACATTTCTAGAAGACTATATTTTGAGAAAATTTATAATTTACCCAATAATTCATCACACCATGAGTTGGTTACTACCCAAAAACTCTAGAAAATGCATGATTAATATGAATGGTTATCCGAACTATGAACTTAATAATTAATTCCTTGTTGCCTCATTTTTTAAAATAGAAAACTATTTATTACATGGAATTACCCATCAAAAACCCTGGACAGAGGAGAGGGAGCCGAGAGAGGAGGACGTCCCGTGGGGTGTTCGGCCTTGGGGGGTCCCGCGTGCAACTGGAGAGGGGGCATGAGACGTTAGATGAGGAGATTGAGCCAAGAGGGGAGGGGGATGTCTCAAAGATAGGGAGAAGAGAGGGGTTGGGGGAACTTCACCAGGAGTCGAGAGGGGAGGGGGGCTTCATCATCGGATAAGTAGCTGAGAGGGGAAGGGGAACGTCACCGGAGGAGAGGGAGGGGTCGGGAGGCAGAGGTGAGGCTGGGAGGCAGAGGCAAAGGCTGGGAGGTGAAGGCAGAGGACAAGAGGAGGTCGAGGTCATGGAGGGGAGGAGTGCATGGGGATGAAATGTTGTGAGGGATCCCTTAATTGGGTATATTTTTTCCCAAGGGTAAATAAAAACCGCCAGTAATAGTTTTCTTTCCCAACAGTTTTATTAAACCGTTAGGGAAACCCAACATATAGTAGCCTATGCCAATGGTTTAATAGAATTGTTGGTATAGGTTTTTTCCCAATGCGTTTTCTAAACTGTTGGGAACAAAGTGTTGGTATAGGCTCGATTTCCAGTAGTGTATGGAATACTATTATTTTAATATTCTATGAGATGGATTGGCCTAGAAATTGATGGTGGAAACCTACCGAGAATGTATCTCACACCCTGATTGGGATTCCTTTGGAACCCAAGAAGACTTTATGGTTTCACGGACTAAAATGGGGAAACAACCTACTTATAGTGCTTGATTGATAGTTCTAGGATAGAGTTAAGAATAGAGGGTGGAGCCTATATTTGAGATGCTAGTCAAAGTGGTTTTTATCTTTTTGTATATTGTGTTAATGTGTTGTATATTATTTTATCCCATATTTATAAAATTACATTCCATTGACTTCTTCCTTATTATATAATGACATTTAGATTTTACATATTATATTATACGTCTTGCATGATATTGTATTTCATTCTACTTCTGTCTTTTTGTTATTTGTACTTATGATTTTTTTTAATATGTACATATATTGATGTGTTCCAATCTGATCAATGAAGTAATAGTTTCCCCACAAACACACCCCATGACTTATATTTTAGTCTACAATCTATGGTATTTGGAGAGGTGTGCTTGAGGTCTTATGTCCACAGTGTCAAGGAACTACTTAATGGTATCCGTGGTGGAATTCTACAACCCATTTTCTTCTTCGTTGATTTAGTTTATATCAATCCTCAATGAAAAACATATGGCCACCTTCAAACCATGTCATATCTATATAAATAATATTCATAGAATAATGCCATACGATAACTAAATTCCTTAACTACCTAACACAACCTCCTACTATAACCACATACTCCAAAATTATACCATAACCACACATGATATCCAAAACCAACACATACCAAAAACACTACTAGATCCCCTAAAAAAGGGAAGAGTGAGAGATGAATAGTATTCCACCATATATTCCCAACACATCCTGGATTTTGGATGTTCACCTAATACCCAAATACTCATACAAACAATATCTACTAAATCCAAAATGGGTGGTGGAGTGTAATAATTAACATAACATACATTGATATATATTTTCTCATAAATCATATATTAGGGCCCATATCCTATCAGTTTACCTCTATAATAATACTATTATATATAGTATCACATATATAGGGCTACCAATTATTCCTTTAACCACATAGTATATGTGAACACATCGACCACATAATTTGGAAACAATTAATCATATAACACTTCCTATTTAATAATTGTTTATGAATTTCACAAATTATATCATTAACCAAATAATAATGAAATAATTATATTAATTATTTAATCTCTATATCATTTATCAAAGAAAATGTATTCTAAAATTTATCAATTTAATTCATAAAATATTTCTGAACAATTTGACTTGATTGCTTCATTAGTTCAATCCCCATCAATATCGATGGAATAACTATCCTATATTATCTAGTAAAATTTCTTCAGTTATACATCCACCTTAGAAACTTTATAATATATAATGGTCAATAAAATTACACCAATACGACAATAAATCATGTTATAGTTTTAATGGTAAATGAATAATGACTTGAAAGTATATGATTATTAATATATATTCACATCCTGAACACTAGCCAATATTTAATTTACTTTATATGACTATTCCATCTCAAAATTCACTCAAATAAAATCAAATAAATAAAATTTCATAAGAAAACAATTTATTAAAAGTTCTTTTCTTGAATCACTTACTTCTATCCAATAATTTAATAATTGTGAAATCATATATTAAATCATGGTACTCAACCCTAAATGTCACTAAAAAGATCTTATAAGATATAAATAACCAATCAACCAATATAAGTCTTTTATTAACTATTAAAACAGACTCTTGAGCGAATAATAGATCTATATAAGAGTTAATAATCTAATAATAATTACTTGGAGCTATATTTATTTAATCTATCCAAAGGATGAAATAAAATGTAATATGAAAAATATTCTAGGTCATCTAATAAACATTCATGGTCACCAAGGGCTGTGAGATATCACGACACATACTTTTTATAGATAAATATTATATAATATTATATAAATATTCCATAAATTTAAAAAAAATACCCGTATGAGTACCATAGAGGTTTAGAGTGATTGAAAACTTGGAAAAGTAATCATCTAGTATATAAATGTTAAATTTATTTCATATTATAGTTATTCATGAATAGAACCTTTATTGGACATAATATACTTAATATTTTGCTACATAACCTAGAGAAGGGAAACATAAGAAAGGGTGAGTTATGATTCTCAATAAGGTTAAAGATAAGTGATGTCAATAAATTATTATGATTGAATAAAAGATAAGAATAAGGGAAAGATAACATGATCTAAACATTATAAAATCATACCCTTCAATTTATATATTGTAATCATGAAACATGGAATAATAATCTATCAATTAGAAGACATATTACTTAAGAGTTATTACTCATAAATAATCAATTATGATCTGTGAAATTACATCATTAGAATAGTTAATAATATTTTATATTGAACATAATCATATAAAATCACGTCTTCAGTTAAGGATCAATACCAAGACTGTCACATTGGATTGAGTTCACTCTATATTTCATCATTTTTGCAGTTAAGTTTCACTCCCAATACTAATTTTTTAGAAAATGTCCCATACTGAACAAGGTTCAATCCCCATTATAGTCCTTATGATCTCATGAGAGATAAATCATTATAAAATACAATAGAGGGATATATAATTCTAGTCCCACCCATTAAAACAGAAAAGCATACATATGTGTTCCATAATATCATAATACATTCATCAAATCATTACAAGTGGAATGTATATGAGTTTCATAAATATTTCATCCTAATAATCATAAACCATATATAGAGAGAATAATGATGGTTTCATTCGATCATATCCACAGTAAATCATAAAAAACATGAAAGGATGTAAATATATATAAAATTCCCTTTAAAATATCACAAGAATATTTCTTTAGGTAAAAAACCATTTCTTTTGAAATTTCATATTTACAAATATAAAAATTTACAATGTATGAAAAAAATATATTTTAAAATAAATGAATAAATTTATGAAGGAATATTTTAGTAAAATCTTATTCATGTGGGTAGGGGAATTTGTTCACGTGCTGTTTGTTAAAAAAATTCTTTGACATTTTCAATAAAAATTATAAAATTCCACATTCATAAAATGATAATAAAGTTTCATTTAAAAATTTTAATGGAATTTAAAAATATTAAAAAATGAACTTAAATAATATTCTGAGAATATTTAAATAAACCGAATGTAATGTAATTAAAATATGATTATGGAATAAAATATTCCCTAAGGAATTGAAAATCAAGGTTGGTTTTCCAAAAAGTTTTTCTGTATATTTAGTATATTAATAGAGGAAACTAAAAGGAATATTTGAAATATACAGAAATAAATATAAAATATGAAATTAAATAATATTTTTTTGATATATATAATAAAATTTCATCATCAAGAAATAGAAGCAAAAATAATCATGATAAAATAACATTGTAACACAAAACCCTTAACTAAAGTCCATCTTGCTTCATAGGTGATCTTGACCAATGTATAATATATTTAAATTTATTAAAACTGTATAAAAAAACAATAATTATAATTATAATGCTATACATGGTTTAATTATACCATCTTTTCATCCATTCATTAGAAATATTTCATCACCATCATCATTTCACGTTTCAACATCTTCATTCTTCATGTAAGTTTGGGTTTGGTGGTTTTGTAAAATGCACTTTGATCATGTTTAATTGATATAAATAATGTTAATAATGTTATAATATAATATTTATTCATTATATTCATTTTTTCACCACTCATATGAATAGGTGATGAAAAATTAATTTCATAACTATATGGAGGCGGTAATCTATACATACACATGAGTGACTTTTCCATTTTTTGATTGATAAAATGAAAGAAATGTAAAGACAAATTAAAATTTAAAAAATAATTATTTTAACATAAATTTTATATATAAAAATTAAAACTATTATAATAACCAATCATTATTGATGATATGGTAAAACGAGTCACATCGCCTTGTGAAAGTGGTAATCCACACATACATGTAAGTTTTATTTTCGTCTCTCATTGGATTTTGAAGATGTAGTAAATGGTTGTTTCATCATAATTATTACACATTATAATAACTGTTTTACTTTATTAATCTTATTATTTTATAAAATAATTTTATATGAAGTATAATATTGAATAAAATTGAAAGAGATTGGTTAAGATCTATACCTCTTCTTTGAGAGACCACATTTTTCTTTCTCCCTAAGCCTTGAAAGATTAGTTTTAGGATAAGAGAAAGAGGTAACATTTTTAGGGAAGGTTTATAGGAATTTTTAAATTAGGTATTTCTTGATTTACATGGATCATTTTTTGTGAATAATGATGGAGAATAGGTTCCATTTTTATAGTGATTGTGAGGACACACATGGAATTTCTTAAAAGATTTCAATAACGTATGGTCACGTTTTTGGGGAAATTGGTTTCATATGGAAAGATATTGAAAGGTTGGATAATATAAGGTTGAACTATATTCATCCCATTATAACTATACAGGTTTGGGTGACCATATTAACCTTATCTCAGGGTTTAACTGCCACTGTAAACCACTTTTAACCTTATCCATGTTAATAGAATTTTACCATTTTTCAATAGTATATAACCCAAAATTAACTTAAACATATTAAATTATATTAAAAATATTTATTCAATATATGGAATAAATTTTACCATATAAAATTTCTATAAGTTGTAGAATATAATTTTTAATAATAATTCAAATTTTAATGAACAACCGTTTCGGGAAAAAGGAATCTTTAAGTGTAAAACATAATTTACTTCTATTAATTGCCTTTTAAAATTATAAAATCAATTTAAAATTTTTATATTTAATATATTATTGAAATTTTTCTAGAAATAATATATATTTATATGTATAATTAATTAGTTATGTAAGATAAAAAGTTAATTTTACCCATAATAGTAGGTTTTAGAGACAAGTTTTTAATCCCAAAAAAGAAATTACAAAACAATCACGTTCAAATGTGATTAAAATGTAATTAAATAGATTATTTATAATTAAATGAATCTTATTTCAATTTGATATCATGTTTAATAAAAAATGGGGAATTTACTTGTAAATAAATGACAACATTTAAAAAATCAGTATTTTTGAATATTCAGTAAAGAATTAATCATTTTAGAAAAATTATAAAATGTCATCCTAAGATAATATTTAAATAATAGTTTTAAAAAACTATTCATTCAATAAAAAATTTCTATTTATATAGAATAAATTAATATTAAATTATAAATATAAAAATTTGATAAAAATGTTTTTTGTAGAAAATATATATTAAGCGTAAAAGGATTGTACTGAAAATTGAGTACTTATCTATTAAGAATTAATCAATAATTTTTCATCAATAAAAAATTTAAAAATATATTTATAAAGATTTTATTACCATTAAAACATTCAAATTTAATTACTAGGTTATAAGGGTTTACAATAGTGTAGTTCAAATTGACTCGTGGTTGTGTGCAAGGAAAGATATTAAATAATTGAAATTTTATTTCAAGGGAAATATTTGTAAAATATTGTGGTGATGAATTATACCCTCATTAAAATGATTCTGACCACAAAATATTCATCATTATAAAAAAAATGAGTATATATCTAGTTCATTATATCACAGGGTTCCTTTATAGCTTCTTCAAACATTTGATTCCTCCAAAGAACCTTTAAAAGTGAGTAGTGATGTTCTGTTTAAATTTATATCTATGACACAAGATTTGTACTAGTTATTATTTATATAGAATATAATTTTAAAATTATATAACCTCTAATTTTATTACACATTGAGGAATAGGTATGCACTTCCTAAAGAGATATACATGAAACACACCATGAATCTGAGTGTTGTGTAGTGGGAGTTCCAAGTGATAAGCTACTATCCATAGTTTCTCAAGAATAATAAAGGGTCCAATATAAATATGGATTATATTTACCTTCTTTTTGAATATCACAACCTTATTATATATATATATTCATTTTAAAATTGTCTCACCGATATCTAATTACATATCTCACTAATGATTGTTAACATAAATCATTTGTCTACTCTGAGCTACTTAGACGTGCTCTTGAATGGATCTAACATTATCTTCTATTTGTTCATCTTGATTAGGTCCAAATAGATTTATTCCTCCAAATTCACACCATTTTAATTTTGTTTTACACTTTATTTCATAGGGGTATTCATATGGTGTCATTTGTATACTCTAGTGGAATGTAATTTTTAAGAAATCTCAACTAGATGAAGGTGTTGATACCAACCAATTTCTAAATATAGAGAAAAATATATCAAGATATAATATAGAGTATGAAGAGTCCTATCAGACTGACCGTCTGTATAAGGATGATAAGAAATAATTAAACCCAAATCTTAATCTAGATATCACTGAATAATCTTCCAGAACATTGAGGTAAACCATTGATCTCGATCAAAAAATAGAATATTGTACCCATATAATAATGCCAATTCTTAAATATTATTCTATTTTTATGTTTTGCAGTTTATGACTACCAAATTTATTGTGATTTTTTCCAATTTACATTCTATAAGGGGTAATGGTTGTAAAATACCTTTATATTTATATCTCTCAACCATAACTTTCTAACATACCAAGCACCAAGATACATACTCCTCAATTTCCATCGAAATTTTGTCCCACTACAAATAATCATGCAAATCTATATACATATTCATACCTATAGGATGAATAGATAATGAGAAGTAATGAACTACTTCCAACAGTTCATTCATTGGCTATAGTATTTACTAGATAGAAACTCGTTTTAGAAACCTTATCCTTCCATCAAAATCATGAATTAACCTTTAAAACTTTCTCACCTTCTTTTAAAGATCCAAATCCTCCTTTTATGACTAATTATTATTTACATGGATAGGTAGTTGAACACTCATTTTTGAAATATATTACCCTTAAAATGAAATTAATATTTCATATTCTATCTTTATAAAATCAACAAATATCATATCTTTTGTGGTTATCAACATATGTAATCATGTGTGATCCTTTTGAATCAAAGAATTAGCCACCATGTTTTCATTCAAAGGGAGGTGTTTTATTGAGATTTCATAATCATTAATCATCTCAAATCATGTTATTTATTACATATTATAATCTTTCTATGTGAGTATATACATTAAAATTTAATGATATTCATATATGTTATGGATTTATTAGTAAAGATAATCCCTCTATTTCATTAATTAAATGATTTATAATGCTACCCAGAAATTATGATTCAGGTAATTTTTTTCAAGAACCATCAATTATATTGAATCATAATCTATATATTTATCATTCTTGGTGAGAAAAAATCCCATACCTTTCATTTAATCTTTATAATATTTCAAAAATCCTTCTCCAATATAGGGGAGTCTAAGAATAGGTGAATTGACAAAAATTATCTTCAGGTCTTAATCATATTCAATCTCATTAGATTAAAGGAACATAAATCCATTCAATTTAAACATTTTAAGTGGATTAGATATATTTGATAAATATGTCACAAATAATCAATTATATATAGAAAATCCCATAAAAACAAAATTTCATCACAATTTTTTTTGATCCAATAATCAATAACATTAACAATTGATGGATATACTGTTATCCCATCACTTGAGATTATATTACCCAAAAAATAGAAATTTTAATAGCCAAAATTCTCACATTGTATGTTTTTCACACAAATTATCCTTCTTTAGGGCCTTCAGTATACTCTTCATGTGATATTGATGATATTACATTCTCATAGAATATATAAGAATATATTCTATAAAGACTATTACAAATTGATCAAGGTTAAAACTAAATACTCTATTCATTAAATCCATGAATATTGTGTGGGAATTTTTAAGTCCAAATATAATCAATATAAATTTATAGTGTCCATGCCAATAATTTAATGATATCCTTAATATTTATTCACTTCTGAACCATAACTTATAGTATTTAGATCAAAGAAAAAACTTGAAAAAATATTAAGTTCCTTAAATTTGATGAAACAAATCATTAATACAGGGAAGTGGATAATTAATCTTGATCTAGATCATGTTAGTTTCTATATAATCAATATAGAGTCAAACTGATCCATGTTTCTTATTAATAATATTTTTAGGTCTACCCCATGGTGATGCACTTGTCCAAATGAATCCCTTTTGAAGATTCTCTTGGTGTTTATTCTTTAATTCCTGCACCTCATTTAGGGTCCTTCTATACAGGATATTTTGAATAGGTGTATCACTTATTATGAATTTATAGAAAAATCAGCTTCATAATTTATTAAATTATTAAGAAACTCCTTTTGAAATACATTAAAAAATACCGTACCATAGAGATATCATCAAGGTTGAATTCCCCCAAATAATTTGAGACAAATATACACACTAAATAGGAGTTAACACCAATGAAGTAGATTAATTTCAATTGGAAGATCACATTTATACTCACACTGATAGATAAAAGTAGGTTGGTTTGGAATAGAAAATGTGACTTGAATTCCTCAATGATTGATATGGGATTTTCATAAAAAATAAAATCCATGCATAAAATTAAATTAAATCTATCTAAAGGACGAACAAAATTATTTTTATATGTACATTCCCACAAAAATCAATTGGTGAATTTTCATAGACATGAGATGGAATCCCCATAACATTATGAGTTTTTGATTCTCTTTTTTACATCTAATCATTGATTTGGTAATGTGATAACATTATCCAAATCATTAGATATAAAATAGACTGTAGAATTGGAAAAAATAAGGCATTAATAGCTATAGGTAGGACTATTAGTGTACCTTTCACCACTTCGTAATCACAACCCACATCGGTAGGAGTTATCATACAATATTTTCAATTTACAATGTGATTAAGAGGTTACTTACATTGATCATCATCATTAACCATCAGTTGTGAGAACTAGTTATCATAATTTAGATAATACTAACAATAATTATATCAATGATTGAGTGATACTTCTTATAGAGATTTCAATCCATTTATATCATTAGCTATATTTTGACCATTACTTCGAAATTTTATCGACCAATGGACTTCTTCCACAATCATAAGACATTTACTAGTCCCATAAAGGAAATATCATCTATGGTTCTTTAATTTGTTTTGGCATAATGAAAACTCATAATCTTTCCTCTATGGTTTTATTTATTAGGAATTTATTTGAATTTCATATTCCTTTTCTTATCAAAACAATGAGATTAATAGGTGGCCCCAATATACATTTTCTATGTGATATCACATAAAAAAAATTATTCATAGCTAATTAATTATCCTATAGTTGACTCTCATTGGTGACATGGTTTTATGACCCAAAAAAATATCTTAATCTTAGTTTCCAATTCAATAATAATACCAACGTCATACCTCACAAGTATTGTAAAATATTTCTTATATGTACTAATAGATTTACCATAATTTTGATTAAGATCAAATAATATATTCTCTAATTTCCTATGAATAATATAGGGAATGTACTTATTGAAAAATAAGATTATAAAATAATCACACTCCATGGAGTAATTTTATTCTTATTTCCCTGTATTATTGATAAGATTCCTAAATTGATCTGGTTCACCTTCCAAATGATAAACATATAAGATAATAATTTCTTCTTTCGAGCACTAGATAATAGAGAATATCATTTTAGATGTATTATTTCATTACTTAGTAATTATTGGATTGATAAACCATTTAAATTAAGTTCGATGCTTCATTATGAAGGGATCATTAGTATAGTATTCCTTATTTCTCTCATTGAGAGGCTAAAAAAGATTCATATCATGAGAAATATATATAATTATATTATTTTGTTTTTTATTTCTAGATCCCCTAAAATTTTATTCTTAAGGGGAAATATTATTACATTGTTCAATAGATTCATTGTTAACATGGTTCCTTCTAGTTCTAGGTGTTGACTAAAACAAAAAAGCAGATAATGAGAAATAATAATATTATTGGGAAATGGTATAATAATGAAAATAATTTATATTATTTCTAATTTTTTACACCATATAATAAATATTTGAAACTTTTGGTTTATCATGGGTAATCCATGGTCATTATATATTCATTTTAATTATAATTAATCTTAAATAACATTTCAACTAACATAATTAGATTTTTCGAGAGTATTAAACTAGGTGTGTAGTAAGGTCCCATTCACCAAGAAGTAGAATTTTGGCCAAGATATACTTGACTAACTCTTTTTTGGGATATCCTTGATAATTTAATTTCTCCCAAAACCATGTGTACTAGTTTTATCCTTATTGTGATGTATTTATTTAGGGAAAATACACTATTTTACTTACCATTACATAATATATTCTCCAATTCTTATTCTTAACCTAAGGGTTATCATTAAGTTTTTCTAATCGTAGTTTTGAAAACTTACTAAACCTTAATTGCAATACCAAGTATAGTTACACATACTTTTCATATATAAATATTATATATTTTTAGATCATTATTAAATATATTTTAAAGTAATACACATATGATGATCATAGATGTTTAATGTATTTTGAAACAAGGATTAGTAAACAAATGGTACATAAATGATATAAATCAAATTTCATTTAATTTTTCACAACTATCAATATTCTTAGACATAACATAATAAAAATCACTCTCCTTTTCATGGGGTAAGAAAACATATGAAAGGGTGAGATTAGATTCTCCATAAGCATAAACATAAGAGATATCAATAAATTATCATAATATAGCATTATATAAGAAATGTGGTAGTAAAGTATGTGCTAAACATTAGAAAATCGTACATAAAAATTCATATATCACAGTCAAAAAACATAGAATAATGTTATTTCTATCAAAAAACATAGAAGAAAAGTTTATAGAATGTTGAATGATAAATCATGAGCCGTGAAAAAATTTAATTATCATAAGATATAAGTTTCTTTAATGCTCAAAAATAATTTAAAAAAATTTCATTAGTCCGATAATATTTACAATAATGTCATAGTGGATTGGGTTCACTCTCCACTACATTTATTCCTTATACAATGTTTACTAAAAATACCATCACTTTAGAAAAAGTCCCTTACAGAAATAATATCAACCCAAATTCTAGTCCACATTATCCCAAGATATATCAGTCATTAGCCAATGAATTAAAGGGATAAATAATTCTAGGCACACCCTTCAAATAGTGAAAAGGATACATATATATGCTACAAGATCTTAAAACAACATACAATGAAATCATAACTGGTGGAAGGGTTATGCGTTTTAGAATAAAATTTCCCCAATATAATAATAAATATTGAGATATAATAATGTTTTTATCATTGAATCATATAACTTGTATTTCATAAGAAAAATCAAATTATGTTGTTGTTGAAAGAAACATTTAATAGATCACCAGAATAATTATTGAGGAAAATATAATTTCCATTTAATATAATATATATAATATATAAATTTATAAAATATTTAGGAATCCATTTTATGTTATTATAAAAAGGATAAATATAAAGGAATATTTATATAAAATATTATTAAATATTACAGGGTAATCCATTAATACAGTGATTGTTAAAACAAAAAACCCGTTCGCATTTTCAGAAAAAAGAAAAAAGGGACATAATTGGAAAATGAAAAGAAGGATCATTTCAAAAACATTATATGGTAATTAAAATATAGAAAAAATTAATTCAAATAATATATGTAGAATAATAAAAACATTATTGAAAATAATTCTCTTAAACTATGAACATGGAAGAAATTATTCCCAACTGAAGAGAAAAATAAGGTCATCCTTTCTTAGAAATTCATTTATCATTTGAGTAATTAAGAGGATAAAATTTAAATAGAAAATAAAATCTCAATAAATAACTAGATAATGTGAAAATACATAATATTTTAGAGAGTTTTATCATACAACATTATCATCATAAAATTTAAGCACAAACAATCCCTGCAAAAATGAGATTGTAATATAAAATTGTTACATCAAGAATGCATGGTTATTAAGATCTATAAATCATATCAAATAGATTTAGATTTATTATAGTTCATTAAGACAACCATAATAATATATATAATACAATAAATTTTTTACTTGTAAAATCTTGTCACCTGTTCATTAAAATTTATTCATTATCATCACCATTTCATGTGTTAACAACTTCATATTTCATGTATGTTTTTAATTGAATTTTATAGTCCTTGGATATTTATCATGGTTTATAATTCAATAAAATTTTAATAATTATATAAATATAATATATATTAATTATTTAAATATTTATATCCATTCATATAATGTGTTGATTAAAAAAGAATTACAACACTATGTTGAGATACAAATTCGTGCATATGAATGAGAGACATTTTCACATTTAGATTGAAGAAATGGAAGAAGTTTAATTAATAACTCAAATTACAGAATAATTATTTTGAAAGAAAATTTCTTATGTGAAATTTAAATCTATAAGAATTAAAAACCATGAATTATGGTGGTGGAAAATAATTATTATCGCTACATGGGGTAGTATTCCACATGTACACTTGCGAAGTAATTTAATACCCCCTTAGATAGGTAATATGTGGTAAATGGTAAATACATCATAACAATAATATCTTATTATGTTTATGATGTTGTATTCATCATGTTTTTATTGATACATCATGTTTATAGGAAGTATAAAAAGAAATAAACTAAGATGATATTGGTTACGATCTATAAATATTATTTTAGAGACCTGCTTTGGATAAATACTTATTCCTGGAAGGATTTGTTTTAGGAGAATAAAAAAAGATCTAGGTTCAAGGGATGTAGATAAATGGGAAGGTATTCAAATATTGGATAATTTTAGATTTAAATATCTTATGCAAAAAATTAATTGGATAGGTTTGGATGAAAAAATACATTTATTTCATAGTTTGGCCCATGTAATGTTTTTTAACCTTAATCGTGGTAACACATGTTTACTGTTATTAACTATTCACTATTGAGAAACATTATGTTGAACCAACAAAATTATATTATTTATATTTATTCCAAATATGGAATCCATTTTTCATTATTAAATCCCAATATGTTCTTTTATTTTATTTTTATTTAGAGCACAAATAAAAATGAGAACCTATTTTTGAAAAATGTATTTTCATGTGTAAAAATTAATTTAAATCTATTCTATGAATTGTTAAAAGAAAAACATTAATGCTAAAATATACTATTGAATATATAATTTTTAAATTGAACTAAAAAATTTAATCAATAGAGATTAAAATAAATTTTTAAGAAAGAAACCACATCACGCGTATAACAACTATTTTTAGAAAAACGTGTTTTCGTGAGAATAAATTAACTTATTCCCAAATCTATTATAATGATCATTAATATGTAATTAATTATTCGATATCGAATTAATTGTAGATTATATTTAATTAATATTAAATTTGAAACATAATGGAAATTTTACTACAAATGAAATTATAGTTTTTACAAGTCAGTATTCATCACTATTTACTGAAAAATAAATCATTCAATAAAAATCCCTAAAAATTTCCTTAAGATAATACTCACATTCTTTTTTATAAAATTATATTTAAAAAATAAAATAATATGTTTCAAAATGTTTGAAATTAATTATAATGTTCACATGAAAAAATGAGATAATACATTTTTTGAGGAAAACATACTTCCAAAGTATAAAATGTCTACTAAAATTTTGTACTTATTTATTAAAAATTAATCAATAATATTTTATTAATAAAATAATTCATACATTTTTTTTCAAAAAGAGTTTGAATCTATTTATATCTACTAATTAAATAACTATGTTAAAATAGTTTACTATATCCCTATAAAAATATAATTTAGGTTGTTTGTAAGGAAAAATATAGAATAATTGATGTTTTATTTAAAAAGAAATAAATATAAAATATTTGGTTGTTACATGATAAATAGGAATAAGAAATTGAAAATAAATTAACCACATATATTATAAATAAATAAAATATTTAAAATATTATTATGTAAGAACATGTAATGCAATGCCATGATAATCAGTCGACAATTTGTTATTAAATTATGGTGAAATTATGGCTATCAACCCTCAATCCCACAACCAAAAATCTTTCCAATAACTTATATCAATGAATATTATATTTTAATTCATTATACTATGACCTAAAATACCCATTCCAGGGGCAATTAGAGATTCAATAAACCATTTTCACCCTCATCCAAAAATCAATATATAATTTCCTTCTCTACTAAAACCCGCTCAAAAATAAATTATGATGTATACGATGATATTAAAATAAAATATATTTGTAATCATGGTATAATAATGGGGAAACAATTTACACTGTAATGACCATAATGATACTAAATTCATCACCACACCACTTTATAACATAATTTAAACTATCACATATCATTTTTATGTACCATAGTGTAATGATTCATCCATATTAGTCTTTAACAATGACTTCATATTTCTTCAATTCTCAAGAGAAATACTTATAGAAACAAATTAAGAAATATCATAATTCATTATAATGAATTTTTACATTATATAGGCATTCTAGTATAATTAATCTATTAACCTCCCTCTTCCCCTATAATACCTTAAAATCTAAAAAAATCAAGAGAAGAAATTGATTAAAAATCTAGGCCTCTAAAAACAACATTATACAATATCAAATATATATAATGATACAATTATATTTAAGAATGTGTCTCATAATTCTTATGAAATTTTTGTATATATAATAAAAAATAATCAATGTTATTAATAGAGTTTGAGAATTTAAAGGTGATTTATATAAAAGGGAAGGGAATAAAATATTATGTAGAAATGACAAATTTAAATAAGGATTAATAACTATATTGTATATAATAGATGTCTTCAAAGGATAAAAACTAAAAAGAAAACTCATATACAAATTTGAAGTGTTAGTTTGAGAAGTTTGTGGGAGTTCCAAAACATTTTGAAAATTTATTTAAAATTATTAAAAACATGATTTTTTTAATAATCAAATACCAAAATTGTTAGGATCTAAAAATCATTTTAATATGACATATTTTCCTACATAATTAAAAAAATTTCAGAAACATTTATTCACTCAAAAGAAAAATTTGAAATTCTACAAATCTAGAAATTACGACTTGAAAGAGTAATATGATGAAAATGATTACTAAAAATATCAAGAAAAAAAAATAAAAAACTGATGGGGAAAACATCAATAACAAAAACATTTTTTTAAATATATACCTAATATTATTGATCAAAAACATATATGAGAACAATTTTCCAAATCAAAATGGAATGAAATTTTTTTCTTTAGGATTTTAAGTTTTTGTATGTTGTTGGTGTTTTTTTCGTTAGGGGATTATGGATAGAATTCTCTAGTTTAATATAATCTATTTCAAGAATTATAAGAGATAATAAGGGAGAAATTTTGATATGAGATAATCTGGTTAAAGAAGATCAGTTCAGTGAGTGACTAAATGTTATAAGCTTTAGATAATGAATAAGTCTCAAGTTATGAATGATAATGACAGATTATGTTTCTAGTTAGGTTTATTAGATGTTATTTTACTTAACATTTCTCAAAAAAGTATTGAGTAAGATGAATTAGTAGTGATTTTAAAAGGATAATTAAATAGGAAATGAAAGATCACTTGTGGTGGAATAATATTGGAGGGAATCTCAAAAATAATCTTCCAAGGATTCATTTTAAATTTCATCCAAAATGATGTGTCATATATGGCTAATAATAATATTTCAAAAATCAATGGAATTAACTTTTAAAATTTTTCATGATTGGGACTTGGAATATGAGGCATTGGATCTATATTGTTTAGTGGTTTACAACAATATAATTATGTAAATAAAGGGATATTTAAAAATTATGAGATGTTTGTAAATTTTTTGAATGGTGGATGTGTCATAATAGGAGGAATGAATGTAATTCCCTTATATTTTTATGAAATATTTCTCTTTAAATAATTTTATTTCTTTGATAGATTCTGTTACACAGAAAAGTGAGTTTAAAAGAACCGCATGAATTTATTAAAATATAATTTATCATTTATCACATAGCCATTGGATTATAAGATATGATTAGAAATAACTAAATTATTAAAATTATATTTCTACACATATATAAAATGAATTCATTACATATCAAATGATTATCATTAAAAATAAATTATTTGAAAATAAAAGTGATATTTTTTATAAATAAACAGTTTTATACGTGAGTTTTATTTTATTTATATATATTTAATTAATTCCTATTAGAGAATTATAGTAATAAAGAATATATGTTATTTACTTAATAAAATGTTTTAAATATTCAATTAATTTATTTTTAATCAAAGGATAATAATGAATCTAGTTTTAATGCTTATAAATGAACTTTTTCAAAAAAATAGTTTTGGCCACATTTATGAAATTAATATAAAATTAATTTATACCATTTATAGGCATTGAACTAGGAAAAATTAATTTAAAATTTAGAATTCAATGGTTCAAATTTGGTAATTAGATCCCTTTTATTTTCGGTCAATATGTATAGTAATTGTGATAAACATTTTCACCTTAACAAATGGAAAATCGGTTCAATTTGGATTTAAATAAAGTGATGAGGCCATAATTTTTCATCTTAATTCTTAATTGATGAAATTATTTTGACCGCTAACACCTGAACTTCTAAATCAAAATTTTCAATGGATAGTTTTCCAGGAAAATTATTTATATACTAATTAAAATAAATAAACTTATAGAATTTCACTCCATTCTTTTGATATCTCTTATGTGTCCACATAGGAAACAAATATGATATGAATGAATACAAGAGACTATTTTGATATTAAAAAAATTATTTCCATGATTAAAATTTATTTTTAATTATTAGTAATTATGTAATGACCTCAATTACTTAAGAAACCCTGATGCATTACTTTTCTACATTTAATATAAAATATAATAAATGATTTTCAAAATAATAAAAGATATATATTTAGAATGATTTAATGTGACCCATGATGTTTCTATATCTATATGTTATAAAATATTTTTTACAAAAATTACACTCTAATATCACCTTTTTCTTTATGTATTTAATGTGAAATTAAATGAATATTGTGAAAATTGACAATAATGACATTTCATCCAAATAATATTTAATTAAATTATATAAAAATGATAAAAATATTGAAATTAAACATAATGATTATGATATAGCCTAAAATGTCATATATTTTCCATTTTTTCCAATTTTCACCTTTTTAGCTAAAACGATAACAAATTAATATTGAGAATATTGTTACTATAGTTAAAAGTCAAATAAGTTAACTAAGGGTTAATGAAAATAATATGGTTTAAAATTACACAAAATTTGATTAAAATATATTTGTTGATAGGATGAAAACCCTATTCCAAATTATTGATGAATACTATTTCATTTGGAGTTATTTTTACTAAGATTTAATATATAATAATTTAATCTTTCAAGTAATCCCAAAAGTAACCCTCAACTCAATTATAAAAGGACATCTGAAACCACACTTCATTACAAAACATTTAATCTTATGGATCTACTATAACATACTAGATTTTCATATCCAATTTCATAGAGACCTTCTAGAGGTACCTATATTACCAAAATACCAACGCTCGATCCCTTTAGAGTAGAACTATAGGAGTTATTTGAAGAATATGTAATCCCTTTAACCATTCACTTTCTTTTTCTAATATTACCAACAATATCTAAATTTCTTATATTTATCAAACAATATTATCTTCAGTAACATTAATATTATTAAATCATTAATAATAATAATAATATTAAAACGTCATTATATACCCACTTTCATATCAAACAAGAAGTAAAAGTATCACTCATGCGTACATAATGTTTACAATCTCCACTTTGAGACACAATTAAATTTTCATCACCATATTATATGAATGTTTATTATGATGGGTCTAATATTGATATATGATGATTATAAAATGATTATAATTTCCGTGTTATAATTTAATATCTTCATTTTTACCATCAAATCTTTTGGGAATTGATAATGTTACTCATGTATACGTATGGACAAACATCACCCTGACATGATGTGAGTCACTTTTCACTTATATTCTAGATGGATGAAAATATAGATGAATTTGATGAATATATATGATATATAAGATATAATAATTATTCCTTAAAGGTTGGTGATGTGGCCTTGTTTTCACAATTTTTTTCACATCTTTTTTTTTTTTTACACAATTGTTAATACCAAAGTGTTGTATTTTAATAAATAAGTAATTTGTAGTGTTTTTTGTACATTAATTTTTAAAATAATCATTTTTTATGTAAATCATTTATTTCGGTGAGTTATTGTGTTATTTCAAATAACATGCAAATGGAACAATCCTTTCTATTTTAAATTTCTTTTTTTTATTTTTTTTATTTTTCTCATTTATTTTAAGAAAATTATTTTATTAATTATTTAATTAAATTAATTATTTCTTTCTTCTTAAATTTTAAATAAATTGAACATGTTAGTTTTTAGTTATTTTAATAAATTAATTAGTTTGAAAATTATAATATTATTCAATTAACATTTATATTCTTTAATTTAATTAATTCTTTTGTTAAATCATTAATTAATTAACTGGTTGATTAATTGATTATATTAATTATTTTAATTTGTTTTTAATTTTATATTCAATCCAAATAAATCCATTCTTTTAAATAATGAATAAGTAATTTTATTATTTAACTTTGTTTTATTTATTTTTTGTTTAGTTATTAATTATTTTTATTAATTCAATTGAATAATTTATTAACTTATTTGTAGTTTTATCAATGTTTTAATTAATTTAAATGTTGTTTTTTTGATATTATTTGTTTTTTAGGTCTTACAGTCACAATGGATCCCTCTCTTGCAGTGCCACCATTTTCATGCTGTCACGGTGCCACCACAATCCAGTAACACACTTCTTCCTGACACCATTTCTTCTCATGGTGCCACCAGTTCCTTCACCTATAATTTGCAATAACAGTGCCACCATGTCCAAACTGACTATCCTAACCCTTAATGGTGCCACAATTTTGCCCATGTTCTCCATAGTTTCCCCAAAAACAGTGGAACCACTCTCTGGCACAACTTCTTCACCTTCACCCTCTTCTAGTGTCACCCATGCGTCATTCCTCCTCCATTCCATCAACCAGAACTACTCCACTCTCCTTCTCCACCATCCATCCCTTCACACATCAAATCCCCACCTCCATTCCGCACCTTCAAACTCACAACACCGACCTACCTCAGCATTGTTTTTCCACCAAATGGTGGCACTGTCTCTATGCCTCCATCCCAATTCCACCAACACAGAAACACACCAGCATACAAGAAAACCAAAACCATCATAACAACAACGCAATTAAATCAGCATTAAATTAACCAAAAAAATATCTGATCCAGTTAAATCTAAAACCCACAAGCATCGAACCAGATCTGAAGAAATCAAAAAAATAGAATAGGAAGAAGAACCAATCTTGATTAATAAGTATTTTTATTAATTTTATGTAGTTATATAATATATTTTATATAATAGTGTAATTTTTTCTGACTAGTGTGTTTTTTGGGGTTTCATGATGGGGGAGTTGCTCGTAGAGGTAGTTCAGACCATGAGATCTAACATCAAAAATAATTGTTCATGGTTGTTGCAAATGGTGGAGTACAATCACTATGAGTTCACTGAAGTGTGAGTGACAAGCGCATTAGAGCATGCCACTTGGATAGACACTTCCTGTTAGTTGTTTTTTTTTTCTATTTTTCATCTCTGAATAAGATGACCCCCGATACCTCTTGCACTAGGGGGCCCAAGGAGGCTATAGGGTTTCATCAATACAAATAGGGGGAGGAGACTCCACCACCATTCATCAGCCACACTCCATCCACATTTCACGGACTGGGGACCATCTTTGACCTGGAGACAGGTTTCCTCTCCTCTATTTCATCCATCCTCCCTACTCTATTTTTTGTGTTTTTATTGTTGTGTGTAAATATATTGTGTTGCATGTTGGATCTATGAATTGTGTTTTACTTGTTATGTGATGTTTCTTTTGTCTCTCTTTATTTTTCGACGTGACCTTGAATCTGTAAAAATAGAGATCTAATTCTCGAGGATTGATCTAGATTATAAAATCTGACACCCGCTGGAGATCCGATATTCAGGGAGATAATATTTCTCTTTCTTCACCTTGGATGATCGTGTCCACAAGTTAGATTTAGTGAGAGGAAAATCTTGTGTAGGATGATGGGATACTTTTATGCATAATATCTTATCCACTTCATTTTTTGATTTCATGAAATGAGAATTTGAAATAGGATGTGTGATGTGATGATAATAGTGGAATCATTCTGGCTTGTGAGAATATCTTTACAGAATGACATTGATGAGTGAATCACCATGAAGTTTGAAGGAATTCTTGATTATTGTAGAACATCACTGATTGCGTGTTCAATTTTTTGGGCAAGGTAGGTGTATGATCTGAGACTTCAAACATGCATTGAGTGGATTGAGAATTGTTGATTAATTTCTTAAGTTGATACAGGATACAGAGTAAAGATTAGATTAATCTGGGTCCATCCTTGTTCACACTGACTTTTGTCTTATATGTTTTGGTGTCATTCTTTTTCTATGTAGGATTGTGTCTTGTGTTGTGTCTATATTCCCTCTTTTCTTTTTTCTTGTAGTGTTGTACTGTGTCTAGGTTTCTTCACTAGTACTTCACTATTAATTTCTCTCCACTGTGATCTTTAGAACATATTAGAGTTTTCTTGGGGTTTCTGCTCTATTATCTTCAAAATATTTAAAAAACCCAAAACTATTTTTAGAGCAGACCACATAGGCTCTCGACACTGCTTCGTTGAGAGTGACCCCAAGGATAGACATTGTGCTATATCTTGGGTCTTTATAATTGTAAATGTTACCATCATGATGACAAGGACGTACGCCAAATTTTGGTGTCGTTGCCGGGGAAGGAACGAGTGTTGGAGTGGTTTTTATAATTATTATTTTATTAAAAAAATAAAAATAAAATATTAATAATAAAAAAATCCACACACACACATTACTGATGAACTCTAACGAATATGAAATATTGTCACTGTTTGACCCGGTTCAAGAGATTGAGGAGGCTATTTCTATGTTTCAAATTTGGATGCATGAAAGACAACATCAAGACCTTACTAATGAGGATACCACATATTCTCATGAGATCATGCTGTTGATGCAACATGCCATGGATAAGGTCAAGGGTAACCAATAATATAGTGCAGTACCACCACCTCCCACTACGAACTAATATTTTGGAAATCCATTAAGAAGTTAAGAGAAAATAAATAGAAGATTTAAAAAGTTGGAGTTTCCCAACATTGCTATGTATTTTTCCCGGGTGTAATGGTTGAAAATTGCATAACCAATTTCTACGGATGATTTGAAGGGCCGATAGTAGTTTTAAATTGCAAAGATTCATGAATTCGGACAGTTCTTTGAAGATCATTTTTCCATAATTTCCATACTAATGATTTTTCATGAAATAACTATTTTATTGATTTATCAATGCATAAATAGGTAGAACCAATACATTACACCATATCACTCTCATTAGAAGATTCTGCATGTGTGGTGGTGTTTTCTAAAGAGAGGTTGGATGTGGATAACTACTGCACTCTTATACCAGAACCTCTCCCATTATCACTATTCCCTCACGAGGTGGAACAAACAACACTGCTAAAGTTAGTTGAAAATTTTATGGAAGAATTTGTATTTATATTCAACATGGATTACATTGATGTTTATATTATTTTTTTTTCTCCCTCTGTAGGTATTGAATATGCATCAAATTGTTAAGATTTTTTATAGAGAGAGGAAATTGAAGTTTTACATGATAATGAACATATGGAACATCCATTTATTGATAACATTTATATTTTGGGAGTTATTTTTGTAGAGGAATTTTTGGAGTTGTGCACATGTTTACAAGTGGATGATGACACATTAACTATTCTCCATGAAGAAATGTTTTATTAGACTCAACCAGAAGTCAAGTCACATCCAAGTTTTCCAACATCACAACTTGTACACACTAAATCTCATGAAGAAGAAGAAGTATGGAAGTACCCATATATCATGTTTTCCCCTCCATCATTCAACATGAAGTAATTCACTAAAAAGGAGGGGAATTTGATTGAAGCTGAAAATGGTGTACTCCAAAGATGTAAAAACACTCATGTTGTATGGAATCACACAAGGTGGTTCCTAAGCTTGAAGCCAAATACCCCATCAGAATAGGGTTGATTCGAGGATTGTAAAGTAGTGGATAGTAAAAATTAATCACCCCTATAGTCGTTATCCGAAGATTATCCTTTTTAATTCCCTTTTTAACATACATATTTCATGCTATTTTTAATTTTAGTTTTTGTATTGCCAATAAATAGTATGTATATTCCACGTGGCTATCATTCATGTCTCAAGGGGCCAACTCACTTGATTAATGGAAAAAATTACCAAACTCACACTTTGTAGGTACTTTTTATTTGAACATAAAATATTGAACACTAATTTTAAACGGTTCCCTCATGTAGGTTCCAAACTAGAGCATCCAGAGCTCATGAAAAAAATACAAGGGATATAAATGTAAATTTGGGAAGCTAAAAATTCAGGGAATTATTGTTTTATGCTGCAATGTTTTATTATTTACATCTTTATTGCATGCTATAATGTTTTCAGTGTGGTGGAGTCCCCTAATTTTCAATGAAAAACAAATCTGTTCTCTTGCAAGGGTGTTTAGCTGTTAGTCTCTAGTGAATTGAAAAAATTAATTTGAGCAGATTGGTGAAACATGATTGCAAACACTACTATAAATTTATTTATGTTATTGATGCACAATATTGTTAATAATGATACTATTTTAAGTACATTGATTAAATATTTTGTTTGCTCTTAAAAATTAAGATCATAAACTTTTCAAAAGATGATTTGAACGTGTTGCTGGTGTTGGTTGGTGGGGTTTGGTTCTTTTTTTTTTGTTCTATTTTTTTTGGGCCAAAGAAATTTTTTGAACTTCACAATACCCCTCCATATACTTTTTATGATAAAATGTCCATCTGTTTTGAATTAAATTGTCTCCCACCTTGAGGGTGAATATTGGGGACAATGTTGGTTTTTATGTGTGGGGGAGAGGGTTCATTCTTGTGTCATTTAAAATTCACCTACTTGAACACGTGTTTGTTTTAAAAAAAGGTCTAAGTTTTTTAAAAAATGTTTCAAAATCAGCTAAAATTTTCAAATAATTTCATAACCTGACGGTCATTGGATGTTCAATGGTATTTTAAATCAGTCCAGTTTAGTGGATAAATGCTCGCTGTTTGATGATGGTGGCACTTAGTCAGAAACTGTTAAGCATGAGTGATTACTAAGTAGAATATTTCATTGTCTCTATGGATATGTCTGTTTAGGAACTGAGGATAAGAGTTTGACAAGATAGGTTTTGTGGAATGAAGATTATGACATAGAAAAACTAGATGCTCTCACTGGAACGTAGTGGACTCAAAATATTTTAAAATAATATTCAATCACTTTAGGAAGTCACATCAAATGATTATTAGTTAAGTCCTTTGTAACTAGTGTAAAAAGGGTAAATGGGATCCCATAGTTAGTATCTGATTCATTGTGCACTTGGTGCATTTCTGTGAATTAATAATGTCAATTTCAATTTTAATTAGTGCTATGCACCGTTCACTACACATGGAATATGGTTGGGAAAAATGAAAATAAAGTGCCCTTGTCAAAAATAAACTCATTATGGTGAGGTGAATTTTGAACCCAGATGAAGAAAGGAAAAATTGACTTGGTTAAAATTCATTTTAGTTGAATCTATAATGTTTTGAAATTTAGGTAATTTAATTTTTTGAACCTAGGAGAAGGTGTGAATGGATTGTGTCTTTGGTTACATTTTTAGTCCCACCTGATCTAAGCTATTATCACCCCTTGAATCGGAACTTGAATTGGAAATTGATTTATGAATGTTAATGAGTACACATAGGAGTAATGAAAAACTTGTTATTTTCTGAATGTGTGAGGCTTTTTACTTCCAATGTGTTTTTGAAGGTAGGCATGATATCATTTTTGAAAACCCTGGAAAAGACAGACACAATGTTTGGTCCGGTTCCTCAGGGTATTAAAGTTTTATCATGCAATAATTTTTAAATGAAACTCAAATATCATATTTTTTATTTAAATTCAAAGTCATGAATTTTTTTGAAGAGTTAGTTATTATTTAACATTCATTCATCCCATAATTCAAAAAATGAAAATATCATTTATGCGTACATATGACTCACTATCCCCTGGAATGGTATAATTCATTTTTATGTCTCTAATTTTTATTATTTATTATCAGTATTTATTTAACAAATATATATAATTTTTATAAAATTATTTTAATTCATGGCATTATGGTACCATTATCAAATAATAAGTATTAGAAATCCCAAATCAAAACATTCTCGGAAAACAAAGCAGTTATCTCCGAGAAGAGTGATTTTAATAAAAATTATTAACAAATGGGTGATATGATGTTATAAATAAAAAAAAAATTGTATGATATATATTAATATGGTTTTGGAATAAATATATAATAAATTTATATTTATTATACATGGGTTATGAATGTCAAAAAGAAATTGAAGACTTGAGGTAAGGGTTTATTTCACAATCTCATCATTATTTGTAAGAACCCAGTTTTTAGTGAGGTACAGATCCTTTTAATTTTAGTCTTATTCCTTTTTTTGGATTTTTATGGATTCCTAATGATTTCCTAAAGTTTTATGGTGTGTCGAGGGATTTTTCAGATCTTATAAACCAAAGCAATGAAAAAATGCACCAGGATGTGCGGTTAGTTGAAATCGTGTGACCCTATCTTGATGGTTTCCCTATCCTTGTAGAGAATTTCAGGGAAGAAAGTAGGGCACATAATTTTTTCTACAGATTCTCTAGGGGATGAATTTTTAAGATGATGGTATAAAATTTTTTTTAGTGAAAATATCATGGTTTTTTCATGATTTCTAATACCATGTGGCCTAACCATGCGGGGTCCACTTTTGGCAGTGCCATGCAAAAAGTTAGTGCACAACCATGAACCCCAATTTTTCTATGAAAAATTTCTTAAAATCACATTATAGATTTTTAAACTCAAGATATATTCTCCTTTTCTCATTCTAGTGGATAAAAGAGGACTTCCTCTTTTATATTGAACGCTCGAGGCACTCTACTATAGTTTATGGTCCCGTTCATTTGTTTGAAGTCCGATTCAATCACTTTTCATCACATTGGATGTGAATCGGTAGGTAATAAATTGATATTGAGTCATTCATCATTTCATTTCCCCTCAAAGATTCTATTTTGACATAGGATCATATGGCATATTTCCTTGAAGTTGAACTATTATTGTTTTTTCATCTAGTCCAGGCCAATCTAAAGGTTTTTACTAGATGAGGAGAGTGATGTAGGCTTGAGGTAGGCAGTCTATGAATCATCCCACAAGTATCATCATTTATAAAATATCATCACTGTTTGAAAGAGACTTTCATTAGGTGGGGCTTGTTAAATTCATGTTCGATGCTTATAATCATCGTTCTATTAATCCAAACACCTTCCAATATGTGATAATCTTATCATTAGTTGTTATAACCTAATCACTAACCACCCTAGGTAGGGTTCTTACTTAATTATTCCATAAGTTTCTTTTTCTAACTATTTTACACCACCGCTCTTGTGAGCTAGACCTGACCTCTTTAAAGGAATTTTTTTTACTAAATAAATGAATTATTAGTGGATATTACATCATAGTATAACTTGAACTTTCTAATAAAGTCTTTTTAATATAACAAATAAAACTCAACATTTAATTGAAAGTATATTATAGACATCACATATCCTAGTAAAATTTAATTTCATTGCTTATGGATTCATGACCTTAAATGAACTTATATTATTTATGAAAGGTAAAATAATGAAACCAATAAATGAATAGGTAATAAATGAAATTAATGGTTTCATTTCCAATTAGCCTTTTCACAATGTAAGAAGGGAAACAGAATGAAATGACTGACTTATTAAATGGAATGAGTTTTTCATGGCCTAAATTAAATAATAAATCATGTATAATGTTCCTACTACATATGAACATTTTCATCTTTATAGGATGTGTCAGACTTGAGCCAGCCTTGGATTCTCGAGTTAATTCCATGAGAAATAAAAAGATTCCATTCCAAATCATGGATCTAGTTTGAAAGTGAGATACCCACCATGGAACATGGAACTTGGATACTAGTGAATGCGTGAAGTTACACCACAGTGTCCATTAAATATCTTCTAGATATTAGTTTGACATGGATACCCTCTTTGGATTGAGCTTGATGTCTTTGGATTAGTGGAACCATGGATTCACCCCATTGTATCTAGTCATGATAATCATGTTTTACCTTGGATGATATACATTGACTCAGTTATAAGTATTTAATTTTTAATACCTTGGTATATTCCCCTTGGTTTATACTCAGACCCATTTAGCCTTGCTGAATGTTATAAAATGTTGGATTGAACCACGAGGTCAAGGATGCCTTGGATATTACCTTGGTTCTTCTTTCATTATTATCAACCTCAATTTATCTTGGATATTACTTTGGATACTTTTCAATTGTTATTATTAATATAGGATGTTGTTGTCATAATTCAGATCCTCTTACTCCACTTATTATAATATGGAACAATATTAAATAAATGATTACTTGTTTGGACAGTATCTAAGGTTGAAGTAGGTATTGGGGTATTTACTTTATTTTAATTCATTACATTTATATGTACCTCCACATGGTCGATTTATTTTTCTTAGACTTGATGGTACAGATTCTATTGGTGGTGGCTTGCTGAGATTTACCCCATAAAAATTTTGAGATGTCATTGGTACCCATGTATATTATATGTATCCTGGTGTTGATAAAAAGAAACATCATGCTCTAGATGAATGATATTAACTTCATGCATTAGGATGGAAATTGGTAGCAGATGATTGGGCTAGTGCTCATGATTCTTGGATAGTTCTATCATCTTTTTTTCTTCTTTTGTATAGAATGTATTTCTTACTGCAATGTATACACATTTTCTAGTTTTGTAGAGATATGAATCGTATCATCGTCATTTTTTATATGATTTATTTAACATCGTTTGATTATTCTTTAGTTATTAGATGTTTATCCTTACCTTCCACTGCTAGTTATTTATTCAATTATCTGATTCCTCTATTTAACTGCTTATTATATACACTATGTTAAAATTTGATAATGAGTTCATTATGCACATGAGCCTCAGCCCGGTTGGTGAATAATCCTCTAGTGCATCTATGTGACCAGGATCAAATCCAGGAAGAGGCATAATTTTGGGATTACTATGGAAATGATATAGTAGGTATTATTTTGGCACTATAGTAGTGGAGAATATTCCCCTGTTTGGGCCTTCGAGCCACTATTTTGGTCCCGGAGTCCTTTAAGGAATTCGGGCCACCCATTCCTTTGGGTTAGTAAGGCATGTAGGCTATATCAAGGCCTTTGGGCCACCATAAGGCCTTCAGGCCACCTTAAGGCCTTCAGGCAACCTTAGTGCAGATGCAAACCAGACAACCTATAGGGAACATACTCTAGAAGGAGGATGATCAAAGAGAGTTCACCATAGAAGAAGCTCAACAGATTGAAATAATGATAGGGTATGTCATATGCCTTCGGAAAAAGCCTTCACCTACACAGGAAAGCCTATCCAAATAGCCATGCAAAGTTGGAGAGCTGATTTCATGATGAAGATGCTAGGGAGTAGCAGTTCCGAGTAGTTAGTCTGGGAGGTATGTAATGTTTGACGCCTATGATCAATATATTATCTAAGGCCTATGGTCCATATAATACTTAGAACTACGGGCCTTGTAAGGGTTCCACCTCACCCCTTGAAAGGTGGATTATCAAAAATCAATAAAAATTGAAGGCCTTCGAGACATTGGAGGTAATGAGGGCATAATATCCCCAAGGGAAAACATTGGCTTCCAATGCTAGTAGATATACCCTAGAATATAAGGAGGTGTGATTGGGGAAATGTTCCCAACTGGGTTTGGGGAACCATTGCTTGGCACCTGATTCAACTATTTACACAAATAATTTGTGATTAGTGTTAGACTTCAAAATCTAATATAAAAAATAAAACACCCCAATACATGATTTGATGTTATAATTTGTATTTTATTTAATTATTATACCATGAGACAAATTTTAATTTCCATGGAAGTGTTTATGTGACTTTAATAAAAAAAATGAACCACATAGACACCGTGGTTGAAATTGGGAAGAAATTGTGGTAAACAATGTGTAAAACATCACATGAATGGGTACACCCCATGATAATCATGCGAGTTTGAGTGTTACATTCTTGTGAATAACAAAATTATATAAGAAAATAGGATGATGAGATACAATAAATCCACATATAATTTGAATATTATTCAAAAACTATAGACATAATTCTTTAGATTTACCTTATCTTCCTCCTCAGTTGACCCCAAGGTGTTTATATTATCATGGAAGTGTTAGAATCTATATATAAAGAAGAATAATGCCACAATAACTCAAAACTATACCTCTATCTTATCATCCTTATTAAATGAAGGAGATTATGACTATTATAAACAATTATATAAAAATTTTCACAAATGATGTTATGTGTCTAAGAGAGTAAGTGAGTATTAATGGAAGACTTTATTTAGCCCCATAGTATGGTGTCTTGAATACATTTAAGACCATTCCATGACAATAAATTAATTATATAGGTGGAACATTCTATTAAATGTTTATTGGACGTTTAATTAGTATAGTCAAAGGTTTTAATCCTATAATATGGTCTAAATATAGAAGGGTGGGTCAATCCCCCTGACACTAATTTACTTCTTTATAGGGATCCATTAGGCCAATTATAATGAGACCTAGATCATGTTTCTATTCAATAAAGTATAGACAAATTATTTTTTTATCCTAAAAAATGAATGTCCCTATTTTTTCACTATATATAATTATATGATAAAAATACAAACGTATTAT
Source organism: Viscum album (assembly GCA_963277665.1). NCBI lineage: Eukaryota > Viridiplantae > Streptophyta > Magnoliopsida > Santalales > Viscaceae > Viscum > Viscum album. The sequence continues at coordinate 921,532,722 of OY728137.1, forward strand.
CTAATTGGATCAATGTGTAATTAAATATTTTTAATCATGTTTGGATCAAATGAATTGAAAATATATATTTTGTTTAGATGTATTTAATAATGGTATAATTAAACTGGTAAAAAATGTAATGAATAATTATTAGGGTGAAAATATATGATATATTTTAATGAATTTGCAAAATAATCTTGTGATTCTAAGATATTTTACCCTCCTTTTAAGCTAATGTATGAAAAATATACTTTAAATTCATTAAAATATAAAAACATGACTTGAATAATTCTAAAAAACATTTCAAGGATAAGAATGATTTAAAAAAATTCCTTAAAAACACAAATTTTCCCATTTTGAACTCAAATTGGAATCCAAATATTCATTTATATCTTTAAATTAATTTTACATGGCCATATTGGGATTTCAAAAAACACTTGGAATGAATAACCATTTACTATGGAAATCAAAACTAAAAAAGCATGAAAATCACTTTATTCCATTTATGGAAATCATCATTGCTGTTTCAAAAACAAACCCTTGATATCATATATTGATTTAAATTTATGTCAAAATAATTTAAAAAATTCATGTATTTCATGGAATAAAAAATGTAATTTTAGAAAATACATACCTCAAATCAAGAGGAAATTATCTCTAACAAGTGTCTTTGGATGGAAAAAACCCGAAAAAAAAATAAATATTCTTTAAAACCTAAGACATCTGATACCCCATGACTAGATCTACCTCAACCCTAATTTTGTTCCTAATGACTAACAATGTTAATGGGAAAAACAAATGAGAAGTATTAGTTTATGGGAGAAGTGCAGAAGAGAAAAGAGAAAGAATATGTTATAAAAATGCTTAACATTAAAGGAAAGGAGGCATAAAATCATGTGTGAATGGATTTTAGGATATCTCCATGCATTCCAATAGAAAACCAATTCATAGCTGAAAGGGGGGGGGGAGTGGACTAAAATTTGAGGTGGTTAAAAATGGGAATTCGTACTTTTAGGGATCCTAGGATGACCACATAGTCAGGTTGAAAGAATTAGAAAAACATGAAAGATCCACCTAATCAATCACTTATAAAAAGGGTTTATCCAAATAGTTTGGCCATCATTTGTTTCTCAAATATTCCACCATATATGTGTGTCAAACCACACATAGTGTTGATTTCAATGGCTACTTGGATACACGACAAGGCTTAATGAACTTGTAAATTTCTTTGAAGATCCCTTTATTAAAAGTTACAACACTATACACGGTTAACATACATGATCTCTTTTAATCATGAAATAAATATGTGATAATGATAATCTGAAAGAACCCGAAATTTGAATTCCAAAACACACAAAAACTAAAATTACTCTAAAAACATAAAATAACATACAATATTGATAGAAGGTTGCCATAATTCTCCCCACTATTCAATTTATGACCCATAAATGTATTAAGTCAGTTTATAAGGTAATGAAAAGATGTACCTGAACACCCAAATATAAAGGGTAGTGGGATTGGTTCGCTTAAATAGATACCAATTATGGGAGTACCCCCAGATCAAGAATTATTCTTGAAAAATAGGTTGAATCCTCAAAAAACTGACAACCTCAAAAAATATACAGTTCATAACCATTTCACATGAAGCTATAGGTCGATGATGACCTATCATTGGTCTCCCCCCAATTTTTAATTTATCTAATATAATTAATAAAAAAGATTCATCTTCTATAATGTGATAATCCCTCAGAAAAATGTTATTGAACCAATCATCAATTGGAACCTAAAAATTCAATCAGAAAAATCCTTACTATTTGAAATGACTCAAATCCCATTAAAGAATAATTATTATAAGGAACATCCTATTATCAAAATAATATGTCACAAAATTTATCAACAACCATATTATTACCTTTTGTGTTCACGTGAATGGAGATACTAAACATAAACATTCCATATTAATTATCAAAATAGTTCTAAACTTGGGAAATGAATCCACATTAATGGGAAACTATAGACCAATCACAAAGAACACTGACTCATGGTGGTCCAAAATTAAATGGTTAACCTTGTAGATCCCAAATTCTATCCATAAATAACTACCCACTCTCACTACCCATGCAAACACATAATGTTATTCTCATTGAAACCATCAAAACAATACCCATCCTAAGGCTTACACACAAACAAATGACCAAAATACATCAAGGCACAAAATTTATAAAATTACCACAACTTTAAATTCTTTCAATAAATTAGGACCACCAAGAGAATAAGAAAACACATCAAAACAATGTTGGAGGATCCAAAAAAGAATACAACAAATTAAAATAACATCAAAACATCAACTGATTAAACTCATCAAGAATATTCTCCAAAATATATCATCACCTACATCTAAAATTACATTGAGACACCTTCTTCCAAAAGGATACACTCAAATACCCATAATACTGAACCTCGTTTATTTAACTATCCAACCAAGGATCACTGGCCTAGTCTACTCAACTCGATGTACACTGTTCAATGATAAATTTTTATAAAAATACAACCTATAATAATTCCCCGACTTACCCATACCATGTTAGTATGAGAAATAAATACCTTAAACTCTCTTCAGAGTCTTAACAGAGTCTAGAACATGAAAAGGACCACCCCTATTGGTAGTCACCATATTATACTAAATTACATTGTGTGAAGATATCTTTAAATAACAATAAACCAGACCCAAACCTAGTAATGTCTCCAAAATGACATTCAACATCCTAATATCAATCAAGGGAAAATTCTAAAATGGAAAATTCACCAAAATAAAAAAAACATTAAAAAACAAACCTATTTAACCCCTAAAAGAAATATATGATCATTGAAAACCACCATTTTATGTTAATTTATGATGTCCGCTCTTTATGTTGAATTTTGTATTTAATATAACCATGAAGGATTGATATTTACAAACCCAACACTATGTATTTGTTTTCAAAACTAATTTCTTAAAATTCCCCATATTTTCTTTTAAATCATTCCATTAAGATACAAATTTTTTTAAAATTCACTTTTATTTGAAATAATTTATGGATTGAATTTTTATATTGAACCTTTTTAAAATTTTCTTCCAATATAATAAAATTACCTTCCGATTAAACGAGTAAACTGATTTTTAAAACAAAACACTTCCCATATTCAATAATGAAATCAACCACTTACAATTTTGTTTAAAAAATTAAATCCATTTTATAATTATTCCCTATGATCTAATTTTGAATGAAATTCATTTTTCATGAAAGACTCCATTTGAATATAACAAAAATTTGGACACATCGATAATAATAATTACTCCATAAAAATCATCAAAAAAATATTTCTCCCACATTAACTTATCTCACGAACATACTTAATTATTTTACCAATACCTAATCCACATAAAAAATACAATAACCATAAAGCCTACAAAATTTTTGTAAAAGAGATATAGTAATACACTTGCATTTTACAAATGGTTTTATAGTCCATGTTCTAATTATGCAATAGTTTTAGAAAATATTACAAATTCATGAACATGTTAACTATATTTTATATCATAATATGTAATATAAACTTGTGACTTAGATTATTTTTCTAATTTAAAACCAAAAAACTGAGAACCATCCTTAAGGAAATGCGGAAAATTACTTATAGGATTCAAATTCCACCATATCAATCCTCAATATAATAAAAATAATCCACATGAAATAGATATCCTAAATACCCATGGAAACTCAAGGGTTAGGGTGAAAAGGAGATTACCTGACTCTCTTTAAACCAACCTATTTATTTTAGACATTCCAATCCCTATACCATCTGAATTTTCAGAAATATATTTTTCTTTTAAAACCTACTAACTCATTGTAATGTAGCCTCTGATACCATTTTAAATAAATCATTCCATAACGAATAAATATTAATGCATTGTAGTAGATAACCAGACAAAAAGGGTATTGATGATACCTAGATGCTGAAAAATAGTGTCAGGGAATGAGGAGAACAATATTGGGAATAATTTCACCCTCATACTATAGTATAAAAAAGTGTAGAATATCTTATAAATCTGGTTTTAATTTTCCATCTGTTTCATCACATTGAAACTCAAATAAATAGGTCTAAATAATAGAACAAACCAAGTATATATTAAAAAATAAATGATTCAAATTATTTTTAATTAACAAATATTATTATTCAATTCTGATACATAAATATATTTGATAAATAATTATCAAGATAACAACATACAATCAAAGTATATACACCCTGAAAATAAAGTTTGAAATATCCCAATAAGAAACTGTTGGATAATTAGGTTGATAAAAAATCAAAATCTCAAAAAATGGGTAAAAAAACTGTTTATGAAATGTGGTCACCACTATAACTTAACATGTTGATTATAGACCAAAACGAACATCAGATTATTGATTTCAAAACTAAGGATCCTTAGAAAATATATTGAGACTGCATATACACCAAAAAAGTAGTGTATATGTAGGGTTTTAGCTATTCATGCCTAGTATGGTTTCCCAAAATAGTCTACAAAATTAATTATATTATATATTTTAGGAAATAATTGTTAATTTTTTTTTAAATAAAATTATATACAAATAATTGTGTATGGAAAAATACACACTATTTTTACATTTTAAATAAATAACCATCCCTTTGTCAAAAAACACATGTGGAGCAATAACTATGAAATTAAATTGATTCAAATTAATTACGAGGTTATTAAAGTTTGAAAAAAACAAAAAAAAACCATCACAGTTTCTTCTAAAAATTTCCATAAAAGATATTTTTTAACAAATAAATAGAAAAATTCAATAAAGGGTCACTTATAACGTTTGATTCATTCATTTAAAAAAACATTTAAAACTATTAAATAAATGATTCATGAATTAAAGGAATTAGATATCATGAATAAATATAATTTAGGTGAATCTCATAGGTGATTCACATATCTCAATAATTTTGGTGTGTCACATAGTTGAATCACGTAAGAGATTGCCAAATGATAATTCATGTAACTGATTCTAGAAATTTATAAACAACTTGACCTATCAAAATTTCTACCTATATAAAACCACTTAAATGATTGAACCATAATTTTTTCTTGTGGCTAAAATAAAATAAATTTCATTAGATTTCTAAAGAATAAACAATAATATTAATAGGACTTATATAACTCAAGTTATCATCAAAATATTTTAGATAAATAGTATAAAAAATGTACAGAATCTAGACTTAAAACAAGAAGTGGAAACTAGAATAATTTTTGGATTGATAGAGATAAATTACGAATTTAATTTTTTCTAATTAAATTTATACAACGTTACTTTTTTCCAACTCAATATGAATAAATCATTATGGACTTATTTAGTCAAATTTATGTTCCAAATAAACAAGGTAAATGTATATAGAAAACCAACTATGTGGATTTGAAATTTTCTATGTGGATTGACAATCAGCTACATGGTGAATATTACATTAGTTATGTAGGAATGGTAACAATCATGTAAAAATGGGATTTAAAGGTCCTAAATTATTTATTAATCTTAGTATCACATCATGAAACTTATAGAACATGTTATGAAAAATCAAAATATTAATTCAAAAAATATTTTATGAAAATAAGTATTATGATATGATGAGTATTAAGAATACATTAATCAATAATAAATTTATAGTTTTAAACCTTTTAAAAGAAATTGAAGAAGTTAATATGTTTAATTATCAAAATATAAAGTTGTTAAAGGAGACACTCAAAAATAATTTAATATGATGTATATATTGAGGAATCAAGGGATTGAACTTGTAGGATTAAGTTGTGAAAACCTAGGATCCTCATAAAAAATCCAATCTGTATCCATACACACATCCCATGGTCAGTCGTTACTTGTGCTCCGTTATCAAAAATGAGGTTGTGTGTCATCCTATATTCCCTCGCATACGTCTAAAGAATGATTTATCCAAGCCTCCGGTTGATTGGGTGTGGATTACTGATGGGAAATAATTCCTGTAGAGACAGGATATTAAGTTAGAATTGTAGACTAATTTCTGCAGTTCGTGAAATAGGTTGGGTCATGGTGTTTCAGCTTGTAGAAATGGTTCTCTGAACAAGAGGGTGCGTAGGAGGGTGAAGGATGGTTTGATTTCTCAAGATGGTACTACTATGGGGAGTTTGAAGATGCAGGGGAAGGATTTTTTAGGAGGCAGTTTGCATGAAGAGCAACCTATGTTTCCTCGGTATGAGGTGGTGGATTTAGTGGGCAGTGGTGTTCCTGTCAAGGGGGCCGAGCTGGAATGCCTAGGTGTGGAGCCTCCTGGACTGAAGGTCAGTGATATCTTTACTAGGTTGAATCAGGATTTGGGGATGGTTGGCTCCACGAATGGTTGAGGAGAATATATTTCTGCTATCAAGGCTGCAATGGGTACTGGTAAATCTTTGATGCTTGAGATCACCTCTTTGATGGCAAGCACCCGAAGGGAAGTGGGAAATATTGCATTGGTCGATCAGTGTGATGCTATGGAGAAGGCTGTAAAGCCTATTTGTGATGCTGTGGAGAAGGCTGTATAGGGTGATATGGTGCATGAAGCTTCCTGGATTATGGAGAGGGATGTTCTTGCAGAGCCTATTTGTGATGCTGTGGAGAAGGCTGTAGAAACTGGTGGACAAGCTGGTGATGCGACCTCCCTTTTAATGGACTCTGTGGGTGCATATGCTGTAAAGGATGCAGTTCATGATGAAAATGGAATTGATGAAGGTCCTTTCGATCCATATCAAGAGGGGATTTTCTTACATCCTCACCACATGGAACATGGGTTTGTGAAATTGGTTGGGAAATGAATGAAAAAAGTTACAGATGATAGTGGTGCTTCGATGAAGAGTCCAGATGGGATGTAGGTGCTTTCTGGGCGGTATGAGGCCATAATTGAGCTTGGTAATCATTTTGAAAGTCTGGTGAATACTGACTTGGTTCTGGATTAGGACCAGGTTACCGGAATGGCTCATGATGATCCAAACTCTGCATCTTTAGTTGCTGGTGTTGCAGCAATGGCAGTTTCTGCTGGAAATTGTGAACAAGAAGTGGTGAATGTGAAGTGCTATAATGCTGAGGATGGATCTGCAATAAATGTGGATGATGGTTCATTAATGGATAATATGGTTGTAGATTCTATTTTGAATAAGGGTATGCATGGTGGCTATGATTTTTTAGATAATTCCCCCTGCCTTTCCATAACGGATGCAAATAATAAATCTCAGCAGGATCAGGGAGTGAAGGAAGGTTATCGGGTGGTGCACAGCTCTGATAAATGGGGGGATAGTTCTAATAGTGAGAAGGAAAATAATGGTTGTATGATCCAGTCCTCTTATAGTGATATGGTTCAGGGTTGCAAAAAGAAAATTTCTGTGAATGAGAAAGTGAATACTTACCCACCACGAAGAAAGCCACAGAACGACTATTCTCACTTGCCAATGCCAATAGCTACCAGATCCTCTCGAGGAAAGGATGGATGGATTGCACAATATTCTAAGGATCTTATTTCGTTAGAGAAGCATAATCCTATAAGGAAGTATTCCAAGACTCTGAAACACTATGAAAGTTCTGAGTGGGAATCAGCTACTGTGGAGGAAGTTGTTTATCAGGGATGTGGCGATGGGTCTGATTTTTATGATGTGTAACTGTCTTTCTTACCTTGTTGTGCCTGCTTGATGTACTTTTTCTTTTATTTCTAATAAATGGTCAGAGGACTGCCTCTGACTGAGCTTTCTAGGTAATATCATGAGTGTATAATTTATACATTTTATGAATACTTGACAACATAAAGAAAATTAAACAGGAGATAATATACTGTTAAATTACCAAAACATTAGAATTGATATCATATATTTCTTTTATATAATTTAAAAATTGATTTAAAATAAGAATAACTCATAATTTATTGAGTAAATGGAAATATCTAGAGACACCTACATTAAATTGATTAATCCAAAGGTGAATATTGTTATTCCACTATAAAATGGAAGAGTGGTATATAGATGATTATTGGTAGCCCTAATTTTTTTAAAAGTTTATTACATTTTTATAATAAGGGGGCCGTGGAAATAATTGCATATTTGAGGAATGAATATGTGAGAATAAAGAGAGAAGGAAAAACATAATAATATTTTGAGATACTTACTTAGAGGTATCTAGCCAAAGAAGTAAATAATCGTCAAATTAGAATACATGTTGACTGGATATATTTAAAACATTAAGTATGATTTGGTTCTTTTCATCAATACATGTGAATGAGTTTTTATTTTTTTAAGTGACTTAGATTATATATTGTGAATTTATGAGGTATTTTTATTGGAGTAGAGAAGGATGGTGGATAGTTTTGATGGTTTTGAGTAACTGGTTATTGAAATTTTGATAAATTATTTGTGGTGAAATAATTACATGGTTCTACATAAAAATGAACTATCTGGGCATAATTGTAACCTAGATATATGAAATAATAATCCTGAGTTTCTATAGAAATCGAAAAACAATTATATTTTGTAATAAACCCTCAACAAGCGCTTAAGACATTGTTTCATATCAACATGTATACATATCATAAGTTGGGATCTAATCATGAAATAGGGTGTGAAGGTATGTTTTTTCATCACAATTCTCAGTTGTGTGAAGCTTGTATACTCTGTTATATTAAGAAACTATATCTTGTACAGTTTGTGTACTAAATTTTTATGTGAGATTTCATTAGTCAAGGATTATACAATGTTTTTATAATATATAAGAATAAAATACTCTCATTTAAGATTAACTTATTGATTTAAAACGTTATATAAGATTAACTATATCATAAAAAAAATTTACTTATTGCTATGTAAGGGAACTATCTCTATATATAAGATTGTTTTGTATTGACTGAGAATTATTTAGTGGTATTAAATCCATGTATGTATATGTTGTGATCACATAAGAATAAATCTTATGGTGTGTAAGATTTAATTGAAATATCCAAATACTATGTATAATTATTATTTAGTAATTATTGATTAAAAATATTTATCTAGATGAATTATGATATGTGATTGAGATGATTCTTTTCTGATCCCCCTGTTTGAAAAATCATGATGTATTTTAGAAGTGATGATTCATGCCAAAATTTTAGGATATTTGAAAGTGATGATTTTATATGTTTTTTATTCTATAATTATGATTATTTTGATATAAATATTTATTTTATTTATGTAGAACCATGATAGGTGTATTTTAATATTATCATTTAAATAATTTAAATGGATTTAGAACACATTGCTGAAATTGATGAATATTTCCATAGGTTAACTATGGAAAATTTTCTTGATGGATTAACATTATATTAATGTAATAAAACTAAGAGGATGAGGTATTAAAAATTGAATATAGTGACTAATTAATAAATTAGATATGTCATATATTATTTTTATATATTAGAGTGGGTTGAGAGATTAATACCAAAGAATAAGGAGGGAATTTATGATTTAAATATAAATACATATCAACACTAATTCACCCACTTCCCAATGTTTATCACACCACTAAATGATATTGATAATTGGTACCTGAGCCATATTTTTCTCTCAATATCTCACCAAATATAGATATGGATCCTTATAACTCTGTCTAAAAAGAGGAATTAAATATTTTTATAGAATGAATTTTCATATTTATAATTAATAAATAGTTAAATGTTTTCTCCATCTGGGGTATTATGTCCTGGTGTTCTATTTGTGTTTTCATAGTACCATTTTTGATTTTTACATGGTCTATTTATTTTAATAATTATATTGATGGGGACTAGAAATCCCAGAATTTATTTCTATCTTCATTGTTATAGATATAGTTTATTTATGTGATTTGTTGTAAACATATTAAGAGGATATCAATGAACATTCATTATATCTCTATAGGTGATTTAAAGGTCAAAAAATCATAGTTATATTTTTTTAGAATCTAATTTAATGATATTACAATGCAAGATGATTAATATATTGATAATTTCTTTTTGATAGTAATGAACATTGTCCTAACGATTAATTGATGTGGATGTATTATTGATGACTCTATTGTTGTGAAGAAATTAATAAGAATTAGCCTTAAAATTTTGATAGTAATATTTCATCTCCTAATGATATAGATATTGATTGTTTTACAATAGATCAGTTACACATCACTATAACTAATTATGAGATGAGAAAAAAAGAGGATCTCAAAATAATGTTTTGAAATGGGAAAGAAACAAAATGTTAAGCTTTAAATAATTTGATTATTATAGATGAATTGATTAATTTTGATGAATATAAGAATATCGATGGATTCAATTAAATACTTTCCATAATTCAAAGAAACATAAAAAATGGTGAAAGGTTAGTATCTAAGTAATATATATTTTAAATTAATTAATTGTGGTAAATGTTTTCACTTTTCTACTAAGTGTTCTTTCGTAATAAAAAATTTTAAATTAATTTGTTGAAGAAACAATGTTCTATTTCTAGAAATAAAATCACATCTAAAGGAATCAATTAAAATAAATATATAGGTAGATTATGGTTTATGACACAAAAATTTTACTATATTGTTACAATAATATAAGACAATGTGTTTAATAGATTTACACGCATGCAGAAACAGACATAAATGAAAACATGGTATATCGGGATAAAATAAAAATATTTAAGCATGAATGATTAGAGGTAACTATTTAATTTAAGGGAATAAATATTAGAACAAAATTTAGGAATTATATGTATAATTAAAATAATGGAAATATTTAATTTGAATGAAAAAATAGATTACCTAAAATGAATAGCATGATAACTTAACATTTAGAAATTATTTTTTCAAAAATTAAGTTTTATGTTATTTTCATTACAATTATAGGAATCATGTAATTAATAATGATAAAATATATTTTATATGAACAATTGATAGTAATAACTTAATTAGTAAATAATAGAAATGTTGAATGAAAGTATAATATTATGAAAAAGATATTTTCCTATGAAACTAGTGTTTTATTATATCTCACTTTTTAATTAATATTAAATTTATGTCATTTAGAATTTAATTTTGAAAAAATGAACATTATTTTGTGATTCATAATATAAATATTATCCTCCTATGATTTATATTGGAATTTTCATAAAATGATTTTTATATGTGAAATGTAAAAACATTTTTCCCAACATATATTAATTTTATTTAATAAAATGAGGATTAAATTCAGAATCATTAGGTTAAAATTTTGTAACAATACTAATATTTGTTTTTTCATTTAAAAACAATTAATTTGGTTAAAAATTAATTACCAAAGTAAAAGTAATATGGTTGTTGTCTATGAATTAAGTTGTTATCTAAATAAAATTTATTATTATATTTTAAAATATAAGTACAACATTATTTTTAAAAAAATAGAAAAATATATAGACAATAATTAAATTAATAAATAAAAAAAATAATTATTAAAAATATTAATATATAGAAAGACATTATTCCACCAAAATAAATTTTCTTATATCGTTGGTTATGATTTAAAAGCTATTTTTCTCATTTTAGGAAATTGAATTATGTTAAATGGATCAAAAATTTATATCTATCTCACTAAAAATTTGTATGTAGGGACATATTATAATTTTTTATGTAATAAATAAATTTCCAAATTTTATTTCTATTCAAGATTTAGAAGGGTAGTATTCGTAAATAAGAAATATAAAATTTTTAATAATTCAAATATTACTTAAAACTTCTAAAATTAATTGATTGGAATTAATTTTCTACCCATATTTCTCACATATAATTTTCCACCTAACTCACCTAACTCTAATGAAATTCCATTACTATACTTTCCATAACTCACTTTTCCAATAATTTGTCCCTATTTTTAAGATATTAAAGGATCTAACTTCATCCCACATCAATCCTAAAATATAGTTCAAAAGTCCCATGAATCAAAACACAATTTTCCTCTTATATATCCCATATAAATGTTTGGATTCCCTTATCCTCACCAAAGTTCCTCAAGTCATTCAATTCCAAAGGATACATCAAAAGAAGGCCCATATTCTCAACACAAGAATTACTTACACTTTTACTTTTATTTCATTATCATTCCAATCCACCATACTCCAAAACCATTCTAACCATATTTATGTAATTAAAGTAGAGTAAATAATATTCTGAAATGTTGTTAAATTGATTTTAAGACAAATTATGCATTCTAGAATTAATATTAGAAAAATAACAGAGTATTATAACATTAACAATCCCAAGAATGCATATTGAAAGGAAAATATTATTTTTTATATGATTACATAATTTTATATCCATTAATTCTTCATATATTTTCGTCCAAAATTATCATATAAAACTACTATATATTTAATTATATCATTTTTATTTTGGTGTAATCATATTACAACAAATCCACCCCACAACCAGTCATTACTCTTGGAAGGTTCATGTTTATGTCTGTTTAACCACCTACATGAATGGTATAATACATTTATATCATGGATGAATATAAGAACTTATATACTATTATAATGTGATATTAATATTTAAATAATTTTTTTAAGTCTATATTATCATTTAAATCATTAATTAATAAATCAATCTTTAGTCATTAAGAATCACTGAAACAAACTGATCATCAATTTAAAACTCATGGATCATAACCGAAACCAATATGGACTGAAATTATAGTATTTGAAACAATAATAACAAACCAATTAAAGTAGATTACATTACCTAATAATGATGCAATTTCATAAAAAATTATAGATACCAACATCAATTTTATAAAACTAGTTCACAATAATAAATATTACTTACATCTAGTGTTGAAAATTGATAAGAAATGACTATTATATATACAAAGTGATTATAAGTAGGGATTATAAAAGGTTAATAGTAGGAAAAATTTAGTTTATTATCTATTTAACGAACATAATGTAACTATTCTAGATGTTTGGTGCAAGTACAAAATGAATCAGGATAGTGGTATGGGTTTTCGTCGTTGAATCGTATCTTTAGGACAGGTTAGTGTTATACATATAATTTAATTTATGTGGTGTATATGATTCCTATTTGAGATATAATATCCTTAATTATCATTAAATAATGGTATTTGATCTTTAATTATAATTCCACCTTATAGAGACTCAATACTGAATCATATAAGTCTAATATATTTGAAAAAAGTAAATACATAAAACCTTTCCTAATAGAATGGGGAAGGAAACACAATAAAGGGTGAGCTTTGATGTTAAGTTGTCACTCCATAAAATTTTGTTTTTTTAATTCTTTAGTTATATTAATATTTTCTGACTTTATTTTTAGTTATAATAATTTTTTGAGTGTTTTAAGAAACAAATTATTTTATATTTGGTTTTAAATTGGCCCATGGTTTCCCAGCAAAGTTTAACAAAACATGTATCAACGCTGCGAATGGTTCTACCTCTAAACTTGGAATTATCAATTATAAGGATTGTTAAATAATGGAGTTTCCTCGTAGTAACCATGTGTGGTAATTTTATTTGTCTAGTAACATAACATGGTTTGCGCATGATTTTTTAAACCATTCCTATTCTCCATACATGATCTTCATTTTTGATTTTGTTTTTTTTATATCATTTATTTTTATTTTTTTATATAATTATTTATTATTTATTTATTTATATTGTTTATGTACCCATACCTCACTAATAACTCCACTAAGATGCCTCATGTGAAACCCTCTACCATGCCACTAAATTCCATTCTTCATTCTCATATTCCACATACCACCAGGTTCGATTCCACCCTTCTCTTTAGTCTCCCCCAGTCTCCAAACCCTTGATCTAGACAAAATACCCCATGCTGAACCAAATGTTGCACTCACACCACCTATCTTAGGTATTATCATTATTGTAATTTTTTTTTGGGTTTTCTCATGATTTCAATTAGATCCTCCAAGTATAGCCCCTACATCCCTCTCCATTATCTTTTCATAAAATATTACATTTCCCATTGTAATGGTTTCCCATGTTTGAACCTAGGGTTTTTAGGCTTTTCATATTTTTGGGTATTATTGGTTATAGGGTTCACGATGGTCTTCTTCCCCCTGATTGGGGGACCTCCATTGAAGGCGACACATTCTAAATCAGGTGCCATTGATTTTTTTTGTTGGCTACCCAATGACCGATACTAATAATTGAAACCAATGATTGTTTGATTTTTTAGCATGTGTTTTATTTTGTTATTAGAAAAATATGTTATAAAAATATGTTTTTATAAATAGAATTGGTGTTGTTTTATTATTTCCACAGTTTGATTATTTTTCAACATGAGTTTTTAATTTTATTCATATGTCCAAGTTTTATTTTCCAATTTTTATTAGTAGTGGGTATCTATATTCTTATAGGGTTTTATGAGGGTACTGATAGAAGATAATGTTTTCTTTGATAGGGAGGGATACCATGGTAGAAAATTGTTTTGATAGTGTGTTTTTTTGAAAGTCTGTTTATTTATTTCTATGTATTTTTTTTCTAGAGTGGATGTTTGATGTACAAATAGACCATAATTTTTTATTGTTTTCTATAGATTATTTAATTAATTATTAAGAGAGAAATTATTATCTAGTGTACTTCCTTGATTCCCAAAAACATATTCCATTCCATGTGGATCAGGAATACCCTTTAAGACTTATTTATACCTAACTTAGTCATCTTACATAATGATGGATCCCGATAGTTCATGAGAAAATCGTATAATTTGATCCATTTATAAAATGGGGTGTTAGGTAGATTATATATCAGGACTATCTGGATTCTGAATGAAGGGGTGGGAAGATTCTCATAGAATATTATTCATTATGAGCCTAAATTTTTTTTAGGTTAGTTTTTTAGTATGTTGTTTGTAAGATTAATTGTTATGTAATTTGAGGATTAAAAAGAAGAGTTAACTGGTTGTAATTGGTGATATTTTAGGTCCAAGAAGCACATGTGGAGCAGAATTACTTTGTTTTTTATGGGACTAAGTGCTGGTTGTGCAGTGGCGACCTGGTTCAATTTTCCATGCTACAAAGCTACATATCAAAACTAGTCCACTATTTAGATTATGTATCTGAGTTATTTTGTTTTATCATTTTTGATTATGGCATGTTGTTTTTTGGAGATGAAAAGTGAAGTTTTCGTTTAAATTATAGTTTTTTTAGATAATGATATTTTTGTTTAAGAATGGGGTAAACAATCCTTCTTAAATTAATGAAAAGGTAAATTTGATTTTTGGGCTTAATATATAGTTTTTATCATGAATATAGGGATTATATAAATTTAAAAGGAAGAAATTTGATTTAAAACTAACAAAGTGGAGTTTTAGTAATGTATTGATGAATATTTATGAATGTATAAGGTTGTTTTAAATTGTAATCTTAGTTTTATGTAAAATAAACATGTTTTAATATTTGAAAGGAAGTCCATCAAATATTTTGGGATGATTGTAATGGTTTCGACATTTAATGAAATATTTATAAATTATTTTCAATAATTTTAACTAATTTGAAAATTTGAATTTGTGATAATAAATGATAAATGATATGTTTTGGGTCTGGCAGGTGGTTTAGAATTTTAGAAAATTATAGAGTAGAGTTTCTCAGTTCAAAACATTGATGTGTAATTTTAAATTGATTAAAATAGAAACATGGGTTTTTTCAACTGTTTTAATTTATCATGAATTATTTTGGGCCTACGTCTGGTGTTGTTTTTATTTAACAACCAAGAAATGTTCATTTGAAAGGGGTTAGTTTATTCCTTAGGATAGGTTTTTTATATTTACCTCCTTTATAGTGGTATTGGGTGCCTATTTTTTGAGACTTTTCTTTATTGAACCTAGCGTGGAGAGAGAATTTAGAGTATTTATTGGATGTTATTAATTTTTAGTGAATTTCAAATGATTTTATCCATTGGATTCCTCCCTTATTTATCCTAGTGAAATAATAATTTTTAAATAATTGTGTCTGTATCAGTATTCAGTTCCATGTTGTTTTTATAATTTTATTAATTTAGGGGAAATTTATTAATTTTTGAGGGGTTCTTAAATTTTAATTCATGGGTGAATTCGTGAATGGTTGAGACTGGTGTTACCCCCAATGATGGTTTTATTCTAACATGTGATTTTATTATTTGGATGGATTCAACAAGATTTTAGTATTATGGATATGAGACCAAAAGTTATTTTTTTCTACCATCATTGTTCTATGGATATCATCATCTATTCTTGTTTCGTAATTTTTTGGTTATTTTTGAAGTGATTATTTATTATGCTGTCATTTTTGCAACTACTTTCTTTGCCCTAGGGGATGTTAGTTTTTGAGATTTTGGATGTGACTATGATTGAGTTATTTTCATATAGATATTCTCCAGTTATATGGATTTTCCCTAGGGATGGCCTCTTGATATATGGAATTTTGTGTTAATGGAACCCCTGTTGAGGTGAAATATTGTATCAGTCTTGATCATATTGGTTTTCCCGTGAGGGTTTTGGATATAGTGTATGTTCTTTCAGCGTAATATAAAATTTTCTGTGTCCAATACTTTAGTTTTTATTCTTGATCAGAGTGACTATTAAAACGTGGTTATATAAGAGTATAATGTTTTTAGATAATTTATAATTTTCAAGGGAGGCTACCATGTTCGTCATGATCCCAATGTTTTAGAATATTTTGTTTAATATCACTCACAGATGCTTGCTAGAGTGATTAAGTGTTTTACTCTTGAGTTTTGATGTTATTTGGGACTGGAGTTGAGTTTAATAGGTTATGTTTTTCACATCAGCTAGTTCCAAAGATATTTTATAAGAGTGTTCATGGTGTTCTGTGGTTTTTGAGATTAATGTTTGAATTGGGGAGGTGAGTTCTCGTTTGCACATATAGTCTTTTGAATTAATGAGGTGTTTTGGGGGAATAAATAAACATGGTGTGGATAAGTTTCCCGCCCTATAAATTAGATATTTTATTTATTTAATTATTTTAATATTTTTTATTTTATTTTGATCTTTCGGGTGTTTTTGAAAGATTTTAGCATTTCTTTAATGATAATAAAGGGGGGAATTTTTATCCAGTAATGTTTGAAAAAACATGCGGTAACCATTCAACTATTTATACCTTCGGATAAAGTTATTTTGGGGGGCCTCCATATTGATTTTTAATCTTATATACACCAAGTAGTAACCGTTTGTGGTAATTTAATTAGTTTTATAAAAATCACATGTTTTGTACTCTATTTTTTTAAACAGTTGGCCTCAATCATAAGAGTACCCCATTTTTTATTTTTCTCATTTTCTTTTCATTTGTTTATTATTATTACCTTATTATTAGTTCCTTCTTTTCCCCTTAATTTCATCTCTCCTATCCCTCCAACTAGCTCCCTCCTACAAAACCCTCCCTCTCATCACATACTTCTTCTCCCTTTCTCCTCCATCACATACCATCAGGGCCGAGCCCCCAAACTTCTCCAAAAAATCTCATTTCACTTTAAATATACATTGATTCCTTATATATTTCTTCATGATTTGTATTTAACCTATCTAAATGTGATATCCTCTTACCTCTAGTTCATTTTTTCATGTGATTATACCTTTTATATCCTCCTGATTTGGTTCATACAAACCTAGAAATTCTTGAATTGATATATTTATTATGGTATTATGGTGATGAGGTTCATGATACTATATTTTACCCTGATTGTGTGCCAAACATCGAAGGAATCACATTTTGGATCTTGCGCCATTGATTTTATGGTAGGTTATCCTATCTAAGAAACATTAAATTGAATCCCATGATTACTTGATTGTTTTTATGTTTTTTTTAACTTATTGATTACAAAAATTAAATAAGGTTATTTTTATAAACAAAATAGTATTATTTCATGATTTACAGAATTTCATCATATTTTCCGCATGTGTTCATTTTATAAAATCATGTTTATAAGTGGTTTTATAGTAGTAAACATCATATATTCTTGTTTGGAAATTCAAATTGTTTTTGTCATGTAAATTGGAAATAACTAAAAATGTTTATTCATTCACCTAGTTTCTCTATTAGGTAATAATAGTCTATTTTATTTTCCTCAAGGTTTTCAAAGTTGTTTTCCAAATAATCAATGTCAATTTCTAAAATGATAAGGCTCAATTTTTACTTTCTAATGGAATTAAAAAAAAGTATCATGCACTCCAATCCAAAACCATATTTTATATACTTTTTGGTCATTTATTAATTTGATTAGCATGTATATGTGGTATAAAATAGGGAAATTTCATTAAATGTGAGTGGATATGAAAGGTTTTATTACAATTTATTTTCATTTATCTTTGATTTATAAATGGTTATAAAAACTAGACAGCCCTGATGTTTTTCGGTATTTCCATGGCACATGGGAATCCTATGTACCTAGGTTGGTGTATTGAGGATTATTAAACTTGCTTATTCGGTAGGGAAATGATGTAAGATTCTAAACAGTATTATTCTATTATACTAACTAAAAAAATGAGGATTCTTTGAGCAATACTAGAAGTTTTGAATCATCATTTCTAGTGGCATATAGTTAAGAATTGAATACTTGGTTCAATTAAGGAGAGTAAAAGGATCTAAGGGACCCAACCAACCTATCTAATTAGTGGTTTCTCATATTTACATCCATATTTTAATCATGTTCTATTAAATTGTATAAAATTAACTTTTAATTTGTTTTTTCTTTCAAAAAAATCTTAAAAATATTGTTATACATTACTCTATTTTTTCATACCAATTTATATGTTTTCTACTATATTATTTTATGATAAAAAGATTCTTTATTGGCATGTTACATGATAGAAAATATGTTTTTGGGAAGTTTTTAATTGTTTTCAAAATGTTTTTTAGAAATTAAATATGAAAATAGTTTATTGAATCTTTAACATGTTACTTTTTTCAAAAGAAATTTAAAACCCTATTTTTATATTTATATTTTCAAACTAGAATGAAATAGTTTTTTCTATAAAGGTAAGGCATATGTATAGGTTTCATTTTGACATCCCTAATGAGTGGTTATGAGCTCTCATGTTATATATATTTATTATTTCTCAATTATAGGTTTTAGATTAAATTTTGTGCTTGACCATGGGGCATTGTGATTTTTTAGTTGGGAGATGAATTTTTTAGTCACAAGGAGACAAGTATATATTTGTAGTTTAGTTTTTGTTTTATTATTAAATTTTATTTACATTTCAATGCATATTAAATTAAATTATAGTGGTGAAATTGCACCCAATTTGCCTTCCTTAATGGATATGTAATTGTGTTATCCAATGGGGAATATGAATTCCCCTTAGGCCTTCTCACAAGATCGCTCAAGAATATGGCAGAGGGAAAACTTGGGTTGGTTTGTTACATCAGTTTGGGTAAAATAGGGAGATATCAATGATCATATAAAAATAACATGAAAACAATGGTCAAGATAACATGAGATTAATATTGGAAAACTATAAACAGTATATCATAGATCATAATATTTAGTGATGACATAAATTAGGTGGGTTTATAAGACATTTTTCATTGAAGAATAAAAGAAATTGATCCATGAGATCAGAATATAGGAATAAGAAATCAGATTGTGCATACATATAAGGGTATAAAAACTGTTCTTAGTAGTGAAGTCTTCTTTCATGAATATCATAGTGTAATATGTTCACTCCCCAAACCATCTTTGTAGTCAAGTTTCACTCCCTTGGCTGTCATAGTGAAAAAATTACATTACTAAATAGGGTTCACAACCCATTGTTTTTCATACTTGTCTGATGATATATAAATCATTACCCAATTAATTAGAGAGAGAGACATAAGTCCTACCCACTCCATAATTAAAATCATACATATGTATTCCAAAATATCATAAACCATTTATCATATCAGACCCCATGAAATGAAATTGGTTTCATAAACATTTCATAATAGAATAACCTATTGAAAAGGAATATGTTTCTTAAACCAAATTCTTTCAAAACAATAATCCATATATATAAATAAAAAGCATGGTTTCATTAGATCATATTCCCAATAAGGAATAGTCAATACTTATTATTCATTTTAATTAATGAATCAAAGGATTGTCAAAACACTATTGGAGAAAAAACCCTTCCATTTTGAAATCACTTCTTTAAAATATAAAAATTTCCAAAATATTATTTAATAAATTTTCACTAGAAAACCATGCTAAATTATATGGGATTATTCTAAATACTTTATTACCATTTCAATGGAAAATTATGTTCATAACTTATAAGTTAAAAATAAATTCAATCCTTAATTTTTTCGGAAATATCATAAAGCTCATATTTCAAAAATTGAAAGGAATATTTTATTCAAAACATTTTATAAAAAGTAAAACATGGTTAATAAATAACACAATCATAGAATAATAGTAAATACCTTCTCTAAAACATTTTTATAAACATTGATATGGATGAAAAATATTTCTCAACTGATGAGAAAATCAAATTAGATATTCCTCAAAAACAAATTTTCAAACTCTTGAGTAAAAAAGTGGAAGAAAATTAAATGAGAACATTTATTTTTATGAAATAAAATTTGGATAAGTTAATTCGTGAGTATGTTTAGAGTCTTATCACATGATTTCATTATTATAACTTAATCATGACCAATATCAAAAAATACTGAGATTATGACATAAAACTTTGTCCTGCTAATTTGTAGAAATAATAAATTCCTTCGTGGAACTATGTAATTTACATTTATAATTAATAAAATTTACAATTTATCCTTCATAAAATATGTTAATTTTTCTTATATGGTATTTATTATGTATAATAACAAATCAAACATTTCAAATAAGATCTTTTTCAAGAAGAAAAATGTTTTCTATAAATATGACTTCTCATTGAGGATTATCTCCGAAATTTAATTTTATGTCATTCATGCTAACTATCATCTTGAAGAAATATTAATTTCAAGTCATGTTACTTGAATATAAACTATCCATCAATAATATATTTTTTTGTGGGTACTATCATTATTTTTCTTGAAAACAAATGAATTAGTTTTTCAGAACCCAAACATTCTTGGGTATAATATTTTCATAAAAAAATATCTTAGGTACCAATTTTTTTTTAGAAAAATAAGATTTATAAAATCCAAGAGATTCATCATTACTTGAATAGAAAATTTACGTTTTATTTTGATAATTTTTTTATCCTCGTCAATATTAGTCTTAAAACTACATATTATTTGTAAATCATTTTTCTCAAAAATTATATATTTAAAACATTTGGAAATATATTAATATTCAGAAATAGTTCTATAAACTTCATGAGAAAGATTTGATATTTCATGGGACAAAGTTTTTAATTTTTAATAATTCTTAGAATGATTAGATTTAGTATTATTATGTTTTTTTAAATATTACATTTTTCATTTTCTAATAAATTTTAAAAGATGGAAACCTCATCTTTGTTATGTAAATTTTATCTTTTAATGAGGAAGATTATTTTTCAGAAGATGAATAATTTTAATCATCAGGATTATTTTCATTTAAATGCATTCTATCAAGAGATTCATCTATATGTACCTTTTCCATGAGACATTGATTTTACATGGGTAAATTTGAAAAAAGGAAAATGTTCCTCTAATTAGAACATTCATTATCCGAAGAATTGTAAAAATAATTTCCTCCACATACAAAACATGTATAAAAATATTTAAAATAATTATTTCCTTTATAATAGTAATTTTTTTTTTGTAATTTTTTCCTAAATTTCTTTCTTTATATTTTTTTTTCATTTTTAGCTTTGGTTAATACGGTAAAATATATGCATCTTTCTTATATTTATGAATAACGTCCTTAGAATCCTTATTTCCTCCTTTATCCTTATGACCATTATTATAATGGTATTAAAAATATTTCATCCCAACTATATTATTAATCCTTATATATAGATTAAAAAACATATTCTCTGAATGTTTTTATAAAATAGAATTTTACTGGATAAAAACATTAATCATTATAGAATATTTTACAACTTTATCAAGTAACTAAAATTTGGAAGTTACGATACATGTTGTATTAAAATCAACACCCCAATTTCTATTTTTTATCTTTCTCATCATCTATATTAAGTATTCCATCATAATTTATGGGAGTTATAATGAATTCATGAAGATTAAGATTAGTGTTCTTTGTTGAATCATCAAGAACTGTTCGTTTTTTATTCCCACTCATTGGGCATTGTATCAGTAATATTTTTAAGAAAAAATAAATCTAGAAAACCTTTTTATCCAAGTGAGTATAAACAATTAATAATATTAATAAACATTTGTTGAATCTTGGAAGGTAAGTCTCCATGAAAAAAATAAAAGTATTGGTAATCATATAAAAGAATAGATGTTACTATTTCCAAATGTGGTATGTATCAAAATTTGTATCCTAAAATTTACTGTAGATAGGATTAGTATCTTTACAATAAGAAATATGACTATAGATATTCTTTGTTATAGAACAAAATATATTTTTTTAAAACAATGTAGTTCAACTGGTATTCCAAATTCTCAGTATTTTTGAAAGTAGAAACTCCATTATTAGGAAGATCTTATCTCTGACTTGGCTCATGCTCCGTGATTTCTTCCAGGTTTCTAGTTTTCTCTCTTTCTATAGTCGTTTGAATTTCTTTTGAAGTGTGACACTCCTATTTCTGCAATTTGGATATCCCTTCCGAGGCTCCCTTTACCATTTCAAAATCCAGAAGTTATTCGTTAGATCTGAAATATGGTAGGGCGTTTTCTCTACTCGGACCTTTGCACCTGTGCTGTGATTCATCCTGTCTCTCCGAGGATTTGCGTTATAGTTTATGTATCCAAGAACCCGCTGGATGTCATCTGCATCGAGGTTGAAGGAGAATTTCACTGGTATTAGAAGGTATTCTATGAATCGTGGGTTCCTTTCTATTCGTCTTATAAGCATCTCAACCATGAAGCTGGTAAATGCTGACATGCTTTATTTTGTAATTCCAGAGAGGTCACACTTTCTTTAGGAGAGGATCAGCCCATGTAGGAAGCAGTGGAGGTCTCTGGTAATATGGCTCCTATAGTGTATCA
Organism: Viscum album; assembly: GCA_963277665.1. Lineage (NCBI taxonomy): Eukaryota > Viridiplantae > Streptophyta > Magnoliopsida > Santalales > Viscaceae > Viscum > Viscum album. Next base: position 921,555,876 of record OY728137.1, read on the forward strand.
TTAGGGTAGTGGGAAACTGAGACTTCCTTCTGCCACCCAGAAGGAGGCAGGACTGAGGAACCCTCCCACAAATACAGATGCTCAGAAATCTGTTTGCAATTCCCCCCAAGAGGTTCTGGCCCAGGAAATAGCTGAGGATGGATCTTCTGATCTTAGAAGATCTCCCAATATGGAGGTTACTATAGACCAGGGGCTGTGTTGAGTTCAGTGAACAACCCATGCTCAGTTAAGATCTCAGAGTGGACAGAACAGGTCCAAGGCAGAGGTAAGATGCATCCCTCTACTATTAATGCAGGTATAGCCGGATGGTCTAGTGGTTCCCAGAACCGTTTCACGTTGCTGGGTGAAGTTGATCCCCCCTATTTGAATATGGATCCCATGATGAGGAGATACGTTGAAAACTCCACCATTTACCAGAGAGGTCAGACGATAAAGCAGAGGTCAATGAGTCTGCCTCAGAACCTTGGTCCTCAGAGGAAAAGAATACAGAAATTTCAGAAGAGTACCTTCAGTCCTCTTCAAAGAAAGGAAAGAACACCCTGGTTGATTCTGATGGGTTTATTCAGCATTGTCGGAGGTCTCAAAGATGAAAGGATTACTCTACCTTACCTAGTCCTCCTGTTACAAGGGCTTCTATCAAAGCAAAAATCCCTTATGAGAGTTTGGAAGTTTCTGCTAACATCTCAAAGAATAAAGAGGATGATCAATCAGAAAACATCCAAGAGATTCTCATGCATTCTTATGAAGAAATGATAGATGAGTATTTCCTGATTAAAGTATCAGAGGAGGATGATCATAGAATGTTGTAAAGACCGCTGCACATTGATTTAAATGAAGAACAATCATTTTTGATAGACAAACAGAATAGTATTTTGATAAGTGGTTTCAACTAGGGGAAAAAAACCTAGAGGAGCATGTGGTTACATGGGACAAGATTGAATTTCACATTGAGGAAATCATTAAGGACAAACCGAATATGGAGGTTACCTCCATCGAATGGCATCGATTCAATGTAAAGGACTCTAACTGCTTTAATTTTTCCTAGAATGGCCTGACAATTTCTTATGAGGTTTAACTTTTTCTATATTTTGAATTGGTCGGTTTCCCAGTTTTTCTGTAAAAGTGCTTTCAGAAATAAAAAATATTTTATTTGGAATGTATTTATTTATTTACAAGGAAAGCCCTTGATATGATGATCATAACAAGCCCTATCATCCCATACTCAGAAGCCCTCGATACGATGATAATAATTTGCCTTCCTATCCCAAAATACCTCAATCTGATGGATTATATCCACCATGTTTCTATCCCTATAATTCCTCAATTGCAATAATGATCAGATGGTGGATAAAAATGAATGTTTTCTAAATGAAATAAACCTGAAAAATATTCTTCATATCTATATCTCTATAATGTATTACCATCACAAAAAATAATACGTCGATGTTGAGAAAACATCATAATACATGAGTAGAGAAATGTATCAGCTCTAGGATCTTAAAATCACCTTCTATATATAGAGAAAGATTCAATGGTAATATTTTTTAGTTTTTGGAAATGGCTATGGATTACTGGATCTTTATAGTTCACAATTCATTTTCATAACTGAATGTGTGAAATCATTTTTTAACCCCATTATAGTGTTAAATGTAATCCTTTTGATGGAAATAGATCTTATATATTTTAGTTATAAACATAGGATAGTCTAACATACAACCTTATCAATTTTCAAAATGATCATCCTTATGAGGGTTTTTATAATGTATCAGTACCATAATCAGTTCAATTTTCATGACTTTTTTTAGTACAATAAGCTATAAAAAATGTTAACTTTAGATATGATTAAAAGTTAATAATGATTAGTTAGATTCATACACATTCTGATGATCATAGTGAATAAGGATATGTTTATAATCATAATAAATTAAATATTTTTAAATGTATGATAAAATATATTGTTTTTTGAAAATCATAAAAAACATATGGGACCTAAAAGTTTAGTAATTTTTTTTTAATAATGTGTTCGTGATTTCCAAAACTAAAGGAACAAAAAATAATAAGTGATACTTCTGACTCAACAATCTCTCCACCATATTCCTAGATGATATTTACAGGAATAATTTATCAACAACTGAAAACTATATATCTTTTTGAATATTCTCAGTGTATCTTTTTTGTTGAATATAATATTATATTATGTGTTTTTGAATAAATATTACATTATTTGTTATTCCTTCACCAAGATCTTGTCCTGATAGTTTTCATTCTATAACATTATTCTATGATGTCATAATTTGACACTTCCTTCCACAGAGGGCTTCTAGGAGCCATAATAATTCTAGAATGTAAGATATTGTAGAAAGAATATTCCACCAAAGTAAGGTTTTAATATCAACCCACATTTAAATCCATAGAGAAAGCTCTCAAAATTACTTATAGAGGTATAATATTCCTCCCATATTGATAATATATCTGACAAAAATAAATATATCAAAAACATAACTCTATATCCACACCTTGCTGAATACTTCTATTAAACAATGAGATAAACATTAGATCCTCAAATGATACAATTCATTATGGAACACCATAAAATATTAACTCTTCTTTAATGTATAACTGATTAAGTTGATCAAAATAATAATCACATCTAATGGTAATAAAGTATACTGACTTTGTAAGGTGATTGACTACAAGCCATATAATTCTTTCCTCTATAGATGTTTTGGAGTGTCTGAAATCGATATACATGGTGATGTTTTCATATTTCTATTTTGGTATGGGTAATAGTTGTATCATCCCCTTGGACTTATTTCTCTCACCTTTAACCTTCATACCTACCATGTATGGAGATACATAATTTTCAATATCTAACATCATTATTTCCTACCAAATATACTCTTTTAAATATCTATACATATTTACTCATCCATGATTAATTTAAAACGATGAACTATGAGAATCATACAAATAATATATATATTTTGTTACCAAAGGGATATATACATGGTTATAAAATCTCATTAGTCCAAAAAAATAAACATTTAACTCAAAAACATTTCTTATTGACTTTTACAACCTTACATATTCCTTATATTCCTCTTTAATATTCCCTTGGTTATATAGTTGAACACTTATTTGAGAAAGATAATATTTATCCCCTTCTTTTAAGATTTCAATATTCATCCATTTCATTACAAAAAATATATGATCTTTTCTGATCTATATCATAGGAATGTTAGCATGATCCTTTTGACTCAGTGTAACCACCACCAGGTTCAATTTCCTAGGGTGGAAATCTATTAAGTAGTATTATTTTTTAATCAGTCCCAACAATCTTCTTTGGTGCATAATCAACAATTTTATTGTAAAATAATTTTTCATAATTTAATCATCAATATAAATATCACACCTTTCCAAAAAAAATATAATTCTTTTATATATTAAATAAATAAATTACCACTCCTATCTCCAAATAAGGTGTCGTGAAATTTTTCTCATGAACCATATATTGGTGTGAGGAATAATACATTTCCCTATCATTATACATGAGAAAATATCCAAAACCCCTCTCAAATATATCACTATAGTCTACAATACCTTCTCTATAACAAGGTAATGTAAGGAATGTTTCACTGACTAACCTTCTATTCAGTTCATTGAAAGTTTGATCACATTCATCTTTCTAATAGAACATTTCCCCATTCTGAGTTGACATGGTGTGTGGATTATATAGGTGGGAGAAATTATCCTCATATAACCACTAATATTGATGGAAGAAAGAGAAAGAAAGATCATAAAGACTACCATAAACTGATCAAGGTATTCTGTAAATACTTTATTCATTAAATCCATGAAGATAGAAGGGAAATTTATAAGACCATATGGAATTATAAATAATTAATAGTGTCCGTACAATATATAGAATTCTATTTCAGGTATATGATTTTTCTTGAACCTTAATTTATGACATCAAATACAAAGATCCATCTTGGAATAGTATTGAGATATATACAGTCGATCAAACAAGTAATCAATATGATTAGAGGATAATTGTTTCTGATATTGGTTATGTTATGTTCTTGAAAATTAATCTAGAGTCTCATTGATCCATCTTTATTCATAGAAAACATAAAAAGTGCACCCCATGGAGAAACACTTGTCCGAATGAGTTCCTTATTAATATTCACTAAACGTTGCTTCTTAAATTCTTTCAACTCAATCAAGGCCATTCAATATAGAGTCTTGGAAATAAGTGTAACACCTTTTATGAGTTCTACATAAAACTAAACCTCTTATTCCTATGTTAGTACATGAATATGATCCAAAAATTCATTAATAACCACGAACACAATAGACATATATTTGTTGTTTATTTTATATCCAACCATCTAAGATAATCTCCCTGCTTGAATAGGTATCATGATTCATAAAATGTATATAATTAACATTGGAAGTTTTTATTTTTCATCATATGTATAGGCAGTCATTAAGATTAATGATTATGATTCATACAATGTATATAATTCACTAATAAACATGAAAACAATCGACTCTATATGTGTTCATCATTCCATTATTTGTTTTTACTACAATCTAAATATCAAAATATTGATATGGTACTGTGATACCAATTTAAAATTCCTTTTATATAATAGTCTGGGTAGATATAGATTAAAATAAGATATTAGTAGTTATATATTCAATATTATGTGAATCTTTCAATATGTTTTTATTGTACACCTCATAAAAAATAGTGATATCCGGAGACTTCCCATTATATCTTGGCATAATAGTTTATTGATGTCAATCATCATCAATAAACTTATTATTTGGTAACCGGTTAGAATAATTACCATACTCTTTTAATTTAATGAATTTGAGTGTGGGTTGTATAATATTTAGATATTTCTCTCTATTTACTCCATTAGTTAACTTCTTCCCATCACTTTGAAATTTGATTTCCTGATGAGCTTCCTACCCACAAATTAAATGTTTACTGGTTACTTTCATAAAATCATACCCATGTATGCTTCCACATTTTTATCATAAATGAAATATTATCTTCTTCCATATGTGGTTTTTAGAACTTCCATTTAATTAAATTTATCATTTGTTATCAAAACCATTGTATTTTTTGGTAGCTCTAGTATCTATCTCCACCTTGATAGCACATCGAATGATTTCTTCATAGATACTAAAGTAAATTAAGAATAATTACTTTAAGTTAACTCATTTTAATCCAATTAAGTATAATTGAACCTTACATTGAGGGTGGTTGATAATATCCAATGTTAAACTCAAAAGACATGTAAAATTTTATTCATATGTACTAATAGATTCATAATTTTTTTTACAACTCGAGGAATTACTTCTCTTTTTTTATGAATAATATGAGGAAAATACTTCTTGATAAGTAATATCCAAAATTCACACCACTTTATAGAGTAAATTTATTCATATTTATTTATGTAGTTGATAAAATTACTCCATTGATCTAATTCACCATTAAAATGAAAGACCACCAAAATAACATTCTCATGATTCAGACAATAAAGAATGTAAAATATATTTTCAATGGTACTAATCCTTTATTTAGTAACTAGTGGGTTATATAACCCATTAAAATAAGTTATAAGTTTACTCATGAACGAAAAAATAGATTTTTGTTCCCTCCTTTTTTAATTTGGATGATCATTGTGATTCATAACTTGAAAATGGTGTGTAATCATAATAACCATGTTTTTCATGAAATCTCGTATAAAATTTTTTTTCTCAGGGGGAAATAATTTCATTTTCTATTTCATATAGAATTAACATGATCATTTAATGTTATTTCAATTTAATAAAACCGAAATCATTATGTAAGAATCAATAATCACACTGAGAAACTAAAAAATATTGAAAAATTATTTATTGGTTGTTAAAATCAAGACAAATTCGTCTAAGATAACTTATATTTGACCCTGTTCATTCAGGCTAATTATCAAAAAATTAGGATTCTATCCTATACCTAAAATTTTCCCATGGTTTCTCACTACGGTTTAATCATCCAAGATTCTAAATTTTATCTAAACATTTAGATGATAAAAAATATAAAAAACTATACTTTTTAAAATTGTACATTACATCTGGATAGATAAATATTATTTACATAACATAACGATACATTATAGAATCATATAAGTCTAGTATATTTGGAAACTTGGAAACATAAACAATAGGTTCGTAATAGTTTTGCGTCATCCCTCACTTATATCATCATAAGTATCACCCTTATTAGTAATTTCATACATAAATAATTTCTTCTCAACACGAGAAATGAAACTTAAGAAAGACTAATCTCTGATGCCGTACACGATTTGGAATGGTATATATCTGTAATCAAATAAGCATAATAGGAGAAACATTATTTGAGATCAATATATTAACATTTTAAAACCATACCCTATATATCATGGATCCTAATTTTGAATCATGGGATATATAATGGCACCTCTGTAGGCATGAATCATAAAGGTATCAAAGAAAATGAGCTATGAGATCCTAATATAGGCACAAGACATTGAACTGTGGCATAAAAATAAGTAAAAATATCATTTTCTTATTAGTGAACTATCTTTTCCACTAATATAATAGTGGATTTGTTTCACTCCCGAAACCATCATAGAAGTCCTGTTTCACCCTAAGTCTATTATAATGACCAATGTCCATTACTGATCTGGGTTCACTTCCCCTACTTATCTTATTCATCTCACGATAAATCAATATTAACCCAAATAAATATATCAATATGTAAGTCTCACCCATAACATAATAATAATCATACATATTTGTGATACAAGATTATAAATCATTCCTCATATGATATCCCATTTAAATAAATGGGTTTGATAAACATTTCCCCATGGCATAAACTAAAGAAAAGGAATAGGTTTCATAAACATCATTCCATTGAAAAAATATACCATCCAAAGAAAGAATAAGTATGGTATTCCTGGACCATATTTCTAGTAAATCATATGTAATGTTGAAGGTTGTTGAAATTGATGATTAAAATATCCTCAAATCATTCATGAAGAAAATGACCTTTCTATTTTGAAATCACTTCTATAAAACATAAGAAATTACAAAATATAATAAAAAATATTTTATTTGAACATAAACTTGGTAAAATTATTTATAATAATAAAAAAACCGATTGGTTATAATAGAGTGAAATTCTATTCATGTTATATAAGTTATAAATAATCCATCCTTCCATAATTTTTCAGAAATGGCACAAAGTACCTAATTTTAAAAATTGAAAGAATATTAATTTTAGAATTTTCAAAAAATTAAAACATGGGTTAAAATGAATTTAAAACATCATTAAATAAAACTAAAAACTCCTTAAAATAATTTTTACAAGAAAATTGATATAGAAAAAAGTGTTTTACCATCGAAGAAATAAATAAAATCAATGTTCCTTTAATATTTTTTTGTCTCTCAAGTAAAAAAGGTGTTGAAAATGAATTAAAAGAATGTATTTTTAAAAAATCAACATTTTAGAAGCAAATTCAACATTATCTTGATGTTATTATCATAACAACTTTTCATCATGATATAATCATAAACAATCATGACAGATAATGAAATTGTAGCATAAAACTCAAACCTCCGGTCTGAATTACTTCATTTGATTTTGAAACTCATATATAATAAATTTTGTTTTATAATTAATATTATTATATAATAATACTCATATATATATATATATATAAATCCATTTATGATTTATTTTTAACCTTTCATCATGCATTTAATAATAATTCTTCATTAAAATCACTACTATGGGTGACAACTGTTTTGTTTTTCATAAATGATTTGGTTTGGTAGTATCAGTCCTCCTAATTTTTTCATTATTCAATCATCAACATAATATTAATAATTTTATAAAATAACATATATTTTCATTATAAATATAAATTCATCCATAAAATTTTGGGATAGAAAAATGAATTACACCATTGATGGAGATAGTATGTCGTATATAGACATGAACACTATTTTTATTTTCAAACAAAAGAAATCAAAAATGTATTTATTAGTTCCAATTTTAAATATAATCATTATATAATTTATATGATATATATTAATTTATTTAACCCTCATTTCCATTCAAATAAAAAATAAAAAATAATCATGTCACTAAGTGGTGGTGGTAGTCCAATTGTTCGAAAGAGCAAAGTTATCGATTCCCATAGGCTTGGACGGGAAGAAGGTAAAAAATATTTTATCATTTCATAAGTATAATTTCATGGTAAATGTCATTTATAAATATTAAACTTATAAAAATACTCATGAATAATATATGGTGAGAAAAATGAATTATGTCGCTATGTGGAGACATTAAGCCGTACATAAGCATAAGTGATAGATTTCATTCCAATTTTATAGGAAAGTGGTTGTATACCAGTTATTTCATAATAATAATAATATTTCGGTATATTAATGAAAATATAGTTATTATTTTATATTGAATATACTTTATTTAGTGTATGTAAAAAATTAAATAAATTTTTTGGTTAATGTGACTAACTACTATTTTAAAAGACTCATTTAGATATACTCTAAGGGGATCTGAGGTTGGTATTTTGGGAAGAAATAAAACTATAGGATGTTTATATAAAAGTTTATAAGATTTTTTTGGATATATAATGCTCAATGTGGTGTAAATAATTAAATGGGAGGTTCCATTTTTCAATTGATCTGTGTGGAAATTTTAGAATTTCCCAAATGATTAAATTATAATAAATTAATTCTCACATAAAAGGCCTCCAAATATCAATGATACATAGATATGGTTGTATAGGGTTTTGATCTCATCATCCAAGTTAATTTAAGATTTTTTTATTTTAAACCTTATCATTTTGACTAATCCTTATATAACCAATTTTAAATTTAACTATGGTAATAACTTGTTCAACAATAATTTTTGTAATTTTTACATATAAGGTTACAATTGGCCCATAAATATCCATGTTATTTACTTTTAGACCATATCATATCCCATTTGTATTATTTACCTATTATTGTTATTTTTAATTATTTAATTAATATTATTTTTATAGTATATAATTATTGTAAATATGAACATTGTTCAGGTAGTTTGGGCTAAAAGACATAAATCGAAAAGTTTTAATTATAATATAATTTCATAAAAAAAACATTAAAATGTCATATTCACCTATAAAATTCATGGAACATCACAAATTACACAAATTATATCACTTTTAATTTTTTTTAAATAATTTATTTCATTTTCAATTAATGGAATAAAAACTACTTTGGCATTGTGTAAGAATTTAAAGTAATTATTTAGTACCTAAAATTTAGAAATAAATTTCATCAAATTTATATTTTAATCATAAATAAAGTTACTATTAATATTTGTTCATAATTTTTTCCCAAAGTGATCACATAAAGGACATTTAAAATAACAAGTGTGGCCTTCCATTACATTCTTTTATTTAAATAATATATAGAAACAAATCACTGAAAAGTGTCAATTAAACTAATAAATTTAAATCCTAAGGGGATAAGGGTTGAATTAACTTCATCAAATAAAAATTATGATGAATTCTTAATGATTTATCGTTTATTTTAAAACAAAAATTTACTCAGTTCAACCTTTATCGAGGCGATAATTTTTACATGATTAGAATACATATTGTCCAAAAATAATGTGGAATATTTACCAAATTTGAATTTAAAACCTAAATATATGTAATTAATTTCACATAAACCTTTTTATATGGACAACTAAAAATAATTGTTAACTAAGTGCACAAGATTTATTTATTTTTTTGAAAAATACAACTTAAAGTATAAAACTTGAATTATTATTGTCATATGCATAATAGAAAATATTAAATAAATGTGAATCTTTTTATTAAATATAGAATTTATATATTTAATTAAAATTAGTCTCAAATATTGATCAATTTTTATGAGGTTAAAACTAAATTTCAAAAAGAAAATTTTCTTTTTTAAATATTAATTTTTTTCAAATGATTTTTATATTCATTTAAAATTATCTATTTACCAATGAATTAATTTCATACATGTATAAACCAAAGAATTTTTGAAATTAGTTAGTCCTATTAATATTTGAATATATAATGTTTATGTGATAATAATATTCCCCAGTATGTCATGGTACACATAAAATAATTATTGTCTATACCAAAAAATATCAAAGTGAAATATTTCTTAAAAATTTATAGGTTTTATAGAATCTCTAAAGGGATATTTGTCAAAGTGTTAGTCAATCCCCAATTGTTTTTATGGATTTTAATTACAAATCTTTGAGAAAAGTTATATGTTTTTCACTGTGTTTTTTTATACTTTTATACTGATTTAATATCCCATGAATTTTCTATATTATATTTCTATATAAGTCATTGGACAAACTAATCAAAATCACGATTTTTCATTAAACATATTTTCATTCTTGTGGTACCCCAGTCGTTCTATTTTTCTGTATCTTAATTTTTAATTATTTAGTTATTATCATTCACATAAACTAATCATCTATGTAAATTATGATATTTAATTATATTTTTTGATATTCTATCATTTTAAAATTCTTTACATATAAATCACATTTCAAATGATTAATTATTCAAAGAGTATGTTTTTTGTAGTGGGTATTGATAACCCAAGAAACCTTTATTTAGTTATAACTTTTCATCAAGAACATCCTCTTTCATTTCATGGGTTCTAAAACGCTAATATTTTATTATATTGTATTTTATAATCCTCTTTATGAAAATTATGCTTAATAAAAATGAATATTTTTTACTCTTCTCGCAATTTTTGTTTTAAACATAGGTTATTTGAAAATAATAAAAAGGGGTTTTCATATCACTATCAATTTTTTGTCATACTATTTTCATTTCAATAGGATATAGATTGAATCTTTTCATGGTTAAATTATGCGATAATTTTTATGAATATAACGATTTTCAGAGGATTTTATGTCACATTTTGAAAATTTACTTTTGATGGAGACATGTGACTTTTTATTTTAAATTAATGTTATAAATGATTTCTAAAATATCATTTATGTTTTTATTCCTATTTACATCATCATTTTCAGAATCATTCAACTTAATGGGGATTATTTTTCATGATTTATCTTCTCATATATATATATATATATATGTTTTTCTTGAGGGATTGAACTGATGGGGTCAATGATTTCTATTATTATGATATATTTCAATGCATTGTTTTTTGAGAGATTTCATAATTTATGTCAAAAACAGTCAATATTTTATTTATTTTTATGGGGTTACTTCTTTTTGAAACCATTACCCTTCCTCAAAATGTGTTATTAACATGTTATCCCTCTTATTGATTTGTGGTAAATTATTGAGATTATGTACATTATTATTGAAATATGAATGATAGAGGACAATTTTAATATGTATTTTTAAACTATACACATTATTACTCTAGATGGGTTATAATCATGTAATCAATTTTATATATGGGGATGATCAATGGTATTCAATTATTTTATTTCAAAATAGATTTTTATCATCCAATTAACTATGTATTATTAATCGTCTAGTTCTTATTCTGGATGGGTTATGGTCTTTTTATCACTTTTATTGACCTGAGTAAAATCATTGACATCCTTGATGATTATTATCTTCCAATTCATATAGAGTATTTAATATAATTTCATATATTTCAATGTAAAGATATCAATGTGTTTATTCAATAAGAGGTTTCTTAGGGAATTATATGAAAGATATTATTGACACTTATGAATAATGTAATGGAATTAATAAGGGGATAGGTAGGGTTATACATTATATAAAACCTCAATGAATCAAAAGTTCTAATGAAATAAAATAGGTTGGGTTTTGGTTTATGTTTTTCCACATAACAGGATAATATCTTAGAACAAGTGTAACACCCCAACCACAGGAGCCTAGATCTGGTACATAACTTTACTAAATTGGTATGATTAAAAGGAATCAAATCCTGAAGGACCGATTAGTTTACTAGTTTTTGAAAACTAGATTATATAAATGATACCCATATTATATTGGGAAATATAAATAAAAACATGATACATTATAAAATTAAATAAATAAAATCCTTTAAAGCTTATTCAAAGACTTATTCTTAGCATCCTTGGGAAATGAAACATAATAAGGGTGAAATCAAATTTTCAGTAATGTGGAATTAAATATGAATTGATGAGAATAGTGAATATGGAAAGGTAAATAATTGATAACATGTGCCATTTAGAATAATAGATATGGCATAATCAACAAGTAAAGGTAAAAAAACTAAAACACATTCTATTTTATCAATAAACATAGAATTGAATACATCTCTAAATAATTCAATGATGAAAATATCATAGATAAAAAAACAGAGCCTAAATAAGGGAAATATTTAATTAATGGGCTCCATGTTTCCTAGGTACATGGTACCTTTACTGATAAGTTCTTTCACATGACAGTTTAAAATATTGGGTAAAATTCCATCTAATTTGGAAAACTAATTCATCTCATGAGACTACCAATGCATCAAATGCCTATCGATAATACAGCCCCACCTATGTCATACCTATCCAAATAACTCCTCATATATCAAGTAATATATTTAATTCATGAACAATTATCCTTATATGATTTCCACATTAAATAAAAGATACAAATTTATCAATAATTCATCATTTAATCGGACAACTTTCAAATCGAACATCGTTTGTAAAATGGTGTATTGTTTAGGAAAAAATAAAATAAATTACATGACAATATGTGAATTTATGAAAAATTTAATTTAAAAAAATTATCCTAAATTAAGTGATTGTTATATGACAAATTTAACAATCACAAAAGAAAGTGAGATTTCTAATGTAATCATTAAACACACTCCTGAGGAACATAATCTTTTAACATTCCAAAGTGTCCCACACAACATTAAAACATCTGTAGATAATCTCCAGGAAGAAATAACCATAAATTAATGTTTTAATACCATAATATAAATTATTCATTGTATAATATTTAAACATTTCTTTAGAAACACCACACAAAAGAAGTATGCGGTGAATATAAAATTTGTCTCACATACGTAAAAACTAAGATGAAAATTCCTTACCATTTCCTTTACTATTATTGTGTGGTACTTAAACTCCAATATATTTTTTAAAACATGTTAATGACATAAAATATAACCATAATAATATTTTTAATATCATATATTATATTTTCATAATATATTATTTCCCATTTCATAACGATAATTCATTATTTCCACTATTTCCGGTGTTAATTGTCTAGATTTTATAGTATGTTTCGGCATGTTAATTATTGTTCCTATTAATTAGATAAAAATTTATCATATATAGAATATAAACCATGGAATAAATATATATCTATTCAGTATATTTATTCACAATAATAAATAAAATTTTGTTAAAAGAAAGGCACCTTTCATGGTGATGGTAGGCCGTACATACAGATGAACAATACATTCATTTAATTTTCATTTTTAAGAGAATTAGTAGTAAATGATATATATATATATATATATATTAATTATATTATAATGTTTATGTCATGTATGTGATGTTTTTTAATTAAAACCATCAGTTTTTACATTTCATGTATAACATGAATGAATCACATCGCTTTGAGGAGGCAGTAGATGACATTTTCCCAAACGAAGTTATCTTATTTCCAAAAAAGGGAAATCATGATGTTACGTATTACATAAAAATTAAAGAAGCCTAAATAAAAAATAAATATTATATATATCATATTAAAATAGTTATTACATCATAATTTACAACTACTAAAGGTTGTAAAGGAAAAGGACACAATATCATTTTGTGAGGCGGTAGTTTTCCTTGCACGAATAGTAAATTAGTTACCCATATTATGGATGTTTAGTTATAAAATTTAAATTATACTAGTTTTATTATGTAATCATGGAATAAGAATATTTGGGGGGGGGGTTGATATTGAAAATAATTCTAAAAACCTTGAAGAAGGATGTCATCTATTCTTTGGGTAACTCATCTTGGTTTTCTCCGAAGGGAAAAATTTGATGGGTATATTCCTAGAAGAAGGATTATAGAATAAGTGGAGGTATTTTTTTAATATTATTTGAGAATATTTTGGGGGAGAAAATGGTCTTGAGATGCATGAATAAACAAGAGGGGTGGGAGCTTTTTTATAGTGGAGGAGGAGTGCCATTCTTGTTAATTTTTTAAAAAAGAATTCCTAAGATGTTTACCCATTTTGTAGTGACTAAAATAGTGGTAAACTACCAATATAAATTATTATAATGTCTAATTATGGCCATTAAATATATTTTGGATATGTTTCTATGTATTTTGGGCTCTTAAATTTAAGGTTTAGTCCTTTGTTAAGCTATTTTGTCTCTTAATTGCTATAATTAATTTTAATCACCTTAACTAATATTATTGGTCAAAAAATAATTTAAATTATTCTAATTAAAAATATCTAGACCATTTTTTTAATTATTAAATAAATAAGTGGAAGAAATTAATTTAAAAGTAATCCCACAGACGGGATGAAAATACATTTTTTTAAAAGTAAAATTATTCAAATGTTTGATGAGTATTTATTTCTAATTTAAAAGTGAAATTTATTATAATATAATAAATTAAATGAATATATAGAAGTTTTATTTAAAATAAATTTAAAACAATATATATCCTTATAAATAATTTAGAAAAAAAACAGTCTTGTATTAAAATTCCACAATTTTCACTATTCATCAAAAAATAAACTTAACAGGAAAATAAAACAAATCAACCTATTTTTTTATATTTTTAGTTTGAAAATGTAGTTTATTTTCTAATAATAAATTCATAAAATGAGGTAAATTCAAATTTAATTTTTGTACACCATTAAAATGATGTAAAATTTCCTTTATAAATATATAGGTTTTTATGCGTAACATTGGATTTGTTCTTATCTTATTCTTATCAAATCTATTGGATGAATGAAAAAAATATTTGATTTAATATATAATATATAATATATAAATTTACTTAATATCACCCATTAATAGTAATTAATTTAATTTATTAGGACAAAATGACTTTTTGAGCATATAAATTTTTTTGTAAAAAAATTCCTTTTATATTCAACATGTTATTATATTAATTTATAATTAATTTTTGACCAATAAATTGAACCATATATCTTACAAAGATATTTCATATTATTCATAACCACCATCTTAATAGTTATATTATATATTATTATATTAAATTTTAATATATTGATAATATATAATTGATCGGCAAAATATGGCCTTGGGTGTAGTTCAATTCATTAAAGAAAGTCATAGTTGTGTGTAACCAAAACTACTAAAAAAATTCATTCTTTGTGTAACGAAATATAAAAAAATATTTAATGTAATAAAATATATAGGATAATTATTTTAAATATTAAAGATATCATAAATTCATGGGATGATATGTTCCTTTAAATACTTGGTGATGCGTGTAATGGAAGCAATTTAATACGAAGTTCATACTTTAGAATTTCAGGGTGTTATGTTCTCCCCAACTTAATTAAACTGAATAGTAATTATTTAATCAGGATCTCATTAATAAAGGGATTGATATTTTAAAATAATATTGGTTAAAATTCCACATCATAAATAAGGTTGACAACACATCTTCTTAATAAGAAAAAAATAAATGCAAAGGTCACCACAAAACTGGGCTTTCGAATAAGATAATATTTATTAGAAAATCGACATAGAACGGAAGCATAACTATCATATTCTGATGGAGAGTGATATATAACATGTTTAGTTTAATGTTATTTACTTTAAAAAATTAAACTAGTTGTGATATTAAATGTTATTTATATAATGAAAATTGTTGATAATAAGAAACAATTACCATTATAAGACCTTTTTTCCCAAGAGTAGAGAAATTATTTCACTCTTATATGATAGTTAAATATACATTTCTATAAACATAATATTTTCCATATATTATTCCTTGAACTACTTATACTTTATCTCTCAGCATATGATTCCTCATACATTAAAGTAAAACATTAATATCTAAAACATCATTCAATGATGAACTTAACCAATTATTCAGTTCCAAGGTAGTCAGTAGTATATAATTTAATTTATCCAAATTTATAATCTCTTTATTTAAATATAATTATCTCAAAATCATGAATATACTATTGGATATCTTTCCCTTAACCATGTGTTTCACAAAATATTTTAACTTACTACTAAATCATCTTTCTTATTACCCTTAAACATGTGATCCCAAATAGATAGTGAAATATTACTATAGTAAAATACTTATATATTTCATAACTCTTATATCCAGCACATCATTTATAATATTATGAAATAACATAATTATTGAATCAAAAAACAACCCCATTAATCACTCCACTTTTGTTGTATAAATAACATAAACATGACATTGATCCCTTAGCTTCATCAAAGCAATATTTATTGATTCTTGGCGAATTTTATTTCATAGTGGCCCATCTACCTCTAGTTATATCTACAAATATTATCCTTTTAATTATTTTATTTGAATTTGTTTTCTGGGGGACCCATTTCTTATCACTTATACAAACTTCTATTCCTATTAAGAATTTCCCAAGGTGATTCTATCAAATTTTATCACTTGATGGATATTTCTTAGTCATCTTATTTCATTCATTCTATTTCTCATGGTGTTAATATTACCTCTTCTTCAATTTATTCGCCTTAAATATATTGATCATATAAAATTCCTTCGCCATTTATATAGAATATAAAAATATTTCTTCATATGATGAAAATGTCTGAACAACCAGTGGCCTTTATAGATCAACAAGAATTGGATTACTAGTCCCACTAAATTCTTACAACTTTTATCAAGTAATGTGATCCCACATATTATATTCTACCCCTGTAATAGGTTTCTCCACACAGAAAGAGTTATTTTTCACAACATAATTAAGATTCCTTGGAATTTATATAATTTTCTCTATTCCAATACTTATTGTATTGGTTTCATCATGAAGGAAATATCTACATTTTACATGAGTATTTACACCATTCATCCTTCCAAGAGCCATTTTTAAACAATGGATTAAAATGGATATGGTTATAGAGTCATAATATATAATTCTAAATATTTAATATGTCATGAAATTAATTTAGGCATAATAAATCATAGAGTCATAAATTTTGGTTTCTTTATGGACACTTTACATTTAAATCCTTCATAATGGGTTGTAAAAAATTGAGAACTATCCTAAGATTATCTCCAAGGAGTGTCAAAATTGGTCCACAATAAGTCCTGTTGTCATGTTCTAGGATACACTGAGTCAGACCTGACAAAACTTTTCAGACATGTCACTCTTAGGTATATATGTTCCATAACCACATCCACTTGTAGTATCTAGAAAGGGATATATTTATAAGGCTACCCACAAAATATATACCTAATTGAAATTCACAAATATTATTCTATAATTAAACTCAATATCTAGGTTAGGTTTATGTTCCAAATTCTATGTTTTCAAAATATTGTTTCCAAATTTTCTACTAAAATATCTCTCATACAAACTGTAATACCTTGGCCCCAAAAGCCTAGAGTTAATGCCTTACATTATTACATCGACATGATTATAAGGAATCAAATCCTGAAGGAATGATCAGTTTAGAAGTTTTGAAAAAATATACTACATACATGATACCCATAAAACAATGGGAAATATAAAATAAAACATGACACAAAATAAAATGAAATAAACTACATTCTTTAATAGTTATTCAAAGATTTATTCTACATAACATGGAAAAGGAAACATAATAATGGTGAGATTAAATGCTCAGTAAGGGTATTTAATGTGGTAGAAAATATTTATTTACTATAATAACCAACATGAAACGGTAAATTACTGATAACACATTCCATTAGAGTGACTAGATAAGGCATAATTGATATGACAATGTATGTTACTGAAAGACATGTCATATAATCAGTAAAATGATAATATAATATATCCATAGATATGTAAAAGAAAAAATATAATGGATAAATATAAAATGAAAATAAATTTTGTTAATTATTAAATATGTTATTCCATTTTTCCTAGGTATACGATAAATTTATTGGAAAGTCCTTTCCCATGATAATTTAGCATATCGGGTAAAAACCCATTTAATTTGGACAACTAATCAATATCATTAGACTATAGATGCGGCGAGGGGATATCTATTACCAGGACACACCCATTTATCACATATACAAGTAAGTACTCATGTATCATGTGATAAATTTAATTCCTTAAAAATGTGTTTAATCAAATATTATTATTGAATAAAATATACATATTCATCAATAATTCCACAGTTTATCAAATAACTATCAAAGTGAACACCATATGTAAAATGATATATGGATTATTGAATAATAATTTTAATTTCATGAGAATATGTATATTTAGGAAAATTAAATTTATCATAAAAATTATCTTATGTAAAGTGATTGTTTCAAGAGAAAATGTTACCATTAAAAATATTCTTGAGGAAAACAATCTTTAAACATTTCCAAGTGCACCATACCACATTGAACCATTTGAATAATAATACATATGGTAGAATAAAATTAAATTTATCTTTAAATCCAATGAACATAAAATTATTCATTATATAATATATTAAAAGGGATATTAAATACACCACACAGAATATGTAATTCGTTAATATGACCTTTATCTTGTAAATGTAAAAAGTGAGATGAAAATCCACAATCTTATCCTTCAATTTTTTGTGATATTTAACATAATGTATAGTGTTTTAAAACATATTAAAAACTTATAATAGAACCATAATCTTATTTATAATTTTTTATATTATCTTTCTATAATATCTTATTACCTTTTTGTTAATAATCTTTCATTATTTTAACTATTTTCTGTGTTAATTGTCTTGTTTTTAAGGAATGTTTTGACGTGTTACATATTATTCCTAGTACATAAATTCTGATTAAGATATATATATATATATATAAATAAAATTTAAACCATGATGTAAGTATATATTTATTTATAATTATCCATAATAGTGGGAGATAGTTAATGAGATGCACCATTCATGGAGACGGTAGGTCACACGTACGAATGAACAGTACTATCATTTTTTATAAGAAATAATTAAATTTAAATTTGACAAATTTATATTCATATTATAAAATAATTATAATATTTCATTCGTATATGTCACATAGTTCTGTTAATACCATCCTTTATATATTCTCTTTATAGCGTGAATGAATCACATCACTTTGAAGAGGCTGTAATCCACACTCCCAGAATGAAATTTTGGTATTCACTAAAATTGGAATGCATTAAGGTGTGATTTATAAAAAAATATATAATAAAAATATACAAAAAATATAATATATATCATATAAAAATATAATTTCCATAATAATTCCCTACCATCAATAGTGGTAATTAAAAATGAAAGACATTGTTTTGTATAGTTGTAGTCTTCTATGCACAAATGGTAAGTTCATTACCCATTTTAACGAGTTTGTGTATTTTTATGTAAGAAACCTAGAAAAAACATAGAAGTATATTTAGGATAATTGTTTTGTTACATAATCATGTAATAATTATATTTTATGGTGTGTATAATGAAAATAATGTAAAGATATTGAGGAAGGATGTAACCTCTTCTTTTGGTAACACATTTTAGCTTGTACAAAAGGTGTTCCATGGATGGATTTTCTACCATATATAGGATTCTAGGATGATAGGAGGTATTTTGGGTTCTTATTTTAGTAGATTTAGGGTAATAATATTGGCTTGATATTTGGGAATAAAGGGTAGGATTGTGTTTCTTTTTATTGAGGAGGAGGAGTGTCATTCTTGTAAATTTTGGAAAAGTGAATTCTAACCATGTTTTCCCCATGAAAAGTGGATCTAGTAATGGTAAAAATAAATCCCAAGGTCTGATAGGTTCTAAATATTGCCATAAATGTTCTTTTTTATTAGTTTATATGTCATTTTGGATCTCAATTTTAAGGCTATGTCCTTTATTATGCTAATTTTTCTCTTAATTACAATAATTAATTATAATGAATTTTAATAATATTTTGGGGAAAATAATAATTTTGACATATTATAAATTATAAATTATTATGATTCCAAATATGGAATCAATTTTTCCAAATTCCAATCTCTTAATTGTTAGAATTTAAATTAAAAATAAGCCCACAAATGGGATGAAAATGCATGTTTTTAATGGAAAAATATTCAAATGTTTTCTACGTTTTTATATATAATTTCAAAGTAAAACTAATTATAATGACCTCACTTTAATTAATTTATTTATAATTTATTTAATTGGATTTAAAAACAATTTAAAATATAATTTATCCATAACTAAATCTGATAAAAATATTTTTCAATTAAAATTCAATATTTTTCACTATTAATCAAAAAATGAAACATCATAGAAAAATAAACAAAATTAACCCTTACCTATTTTTTATATTTCAATTTTATTTTTTTTCATATAAGATTTATAAAATTATAAAAATTATTGTTTAATTTCACTGCTCCGTTAAATGATGGTAAAATTGCCTTTATAAAAATATTGGGTTTTATGTGTAATATTGGATTTGTTCTTATGTTATGCATATAAAATATATTATATGAATATAAAATAAAATTATTTAATATATGAGATATATATTACATTAATATCACCACCTAATCCTAAATAATTTTATTTTTTTGGATAAAATGAAATTTTGATCATATAAATAGATTTTTATCCAAACATTCCCTTTATATTCAATTGGTTCTTATATTCAATAATTATTAATATATAAACAATGAATTAAACAATATATTTTCACAATTTATTTATTCATATTCATTAACACTAACATAATGTCTAGGTTATATATTATTATATTAAATAATAATATATTAATAATATATGGTTGTTCGATAAAACTTATCCTTGTGTGGAACATAAGACATTGAATACTATCAATGATGTGTGTAACCTAAACTAATGAAATAATTCATTATTACATGTAAAAAAAGATAACTCAGGGTTTTATTGATTACAATCTATATAATAGATTGGTTTAAAATTTTAAATATATCATAATATAAGGGGTTGTTATTTCCTTTCTACACTTGGTGTTGCGTGCCATACACATTATTAAATATAACATTATTATTATAGAATTTCTTGGTGTTACAAAGGTCTTGAAAATAGTTTTTTTATGACTACAATTATCTATTCAAATATAATGAGATTGGTATTTTTCATATCCATATTTTAATTTATTGTCAATGATATAAATTTCTCCCAGTTTCATGTTGATTTTTTATTATTGTTGTCAATATATTCCGGACATAATACTTATACTATTTTTGTTATATGATTTACTCAGTTTTATGTTTTCCATTTTTTTCCTTGATATCACCCTTTATTATGATTCAATTTTCCAATGTTATAATGAAAATTAGTACATGTTAAATATTTTGAAGGATAAGATGAATGAAATAATATATAGGAGGTGATAGAGACTCAATATATATAATTAATTTCATATATATAGTGGAGAAATGTATATTTTCTACAAATAACAAGGGTTTTTTATGTTTATGTACTTTTATAATTCTCTAAAGATCAAAAAGTGAAAATATCTTTTGGATATACGAGATAAAGTTCTAATTGTTGATTTTTTAGTTAAGGATGGTTATATCAAAGATTTTAAGTCTTGTTTTAATGTGGGTGTTTAAAGTATTTGTTTCTAGCGCTGAATCTAGGTTTTCATGTTTGAGTAATAAAATTTGGTATACCAAGATTAGTTTAGGTATTTTTAGAGGCTAGGATGTTAGTTGAGAATAATTTCCGGGTCTGAATGTAAGTGTTGAACATAATGTCAAAGGTAGAGACAACCATTTTGGAATATATATGGTTTAATACTAACGAAATAATTCTCACATTATTTGGGGACTTGTAAGAAGTCGGTTTTTTACTCAGGCATGGATCCTATAATTTTAGGTATAAATATTTACTTTTGACCTAATATGGATTCCTAAGTGGCTAGATAAGGACTCAAGGGTGTACAAGGAATGTTCAGAGTCTGGAACCCAAATTTTTGGAAAAAACAAGCTTGGTGCACTATTTAGAGTAAACCGTTGAATAATTCTGCATGGTTTGGAAAACTGTGTGGATTGTGTTTTTCCAAATTAAGACACCTCACACGGTTGGTGCATGACTGTGCATACGAACTATGTGAGCACCCTTTTTTCCTGATTCATGAGAATGGTTTGTGCACAATTTGATAAACTACGTGGAAAAATAGTATAAATTATATTTTAAGGGTAAGATGTCATTTTTTTCTAATAATATAACTATGACAACTCTATCTTCCCTAATCTGAGATAATAAAATATTAATATATTTCTCTCTCAATTTGGGCCTTTTTGAAGATCTATCCTTTGAGTAATGAGATATCCTTCATATGGAAACTGATAGAGATTCCATTCATCATGTTGGATGTGTAACAATATGTATTCAAGTCCTGTTGATCCATTCTCCCTCTCTTTTATTATCGACCTAGTTATCATGGATTGAGAATTTTTCACATTTTCATATATCTAATCCGATATGATCAAAATCAAGTTCCAATACCAGAGGAGAATGATCATAAAACCCTAAGGTGGGTGGTGTAAAACTTATCTCTAATGTTTTTTGGTTTTAGATCTTTCATCTGGGCCCCATTGATTTCATCAAGTGCCATTTATGGAATTAATATGAAATAATTATAGTTTTTAGAAACATATGGTTTTGATCTTTATAAATAAATGATTTATTATTTGTGGTTATGACTACAACTCCATCCCTTCCATGACAAAGGTTATGCCATAATTAGGATTTTAGTTTTTTGACATGTTTGAGAAAACGTTCAGGTGAGCCCTGTCTTGAACACTCTAGGGGTAAGATTTTTTATATTAAGTGGAATGTTTATATTGTGAATTTAATAATGTAATGTTATATGTATGCTTACTAGTTGACCTGCCTATGGTATGTTCTTCAAATGAAAAATAAATATAAAATGGAAATTGGAATGTATATTGAGTATATGACTTGACGATATTGAATGTGAAATAATAGTAGGATATATATATGTAGAGAACCTTACCACATTAACAGAAGGTAGAATAATAAACCATTAATATGGAAAATACCTTAAATGGATTAAATAGTTTCAGTCTACTTGGC
This sequence comes from Viscum album, assembly GCA_963277665.1. Taxonomy (NCBI): domain Eukaryota; kingdom Viridiplantae; phylum Streptophyta; class Magnoliopsida; order Santalales; family Viscaceae; genus Viscum; species Viscum album. The sequence goes on from OY728137.1 coordinate 921,579,219, forward strand.
CTTGGATTCTGATTGGGGAATGCCCTATGAACTCTGGAATCCCATTCAAATTAAAGGATACAACTTTCCATGGTTGAGAAAACATATATCCTGATCCATGAATATTATTGGATGTCTGTAATGACACCATAGGATCCATCCATATAATTACAGTATTCCTTGGATACACTCCTTGGCTCCATCATTGACATATAGGTGCCATGGTTATAGCCTATAGGGCCCTGCCTCTACTTAGGCCCATCTTACCATGAACGATCACCTTGGATTCAGTAGGCACCTTATTGAGGAATACCATGGAATATGCTCCTTGGATTACACTCTTACCCCATTCCAGGCAATAGATATTACTGAGTAGGCAACGCTTGAGGTATACGTTGTCTTAGTTGTCACCATGGTACTTCATTATTAAATATCATAAATCATGGTTTCCTTGTTGCATCATGGGACCTTCACTATTTATAATATATCAAGTTGATGTGAGTGTTGGATATGTATCACGAAACAAATAAATATAAAACTATTAATTACTTAATTAAATGAACTGCTTCCATGTTCATACACTACCTGAGGGATGAAGCTGGTACAAGGGTATTTAGCTACATTGTACTTATTTAATTTATATATTCATGTGTACCCAATGTTACATTTCCATTACAAAGGTGGGATGTTATAGACACCATTTCTTATATCCCATTGAGATTTATCTCACACCCTCTCCTTGAGCCATTTGGTACCCCATGAATATTATATGGTTTCAGGTGTTGACGAAGGGAAGCATACAACTTCGAACACTTGATTTCTTACTATTTAGTATGTAACATTGCAACGCCACAACCCCAGAAGCCCAGAGTTAGTGAATTATTATGTATCATTGGCATGATCACCAAATATAATGTCTAAAAAGACCAATTAGTTTAGTAGCCTTGGAAGTACTAGACACATTAATAAGGTTTACATTACAAAATAAAATGGAAAACTACAACAAAATTGTTTCCATGGAAAACACTTAGATACCATAGACTATCCCTACAAGTCAGTTATAATATACTTCTTCGCATCCAGGGAAAAATAAAACATAGAAAGTGGTGTGATCAAATGCACTGTAAGAATAACAATATAGCATAAATGTTCATAAATAAGCATAAACATTTAAGGTGATGTATAAAAATAAAAAAAAATCCTTTTCAAGATAAACTTCATCATTATATAAAAAATATAAATCAAAATAATACCATTTTATCACTCACATGGATATTCTACTAGTCGAATAATCATATGCAATATCAACAACCACTTTCATAGTGATTGAATGCATAATTCCATACTTTCATAACCACATAGTGAAGGCCTTCTGCCAAGACTACAAATAAGATTTTTTCAAGGCTTTGTTACAAGACACTAGTTTGTCTCCTGAGACCTACCGATGCATCGAGGTGCTATAGTGGGCTCCACCCATCATATACTAAGTCCAATGCATTGCTCATATGAAAAGTATTAAACATAACATAAACATTCATATTAAAACTAGCATAAAAAATGTCAATAATTTATCAATAAACCCTAAATGGTATAAAAATAACACATCCACAGTCACAAATATAAAAAACGTTCAAAAAAATATGGATGATTTGCATCATGATAAATCAACTTCAATCAAGTTGAAAATATATCAAAGGATGTCGACATAGATAAAATTAAACAATTTGAAAGAAATACCACTTTCTATTTTGAAACCATTTAAAGAAAAGAATCTATTTTGTGAATATTCTTATAAGCTTGTAAAGGATGCTTCGATGATGTTATAATAGTGTAAAATAGCCGCACCCACCGTATATGTTAAAAACAGGCATTCTTACCTTAATTTTGTTGAAAAGGTTATAAAGGACCTTGTTTGGAAAATGATAGAAAGATTAATTTATAAACCTCTAATAAAATTCAAAAAATGGTATAAATGACTTTAACCCATATTCTATAAAATATAAAGACTGTTTTGAAATATATTTTTAAGAAACATGGATGTGGATGATAAATAGGTCCAATTAGATTAATACATATAAACAACCTTAGAAAATGAAGATGTTGTGAAATTAACCCTTACCTTGTACTTTTCCTTGGTACAGGGTTGGTTAAAATATTGTATAATGGTAAAATAATCATTATTAAATTATACAAGAATCACATACATTAATATGATATCATATATGATCTTTTAATATTTCTTTGTTAATAATATTTTAGTATTGTCGTAATTTCGAGTGTCAACTAATTCAGTTTCCTTTATATGATTTGTTACATAATTAATGTTTCTTATGGATCATATGTATCTTATTCATTTTCAGAATGATATTAAGTCTTTAAACACTATTTTTAATCAACTAATGAAAATTAGTCTTGAATGGATATGATGGCGAGTGAATCTCATCACGTTCGTGGAGACGGTAATCTGTACGTACGCACGAGCGACAATATCATCCTATTAATATGTAAATAATATATAATTGGATGCTATATAATATATAAAGAATAATTATCATGTTATATTTATTATTTAAATCAATTATACATCATTATTATACCCATCCAAATAATAATGTATTGAATAACAACTACACCACAACATGGAGACGGTAAGCTGTACGTACGCATGTATGGTGACATGTCATTCAAAGGATGGATAGAATAATGAATATGATTGTAACATATTTATAATAACATAAATTTACATAGAAGATACTGGAGTTATTATTTTAGAATGTAAATAACAAATAAAGAAGAAGTGGAAGAAGAAAGGAACTTGAAAGAGATGATAAAATATTTACCACTTCTTCTGGTTCTTCCTTTTCATTTGATCAAAAGGGCTCCTTAGGATGGATTTATGACTAAAGTAATGCCTCTAGGATGAAGTTAGGAGAGTTGAGAGGGTTTTTGGGTAGGGTTTGGCTGAGTCAAAAGGCTTTGAAGATGTGAATTTTAGGGAATGGGGAGTGCCCTTTTATAAGAGGGGTGAGGGGAACATTGGGAAAAGCTAGAAATATTATTTTATAATAAATTCATTTTCGGTTTATAATGGCTCCAAAATTAATTATTTGAAATATAAGCTTGGGATAGGTCTAAAAACAGTCAAAAATAGGTTTTAGATAGGTTTAGGTCACTATATTAACTTTATATTTTATATTTAACTCTTAGTTAAATAGTTTGACATTTACCATGCCTTTTGTGGTTTTATATTATATGGTTAATAGAAAAACTATAAACAATAAAGAGAACCTTTATTGGTTCATTAATGACATATATAATATTATTTAAGACCTTTTTCTGAACCTTTGATTTTTTTGGAATTCAATATCAATTAATAATATAATATTTGTTTTCAAAAACTCTTTTATGTCAATTTTGACACTATTTGGTATTTGGTTTTTTCTAAATTCATAATAGCATAATTACTTGGAAAAAAATCCATCTAAATAAACATACCATGTCATATTAACCTAGAAAATTAGTGGAATTCATTAAAAGTCTCAAATTTCATTTATTTTTATATTTATAATATAAATTATTTTAATCTTTCATTAATACAGTAATTAATGCATCATCATTGTGTCATAAATAAAATTAATTATTTAATGTTTAAAAAGTATAAATAAAATACCATTATATAAAAATTATTTTTATCTTTCTAATTAATATTTATAGTCTAATTTATCTTATGGGTGACCCTGTATTAAAATTTTATTATTTATTAAACTTTGAATTTAACACGTTTAACTCTTCTAAGAAATAAAGAATAATAAATGTCCTAATCTATTTCAAGTGTTCCTAAAGGATCATATTTTATTCCTAAGGTTGTTTTTGGTCTAATTATACTTATCCAATAAAATTAGGACATTTTTTAGGGTAATAATAATATCATTTTTACCCTTAATTATCCTATTTACTTTTAATCGTGGTAAACAAAAGTTACAAGTTACTATTCACCATGAATTATTTTTATCTTGTTGAACCAGATTTTACATACTGATATCAATCATGTCTCTCATATTTTTGAAATTCAACTCACATAAGCGGTAAAATTACGTTTTATGTAAATTTTAAAATGCTCCTAGGATGTGGGTAAAAAATAGTAAAAGGTTTAATAAAATCTTTATATATAAAAAATTATTATAAATTGAATCGAAATATTTATGTTGAACTTATACAGGTATTATGTATCTATATTGACCTAAAATATTTTTAAATAAAATAAATAATTATTTAAATTAAAATTATGTTTAAAACTATGACTTAGTGTTTTTCAGTATTCATCAAAAATTGAATGTTTTTAGAAAAATACCATAAATTCACCCTAAGATAATTTTGATATTCGGAATCCAAAAATAAAGTACATTTTGAAAAATAAAATTTATAACATTTCAAAAATTGGGTATTAATATTCCTAATAGCTATTTTGATTGGTTGTGGTGTGTTAGAACTCGAAGTTTCGTACAACACACTCTATTCTATTATTCAAAGAGAAGCGTACTGTGGAAGCTTGGGGTATTACATTATCCCCTCCTTCAAATAATTTCATCCTTGAAATTTCTAGAATATTACTACATGAAAATACTTGGGTGGTTCTTCCTTATAATTTCCTCAGGTTCCCACTTTGCCTCTTTCATCTTATGGTTTCTCCATTGAACTTTTACCTGTTGATTCATCCGGTTTCTCAGCACTTGTTCTCTTGTATCATGAATTTTGACAGGCTCTTTACAATAAGGCATATTGAGTTCTAGTTCTAATTCCACATAGGTTAGTACATGTGTTGGGTTAGGCATGTATTTACTCAACAATGATACATGGAACACATCTTGAACTTTGGAGATACTTGGCGGCATTTCCAAATGGTAAGCTACATCCCCAATTCGTTCTAGAATTTCGAAAGGTCGGATGTACATGGGACTCAATCTACCCTTCTTACTGAAACTTTTAACACCCTTCCCTGGGGATACCTTCAAGAAAACATGATCTCCTACCTCAAATTCCAAATCCTTACATCGGTTATCGACATAGCTCTTCTGCCTACTTTGTGCTTCTTTGATGTGGTTTTGGATTACCTTCACCTTTTCCATCGTTTCCTCCACAAGTTCTGGGCTTACAAGTTTTATTTCACTAAAATCATCCCAAAAGGTTGGGGTGAGACATCTCTTTCTGTATAATGCTTCATATGGTGCCATCTGAATACTTTAAATGAAGCTATTGTTATAGGAAAATTCTACTAGAGGTAAATATTGATCCCACATTCCTTGAAAGTCAAGTGAGCATGATCTCAACATGTCTTTTATAGTTTGAATGGCCTGTTCTGATTGTCCATTAGTTTAGGGGTGGTAGGCAGTGCTCAAACAAAGGTTAGTATCTAGGGATTTCTGATGACTTTTCCATAATCTTGATGTAAAATGGGGTTCATGATCAGAAACAATCGATAGTGGTACTCCATGAAGTATTACAACATCATTAATATATAGTCTTACTAAACGTTCAAGTGATAAATCTTATCTTATTGTAAGAAAACGTTCTGGCATGGTAATACGATCAACAATGACCCATATTACATCGTTCCATCTAAGAGTCTTTGGTAGTCCCATGAAAAAATCCATCGTAATATTATCTCATTTCCACTCAGGTATGGGAAGTGGTTGCATGAATCCTCCAGTTTATTTCCTTCCAGATTTCACTTGTTGACAAACCATACATCTTGACACAAAATTAGAAATATCCCTCTTCATTTTGTCCCACCAAAAATGTTATTTCAATTCTCTATACCTCTTAGTGATACAAGGGTGTATAAGGAAATTGGAACTATGATCCTCATCCAAAAGTTCCATTTTTAGATCAGGTATATCGGGAACACAAAGTCTCTTCCAAAATTTCAGAATTCCATCTTCATACACAAAGTCACTCAATCTCCCATCATTCACAACTTTAATCTTCTTTTGAAACTCTTCATCATCAGTCTGAGAACAATTTATCCTTTCTAGTAATGATGGTTTGGAAACCATTTGTAAAAGCATTGATGTTTCACCTTCCATGGTGATTCCCATATCCATCATTACTAGATCCATGTATATAGAATCCTTTTCAACTCTCATCTTGTTCAAAATTCCATGATATTTTCTGCTCAATGAATCTGCCACCTTATTTTCCTTCCCTAGTTGGTAGTGTATCATGCAATAATAATCCTTGAGTAGTTCAAGAACTCTCTTTTTCCTCAAGTTGAGTTTTTCTGTGATAAAATATACTTCAAACTCTTTTGATCGGTATATATCTCCCATTTTTCACCATAGAGATAATTCCTCCATATAATCAAAGAAAATATTATAGACTATATCTCAAGATCCTGAGTATGATAGTTTTTATCCTGAATTTTTAGCTGTCGTGATGCATAGGAAATAACCCTATCATTTTGTATAAGGACACAACCACGTCCTTTCTTTGATACATCACTATAAATATCAAACTCATCATTCCCCATTGGTAGAGTAAATATAAGAGAATTAACTAATATTCTATTCAATTCTTCAAAACATTCTTCAAATTCTTTTTTCCAATAAAAATATAGCCCTTTACATGTGAGATTAGTTAATAGGTTTGCCAATGGGGAAAAATTCTAGACAAAATGCTGATAATAACCTGCTAAACCAATAAAACTACGTACCTCGGTTATACTTGTCGGTGCTTGCCATTCTTGGAGTGCTCTTGTATTTGATTGATCAATGAGGATTCCATCCTTAGAGACGATATGGCCAAGAAAAGAAATCTCCTAAAGCTAGAATTCACACTTTCTAAACTTCCCATATAATTCATGACTTCTAAGAGCCATCAGGATAACGTGCAAGTGATTTTCATGATTTTCATAGATTTTGTAGTATACCAAGATATCATCAACAAATACCACAATAATGTTATCCAGATATTCCATGAAAACTCTATTCATTAGATACATGAAGACATATGGTCAATTAGTCAATCCAAAACTCATTACTGTAAACTCGTAATGCCCGTACATAGTTCAAAATGTTGTTTTCAGAATGTCTTCCTTCTTCACACATAACTGATGATATCCAAATCGAAGGTAAATCTTTGAAAAGTATTGAGCTCCCTACAGTCGGTAAAATAAATCATCAATGCGAGGTAGGGGATAATTGTTCTTTATTGTTGTAGCATTGATCTCCCTATATTCAATGCACCACCTCGTAGATCCATCTTTCTTATTAACAAAAATGATAGGATCTCCCCATGGAGAAACACTAGGGAGAATAATTCCCTTATTACTCAATTCCTATAGTTTTTATTTAGTTCTACTAATTACACAGTGGCTATTTTATAAGGGGTTGTCGATATGGGCCTTGAACCAGGAATTAAGTCAATGGAAAACATAATTTCTCATTCTGGCGGATGTACATGTAAATCCTTTGGAAACACATCCACATATTCTTTCACATTAGGTACATCCTCTATTTGAACATTTCTTTCCTCACCCAAATTTATTTCATTCTCTTCTTCCCCAATAATTGAATTTTGTTGTGATACTAGGGGTGGATCTAGAAAAGAATTAGGTGGTGACGTTTCAGCTCTAATGATAAGGTACTCCTTATCATCATAAAAAATTGTAACCTCATTCTTCTTACAATAAATTTTCGAATCATGGTCCGAAATCCAATCCATACCGAATGTTATATCAAATTCAATCATGGGCATGATGATGAGATCAGTAGATAAATAATGTTTATATACCCTAATGGGAACTGATTCAAAAAACAATGTTGTAGTGATACATCCCTTGTGAGTTTTGACTGACAACCCCCTTGTTAAATCAAATTGGAAACATATAATTTTCTTTGAAAACTGGGAATATATGAAACAATTTGATGATCCATAATCAAATAATGCATTGGATAAACATGAGTAAACCATTAAATTACCTGCCACTACGTCTTTCGGAGCTTCAAACTCAGTATTAGTGATAGCATAAGCTTTTCCTTGATCCATTGGCCTTTTCTAAGGTAGTTTCCCCTGACTCTTAGGAAATTCATTCACATAATGCCCCATTTCTCTACAATTGTAGCATTCAACAACAATGACATCTTTCTTCCCCTTGCAATCACGAGCTTAGTGTCCTTTTTCACCACACTTGTAACAGACTCACATTCCCTTCAGGTAAGTTCTATGGTGTTTCTTCCTAAATTTATTATAGGATTAATATTAAACTTTTCACTTCTTCCTCTTATTTCCATTTTCATAGTGTTAAGCAGATATCTTCTTCTCTTACTTTTCTCTAAAGGCGTAAGACTTAGAGAATTCATTTTCTATCTTGATAGCACATGAGACAATATCTTGGTATGATAAGAAGTATTGTGAGACTAATGATCGACGAAGAAATGGTTTTAAACCATCAAAGAAACGTCCAATATTACTTCTTGGGTTATATATATAATCTGCAGCATGCCTCACTAACCATGTAAAGTTAGCTTCACACTATGTTACATTCTCATCCTCCTTTTTCCTCAGACTCAGAAATTGTCTTTCCATATTTTCTCGATGTTCATGAGGAAGGAATTTCTCTATGAAAATTTATTTAAACTCTCTCCATTCCATATTTGATATTTCATCATCATCTTTTATGTTTTCAATCAATGAACACCATTGATCAGCATCGCCAGTGAGGTGGTAAACTGCAATGAATACTTTTTCCCTTTCGCTACTCCACAAGGCACAAAATATTTTCTCTAAGGAATTTATCCATTGCTCAGTTACTAGTGGATTTGTACCCCCATTGAATTTTGGTGGTTTCTGCCTCATGAAATGATATAACATTGATCCTCCATGCTGCGGATCAGGGTGCTCCATATGGGTAAGGTTATTATTCATAACCTGAGTGAGTTGTTCTAGTATAGTGATACGCTGATCAACACCTATTGTTCAACAGCTCCACTATAATTATCTTGAGTAGGAGGCCAATCCCTATATAGAGTGCATGCATTGATAATGTCTCCATTCCTTCCAATAGGCGCAATTTGTAAACAATGGCATAAACTAGATTAGTTTATGAATCAAAATGCATAAATCCAAACTTGTAAAACACTTAACATAAATTGAATAGTTTATGTGTAACACCCCGACCCCAGCTACCCAGAGTCGGTGCATTACTTCGTAACATTGGCATGATCACAAAAGATCAAGTCTCGAAAGACCGATTAGTTTAGTAGCCTTGGAAATACTAGATACATTCGTAAATGTTACATTACATCATAAAGTGAAAAACTAATAACAAAGTCTTCATAGTCCACACTCATATCCTCTTCTGACTATCCCTGCAGGTCATTCATAAAATACTTCTTCACATCCTGGAAAATATTAAAACATTGAAAGGGGTGAGCTCGGACGCTCAGTAAGGTTAACAATATAGCGGAAGCTTTCATAAATAAACATTAACCTTTAAGGCAATGTATAACTAAAACAAAAGCCTTTTTAAACTTGAACTTCAACATAATATAGAAAAAGTAAAATGAGATAATGCCATTTACTTCTTCAAATGGATATTCTACTGGTCGAATAATCACTTGCAATATCAATAACCACTTTCATAATGATGGAATGCATAATGCCAGACTATCATAACCACGTAGTCAAGGCCTCGTGCCAAGACCACAAATAAGATTTTGTCAAGGCCTCGTGCCAAGACACTAGTTTGTCTCATGAGACCTGCCGATGCATCGAGGAGCTATAGTGGGCTCCACCCGTCACTTATTAAGTCCAATGCATTCCTCATATGAATAGGTTTAAACATATCATAAACCATAACATAATCGTATCACATAAAACATGCATAAAGGAAACATAACATTTTCACATTTCAATTACAAGATATAAATACAACACATTTATATAATAAAAATGCTTTCAAAACCATTTTCAATACCAAAATAAAAGAAAGTTAAAACTTTGTATTTATTTTTCATTAAAAAAATGATGGCTTGTAGAGGAAGCCGAAACTCAAATAATGGTCACGGCGGCGGAGAAGTTGTTGTCGCCGCATAAGTACGGAAAAAAAACATTCCCTTTTTTTCATTTAGTAAAACTCTTCGTATAAAAAAGATTCCTTTTGAATAAACATAAAAGTCAAAGGGGTTTATACACCGTATAAAAGAATGTTTTGTATAAAATCAAATATGCCTCAATGAAAGGAGATTGAGACGAAGTCCTTAAAAAGATAATTTTTAAAATAAAATAGATCTATTATGTGTATTAACTATAGGTACACATAAAGAAAGTAAAAATAAAAAATAATACATAATAATATCATGACATAATTGGAAAGTAGGAGATTAACCCAAAGAATGGAAGTTGGGTTAAGAAGTTCCCTTACCTTGCGTCTTGTCCTGACTCGACTGTTCTTTAACCTCCTGAATAATAAACTAGAGTTAATTTCTATTTACTTAAGAACCTTTTTCATGTTCATTATTCCATTTATATCACTTATTACCATGTTATGAACATTATTTAATTATTTAAGTTAATAACGGTCGTTTTGTCGATCTTTGGTACTTGAGTCAAAAATAAACTTCTTATAATTACAAGTTGTTCATGTGGTGAAATATCCATTATATCCAGAATTATATTCATGATGTAGATATCATATATATCATATATATACAGTATATACATTCATTCATAATGTTACGTAACATTTAGAGGTAAGAAATGAAATGCACCGTTCATGGAGACGGTAAGCCGTACGTACGCATGAACGCTACTTTCATTTCAATTTCATATTTAATGGAACAAAATCATAATGATATAAATTTATAATATAATTACAGTATAATATAGTGTATAATACCATTTACTCCATCCTTTATACATCCCACATATGGCATTAACGATTCAAATCACTTTGAGGGGGCGGTAGTCCGCACTTCCTAAAATGAAATTATCGCGTTTTACCCATAATGGAAATCATAAAGTATGCCATAAATGACAAATACAGAAGCATAAGTAAAACATAAACATATTATATATCATATATAAAAATAGTGACATCTTAATGGCCACCTTTGAAGGTGTTATATGAGTGTTGAACAATCATCGTTTCGTGAGGCAGAAATTCGCCATCCACAGAAACCGTATGTTCTTTAACCATTAGATGTAGGTGTGTGTAAGTGTAACTTGAATCCTTCTTATAACAAAATCCTAGTATATTTAGGATACTGGTTTTGTTACAAAAGAAATGAATAAAAAGAGTTTAGGGGGTTTGAGAAGAAAAATAAAACAAAACAACATTAGAGAAGACATTACCTCAAAATCGGGTAACTCTTTTTGATTTGAGCCAAAGGCTTCCTTGGGAAGAGTTCTGCTCAAAGTGAGGCTTCTAGGAGTAAGAGGGGGAATTTGGGAGAGTATTTGGGCAGAGGTTGGCCGAGCCAAATGGCTTTATGGTGTGAATAAGGTGGGAGAGGTGGGGGCCTTTTATAAGTGGAGAGGAGGGGCTCTTTTGGAAAGATTGAAATGTTACATTATTACACAATGCTTTTCGGATTATAAAGGTCCCACACTTATATAATTCGAGGCTAAGGTGATAAGGTTTCTAAATCTCCTCATCCAATAGGCTTTGGACAAGTGTAAGCCTTGTATTTTTCATTATCTTCTCATTTTATTTAAATCGTTAAATAATGAGGTCATCACTGCATCATAATGATGTCATAAATAATTTAATTTATTTAATGTCTAAAAATTATAAAAAAAATACTATGATGTAGGAAATCTTTTTATCTTTCTAATTAATATTTATAATCAAAATTTCGACTTGTGTAACCCCACATAAAAATTGTTTTAATAAAACATTTTATGTTTGTGTCATTTTTTACTTTAACATTAAATAAAAGGTTTTTATGTCGTTTTCTAACTAAAGTTGCTCCATGAGGTCCCCAAGTTGACCCATTGGTTGTCTTGGTCGTCCATGACTCATCCAATAGTATTAGGACAAGTTTCAAGCTCATATCATATTATTAAAACATTATTTTTACCTTAAACTACACTAATTATCTCTAATCGCGATTAAGAACTTAAAAGTTACTATTCACCAAAAAATTATTTTAATCTCATTGAACCACATTTTACTTCTTAATGACAACCATGTATGTCGGATTTTTGAAAATCAAAACACAGAAGTGGTAATATTTCATTTAAACGAAAAATCAGTTATTTAACTACCACTTAGTGGTTTCACTATTCATCAAAAATTGAAGTTTTTCAGAACAATGCCAAAATTTCACCCTAAGCTATAATTGATATTCCTAATTCAAAATTGATTTCTATTTTACAAAATTCAAAGCATATAAGTTGCATTAATTAATTTTATAATTAATTCCCGCTGTCACAACAAATAGCGTGTTTTTAAGAAACAATTTATATCAAAAGATTGGCAATTGTTTATGTCCAATTTCAATGTTAAATTAATTCTAATGACCACCATTGGATAAAATGGTAAAAATATATTCTAATTATACATTAAAATCACTAAATAGTATAATTTATCACATTAATTTATTTTGATTAAAAAAGATGTTTTAAGTATTTTTCACTATTCATAAAAAAATTGGAAGTTCTCAGAAAGTTACAAAAAATTCAACTTAGGATAATTTCGATATTACGAATACAAAAATGAAGTCCATTTTGAAATATAAAATTTCTATAATTTTAAAAAGTGGTTATTACTATTCATAATGGCTACTTTGATTAGTCGCGGTGTTTTAGAACTCGAAGTTGCATACAATGCAAGCTATTGCATTATTGAATGAGAGGCGTATCGTGGAAGCTCGGGGTGTTACATTCTCCCCTCCTTCAATAAATTGTGTCCTCGCAATTTGAAATTTTTCTTTGAAAGTAAAAGGTTGAAAAGAGAAAATAACTTCAAGGAAAACCCACATCGGAAATAAGATTAATAAAATTTAGCCTTAATAAGAGGGAAAGGGAAATGAAAAAGTCACCACCCAATTATGATCTCGATTAGGAGAACATTGGTGGCAATTAGAGACATATAATTGGAGGAAAAACGTAAATATTTGTAGGGAGTGATTGAGGTCATCAATCACAATCAACTGTCAAATTGAGGGCCTCAAAGCCTTCAATCTATGTTGATTTAAAATATCATCAGTTCAACAAGACATAAGGAATTAGGATAACACATTTTTTGTTTTAATATCTCTTTACTAATGTTTAAGAATTAATTTATTCATTGAATAAGAGATAGGTATATATATATTTATGATTGACAATTAGAGTTTCAACCTTCAACTCATCTTTCACACAAAAAGATAATAGAACTCAAAAATATTATACTTAAACTAATTGCATAAGGTTCCAAATGTTAACACATACAATTTAGATTAGCAAAATTATTTTTTATTAACCAGGGACTTCCTGTAGGCTAGTGGTAGGAAATAAAGGTCTGTCGCACTATGATTGTGGGTTCGATTCCTGCAGCTTTGTCCGACGCGACGGGTTATGCCCCACCCTACAGGTTGTCCTTTTCCTAAAACTATAGTATCATAATATTCCAAAAATAATCTTCATAAATTTTTTAACCTTAAACAAAACTATCCAAAGATCAACTTAATCCACTCCAACCTTTATAGTTATCCAAAATACTTCTGTCCAACTCACAGTCCAAATTTTACAAGGAAGGTAAACATAATGAAGATCCTTTTTCCCATGTAATAACATGTGAACACCTTCATCATGTATTCTTTTTAAACATACTGAATTACCATGATCCCTTATTCCTTATATAATACTAGATATACTCCTTTTATCCGAAAATGTATACAAAACATCAATCAGTTTCAAGGATGTTAAGTATATCCAATATAATTTATCCAAATCAATCAGGTCTTATTCCAAAATCACAATCTCAGTATCAAAACCATATTATGGTCTATCTTTCTCTCAACCATATATTTTCCAAAAATTTAACCTACTGTGGAGTCACTTTTCTTGGTTCCACACAATCTCAAGTCCTTGATGAAATAGTACTGCAGTACAATCCTTATATACTCCATAATTATTATAACCAGTACATCATTGATACCACACTCAAATTACAAAATTATTTAAAAACAACATAAGAACTCTAATCATTACTCCTCATCTGTGGCAGTATCATAACTTGATTATTATCCAATAACATCATTTGGGGCATACTCTGATGATTTGGACATTGGTTTGTGTAGTGTCCCCAATCCTTGCAGAAGAATCATTGTACATTTGAAACCATTTTCTTACCCTTGCAGTCACGCACTTTGTGTCCTTTTTCTCTACACTTATAACAAACTCCCATTCCCTTTAGGCAAGTTCCATGATGTTTCTTCCCACAATTACCGCATATTGGAAAATTCTTCTTTCCCCTCATCCCTTTATCCATCATTCTCTCTTTCATCCCTTTCGTCTCTTGCTTCGCTTCAAAGTCATAGGACTTAGAGAATTATTTACTTATCTTATTAACACATGATACTATTTCTTCATATGTTGAGAACACATGGGAGACTATTTCCCTTCGAAATGTTGGTTTAATACCGTGAAAGATATGATCCTTCTTACTCTTTGGATCATACGTACTGCTGGAGTTCATATTGCTTCTACTGGGCGCCATTTCTATACAATGGCATAAACTAGATTAGTTTATGAATCAAAATACATAATTCCATACTTATAAAATACTTAACATAAATTGAACTATTTATGGATATAATCCATAATCATAAAAAGGTTTTCTTTGAGGAAGTATATACTCATAACTGTTCATAGTGGTTTGTAAAGAAAACGAGAGTTATCCTAAGCATATCCCCCGGGAGTGTCATAACCAAGAGTGCAGCAAGGCCCATTGTCGTGCACCAGTTCCCGTTCAAGTCTAGCTCAAAGCGGTGTTTTCGGGTTTTACCCCTAGGTACATCTGTGCCAGATCCGCCTCTACCTGCTCGTATCCAGACATGGATGTATTTCTCGGAAAACTCACAACATCTCTACGATACCAAAATTTTAGGAAGTTCTTCTATACTAATCCTCAAAGTCTATCTTTGGGCTATGTGCTCTAATCAGAGTTTATCTAAATCTAGCTTCCAAGGTTAGTACTAAAATGCCTCTGATACCAACTGTAACGCCCCGACCCCAGCTACCCAGAGTCGGTGCATTACTTCGTAACATTGGCATGATCACAAAAGATCAAGTCTCGAAAGACCGATTAGTTTAGTAGCCTTGGAAATACTAGATACATTCGTAAATGTTACATTACATCATAAAGTGAAAAACTAATAACAAAGTCTTCATAGTCCACACTCATATCCTCTTCTGACTATCCCTGCTGGTCATTCATAAAATACTTCTTCACATCCTGGAAAATATTAAAACATTGAAAGGGGTGAGCTCGGACGCTCAGTAAGGTTAACAATATAGCGGAAGCTTTCATAAATAAACATTAACATTTAAGGCAATGTATAACTAAAACAAAAGCCTTTTTAAACTTGAACTTCAACATAATATGGAAAAAGTAAAATGAGATAATGCCATTTACTTCTTCACATGGATATTCTTCTGGTCGAATAATCACATGCAATATCAATAACCACTTTCATAATGATGGAATGCATAATGCCAGACTATCATAACCACTTAGTCAAGGCCTCGTGCCAAGACCACAAATAATATTTTGTCAAGGCCTCGTGCCAAGACACTAGTTTGTCTCATGAGACCTGCCGATGCATCGAGGAGCTATAGCGGGTTCCACCCGTCACTTATTAAGTCCAATGCATTCCTCATATGAATAGGTTTAAACATATCATAAACCATAACATAATCGTATCACATAAAACATGCATAAAGGAAACATAACATTTTCACATTTCAATTAAAAGATATAAATACAACACATTTATATAATAAAAATGCTTTCAAAACCATTTTCAATACCAAAATAAAATAAAGTTAAAACATTGTATTTATTTTTCATTAAAAAAATGATGGCTTGTAGAGGAAGCCGAAACTCAAATAATGGTCACGGCGGCGGAGAAGTCGTTGTCGCCGCATAAGTACGGAAAGAAAAACATTCCCTTTTTTTCGTTTAGTAAAACTCTTCGTATAAAAAATAATCCTTTTGAATAAACATAAAAGTCAAAGGGGTTTATACACCGTATAAAAGAATGTTTTGTATAAAACCAAATATGCCTCAATGAAAGGAGATTGAGACGAAGTCCTTAAAAAGATAATTTTTAAAATAAAATAGATCTATTATGTGTATTCACTATAGGTACACATAAAGAAAGTAAAAATAAAAAATAATACATAATAATATCATGACATAATTGGAAAGTAGGAGATTAACCCAAAGAATTGAAGTTGGGTTAAGAAGTTCCCTTACCTTGCGTCTTGTCCTGACTCGACTATTCTTTAACCTCCTGAATAATAAACTAGAGTTAATTTATATTTACTTAAGAAACTTTTTCATGTTCATTATTCCATTTATATCACTTATTACCATGTTATGAACATTATTTAATTATTTAAGTTAATAACGGTCGTTTTGTCGATCTTTGGTACTTGAGTCAAAAATAAACTTCTTATAATTACAAGTTGTTCATGTGGTGAAATATCCATTATATACAGAATTATATTCATGATGTAGATATCATATATATCATATATATACAGTATATACATTCATTCATAATGTTACGTAACATTTAGAGGTAAGAAATGAAATGCACCGTTCATGGAGACGGTAAGCCGTACGTACGCATGAACGCTACTTTCATTTCAATTTCATATTTAATGGAACGAAATCATAATGATATAAATGTATAATATAATTCCAGTATAATATACTGTATAATACCATTTACTCCATCCTTTATACATCCCACATATGGCATTAACGATTCAAATCACTTTGAGGGGGCGGTAGTCCGCACTTCCTAAAATGAAATTATCGCGTTTTACCCATAATGGAAATCATAAAGTATGCCATAAATGAGAAATACAGAAGAATAAGTAAAACATAAACATATTATATATCATATATAAAAATAGTGACATCTTAATGGCCACCTTTGAAGGTGTTATATGAGTGTTGAACAATCATCGTTTCGTGAGGCAGAAATTCGCCATCCACAGAAACCGTATGTTCTTTAACCATTAGATGTAGGTGTGTGTAAGTGTAACTCGAATCCTTCTTATAACAAAATCCTAGTATATTGAGGATACTGTTGTTGTTACAAAAGAAATTAATAAAAAGAGTTTAGGGGGTTGGAGAAGAAAAATAAAACAAAACAACATTAGAGAAGACATTACCTCAAAATCGGGTAACTCTTTTTGATTTGAGCCAAAGGCTTCCTTGGGAAGAGTTCTGCTCAATGTGAGGCTTCTAGGAGTAATAGGGGGAATTTGGGAGAGTATTTGGGCAGAGTTTGGCCGAGCCAAATGGCTTTATGGTGTGAATAAGGTGGGAGAGGTGGGGGCCTTTTATAAGTGGAAAGGAGGGGCTCTTTTGGAAAGATTGAAATGTTACATTATTACACAATGCTTTTCGGATTATAAAGGTCCCACACTTATATAATTCGAGGCTAAGGTGATAAGGTTTCTAAATCTCCTCATCCAATAGGCTTTGGACAAGTGTAAGCCTTGGATTTTGCATTATCTTCTCATTTTATTTAAATCGTTAAATAATGAGGTCATCGATGCATCATAATGATGTCATAAATAATTTAATTTATTTAATGTATAAAAATTATAAAAAAAATACTATGATGTAGGAAATAATTTTATCTTTCTAATGAATATTTATAATCAAAATTTGGACTTGTGTAACCCCACGTAAAAATTGTTTTAATAAAACATTTTATGTTTGTGTCATTTTTTACTTTAACATTAAATAAAAGGTTTTTATGTCATTTTCTAACTAAAGTTGCTCCATGGGGTCCCCAAGTTGACCCATGGGTTTTCTTGGTCGGCCATGACTCATCCAATAGTAGTAGGACAAGTTTCAAGCTCATATCATATTATTAAAACATTATTTTTACCTTAAACTACACTAATTATCTCTAATCGCGATTAAGAACTTAAAAGTTACTATTCACCAAAAAATTATTTTAATCTCATTGAACCACATTTTACTTCTTAATGAAAACCATGTATGTCGGATTTTTGAAAATCAAAACACATAAGTGGTAATATTTCATTTAAACGAAAAATCAGTTATTTAACTACCACTTAGTGGTTTCACTATTCATCAAAAATTGAAGTTTATCAGAACAATGCCAAAATTTCACCCTAAGCTATAATTGATATTCCGAATTCAAAAATGATGTATATTTTACAAAATTCCAAGCATATAAGTTGCATTAATTAATTTTATAATTAATTCCCGCTGTCACAACAAATAGCGTGTTTTTAAGAAACAATTTATATCAAAAGATTGGCAATTGTTTATGTCCAATTTCAATGTTAAATTAATTCTAATGACCAACATTGGATAAAATGGTAAAAATATATTATAATTATACTTTAAAATCACTAAATAGCATAATTTATCACATTAATTTATTTTGATTAAAAAAGTTGTTTTAAGTATTTTTCACTATTCATAAAAAAATTGGAATTTCTCAGAAAGTTACAAAAAATTCAACTTAGGATAATTTCGATATTACGAATACAAAAATGAAGTCCATTTTGAAATATAAAATTTCAATAATTTTAAAAAGTGGTTATTACTATTCATAATGGCTACTTTGATTAGTTGCGGTGTTTTAGAACTCGAAGTTGCGTACAATGCAAGCTATTGCATTATTGAATGAGAGGCGTATCGTGGAAGCTCGGGGTGTTACATTATGGATATAATCCATAATCATAAAAATGTTTTCTTTGAGGAATTATATACTCATAAACCCTTAATAATGGTTATTATAGAAAATAATAATTATCCTAGTAATATCCCGTTGGAGTGTCGTAACCAAGAGTGCAGCAAGGCCCGTTGTCATGCACTAGTTCCCATTCGAGTCTAGCTCAAAGCAGTGTTTTCGGGTTTTATCCCTAGGTACAGCTGTACCAGAGTCGCCTCTACCTACTCTTATCCAGATAGGGATGTATTTCTTGGAAAAGTCACAATATCTCTATAACACCAAAATTCAAGGAATTTGTTCAATACAAATCTTCAAAGTCTATCTTAGGGCTATGTGCTCTAATAAGAGTTTATCTAAATCTTTTTTCCAATGTTTATACTAAACTTCCTATGATACTAGATATAACGCCCCAACCCCAGAAGCCTATGGTCAGTGCATTATTATGTATCATTGGCATTATCACCAAAGATCAATTCTCAAAATACCGATTAGTTTAGTAGCCTTATAAGTACTTGACATATTCATAAGGTTTACATTACATCATAAAATAGAAAACTACAACAACATTGTTTCCATGGAAAACATAGAGATCCCATTTACTATCTCTACAGGTCATTCATAATAAACTTCTTCACATCCTGGGAAAAATAAAACATAGAAAGGGGTGATCTAAAATGCTCAATAAGGATAAAAATATAGTGGAAACTTTCATAAATAAGAATAAACATTTAAGGAAATGTATAAATCTAAAACAAAATTCTTTTCAACATAAACTTCATCATAATATGGAAAATATAAATCAAAATAATTCCATTTACTTACTCACATAAATATTTTACTAGTCTAATAATCACATGAAATATCAATAGCCACTTTTATAATGATGGAATGCATAATTCCAGACTTTTATAACCACATAGTCAAGGAATTGTGCCAAGACTACAAATTAGATTTTGTCAAGGCATTGTGCCAACACACTAGTTTGTCTCATGATACCTACCAATGTATCGAGGAGCTATATAGGGCTCCACCTGTCACTTACTAAGTCCAATTCATATCTTATATGAGAATGTTTAAACATAACATAAACATTCATATTAAAACTATCATAAGAAATGTCAATATTTTATCCATAAACCATAAATGGTATAAAAATAACACATCCAAAGTCAAAAATATCACAAATATATGAATACAATATGGATGATTTGTATCATAATAAATCAACTTCAAACAAGTTGAAAGTCTTTCAAAGGATTTTGACATAGATGAAATGAAAGTATTTGAAAGAAATGACTCTTTATATTTTGAAACCTTTTATGGGAAAACATTTATTTTGGAAATATTCTTATAATCTTGTAAGTGAAGCTTCAACGATGTTATAATGGTGAAAAATAAGTGCACCCACCATATAAGATAAAAAATACATTCTTACATTAATTTTGTCGAAAATGTTATAAAGGACCATGTTTGGAAAATGAAGGAAAGATTCCATTATAAACACCTTATAAAATTCGAAAAAGGTTATAAATGAATTTAACCCATATTATATAAAATAGTAATAATATTTTGAAAAACATTTTGAAGAAACGTTAATGTGGATGATAAAGAGATCCTAGTAGATAATTACATATAAACAACATCGGATAATGAAAATATTGTGAAATGAACCCTTACCTTGTAATTTTACTTAGTCGGGGGTAGTTTAACCTCCTGTATAATGGTGAAATAATTTTGATTAAATTATACAAGAATCATATACATTAATATTATATCATTTATGATCTTTTAATATTTCTTTGTTAATAATATTTTAGTATTATCGTCATTTTTGGTGTTAACTGATTCCTTTTCCTTTATATGCCTTGTTACGTAAGTAATGTTTGTTATGGATAGGATGTATCTTATTCATATTTAGAATTATATTAAGTCTTTAGACATTATTTTTAATCATATAATGAAAATTATTCATGAATGGATACTGTGGGGAATGAATCTCATTGTGTTCATAGATACGGTAATCCGTACGTACGTACGAGCAAAAATATCATTCTTTTGATATTAAAATAATATATAATTGGATGATATATCATATATACAGAATCATTATCATGTTATATTTATTATTTAAATCAATTATACATCATTATTATACCCATCCAAATTATAATGTTTTGAATAACATCTACACCATGATGTGGAGACGGTAAACCATACGTACACATGTTTGGTGAGAGGTCTTTCAAAGGATGGATAGAATAATGAATTTGGTAGTAACATAATTATAATAACATCAATTTATATAGAATATACTGGATTTATTATTTTATAAAGGAATCTACAAAGAAAGAGGAAGTGGAAGAAGAAAGGAACATGAAAGAGGTGATAAAATATTTATCTATTCTTCAGGTTCTTCCTTTTGATTTGATCAAAAGGGCTCCTTATGTTGGATTTATGACTAAACAAAAGCCTCTAGGATGAAGGGAGGACAATTGAGAGGGTATTTGGGTAGGGTTTGGCCGAGAAAAAAGGCTTTGAAGAGGTGAATTTTATGGAAGGGGGAGTGCCATTTTATAAGAGGGGTGAGGGGAACCTTAAGAAATGCTAGAAATATTATTTTATAATAAAATAATTTTCGGTTTTTAATGGCTCAAAAAAGAATTTTTTAAATGATAAGGTGGGTATGGGTTAAAAACAACACAACCAATAGGTTTTATACTGGTTTAGGTTACTATATTAACTTTATATTTTAGATTTAACTCTTAGTTAAATAGTTTTACATTTACCATGTCTCTTTGTATTTTTATATTATATGATTAATAAAATAAATATAAACTTCCATGCAAATTTGAAGTGGAATACTAATTAAATATATAATATTATTTGAGACCTTTGGTTGAACCTTAGATTTTTAGGAATAGAATATCAATTAATAATAAAATATTTGTTTTAAAACTATTTTATATCAATTTTGACACTATTTGGTATTTTGTTTTCTCTAAATTCATAACTGAATTATTACTTGGAAAAAAATTAATCTAACTAAACCCAACATGTCATATTAACCTATAAAATTCAGGGAATTCATAAAAAGTCTAAAATTAAATTTATTTGGATATTTATAATATCAATTATTTTAATCTTTTATTAATACAGTAATTACTGCATCATCATTCCGTCATATATAAATTTAATTATTTAATGTATAAAAATTATAAATAAAATACTATTATGTAGGAAATATTTTTATATTTCTTATGAATATTTATAGTCTAATTTATATCATGTTTACCCCTATATTAAAAATGGTTTAGTTTTTAAACTTCAAATTTAACACTTTTAACTCTTCTTTGAATTAAATAATAATAAATGTTCTAATCTAATCCAAGTGGACCTAAAGGATAATAATTTATTCCTATGGTTTTTTTGGTCTAATTACATTTATCCAATATAATTAGGTCATGTGTTAGGGTATTAATAATATCATTTTTTCCCTTAATTATTCTAATTACTTTTAACTCTCGTAAATAAAAGTAACAGGTTACTATTCACCAAAAATTATTTTTATCTTATTGAAAAACATTTTACTTACTAATATCAACCATGTCTCTTGGATTTTTTAAATTCAACTCATAGAAGTGGTAAAATTATGTTTTATGTAAATTTATAAATGCTCCTAAGAGGTGGGTAAAAGACAGTAAAAAGTTCAATAAAATTTTTATATATCTAAAATTATTATAAACTGACACTAATTAATTACATTGAACTTATATAGGTATTATTTATCTATTTTGATGGAAAATAAATTTAAATAAAATAAATAAATATTTAAATAAAATTTTAGTTTTAAATTATAACTCAATGGTTTTCACCATTCATCAAAAATTGAATGTTTTCAGAAAAATACCAAAAATTCACACTAAGATAATTTCGATATTCCGAATCCAAAAATGAATTCCATTTTGAAAGGTAAAATTTATAAAATTTCAAAAAGAGAGTATTACTATTCATAATGGCTAGTTTGATTGTTTACGGTGTGTTAGAACTCGAAGTTGTGTAAAACACATGCTATTGTATTATTCAAAGAGAATCGTACTGTGGATGCTTAGGGTGTTAAAAACATGAAACCAGATGACCACGTTGGAACTCAAGATGATTGGGATAGTATTTTTATTTCCTTATACTTTATGTAACATGTTATGCATGTTGTTTGTATCCATGTTTTCCAACATTCTAGTTCATGAAATATCATCATCAATTGTAGAATGTTATTATAGTTATTTCAATTGTTATTATAGATTTTTCTATTTTCCACCATACATTCTGTTTACTTATATTTATTCTGATATTTAACTTTTTTTATTCCCATGCACTATGCTACACTTTGGTAATGAGGGTATAGTCTCCCCACAAACACACCCTATGCCCCCACTGCTTGTCGGCATCCTCTAGAGATTAGGGATATATTCTTGAGGCCATGTGGCCCACCAAGATCGGGGCACCCATTTAATGGAATTTCAGTCTGGGATTTCACAAGACTAATATGAGATAAATTTGGATAAAGCTATAATAACAAGCCTATGAGGAGGCTGAAATCATGAATATTTATTAACATCTTGAGTATGTGGTTTTCCAATCAATTAAATCCTTATAAGGATTTGGGGAAGCGGATTTCATTTTTTAATTGATGAACAAGGGGTAATAACCCCAAATATGTCATGTTGGGTAATTACTCAACAGTGACCAGGTGCATGAACAAGTGGCTTTACTACTCACATAGATAGATACTTTGTAGTGGTATGATTAGGTCACTCATTATCACTAATTTAACCATTACAAAGGATTTTTTATTGATGTTAACGAATTATGTTATAAAAAAACAATTGAGAAATGACTATGAATTACTAAGGATCGAACATAGGGAGTCATATGATGACCCAAAAGTATCATATGTTTAACAATTATCATAAGGGAAGAAAATTTCTGATTTATATTCTCATATTCATATTTAGGATATTATCATTACCATTTTTTTATAATATTTAGTTGAAATAGGATCCCATTTATAAATATGAGAATGGTATGTTATTGAGATTATATGATTAGGGTATATTCATACATGGGCATATAGTTATAATAATCATTAATGTTTATTTTATATGGATTAATTGGCTATATGGAGAAAAAATTTCAATGATTATTGGGTTAAGAATATTTTAATAAATATTTTATAAATTATGGTTCTTATTTATGTTATTATGTTGAGAGGTATATGATCACCCAACTCAAAGGATTTATGATTGAACAAGTAATGAAATATATTTAACTGATTTTCATATAGGTTGGACCAAGTTAGATACTTGTTAACTTGTAAGAACAATTGGATTTTGTGTTAGTGTTATAATGTGAGATGTATAAGGGTTAAAGATTAATGTAGTTATTTAGGATGATTATCCTATAACTATAACCACTCATGTTAACTGTTTTGGTTTTAGTAATGGGTGAGGCTCAAAGTTACCAAGTTAACTAAGGATGCAATTGAATTTTTGAAGACTGTCTGAATGAAGGACCAGATAGGATAAGATATAGAGTGAGAAATATTATGACTATTTCAAACC
Organism: Viscum album; assembly: GCA_963277665.1. Classification (NCBI taxonomy): domain Eukaryota; kingdom Viridiplantae; phylum Streptophyta; class Magnoliopsida; order Santalales; family Viscaceae; genus Viscum; species Viscum album. Next base: position 921,603,754 of record OY728137.1, read on the forward strand.
ATCTATCACAAATTATTATTAACAACATGACCATAGTAGAAATTCAAAAAACACTAAAGAGGTGAAGGTTCAAATCTCATAGAAATTATTTTGACAATTAAGGTGAAGGAAAAAAGAATCAATTTTTTATAAGTCAAAAAAGAGGGAGGAATCATTAGGGAAGTTTCCTTAAAGGGAAAAAATATGAGATATGTCTTGATATTACGGTTATAAGACTCAAAAGTTTAAATAAAATATATAATCCATTATAATAATTTTCTATAATTGAAAGAGATTTGAGCATTATGCGACTCAATGTTCCAATCCACAGGACAATAGGAGAATTAGTCACCAAAAAACAAGTAAGAAAGGAAAATCCAATTATAAACAAACTAATGAATTAGATAGATAGTTTTTAATTTAGATTTTATAGTTTCCTACATCATGCTTTTAACAAATACAATATAATTATTTATAAACTATATCCTATAGTTTAATTATTATAATATAAATGATTTTTTGATTTTCTGCATCTCATTCCTTTTGGGTGTAGATATAAAAACCATATTAGAATACTATGTGAAATTAAGAAAGGGTTATCTCTATTTATTAATGGATTATATTAATTTTTCATATAGATAAATGTCATAATATACCCTAAATAAACTAAAAATCATATATCAGTGCATGGTTAATTATGAGTTCAATATAAAAATTACATTTAAATTATGAATAAAATTTGGAAAGAATAATTAATATAAGGTGGACGGGGGAGAATATGACACCCAAAAAGTTTAATATATAATTACCCTAAAATATGTAAATGTTTTTGATAACATTCTCTACATGCAATGTGGATTTTAAATGAAACTTTGATATATTTAGATAAATATAAATATTTATATATAGTTGTTAAAACCAATATTTTGGATAAAAATGTATGAATTTGAGTAATAAATTTATAAAATACATGTATAAGGAAAATAAAGGATACTCTTAACATGAATGAAATGAAAAATGTTTACCTAAAATTATTAACATGATCATTAATTTTTTAGAAAAGTTTTTTTCAAAAAATTTCCTTTTTCTATGAGATGAATTTCATTTTTAGGAAAATTGGGATTAAATATCTCAAAATAAATTTTATATTAATTTTTTTAATAGTAATATAATTTTTAAATAACAGGAAATATTAATGATTAATGTTATTATTTCAAAAAATGCATTTTCCTATAAAAGATAATTTTCATTATATCAAACCTTTATATTTAAATATTAAAATTTTAAAACTTATAATTTGAATACTAAAATTTTATCTTTATTCTATGAGAAAAAATAGTAATATTACCTTAAGATGAGATTTTGAAATTTTTATAAAAAATAGTTTTATGTGGGAAAAGTTTAATATTAATTTTCCCTTTACAATTTAATTTTATTTGATAAAATTGAAATTCTATTTAGTATAAATATGTAAAAATTATGTAACTATGAAAATAATATTTTTAGTCACCGAAAATAATTTAAATTGGATAATGATTTATTACCATAGTAAAATTAAAATGGTTATTTTCTAAGAATTCATTTATTTTCAAAATAAAATAATTTAATATAATTTAATATTTTACTCTAAAATGATTTTTAATCATATAAATATATATAAATACTCATTCAAAAAATAATTAATTTTAAATTAGAATAAAATAAAGTAATATATTAAAATAATTCTTTAAATAAAATTATTTTTTCTATATCTTATGTTTTAATTTAAAATTGAATTTTCTCACTATAATTAATCAAATTAGGTTACATGTAACCAAAATTTGGATTCATCATTTAATTTTTTTATGGAGTGTCATCATATATTTTTAGTATTAAATAATTACAAATTCAAATTTTTATCCCAAATTAAAAGGTTAAAATGGGTGTATGAGTTATCACAAATTTTTAATAATTAAAATGTCACAAAAAATTATTAGAATGAATTGTTATGTATTATTGTCATAAACACATGTATCACCTAAAATTTACTAACCAATTTACCACAAATATCCGAAAATTCCATTCATATTCCATTCCTAACATTCTTCTCCATTTAATTATCCCTCATTTTCACTTATAAAAGTAGCTCATTTCCACCCACTTCACGTGACACACATATTTATATATTACAAAAAAATATTACAAATTTACTTATTCTAGGTCCCCACTACAAAATTGGTAGCCACTATACCCAAAAAAGTGCCTCAAATTTAACATTTCCAAATGATACATCATTAGAGGGTGGAAATTGTCAATGTATGTATTACATAACCTTTTAATTATATTATTTATACTTTATATAAACCCTAACCCAATCCCATTATATAAATATGTATATAATTAAATCATTATAAATTAATTATTGATATTTTATTATTTTTCTATATAATTATTATATATTACCATTCTATTGAATTAAAAAATCAAAACATTTCTTATGTGCGTGTGCAGACTACCTTCTATATAAATGATATATTTTATTTTTCACCACAGAAATTAATGAACGGTTCTAGAAATTTGTTTAATGAATAGATATTTTATTTATTTCACAATTTATATTCTTTAATTTAAATTAGGCATTACTTAAGTAATTTTTGAAATATGAGATCATTGTAACAATAATCTTCATAAATAAGAAGAATAAGTCTAACATTTTTTAATTGAATTGTGTATTATTTTAATAACCTTTATGTATTATTTTTATTCCTAAAAAATCTTAACATCTCATACTAATAATATTTAAATAATATTATTATTCTCTTGTATAATTTTATTACTACACTGCCAATTTATAATCAGGTATTAGTGATAACAGGTTCATATTTCGATTGGTTTAACAATATACCTGAATAAAATAATGCATTTATACAATGTAAGACCATGAGAAATTATCAAATATTGTAATATGATGCAAACTTTTAAATAATATTTTTTAGTTCTAGTAAATTTTTTTCAACATTTAACTCGTTAATTAAGAAACCACCCTCCATTCATTAAGAGTCATTGAACCATGGTAATAACTGATTTCAACCCCATGAACCAAACCCAAAAATACCATGGAATGTAATTATATATTTAAAAAATGAATTTGAAAATAAATTTATGTAGATTATATGGTCAAATTGTTATGGAATTTGAAAAAATAATATACACCAACACCTCTTTTTTACAAGACTAGTTCAAAGCAATAAATATTTCTTACATCTGATGTTAAAAATAGATAAAAAGTAACTAATATATAAATACTGAATCACTATAGAAGAGTAATATAAATGGTTATGGTTATGAATAATGTTCTTGAGGATTTATTTAATGAAATTAATTTCATTATAATGTTAATTTGGTGCAAGTTCAAAATGAATCTGGAAAAAGGTAAGAGTTTTCATTACAAAATTCTCTCTTTCCGACAAGGTTAGTATTATTACCAAAACTTCATTGATGTGGCGTATTTAATATCATTTTGATATATAATATCATGATTTTTTATTATTGTTATTATATGTTCAATTATAATTTCACTATTTTCATGGGGTTTTCATTAAGGTGTTACCCAAGTCCCAAGGGTTTTATTGGTCTCAGTTCTAAATATTTGATACATGTTTTATTTTATCCACTATATTTTATTTTATGAAATTATAATGATTTAAAATACCACGAAATATATATAATATATTTACATTTAATATAGGGGATAAACTAATAAAAATAAGGATCTTTTACTCAAATGTATTTTGACTAAATTGGTATCCGAGTCATAGTCATAAATGTTTTTGGTAACTCAATTTTCATTCAACTAGTTAATATCATTCACATGAACATACATGATGGGTAAATTATGAAATCTAATTGTGTGATTGTTTCCTATGGAATTGGGGATGACCTCATTGATTGATGGTTCAAACATTCCAATCGGTTTCTAACGTGTTTGTTCGTAGAACCAGAAACATCCAATGATTCCATATCCATTTGGACCTACATTCCAAAGGTAGGTGCTCATTAGTTGTGGACTGATGAGGCTTAGGAATTTTCATTGGTCGAGAGGATGGGAGGTCGGACTCATCACACCTTTTTAGGGGGAATTATTGTCTACTCCGGGACTCTCTTTAAATATTTATGTTATGTTCGTGAATCCTTATTACATTAACATTTATAAAATGAGCTTTCCTTTAGATCTGACAATCAATGTTTAAATATGAAATAAATTTATAGAACCTTTTATATGTATTCGAGGATCTTCATCGATAGAGAATCATCTATATTTTTTAGAGATTCTTAGTCAATGGTATCGTTAAATACATAAAACGTCTCTTTGTCATTATAATGACCATACTAGTTTTAAAGCCACTGAGTGGGGCACTTGAAGTTTATTGTCATTCAGAAGGACATGGATTTTTTCAGAGTTGGGATCGTACCTGAAGATGGGCTACCTACGTATCCTTTGATTAGAAAATGAATCATAACCCACGTAGTTTGAATAAGGGATTATGATGTCTATGACTGATGGCTCAAAGAAAGATGTCATAATTACTTTTACACTCTATGCTCATGTGAGTCATGATCGGTGTGAGAGCCAAGAGGTATTGGTAAAAATAGACAATTGTTCCCTGAATGATGCAATCATAAGGAATTATGTGGGTCTTATGTATGCATGACTACCCAAATAGATGAATGTTAAGATTTAATTCAGCAAAGAAATCTAGGAACATGGTCCATAAAGGTATATGTGCTTTATGGAGATTTGGATACTCTAATCTTGGGGCTTACTCCTAACGAAGATGCCCAAGTTAGAAAGAGACTTATGATTGGGTTTTACACCTGATAAGGAATCCCAGATCAAAAATTAAATTAAGACTGTTTAAGAGAAATTAAGACTGGGGCTTATTCCTAAGGAGGAGGCCCAGGTTAAGGGACTTGAAAATTTAAGGGACTTGGGGCTTACTTCCAAGGAGGATACCCATATTTGAGACTGGGGCTAACTCTTGAAATAGAAAGCCCAGGTTATGGGAATTATGGTTGGGGATTACTCCTAAGGATGATGCCCATATTTGAGATTTTAAGACTAGGGCTTACTCTTAAAGAGGATTCCCAGATTAGGGGAATTGGGGATTACTTCTAAGGAGGATTCCCAAATTAATGAGGACTTGGACTGGGGCTTACTCCTAAAAAGGAGGCCCAGGTTAAGGATTCTCACATCTTAAAGGATGAGGTTGAATGAATGGACTCTCTAACTTTAGTGATGTAAAGATTTGTAAATCACTAGGTTTTGAAAGATGTTCCATAGAATTCCTTTCAGATAAGGAAGTCAATCAAGAAAACATGCCATAAATGGCTTTGAAGAGTGTCTTGAAGACTGAATCTTGAATAGGAGAGGTGGAATGGCATAAGAGAAGTGAAATGGGCAGGAAGGGCACCCAAAAATCGAAGGGCACGAAAGTCCTAGGGGATCACGCAAGTACTGTGTGGGCGCGCAAGTATTGGTTGCGCAAGTATACTTGCGCGAAACCTATATACTTGGGCGATGGTTAAATAGTAGAGTAATAATTGGGCAACCATTGGCCAAAGCCTTTAGAATTATCCTGAGGTTTCTCTAGAAGATTGGCGCGCAAGTTTCAATGAGTAGGTAAGGAGGCGCGCAAGTGTGTCCTTTTACATTAAGGGTAAAACACTTAGGAACGCAAGTGTTAGTGAATTCTAACACTTAGACCTTCCATTCTAGGTAAATAATTACCTTAGAAGTGTTCGGAAGACTTGAAGAAGAGACTTGGGCTTTCAGAGCTCTGTATCTGAATTCTGGAAAAAATCCTCCCGAAATGGGGGGCACACTGGGGGTATTTATAGACTGGAGAAGACCCTGGGCAGTTTTTGAAGAGGGTGTTCAAGTCACCTACGCGACCATTTGAGCGGTGCACAAGTACACTTGCGTGACCAGGCTGGATCTTACGCGACCTATGGGAAATGTTCTCCTTGCTCATTCCTTTGTCAATTTTTGATTTTTTCTTCAACGGATGAATAAATTTGTGCTATGTCATTTATCTTTCCATTCCTTTAGACAATGTGACAAAAAGGAGCATCAACAAAATTCCCCCCTCAGAGTTGGATCCGAAAGAATAAGGATGTGACTCTGAGGAAAAGAAGAAAACCAAAGGGAAAGGGGCGCACAAGTTATGGCGCGCAAGTGGACTTTGGACACGCAAGGGTACGACCTCGTCTATAAATAGATGGCCTCACTTTGTGCAATGCACTCAACTCTCGCTCATCCTTTTTTCTCTCAGCACGCAAGTGGACTCCCGGATCTCACTCGTCCATGCTTCTTGTTTCTTGCATCGTGCTTCTGTTAAGGTATTTGGAAATGTGCAGTGATACCTACGCGCCCAATACTTGCGTGGCCAAAGGAGACTTGCGTGCCAACTATGGGACTTGCACGCTTAAATGACTTAGACAATTTTTCAAATTCCTTCACAAATTTTATGAAAAATTAACTTACTTTTAGAGTTAATTATTCAACTTTTGTGTAGATCCAATGGCTCCCAAGAGAATCGGAATGACTGATGAACTGAAAAGAAAAATAATTGATAATATGATGGAAGTCATTGGCCATGAATACTATTCCATCTATGATAACACTCTTCCTGATTTATCCAAGTATCTGAAGAAATATCACTTTTATTTCCCGCACAACATCTATCTACCTCTGTATGGCCATGGTAATATGTAAGATGTCAATATTCCAGAGGCAAAGAACTATCTCCCGCATTCATGGTTTCAGTTGCATACCAACTTTTCTTTATCAAATGCTTCAATCACAGGTACATTTTCTAATGCTGGAACAGTAATGAAAGCCTATATGATGCATCATAGCTCATGTGCACCAGATCTGAAACCGCACAAACCTGAGCTGCAACCACATTTCTATCATTCATTATTTCTAAATTCTTAGATGAATCAATCCAAAATCTTGAAGGAGAAATGGGAATTCTGTTATGGGGGTGGGGTGAAGCCAACTTGGATGTGGGATTATTGGGTGCGACAATCTTGTGAAAAGTTTTTCTAGGATCTGATGGGAGTTGCAATTTATGAAGCCATCTGTGTTAAGCTGATGTATGTTTATAGGATTGATAATTTTGCACCGGAGTTGGTTAGACACTAGATCCTAGAAACTAATTCCTTCTATCTGACCCATGGAGAAGTAGGCATTAGTTTTTTGGATGTCTACAAGATCTCAGGGGTTCCAATTCTGGGTGATATGTATGACGAATTCATCCCTATAAAGGCATCCTTGAATGATCTGGAGAAGACTCTGGATTTGTTTCGAGAGTTATTGAAGATTTACCATAAGCTCATAATCTCAAAGACTTAAAATAATCATTCTAGAAGAAATATTCATCCAGAGGAATGGATGGATGTGTTTCTCTAGAAGAAGAGGGAAAAGGGGCCCAACTATACTCGTCCTACTACTTGCCCTAGAACGGATAAGAGAGGTGCTCCCGGCACATTCTGGCCAACTCTGGAAGTAAGAGAGTTTGAGAAATGGGGGTATGAAGTGAATCATAAAATCCTGGAGAAGACCTGTATGACATGCTTTTTATCCTTATGGATCAGTGTCTATAACTTGCCCATCAGATATTCGAAGGGAGTCCTCAGGATAGCGACCTTCGTTAACATAGCCAATTTGGATTAGAGGAAGATGGTGGGGTTGGCTACCCCGGTTTTGGCAAAGATTTACATGAGCTTACTCCATGTCTATATTGGTAAGTCTCCTTTGAGATTAATGAGACTATTCAAAGTTTTATGGGGATGGATCGCCACTCACTTCCAGACATATGCTATCTAGAATAGAATATAGATTCTCGGAAGTTCTTTAAGGCCATCTGTCCAGGCCTTCTCTGGAGTTTGTCCTTTTTCCCTCAATGCCTCTGATATTTTCCCAAGCCTGGGTATGCATAAGGAATTCCTCTTCATTACCTAGGGAAATCCTCCGATAGGGCGATTTGTTGACGACGGATCAACCATCTTGGAATACAGGTCTTACATGTTGGCTTGTAAAGATGGTGTACTGGCCACCAGAATTGATGTGGAAATTATATGTGAGGCCTATACTCCATATCGATTTTCACTCCAATTCATGTGTCTGCAGACAACTGTTGTATCTACTACAGTGCACGTCAGGTTAGAGAAGCATCCAATTGTTTCCTTTCAACTATGGTTGCTAATGGCTATAGAAAGGTCTGGGGTAGTTTTTGACTTACCAGATACTGAAGCGGTTAGTAATTTTTCCATAAGGTATGCTGAAAACTGGATAGCGTCATATCCTGAGGCAATATTGAATAAACCCATTTATCGGGTGGGGAAGAAGACGAGGACCACTAAGAAAGAAAAAATTCAGGTGGCAGGTGATTCTTCCACTCCTGAAGCAGGTTCACCGAGTTCTTCAACTGAGGCTGATTCATCAAATTCTCAAGAAATACAACATGTGTCAAAGCGTCCACATGCCATATATAATCCTCCTGTCAGAATCAAGAGAGCCACTCCATCAACACCTGTTGAGTTACTTTATTGAGGCAATTTAATTGCTAGTAACTTTATAGAGGAATAAGTTTTCATTCTCTTTTTATAGTTATAGGAGCTAGAAAGAAATTAATATCCAAGGTTGTAGGACCCTCTTCGCAGCCTTCTAGTACACCTGGATATCTACAACCAGAGGCCATCCATACATGGCGGGATGTATACTGCGATACTGAAACTATCTGGATGGACCTATGTGAAGGGATAAATCTTCCTGGAATGGGGACTCTTCAGGCTCCTACAAATATTCATTTCAAGAATAACCCTGATTAAGTAAGAGCCTATGTCAAAGAGTTGAGGACCTATATACATGCCAGCGATTATTCTATCACTATCACCAAGCGGGTGAAGGAAATGATGGATCACGGTGCCACAGATGAGGAGTGGAATGAGTACGTGGCTCTTGAAGATGTATGTTTTCTTCCCTCATTAACTTTGCAACTCAATTTCAGTCAAATATTTGTTACTCACGGAAACTACTTTCTTTATCTTACTGTTTTTAAGCAAAGGAGCTACTAATGTTCCTTCACCACAGTATAGCCCTGGTGGGACTGCCATCAGGGCTGCTACTGAATATGCTCTTGAGTCGGGCGAGTTATCTCCATTTCAGCAGGCCATGAATGTGGAGTTGGACATGGCCTTCCATTCACCAATTCAACTGCCAATAAGGGAGACTGCCGACAATCCCAAAAATCCAAAGTGACAAAGGCATCGAAGGAAGAATTCAACAACTAAACACTTCATTTGTAGTGGTAAGTCCTTCGAGTAATCATGAGTCTTAATCCATGAAAAAGGTTTCTAATTTTCCATGGTATTGCTGGGGCTTCTTCAATTTACCCTTTGAAGGAGGGGATTGATCCTCCTTTGAGGACCACAGAGGGTGTTGTGGGACAGTCGCAAATTCAGGCTGACTTGGCTGCTCCTAGAGAAGATCCAGCATCTGTTCCTAGTATCCCTCCTACTACTGTTGCAAGAAGGGAAGAACCTCCTTTTGGAAAGTCAACAATGCATCATAAAATGTTGAATGAAACACCAACTGACTTCCATTCTATGATATTTTAGGTATAACACCTACACCAGAATCATTGGTGGCCACAACAACTGAATCTACCATCCTTCTTGAAGAAGCTATCCAGGTTCAGGGGCCATAGAATGAAGGTCACCAAGAAGACACATCAAATGCTCCAACTAGTGAGACTAACCAGGATTCTAAAATATCATTGGATGAAATTATGAATCATGGCATGTCTTTCGTAGAATGTTTTGATCATGATAAGTTATCATGTGATTTAAAAGATCTTGGGAATGAGGGTTATCCTTCGTCTGATAAACTTTTCTTATAATTTACACTTCTAATCATGACTAAAAATAATATGAAGTTCCGTCCAAAGAAGCTATTGAACTGCCAATTCCTAAAGAGGGTGTGGACATTGATGTCAACCCTACCATTGCAGAAACATTAGCTCATGTGGATCTAAACCTCAGTAAACCCTCCTGAGACCCATTTTGAAGATCCTGTTGAAACTGGGAAAGATGGGGATGACTCTTCTCAAGCTATTGATCTACTATTAGGTAATGATTGTACTAAGTTTTCAAAATAGACAACCAACATTCATTGTTATATGAATCTAACCATACTTTTAATTGATCAAACATGGCTATCAACTTCAATGGCTAGATCTGGAGGTGAAATCTCATCTTCCGCCCAAACAGCAGTATAAGGCGAAGCAACCAGGTTCAAGGGGGGAAGGAGTATAATAGGGAACCTCTTTAAGTGTATTAATCCCAGATTACAAGCCTCCTATGATGATGATGTCAAATCAGACCTAGAGGTGCTTAAGGTGCTCATATTTTCCCGACGTAAGGCATGGAACAACATACGGAAAATCATATATGAAGTTCCTCTTGAAGAGTTGCCATCAAAGATTTACCGATTGTCATCCCTATTCATCATGCTATGACTTGGTGGTTTTGGATATGAAAAGATCCATGCCGCAGTGAAACAGGTCATTTTAAGAAGGGAACAAGAGAAAAAGTGTCGTGAAGATCTGAATAGGGTAAAGCTGTCAGCCAACATTAGGGAATTTGAAGCTGCAGTATCCTGAGCTGAGGCTGACAATGCTACCAAGATGAAGGAGCTGAAGCATAAGACCAATGATAAATTCGTCCAGTAGATGCCCCTCCAGCAACAGTTAGATATTGCTACTAGGAACTTGATGAACTCAATAATTCATTGATGGGAGCTCAAATTAATGGTATGAAATCCATTGTGGATGCCAAGAAAGTACTCCATCATCCCGAAAAGAGTGAAGTTGGTCGGGTGCATGAGCTTCAAGTAGCTGCTGATGAATCTCATGATACTTTCCATCAAGTGAAGACTTATGTTGATAGCATCTTGTAATTTCAAAGAAAAGAGAGGAGAATCTAATCCATGGATGTCCTTCTAATTCTTGAGCATCAAATGGAAAGAATGATTTCATGTTCAATCACTTGTGCACATATTTTCCAACTACCTGCTTTAAATTTTACCTAAGAAAATGGGACTAGTAAGCATAGTTTTATTTTTACTTGGATTATTATAAATAACCCTACAAACATTTAATCATTTAATTGCTCAATATTACCTAAATCATAAAAAAATTATGTTTGGTGAGCTGGAACTTGAATTTTATTCAGTGTTCCCTTGTCTTTTGTGAGCAATTTATAATCATGCACATCGTACATAAAGAGGCTAATGTTTAAGGTCGAAATAGATTTGACCGAACGAATTAGAATTGACAAAATTCCTTGAAAATTTATCTGAAAACATATTAACATACCCAAGTATGATGGAAAATAAGTAAACTAGGACTTAAGAAATTTTGAATTTGAGGAATGATATGAAAAAAGAGCTAAAAGGCATTAGAAGAAGTAGTTCTCTTGAATGAAGTTACCATTATTTAACAAACCCGTTAGGGGGTTGAATTATGTAGGGACACATAATTTCAATGGCTTTATAGTCAAATAATAGTATCTTTTGGCTAACTAGTCTGTTATGTAGATAGTTTATAAAATGCCGCCTAAGGGCACATGCTGCATAGTCAGGAAAAATAACTCTCAGAAATTTACTTTTCTACTGCTAAAAAGACAGTGAAAGTTTATGAGGTTTCAAATTTTCCATAGAATAGAGTTTTCTGTATGGAGAGAGGTACTTAAATATGGAGAAGATATTTCCAAAAAAGATTATCCATGAATTGGATGAATGTCACTACTACGAAGGTCTGACCCAAACGTAGGTAAGAGAAATATAAACCATAGACTTGAATACATTCAGATCATGAAAATGGACATGAAACAAAGATGTTAAAGATGAAATTTTTTTTGCGGATCCTTACATATTTTTAATAAGACCAATAAGGACAAAAGAGGCTTTCTTACCAAGAATGAAATTACCAGTATTAGACAAACACGTTAGGGGGGTTGAATTATACAGGGCCACCTAAGGGCATTGGCTACATAGTCAAACAGTGGTATCTTTTGGATGACAAATCTGTTATGGAGATTTTTAGGCAAGGGTGCCTAAGGGAACGTGCTACATAATCAAGAAAAATAACTCTCAGAAATTTGACATGTTTGTGACTAGAAGTCAAGAGAAGGGTTATGAAGATATGAAAATATTTAAGGTTAGGATTATGATACATAATTATGGGTATTGAACAATGTATATAGAGATACACAGATCAATGATAACCATAATCATGTTGTGGCTGGGTCCTAAATTGAAATACTGGACTTCACTATGTATCCCATAAGGATGGGAATCAAGCCATACATAGTACCTGAAATACAGTTTAACGACATGTGGGAAGAAAGTATGAGAGATATCAGTTTAGGGTCATAGATCACAGACCATTATAAGAAATACACAGTGTGTGTTTTCATAGGAACTTTTTAGACAAGGGACTGAAAGCGGAATTAGGGGTTAGGCCCAAAATACTTGGGGATGGATTCGAGGGATACTCGAATGTTCCTACGTATCCTATAAGGATGGAAATCAAGCCCACGTAGTTCTATATTTACCCTATGTACAAATTTGGTTCGTACATGTGAAGGGTGAAAGGGGAATTTAGTGTAATGATGGTTTAACCCAAGATAAAAGGTTCAGGAATTTCCATGTATGCATATAGTCATTGGAATGAAACATGATTGAAAATCAATGTAAATAATGATTCCTTATTTGGTGAGGGTATCAAAGAAAATTGTAGTTTATTGGTATACAGGATAGAAATGTTGTACAGTTTAACGTTGTATAGCAAGGACGAATGTGTACCAATGTAAAGATATTGATTCTGGGGGTGGTTTCACGAATCAACGTCGTACGAGATGAAGGTGAACCGATTTGAGGAGATTGGTTTTGGGCTTAGACCTCAAGAGGTTGCCTATATACCCAGCCTAAAAGGCAAGGATCATAGTCCGCATAGTTTAATTAAAAAAATGAATTATTGATCAATTTGTTCTTGGGGACAACGACTCTAAAATGATGTTGGGACTTATGCATGGTTAGCAGTCCAGAGAGGGTGTTAGGGTTTAAGTTTTCTCTAATATCTTGTGAGTCATACTCGGTGTGAGAAACAAGAGGTAACAACAACCTTCACGATGCATAGTTTAATGTCATGTAGGACATATGAAGGGACTATGCAGTTTAAAGTCTTGCAGTTAGGACGGTTGGTGCTGTACAGTTTAGTGTCATGCAGCAGGGACAAAATACAATTTAACGTCATGTAGGACATATTAAGGGATTTTTATACAGTTTAGCATCATGTAGTTAGGACGATGGGGACAATACAGTTTAATGTTAGGATGGACCAAAAGAGGACTGTGCAGTGTAATGTCACACAATAAGGACAAAAGAGGACACATTTTAATGTCAAGTTGGACGTAATATGGACTTTTTCACAGTTTAACGTCATGTGGGACGAAAAAGGATGATAAATTTTAGCATCATTTTGGACGAAAGTGAAAATAGTTTAAGGTCATATGCATGGACACTTGCTGTATAGTTTAAGGTCGTATAGTATGATGAAGGGGACATAGTTTAACGTCATGCTGGATGTAAGGACATGCAAATTGTTTAAGGTCATATGCATGGACCATTGATGGTGCAGTTTAACGTCGTGCTGGATGTAAGATTCTTCTGCCCAGTTTAGCGTCATGTAATTTGGACGTCACAGTTTAACGTCATGTGGGACTAAAGTAATACAAATAGTTTAAGGTCAAATGTATAGACCGTGGAAATATATTTTGTGTTTATACAAAATACTTCTTCAGAAATCTGGTATTGGTTGGAGTAGTGATGAGTTCTAAATCCATTGAGACTAAGGAATATGCACTATTGGAGTAGACCTTATGTATTGAAAAAGGTCCTTCCCACTTTGGTTCAAGTTTAGGAGGTTTATTTCCTCGTATCATAGGAGTTCTGATAAATAATACCAATTCTCCCTGAACGAATGAACGAAGATGAACTTTTTTATTGAAAGCTCATGCTATTCGATTCTGATAAACTTCCATATGGTGCAGGATGCACAATCTTTTTTCATCTAACCGTTCCAATTCATTCAATTGCTTTTGAGATTTTTCATCTATAGATGACTGATCAAAAATGGCTACTATGAGCGAGGGTAGTTGAATTTCAATGGGCAAGACTACTTCTGTTCCATATACCAGTGAATATGGAGTTGACTGTGTTGCAGTGCGGGTGGTAGTCCGATAAGCCCATGAAGCCTGAACGAGTTTATCAGGCCATGAACTCTTATCTTTATCCACCATCTTTTGCAGTATATTTTACAGTCTTGTTGAACGCTTCTATCTGGCCATTGGCCACTGCATGATACCGAGATGAATGGTGGGACTTGATGTAGTATTCCTGATACAACTTCTTCACCTCAGATGAATAAGAGTTGGTGCCATTGTCCGTTAATATGGTACGAGGGACACCAAATCTGGTAATGATGTTAGACTTGATGAAGCTAAAAATGCATTTAGAACTGACTTCCTTGAAATGTATTGCCTCTGCCCATTTGGAAAAGAAGTCAGTAGCAGTAATAATATACTTAAACTATTTGGTCGTAGCTGAAGGGTAAGGTCCCACCACATCCATTCCCCATGTGGCAAATGGCCACGAGTATTTAGCTATATGAAGCAACTCTGGAGGTTGATGAATGAAGTTGGAATGTACTTGACATGAATGAAACTTCATTGTAAAATCAACACAATCTTGTATTATTGAAGGCCAGAAGTATCCAAGCCTTCGAATCTAATCAGACAGTCTATGTCCAGACTAGGGGGCACCATACACTCCTACATGCACTTCTTTCATGATAGCCATTGTCTCTTCACCATCAATGAACCTGAAGAGAACTCCATCAAAACCATGCTTGTAGAGAATTTTCTCTAGGTGATCTGGGCCATCATAAAGAGTAAAAAGGACCACACGTCATTGGATTTGTTCTTTCTCAGCTCTATTAGGTGGAAGTGTTCAATTTTGAAGGTATTCCCTGATAGGTGTCATCCATCCTGTAGTATGACCATATGGTTCTAGAATGGGACTAATTTCATTGATTTCCTCTATTCTGATTTGAAAATAAGGTGAAATTGTACTACGGTGGGCAATACTGGTGGTTGTCTCGTCCTGATTTGGATCTGACAGAGCTGTGGCTATATTAGCCAGTGCATCAGCTTGAGCATTTTGAGATCGCAGGACATAAGAAAATGTCGGTTTCGTAGGAAATTCCACCATTAACTCTCTGACATAATCATACAAAGGGATAAATTCTTCTTTTCTGATTGCATAATCCCCATTTACTTGTTTGTTTACCAGGTCTGAATCACCTTTAACCTTTAAGTGATTCCCTTGTTCTTGAAGCACCAACACCAATCCTATGATAAGAGCTTGGTATTCTACTTCATTATTTGTACCATCTCCCAATAATGAAAAGGAATAAGGTAGAAATTCATTTTTCTGGGGAAATGAGTACAACTCCTAACCCAACTTTGTTGAACTTTGAATTTTCCATTTTCTTCCTATTGGACTTCTGGAAGCACTATCAAAGTACATTTCCCATGCTTGGAAACTTTATTGAATAGAGAACACTTCCTCATCAGGGAGTTCAATATCTGAATATGTGTCTTCCAATTAAGGATTTTCAGCCAAGAAATCAGCTAGAGCTTGGCCCTTTATTACCTTTTGAGACACATACTGAATGTCGAACTACAGCACAATAACTTCCCACCTTGCCAGACGTCCTTAAAGCATTAGACGACTAAGTATGAATTTTAGCGGGTTATTGAGAGATACCAATTGGACGTCGTGATGTTGCAGGTAGTGTCTAAACTTCTGAAATGCAAAGATCAATGCTAGGCAGCACTTCTCAATATTTGAATATCGTGTTTCTTATTCAAGCATAGTCTGACTAAGATAGTAGAGGTTGTTTTCATTCCCAGAATCATTCTTCTAAGCAAGAAAAGCATATACTAATCGCTCTAGAGCTGTTACATAGAAGATAAGTGGTCTTCCTTCAAGTGGCATGAGTATTGGTGGACTCAAGAGGTATTTATTGAGAATATATAATGCTTCTTGACATTCTTCAGTCCACTGGTATGTGACTCCCTTCTTCATCAACTTGGTGAAGGGTAAACTTTTTCCTGCCAAATTGGCGATGAAACGCCGAATATAGGCTAAGTGTCATTGAAGTAATCTAAATAATTTCAAATTTAGAGGAGTTGTCATACCAAGGATTGATGTGGTATTCTCAGGATTGACTTCGATACCATGATGGCGTACAACAAAGCTGAGAAATTTCCCCGAGATTACCCCAAAACCACATTTTAAGGGGTTCATCTTCAATTTATGTTGCCAATGTTTGTGGAATATAGTTTCTAAATCCGCCAAATGATTAGAACTTTGCCTATATTTGACTAAAAAATCATCCACATAGCATTCAATGAACTTCCCTAAAAATGGTTTGAAGATACTATGCATGGAACACTGATATGTTGCGCATGTATTCTTTAGGCCAAAGGGAATTACCCGATAGAAAAACACACCCCGAGGGGCTCTGAAAGCTATAGATTCCCCATATTATGGAGCCATTCAGATTTGATTATATCTGGAATATCCATCCATGAAGTAAAGTTCTTCATAGCCAGCTGTTGCATCGATTAAAAGTTCTGTAATCGGAACTGGAAAATCATCCTCAGGACAATACCGATTAAGATATCTGAAATCAATGAAAACTCTAATTTTACCATTCTTTTTTTTTCACTGGGAAAATATTAGCCAAACACTTGGGATATTGAACTTCTCTGAAGAAGTTAGCGTTGATAATATTATCCCCTTCAGCTTCAATTTTGGAAGCATAAGTTGGGTGTGTTCTTCTCACATCTTGTATGAATCCTCAATGTTCTTCTGGAAAACCCAAATGATGAGTGGAAACCTCAGGATCAAGCCTTGGAATCTCTGTATAGTCCCAAGAAAATATGTCTTGATTTTGATTTTAAAATGAAATATACATCTTTTTCTCTTCAAGAGTCATGGCCGCACTGATTAAAGTGGGGCGTGGATCTTCTTTTGTTCCCAGATTTATTTCTCTGAGTTCATCTATAGTGGTAGAGATACCTTCTTCAAATGCTGGAGGAGAATCCCTGAGATCTTCCTCTTCTTCTTCAACATGTGCTATTTCCTCTGTTTCTACTTGCATAGTAGATGATGGAGCAGAATTTTCATGATCAGAAGAGACATTAAAATTTCCACATATTGAAGAAGAAGCTTCCCTTTCCAACCAAATTGATGATGAAGGGTCTTCTTTGGGTAATAAAGAGGAGATGATGGATTGAGAATCGACATCATCATTAACCTCTAATATTTATATAACTTCTTCTTGCCTGGTTGGTGAAGTATAGAATTTCTGGATTTCAGTAGATGAAATGAATACATTTTTATTTGAGCTTTCATCATTTCCTGGTGGATCAACAATTTCCCCCTTGTTGTCTGGATCGATTTCCGTAATTGAAATTATAGATCTTTCCATAAGAGTATTTTTATTTGGGTCTATCCTGTCAATTTTACTGATAGAAAACACATAATATGTACTCACATGTGCTAATGGATTTACTGGAATCTTCTCTAAACCATATGGAGCATTAACTTTGGTAATATCCCTTGTTATGGATTTCTCCCTTCCCTTTATGTGATAGAATTCGGCCTCAATGTATTGATATTCACATGTCTTGAACAGGGACTTATCACCATAGAATTTCCCAACTTGACAATCGAAACAATATTTGAGACATTGATGGTATGATGAAGGGATAGCCACATGTTGATGTAGCCAGGGTCTTCCAAGCAAGATGTTGAAGGCTGAATCTTGATCAATAACCATGAAATCTGAATTGTATACAAGATCTCCAAACTAAGTTCTGAGTGTAATCTCGCCCAGTGGTTCTTGTTCATTTTTATCATATCCTTGTAACATCATAGTTGAAGGAGATAAATCAGATTCTGTGAGTCCCAATTGATGAAGTGTACAAACGGGCATGTGGTTGACTCTTGAACCATTATCAATGAAAGATCTTTGGATGTCTACTCCATTGACCTTTCCAGATAAGTACAAAGGTCTAATATGTCCATGCACGGCATCGTCTTCATCTTTATTAATAAAAGATATCACTATATGGAATTATGTAGTATTATTCTCTACATAGTAGACTTTAGCTGCAACAATTTTAGTCTCAAACTCTTGAGGACTTGATAATGACTTGATGATTCCCTCCCGAAGATATTTTGACAGATTCAAAGCATCTAGAATTGATAACGTAGATGGTACTTGGGCCAAGTGTTTTAATATATCATAATTTTGATCTAGAGGTCTGCGTTTTCCAACCAGAACATGTGGTTTAGTAGGTGCCTTGGAAGTTGATGCTTTAGAATTTGATGTATCTTGTATCAGGATAGGAGTTGGTAATACTTCTGGATTTGGAAGATTAGACCGATTAGGTCTATTTACTTACTGAGAGGAAGAAGATGGAACCTTCAACCGATCTTCCAGAATAATTGTTCCAGGACTGAGTCTACCTTGTGTGGAAGAACTTGCTTGTTCTTGTTGAGCTCGTTAAAGGTCTCTACCACTAGTTTCTAGCGCATACACAGTTCTAGCAGGGGTAGAATTGGAATAGTGGCCTCCAAAAGATCCACGTCTTCCCCTGTATCCTGAGCCTCTGGAACTTCTCTGATTCCTCTGTTTGATACAGGGAACTCAGGCTCATCAAAATCGAAACTGTGACTGGCATATGGATCTATTAATTTAATCATATTAACCGAACCAATGATTAACCCTTCATCCGATGAAGACTCTGCTTGAATAGGCAATTTAGGTTGTGCCGTTTGGTGGGGCGGTGCCCATGGATTCGAAGTAGATGGCATAAAATCTGCAAAATTCAAAGACAACTTAGGTTTTGACACATACTCATCTTCTTCTGATTGCTCCTCTTTCTTTTAATTATGCCATTTCTTTGAGGATTTTCCTTCTGATAAAGAGGTTTTTGCTGCGGCATTTATGGAAGAAGGCATAATTGGTTTCTTCAATTGTGTTCAAAAAATGGCATGAGTTCGGTTGATTGTCTTTCTGACCATCCAATCATCATATTTTTGTGCATTTTTGTTCTTAATATCTTGCCACTCTCTTTCCTCCTCTGGAACTTTAGCAGTAACACATGCTTCCGGAGCTGAAGAACCTTTCAGTTTTACTTTTCCCAAATCGACCATTTCTTGCAGGAGGTCCTTGAAAACAAAACAATCCTGAATGGGATGCCCCAACATTTGATGAAACAGGCAATAGTTGGGAAGATCTTCATCTCCATCCTTATTCAGCCTCTTGGGTCATGGTAATTGAACCAAATTATCTTCTAGTGTCGAAATAAAGTAGATAGGAACTTTTTCATTTCAGAAAGAGTAAACTTTGATCTTCAGATCCTCAAATTGGTTCCAACTTTGATCTTTTGATCATCTTGATGAAACAACCTTTGTTGTTGGTGCTCAGGAGGTGGAGCCCTTCGATAAGATGAAGGTTTTGAAGTAGAAGATGTTACAGGTGCTTATTTAATAATAATTGTAACAATCTATACTTTACCCATTCTCCTTCCTAGAGCTGATGGAATTATACGAGCATTATCCTTAGTCTTTATAATAGAATCTTCAATCTGTTGAGCGATTGAATTAAGGTCTCGAAACCCTCATGTGTATTTCACAAGGATCAACGGCGTGCGTAATTCATCACACAGATTTTCCACACATATTGGCAATAATTTTTCTTGAGGGAGTGCTAAGATTAGGGAATATGTTAATCCCTTCCAGCGATCAATGAAATCTGGAACCCTTTCAATCTCCCTTTGCTTACAGTTTGTAAGATAAAAAACTATTGTCTTTGGAAAAGTTGAGCTGAACTGAAGGAGGAATTGCTGACGGAGATCTTCCCATCTAGTAATTGATTGGGATTGCAGGATTTTATACCAAACCAAAGATGGTCCTTGCAAGTTACGCACGAAGCATCTGAGTTTCACTGCTTCTTTCTATTCTGGTGTTCCCATCATAGGATCACAACATGAAACGTAATGCATCAAATGCTAATCAGGATCACCTGATCCATTGAAAATAGGGAATACAGGGTTCCCAAAACTTGATGGGGGAGAGATTGAGTCTACCCATTCTGGGTAAGATCTCTTTTCTGGTTGAACCTATGCACACTTCCCTTTCATAGTCTCTAACCGAGATGTTAATGACTCAATAGTAGTTATTAACTTTTGAAAAAAATCTGGTTGAACTTGGACTTGGGAAGGTCCAATGACTTGAGCTGGTACAGATGTGGCAATTGGTACTACAAAAAATGGCAGCACTGCCGATTGTCGTTGGACCTAACCCGTAGGATTAGACCTATAAGGGTGTACAGATAAAGGAGGATATTCTTGATCCATCTTAGTAGCTGCAATAAATTCCATTGGCTTAATGACTCCAGCATGATTAAGAGGACGAACACCCTGATGTAGTTTTGTATTTATTCTTCTTAATTCCTTCATTTCATCCTCTTGTTGCGCAAACCTTTGCTCTTGTGAGATCAATTGGCCTTCTCCAGAGGAAGGGTATGTAACCTGATTCTTTCCCCTCCCTTTATTGGACATCTTTTAGAGAGGGGGAAGTGGGTTAGATGAAATATTACCTAGGTTCTGAGTAATCCTTTGATTTCGCGTACACACGGCTTCTTCATTTGTGTCTATGCGTACAACTTATTGAGCAGGAACCTCTTCATCTGAGTCCCCTGAGTGAGCCTCATTTTCTAGAGGATCAGCAACAACGACATTGATGACATTTATTGATGAATAATGCATTTCATCCCTTTTATCCGCATTTCTGTGATATTGTCTTCTGCCATGCCCCTAAAAATACATTGCCTTTTGTTGATTTGATCCCTCATGAACTTCTTGGAGAACTGTATTTTGGAGAGAATCTCTTGATATTTTGGCTCTTCATTCATCTTGAGGCTTCTTCCCCAATTGATAAAAGGCTGACTTTCTTTGAGGAGGGCATTGATGATTTGAAAAATTTCTCAGTCTATTGGATTGGGGCTATTCCTGCTGTTCATGCTCAACTCCTCGAATCTTATTTGTTGATTTCGTGGGTTGTGGTAAAGGAGTCCCCAGTCTGGAAATCTGGGTTGGCTCTTGACATGCTATGTCTGAGACTTTCCTAAAATCTCTCCTGATCTTGTGGACCTTAGTCTAGAAATTAGCTGGATGCACCAATCGACATCCACTTTTATCACCCGGTTCAAAAGACCGTTGGATGATTTCTGACACTTCTGTCACTTGATTATGCACTTGCTCTATAGGAGAGGCCTGTTCAATATTCTCGTTTTCTTGATGAAAGAGTAATTCAACAACTTTTTCTATGTATTCTTGATTTTGAGAAGAACTAGTTGAGGCCTGTTCTTGGGAAAGCATTTGATTACAAACAAAACCCATTGACTGTGGCCGGCCACGGGCAATAACATTGCATGAGACCATTTTCGACGGGCTTTGCTGACTGGAGATCATAGTGAAATGTAGTACTCCATGAACACCCCATCCTCTGACATGAATACCAGATGGGGCATTGACAATTAACTTTCAAAATCTTCTTAGTGCGATAAGGCATGAACATTGAAGGGCTCTCTGCTACTTTTCATCCTTCGAATATAAAGATACTGATATAGATTCCAAATCAATCTGACGTTGTAACCCTTATATTATCTTAACATGATTTTCATATTCATCATAAGATAATACTTTCTTTTTCAACTGAAAGAGTGTTTTCCATATGTTAAGACGAATGTCATGAATTCCATCTTCCATCAACATCTTTGGAATGTCATACTTAGAGTTAGCCAGAGGTCAAAACATGACTAGCACTTCACCTTTCGCCAGTTGTTTTCTCATGTTCAGCATTTCCTCTTTATCATTCAATCAAGATGCTTCTACCTGATTTGACCAAAGATGGTGATTCCTTGTTTCTTCATCAGATTCAACATGATTGGTAGAGAAATCACTTATTAAACTAGAAGATGCATGACTTAGAGGTGGTTCGAAGAATGACCTACACCCTGATCTATCTTCTGATTGAGAAAGTATTTCACTTGATAGCGATGAAGCATTAGTCATGACTGGATTCACATTTGAAAGTGCCTCAAGAAAAGAGGGATTTCTCGGCAATACATTTTCCACTAGAGAATTTTTCAGGAAATATGCATCACTACTACGGAGAGAATATTCGTAGCAAAATTCATCATTATGGGGAGGACTACCATGGTGGGTTACAGAAAAAGATGAGATCTCTTGCTCCAGGGTCTTCAGACCACACTGAGGGTTCTTGTGGCTCTCATATG
Organism: Viscum album; assembly: GCA_963277665.1. Taxonomy (NCBI): domain Eukaryota; kingdom Viridiplantae; phylum Streptophyta; class Magnoliopsida; order Santalales; family Viscaceae; genus Viscum; species Viscum album. Next base: position 921,626,280 of record OY728137.1, read on the forward strand.
AAGATGAAACTTCAAGATCGACTGAACTGTCATGATGCAAGCCTTCATGAGGAAGTGTCTATTGAAGAACTTCGGGATTAATGTTCCCACTATTGGGAAATGAGGGAGTAGAATCTTGGATTCCAATAGATAATTGTCTGAGGGCTTCAAGAAACCCATCATCAAGCAAGGCCTTGTTACATATTGGCTCTTGATCTCTTAATTGTGTAGGGTGGGTCTTCATTTTAGATGCCTTCTTACTCGCCTTGGAATCCACTTGTTGACGATAGTGGCTACTCTGAGCAGGTGTATATGCCTGATCAGGAGATATGGCCAGGTTAGGATAACGATCTCTACTCAAATCAGGTGTTTGTGCCTGACTTGGTTGTCCGTATGATATGGGGGAGTACTCCCCACAACCCTCTTGGACTGGAACAGATGTGTGTGTCTGTTCTGGAGTGATCTGTTGATGATTCACTCCACATTTAAGGATAGATTGGTGTGTCTTTCCCGGAGATACTGCTAAAGCTGTTATAATATCCTGGCAAGCATCCAGAATATGAGCAGGGATTTTCTTCTACTCTTTCACCATTTATAGAATATGCTTGGTGACTTCAGCTACCGGAACGAGGATATACATCAATTCTGTTCTTAGAGTAGGTGTATGTGCTTGCTCTTTTCCTCCTTTTCCTATCAGTGAATCCTGACAGTACTCAAGTGTGGGGGCAGAGAGTTGAGTCTGCCTCCTATATGTCACCAGAGCTTTCCAACTGACTTCTCTGAGTTCTACCAAGTGAGACTGTTGGTAGGTTTGATCAATACTAGTAGGTGTATGTGCCTGCTAATTGTACTTCACCGAACGTGGTTGATGAGATCCATCATATGTAGTCATATGAGCCTGTTGAATAGCTGATGATGTATAAATAGGTGTATGTTTCTGCCTATAGTACTCTGTCGGAATTGCCTAGCGGGATTGGCATGATGCTGCCAGACGAGTCCATTGGACATCGGAAATAAAACGGATGGGTGTGTGTACCTGCTAGTTGCTTGCCACCAAGTTAGGTTGGTGGACTTCTCTGGAGATGGCAGAGATGGTAACTTGCTCACTGTTAACTGGATTTCACCTCTTGTGATTCGTCTTGCCTGCTCAGGTTCAAGGAACCTGAGCCGAATGCCTAGAGTTGATACCCTCATCATGTTGAGGGTGCACTGCCACACGAGTCTGGCGGCGACTATTGATGGAATCCCTCGGGAAGGACTCTTGTCTCCTTGAATTAAGTCCCTGATGGACCTGCTCATTCACCTCCTCAGAATATGGGAGTGAATGGTGATTACATTCTGGGGATAACGACCCAAAACGGTTAGAGACAGTGGTTAGCACCGCCTTCTTCTTGATCGCTGGTCATCGCTGTCTGAACGACCAGTGTGATTTGGTCACTTTGAGGGCTTATCGAGCAACCTCAACAGTTAGAATAGTAACATTTTGACGGTACTACTTAACCAGAACATTTGATACCCAGCATTGAAGACGCTGAGTAGGTGATGTCATCCTCAGAGTGGATGATGATCCAGCAGGAGTAGCAGCAGTGGCATTTGCAGCATAGGTTTTCACAGTAGAGGTATTCATAGATATAACGTATGAGAAGCCATTCTGGAAATGTAGAAGATCTTGGAAAAGAGTGTTTGTTTGATATAACAGACATAATCAAGATATGTATGGCCACTACAGCTTTTGGATGAACAAATATGTTATTGATTGTTTTGTTTGCCCTCTCATTGAGTTTAAATAGGGGCCTAACAAATAAGAAAAACCTCATTTTAACTTGGTTAAGGATTCACGTTGGGTTCACCATTTTTTGTTTACTCTGGAATTGGGGATTACCTCGTTGATTGAAGGTTCAAACATTCCAATCAGTTTCTAACGGGTTTGTTCTTAGAACCAAAAACATCCAATGATTCCATATCTATTTGGACCTACTTTCCAAAGGTAGGTGCTCATTAGTTGTGGACTGATGAGGCTTAGGAATTTGCATTGGTCGAGAGGATGGGAGGTCGCACTCATCACACCTTTTTGAGGGGAATTATTGTCTACTCTGAGACTCTCTTTATAGATTTATGTTATGTTCATGAATCCTTATTACATTACCAAGTATAAAATGAGTTTTCCTTTAGATCTGACAATAAATGATTAAATATGAAGGAAATTTAAGGAATCTTTTATATGTATTCAAGGTTCTTCATCGATAAATAATCATCTGTATTAGTTAGATATTCTTAGTCAATGGTATCCTTAAATACATAAAAAGTATCTTGGTCATTATAATGACTATACTGGTTTTAAATCCACTCAGTGGGGCACTTGAAGTTTATTGTCATTCAGAAGGACATGGATTATTTCAGAGTTGGGATTGTACCCACAGATGGGCTACTAACGTATCCTTTGTTTAGAAAATGAATCATAACCCATGTAGTTTGAATAAGGGAGTATGATGTTTATGACTAATGGTTCAAAGAAAGATATCATAATTACTTATACACTCTAAGCTCACGTGAGTCATGATCGGTGTGAGAAACAAGAGGTATTGGTAAAACCAGATAATTATTCCATGAACAATGCAATCATAAGAAATGATGTGGGGCTTATGTATGTATGACTTCCCAAATAGATGAAGGTTAAGATTTACTTCAGTAAAGAAATCCAAGAACAAGGTCCAAAAATTTATATGTGCTTCATGGAGATTTGGATACTCTAATCTTGGGGATTACTCTTAAGGAAGATGCCCAAGTTATGAAGGGACTTATGATTGGGTTTTACTCCTGAGAAGGAATCCCAGACCAAAAAGTAAATTAAGACTATTTAAGAGAAATTAAGACTGGGGATTATTCCTAAGGAGGAGGCCCAGGTTAAGGGACTTGAAAATTTAAGGGACTCAGAGCTTACTTATAAAGAGGATACCCATATTTGAGATTGAGGATTACTCCTAAAAAGGAATCCCAAGTTAAGGGAATTATGGTTGGGGATTACTCATTAGGGAGATGCCCATATTTGAGATTTTAAGACTGGGGCTTACTCCTAAGGAGGATGCCCAGATTAGGGGACTTGGGGCTTACTCTTAAGGAAGATTCCCAAATTAATGAGGACATGGACTGGGGCTTACTCCGGAAATGGAGGCCTAGGTTAAGGGTTCTCTCATCTTAAAGGATGAGGTTGAATGAGTGAACTCTCTAACTTTACTGTTGTAAAGATGTGTAAATCAATAGGTTTTGAGAGATGTTCCACAAAATTCCTTTCAGATAAAGAAGTCAATCAAGAAAACATGCCATAAATTGCTTTGAAGAGTGTCTTGAGAACTGAATCTTGAATAGTAGATGTGGAATGGCATAAGAGAAGTGAAATTGGTAAGAAGGGAACCCAAAAATATAAGGGAGCGAAAGTCCTAGGGGATCGCGCAATACTGCATGGACGCGCAAGTATTGGTTGCGCAAGTATACTTGCGCGACACCTATATACATGGGAGAAGGTTAACCAGTAGAGTAATACTTGGGCGATCTTTGTCCAAATCCTTTAGAATTATCCTGAGGTATCTCTAGAAGATTGGCATGCAAGTTCCAATGAGTAGGTAAGAAGGCGTGCTAGTTTGTCCATTTCCCTTAAGGGTAAAACACTTAGGCGCGCAAGTGTTAGTGAATTCTAACACTTAGAACATATTTTTCTTGTTCATACCTTCCATTATATGTAAATAATTACCTTATAAGTGTTTAGAAGACTTAAAGAACAGACTTGGGCGTTCAGAGCTCTGTATCTGAATTCTTGAGAAAATCCTCCCGAAATGGGGGGCCCACCGGGGTATTTATAGGCTGGAGAAAACCCTGGGTGGTTTTCGAAGAGGGCGCACAAGTCACCTGCATGACCATTTGGGCGGAGCGCAAGTGCACTTGTACCACCATACTGGAACATGCGCGACCTAGGGGAAATGTTCTCCTTGCTCATTCCTTTGTTGATTTTTACTATTTTCTTCAAAGGATGAATCAATTTGTGAAAAGTCATTTCCCTTTCCATTCATTTAGACAATGTGACATAAAGGAGCGTCAAAAGTGATGTGGAATTAACTCATTGTTTACGTTTTACCATATAAACCAATTTTCAATTTATTAATGCTTCATGAATTATGTTTCATGTAATGGATATTAAATGCTTAATTCCACTCTGCTGAGTTACAATATATTTTGATGAACTTTTTCATTCAATTACTAGTTTCTACCACCCTAGTGTTTTAATTTATTATGTTATAATCATGTTTCAAAAAATAAAGTTATATTGGAACAGAATGTTTTGTTACGCTTCTTAGAATTTGAGTTTTTAGAAATGTTACTTTTAATGAAATAAAAATGATTTTTTCTTTTCGCTTTTAAATGTTATGTCTTCCTATCCTCATTTTTTTAAGATAAAAATAATATATTTTCATGGATCCTTTATTGGAAATTATTTTTAAAACTAATGGTTTTAAAGGATTTCAAATAACATTTTCAATAAATACCTTTGAAATCAACATGTAAATATGTATTTTATGTTAATGTTATAAATGTTTTCTAAGAGATCATTTATGTTTCCTTTTCCATTTATGTTATCATTTTTAAAATTATTCACCCTAATTTAGATAATGTTGTCTAATTTTTCCACTAATATATATTTTATCATTAGTGTGATTGAACTATTTTTATCAAAAAAATATTTTCTTTCTATATCATTCAAATAATTCTTATATGAAGGGTTTTTTCATTTTTTTCTAATCTCCTTCAATGTTTCATTTGTTAGACTGGGGTACTATTCTTTTTAAACCATTCAATTTCTTCCTATGGATGTGTTAAGATCATATAATACTTTTTATTTACATGTGGAAAGTTATTGGAATTATTTTTGTTCTTATTCTGATAAATATGATTCAAGAAAATTGACTATTTATTGTCTAACCATTCACCACATTCATTTGTATGTTTTATGATCTTGTTATACATTTTATAATAGGAAAAAATATGACTAATAATTGTTAGAAAAAAATTTAATTAAATAAAAATTCAATAGTAAATTCAGGAAATACAACATGATTTATATAATTAGGAATACATCACTCCCCACATATCCAAATCATCCATAGAGGCACAATATTAAAGAGCCTTTTATAACTACATAGTGATTTTTTCCATTATCCCTCTCTTTGATAACACTTCATCCATGTAATTTTCTTTTGTATATACATTTGAAACCATGGTGTGAAGGTGATTTATCTATTTAAGGAAATCAATCCAATGAGGAAGTACTCTCTAAGTTACATTTATAGTTCTTCCTTTGAGGGACCGAAATACATGTTTGGAATATGAATCAATCCAAATGGGATTCCAATTTTTATGGACAAAATGTTTGTTGGAATAGAACATGGCACAAAACTCAACCTCGTCTTTAGTTCCAAGTCTAATAAATTATTAAAAAAAACCTTTGAAATATACATGGTGAGTGTGGAACAAAACTCTATATCTCAAGGGCCATGACATGACATAAGTTGCATCATCAACATTCACCACCATCCATAAGGATAGTAGAGGGTTCCTGAAGATTTATATCATCACCAGGGGATTCCTAGGTTTTCCTAGATCACCATGTAGTCTAAAGATATTCATGTAATAAATCATGTTATACATTACCGCTACATACAAATTTAAAGCATCATGGACATACTTTTCCATGGCCAAGATCCCTGCATTTTTGGAGTGGGTCACATTGTCAATGATTGTGGATTTTCATTCCTCGAGAAATATGTACAAATAGAGTTTGTATTAGCAAGGAGAAGATTCTGGACTCACTCAATATATTCAAAATGATAAATGTGTAGTAGAAGATTATAAATATAATAAAATGTACTTAGATAAATATTAAAGATAAAATATACTCCACTCCACAACATCTGAGCAAGGTCATCCTCCCAAAATAAGTGTTGAATCTTCTCCTCACCCCTTTGGAATAAGGGAAATAATGATATATTTTTTTGTCCAGTTATCTTTTGTTGTCCAAGAGTGGGAATCCTATTTTTCTAGATTCTCCTTATATGAATGATCCTTTATATATTTTTAAATGACACATTAAATCTTACTATCCCTTTGTGGTTGTGAGTTGGATATCTCGTACTCCATCTGTTAGTATTCCTTTAAATTGAATTGGCCATTCATGTTGGACCTCCAAATCAATGTATCAACATCAATGAAATTACATCTCTAAATCAACATTCCACCTTGAGTTAGGAAAATTTCATAAATGTTATTACTGGGAAATAGCTCAAAATTTGAAATTTTTTCCATGTTTAAGGTAATAGTGAGTTAGTTGAGAGGATTATCCAACCATGGAGTGACCCATCAGTTAAGATATGATTTCCTATTCACCAGCCATTTTTTATGAAGTATGATATTAGTGAAGGAGTATTTGATCAGTGGTTATATGGAACCCAAAAGACAGGATTGATAACCATTCAGAAGCCATCATTGAAATTTTTTTGATAAGAAATCAAAAGAATAGTCATTGCGTTTAGTATAATCGATGTGAATTTATTGATAATGTAATAATTAGACATTTTGATATCCTTGATTACATGACCCCACATTTAAATTTTCTCAATAATTTTCTTCCAAACAATAGTTCTCAACTTTTTTTCATGCAATGATTTTATCCATATGATGTTCCTTAACTTGTATTTTATTTCATTAATGAGACATTTCAGCCATATATAGAGAGAAAAAAGTATAAAAATTTAGTGGTGTTAACTATGTTTACAAGGCACACCCTTCAATCTTATGACATAGCCTTAAACTTCCATCAAACCAGTTTATTTATGATTACAAATCATATTACCCTAATATATTGGCTTTTCACCTTACCCAAAGCAATGGAAAACCAATATTGATGAAGGGGAAGCACTCCCTTTTCACTCCAAGTGTTCTAGTGACCCTATTTTTTTTCAAATTGGGATTCCCACACAAAAAAAAATAATTTAATGTCCCAAATGATGGATTTACCACCAAGTTCTTCAATATATGAATAAAGGACATGCATTTCCCAGATTATTTTCAATGAGGCCTTCTCAAGTAGTAAGATATCATCTGCATAAATAATTTATGATGTGGAAGAAGTTTTACTGAGCATTAATTTTCTCATAGAATTAAATATGAGTGAGTTTAATGATGAATCTAATCATATAGTCATCATAAATCGGAAACATTTTTCCAGAGAGTGGGTTTCCTTATATTATATCCCTAGTACATTAGATGAAGCCACTAGGAGATCGATTTATAATAATCGATAGTATTTAAGAGCTAATGATGGTATTGATTAAGCTAATGAATACATTTTAGAACCCATAAAATTTAATATCCAAATAGAGAAAGATCCATTATAGAGCCTCAAAATCCTTTTAGATTTAAATTTTGAGAGAAAAGTTCCCATGATTGGGTTTCTTTTCATGTTGTTTATACATTATTACATTGAAAAAAATAATATTTGAATGTTCCTACCATGGAGAAAACAAAACTAATTTTGTGTGATGTGACACTTAATAATATCATCTAATATAATCTTGATTATCATACTAATGATTTTATGAATTTTTTTACCAAGGAAAAATAACCTATATTCTTTAATGTTAACTAAATTGTCATTGTTTTATATCAAGGAAATATAATTCAAGTTGATCCCCTAAGGTAGATTGGCATGATTGATGAATTCCATAATGGAGTTTATCATATCATCTTATAGAATATACTAATATAACATGTAAAAATTATTGGGGAGACAATCATATCCACCTACGTTCTCAATGTTGATAGAGAATAGGGATACCATGATTTCCACTTTAGATGGAGACATGATAAGGTCATTATTGAATCCTAAATGCATGGAAGAATATTTTCAACCATTTTTTTGTGTTGTCAAATCTATCAGCCTAGTACAACCCAATAATTTATTTCACTACATTAGTGGGTATTTCAATTTTAGAAGTATGTAGCATTCTATTGAAATTTGTGGAATTAATATCTGACTAAACACACTTTCACATATAAATCCTATAAAAGACGATTGAGTTCCTATCCTAAAATTTTATTCGATTAGAATTTAGATAATGCATGTATAACCCTTCATTCATTGTTATGTAGTCATCCTTGCATAAGAGTACATGTATTCACTCCTTTTAAGTGGTATTTTATTGATAGTTAAAAATTTTATAGCTTGCATGTTTCTATTCAGCTGTTTGAATATCTCAATCCATCTTAGAAAATGATTTCCTACTGAATTCTTGGAGTATCCTCTTTGCCTATTTCATTTAACTGTAACGGTATCTATTGGTACTATAAGGAATTAAGACTTCTATGCATCATGAATTTTATACTAATAGCATGGGTAACAAGACACACATTATTAAATGAAAAAAATATTGGGGGATGGCCATCCATGTTTAGTAGAGATATCAACAATTAGAGGTTTTTTATCTGAATGATGTTTGGGGAGAGTGAATCTTGAGACCCCATACACCTAAATCTTATCATACATTTGAACAAATCCTCTACCCAATATACTTTCTTGTCTCCTATTCAATATATACCTATTCTAGGTGAAATCATCTCATGTTATGGTTACTTCATCCAGACTAAATTAATAAATACAGTAGGATAATTCAATTGAGTCCAACCTATTGAAATCCAATTCATTTTTTCATGAGGAATCAAAATAGTATTTAAATCATATAAAACCATCCATTTATAGTTTATTCATCCATAAAAAGTTTTAAAAAAATAAATAAATCTATTATATTAATATATGATGTATAAGTATATTAAAAAAGGTACGTAGTTTGGGGCCTTGATATTTTAGTGATTCTAAAATACTTTAATAATTCCAAGTGCATGAGAGGATCTTAATGCGGTCATGTATGAATAACTATATATAATCCATTTTTATATCATGATAATTTTGGGAAAGAAAGGTCTACCCTTTTGAGGCCCCAGTGAAATCCTTCCATTTCTCAAATAATATCTTATCTTCTACAAGTATAATAGTCATTGGTTTATAGGCCATGATGTAGTGTGTACGGGCTATAGAATAATCATTGGTTTATAGGCCATGATGTAGTGTGTACGAGCTTTGGATGTTGGGGTATTCTCTAACCCTTGACAATTCCAATATTAGAGTTTCATTATTTAAGTGTTTGGATACTTGTTAGGTGACCTTATAGATTATAAAAAATTCTTTGGCGATATTTATTTTTTCTCCATTTCCTTATTCTTTCTTAATTTTGTGGTTTTACTACTTCAGTGATGTCATCATTTCTAGTGACCACATAATCCAGAATCCGCAAAGAATCCTAGTCCATCCCCTCCAAATTATTGTGACAGATTTCAATCTAATCAGCTTCCTTCTAAGCATCATTAGCCTAGAAAATACCACTTATGGGGGTGAATTTGTCAGTGGATTTCATGTGACTAATAGCATTGTATTTAGGGAAATTCCTTATATAATCATTATAGGAGGGAACTTGCAAGAAAGGCCCTTCTATAGAAATATTTTCAGTAGTATGGATAGAGCCCCGACACATGTTTAGATAATAATTATAAGGGGGAATATTCAATTATTCATTATAGACGTTCCCATCAGAGGTCATTTAAAGATCATCCCCATTCAGATTTTCCAACCTAGCCTCCATCAATACTTATCTATCCTTGGGTAGTGATTATGGGTGTAGTGTTTAGGTGATGATGTGGGTAATAGTCCCCCATACTTAGGAACTTCATTATTAACCTATATTATTCCATATTTTATGGTGGGAAGTAGGTTCCCATGTTATATAAATATTTAATCTATTCCCGGTTGGGTTATTTCCCTACTAGATTGTCAAGTTTGGGGCACAACAACGATTCATTATCATATTTGTTTTCCATTTTCGTAGAATATTTTTACATTTAGGGACATCATAAATATATAATTTTATATTTTGACATTCATCAGCTATAAGAACTTTCTCAATATTTAGTTCCCCAGCCATTCTCACCGCCGCTTTTTAAGGGGTCTAAAATTATTAATTCTTCTTGAATCATGTAGTGGAGATTTCTCCTTTCCTTTTTTCTTTCAGAAACCATTATCATCATTTCTTTTTTAATAATAGAAGTTGTATTCATTATATATTTTTCATTCAGAGATCACGTGAAGAAATAACTTTAAGGAAATTCAAAATTTCAACTTCATGTCATATTGAATATGAAGTTTCATGATGTCATCCATTTTTGTCAACACCACATCCTCTAGCAAGGTGTTGGATATGTAAAATTCTACCATGATTATTTCATAATTTCAGAATAGTGTTTTATATAGGAAATGAAACATCCAATAGATTATGTAGGTTCATGTAATGGAAATTCAACTTTCAAATTCAATTCCATGAATGAGTGTGTTTTTGTCCTGAGCATTGGATGGATTAGAAATTATAGCCTACTCATGAACTCTTAGATAATTCATTTTAAGTGTGTTTTAGGAAAATATCTATGCCCTTATGTTGTGCTCATATGAGGGGAAAACAACAGGGTAGTATCCCTACATCATTGACTAGTGGTTTCATCTCTATTATAGAGATTGAGAGGTATCATATTTGAGACTCCCTATGTGCATGTATTGTTTATTTTCTTTGTTTATCTGCCTCCCTACAGCGATGTTATAATTATTCCATGATTGACTTGATTTTATGATTTCCCACAATAAAATTTTGAGATTAACCCTTCATATATATTTATTTACCAATATAATAATGAAAACTATTACCAGTGACAATTCTAAATGGATAAAACATGTGAAGTAATTTATGGAATATGTTGAATACTCTTTATGAGTTGAGTAGTTTCATATATATATAGTGGAATTTTTTTTGACATGTTGTTTATTGGTTTTTTTAATTTATACTTACTATAATCCTCCAAATCCATGATCCTAAAATGATATTATAGATATAAGAGATTAAATAATAATTACTGATTTACTATTCAAGTATGGTTATTTCAGGGATTCTATATCTCATATTTAAATGAGTAAATAAAATATGTGTTTTTGGAACAGAATTGGGCTGTGTGGGTAAGGGGTTTCATAGATGGAATACCATTTTCAAAGTATTGACTTTTAATCTTTTCATGATATTACATTTTATAGTGAAAAAATCTGTAATGATGAGGGTATTAAGAATTTAACTCTATGAACATTCCCCAAGGATAAAAAACATGAAGATTGTAAATCCTCAATGGTTAATACTTAACATTGTATTGAGTTTTCTAATGACGAAATATAATTATCCATGGATAAAACCTTGATAATTTAGGAAATGATGTTTCTAAAGGATATTAGTGGAATAAGAGATAATAATTCACATCTAAAATAAAAACATGATGAATAAAAAAATCATATTATAAAAGAATTATTGGAATATGAAAATGAAAATTAAAAATATGAAATTTTTTTGGGATGAATGATCATTGATGATATGACATCCACTATCATTTTTATTGAGATTCTCTTGACCCAGAATCCCGAGTTCGGTGCCCAAAACATTTTCTTTACATAGAGGAATCAATGTTATGTTATATGGAAGAAGGTAAACATGCTTATAAAAATTTATAATTTTATCATTACATTCCACAAATACCCAAACAACCCCAAAACACTAGGTTTTAGTGTTTTTTATTTTAGATTTATAATAATAAAATTTCACATAACTCCTTATACAGCCCCCATGATATCTCATCATAATAATTCCTTTTACACATAATAAAACATCTAATAAACTACTAAAATTGTGAAACAATAGAATGGGTGAGCTCAAATTCTATTTTAGAGAAAAACATATCAATGATCCATAAAGTTGGTAGATCATTAGAATAAGAGGCAACATTAACAAGGGAGACATAAAAAATAACAAATTTTTTCCATAAGTTGAGATGAAATGACATATAACCTAAAATGATCAATCATACATAATGGAATATGTGTGCAGAATCATAACACAATAAACATGGGTTGTGGAGTATAACATAAGTTTATAAGAAAAGCATAAAAATTGGAAATTATAATATAGTAGAGCATACATTAGTACCTGTTCCCATAAAATATTAGAGAAGACATAAATACCTGATTCCCACAACATAGTGTATAAATCATCACCACATGATTCCCATAACAAATTGGAGCATGTATTGCTTCTTTATTCTTTTAGTAGGGTGAACATAAAACCTATTTCACAAAAATATGTCATCTGATATAGAAACATAACCATTGTGTTTTGGGGTGATATAATACCCCACTCAACATATAGTAGGGATCCATTTATATATGTGTTATACATGAATTATTATATCCAAACCGTTTTTAAATTATTGTTTAATTATTATATTTTCTTATTTTTTAGTGTTTTAGTTAATTTACTATATATAATCTTAATTTTTTAAAAATTAATTTTTTTCAATCTTTTCAGCCACATGGTTGGATAAACTAATTGAAAAATATATGGTTGGGATTAAATGATTAATAGAGTGGGGTTTTTATAGTTTATTATACTAAAAAATCAACCATGAACTTGTTATAACTGACTTGTTCTTATTGCACAATCAGTGCATGGTTTGGAAAAGTATGTATCCAAATTGTGATTGTCTTCTAATTTTTTTGAAAAGTTAAATAAAAAAATAAAAAAATTTAAACCATTCCTACATCCCTCAATACATTCATGTGAAACTACCCCATGTGGCCTGCTCTTCTAGCACAAGACCCCCATCAGTCCAGACTCTATTATTCATCTTCTTTACTACCAATTTGTCTTATGATCTCCACATGTTTGTGTTCCTCCCCCAATTTTTATTATTCATCTTTTTTATTAACCTATTTTTTATCTCTATTTGATCCTTGAATTATGTTGAATCTTTGGTGGGTTCCACTTCGGATTTTTTTCACTTATTGTTTTCTAAGATTTGTGATCCCCATCCTGAGTCTCTCTCAACCAATATTCAAAGGTTTCTACATCTTATCATAAAATTGACATAGGTTTTTCTCTTGTTTGAGATTATAAATGTATATATTTAGATTATATAGTATCTAAAATTATTCTTTTGATTAATTATAATATAAATTGTTTGGTTAATAATAATTTTAAAGAGGAAACATTCTTTTGACCTCTTATTCCAATGGATTCTCTAGTTAATTTCCTTTTCCTTGTAAAAATACCTAATTCCATAATTGATATGAATGTAAATTATTTCACATATCCATATCATTTTGTTTCAATATTTTAATTTTAATGATATGATCCATATATATATCCAACAATTTATAATGTATTTTTGAGAATGGTTTCAATAAAAGAAATGTGAAGTTATACATATACCCATTTTGGTATCCTATATTTGTGTGTATATACATTGGTAAGTATATAAATATATATGTACTTTTAAAAACAACCATGATAATATTTTTATTCATTCAAGTCGATATATATATATATGTTAGAATATGGTGTCTTAAGAAAAAATGATTTGGCTCTCAAACGTGACTTGAAAAAATGTCTATAAATGAATATGAAATTTAATTGAGTAGGCCCGGTTGGAACATTTAAAGAAATTTTGTGAAATGAGATGAAATAAAATAGAATCTTATAATTTTATGTGATCAACTAGATTTTGATATACAATTTTTTTAGGTTGTTATCACTCTAAGAGTGGGGAATCATATTTGTAGTGTAGCGAGGTGAGGTGATGATGTATTTTTACCTTTTAATTTAAACATGATTTAGCCTTGGTTTTATTTAATAATCCCATGATATATTTTAGTTATGGGAATCCTAAAATGGATCCTTGAGTATATTTTTGGTATGATTAGGACCTATATGTTATTCATAGGAAGTATGTTTGTTGACTTCCCTTCCTAAGAGGATAACACAATAACACTAACTAAAAAATTATCATATCAAATGGATTGGTTATTCCTCATGAGTAGGAAAAATTTTATATATTGTTTAATCCTTGAGGGTTGGAATATTATAGGATTACCTAACGTATGTTCCTTGGGGTTTACCATTTTTATTTATTTTATTAACTTTTTTTTGGGAAAAATTATGGAAATATTTTTTTTCAAAGATTCCTTTTCCACATTAAAAGTAATATAAAAATGGGTCTTTTTATATTCCTATGTTATGTTTCCCTTGAATTAATTTATATACTTTTTTATATGATATGATGTTTGCTTCAGTTTTCAAAATTTTATATCTACTACTATATCATTTACATTCTATTAATAATCACTGGTTCTCTATATTTTTTCAGTAATAAAAATTTATATACTCTATGACAATCTAATGGTATAAGGAAGCTTTAAATTTATTTTCTAAAATTTAAAAAACATTATTTTAATTTTATTTATTTTCAATGTATCATGATAATTTATCTATAATTAAAAGGGTAATCTTACAGAAATACAGTTAGTAGATTATTTAGAATTTTAAATGGGGACACCGATATAAGTATATATATATATATATATATATATCTTTTCTGTTTCAAGGTAAAATATGAATCACTCTTGGAGTGATTAATATCCTAGTTTGGATGAAGAGTGACCTTAGGTCAGAGGGGACAAGTTTTTTGTTATGACTATTGTTTTATTATTACTTTCTTTTTATACATCGAACATGTATGCATTATTATTAATTTTTATGAATAGAGGGTATAAATATCTATGGGAGGCCATGCGGGCACTAGAGGTGGATACAATTTTCTTTTCACTCAAGGGAGTTTTCTGAAGTGATGTGAATCTTTAATTTGTTTTTGGACTCTTTTCTAATTTTATTGTTTGTTTAATTCATTATATTTGGTTTAGTAATGATTCTCGATGTATTGATGGGTTATAATGAGTTTTTATTAGAATTTATGAAATGTATTAAATTAATTTTATAATGTAATTAATTCCAAAGTTGGTATTACATGATGCATAGAAACTTGTGGCTTTTCTAATAGATCAATAATTTACTTCAGGTCTTTTTATAGACTGGTTAAGATGTATAAAGGAGGGATGAGTCATGATTATTCTTGAAAAAAATGTATTAGACTTATAGTTTTTCAAGTGGACACAGTTTCTTAGAGGGACCTTGTAATTTGGGATGTCACGTAGACGAGAGATAGGATTGTAAAATCCTAGGAGGTAGGTCTTGTGTTTCTTCATTATCACCCCCGCTCATGTAGAAACCTAGTTTAGGATTGGACAATGGTATTTTAAATTTTAATTTGAATCTTATTTTGATTTATTAAATGGATATCAATTTAAAAAAAATTCATTATGATTTATTTGGATATTTTATCTGATTATTTGAGGTGTTTTTAAAATTTGGTTCAAAAGGGATCAAAATGGAAGGAACATGAAACTCACATAGCATGAAAAAACATGTGGATCCCGTGTAACTAGTTTCAAGAAACTCACCATGGTAGTTACACGATTGGTCCACTGTCCATAATACTATGTGGTTCAGCCGTATACAACCAATATACCCTTATCAATTTTATATTTTGTTCCTTTTTATTTTTAATCCTTTTTTGATGATATTTTTACAAGATTTTGTTTTATTTCCAATGAGTTTTTTAAATGGAGGTCAACTTTAAAGAATTTTTTTTATTGAAATGATAAATTAAATTTTTTTTATAAAAATAAAATGTTTTTTATTTTAATAATAAATAATAATTTACAATGTGTTCATATAATTTGTTTAAATGATTTTAAAATGATTTTTTATGTTTTAGTAAGGGATTTATGGAATTTTAAAGTTGTTTTTAATGGGAACAAAATATTTTTAAATTAAAAATTAATAATCAAAATGGTTTATCAGTAGGATTTTAAAATTAATATTGATGGGATTTTAAAATCATATTAAAGGATGAATTAATGTCTTGGTTTTGTTATTAATTTATTTAGTATGTGATTTTGATTTTTGTTTTTTAGGTAGTTGTTTTTTTGAAAAGTTTCATTTTTTAATCTTAAAGAGTTTGAAATTATTTTGGCATTTGTGTTTCGTGTTGTTTGACTGTTCCTACATGAAAATTATCATGAATTTACATTCTTGAAATATTTCATTTTATGTGTTATTTAACTCTGTATATATTATTTTTTGGGGATTTATTTTATCTCATTTGGCCCCTCTTATATTTTTCATGTGGTTTGAGATTCTTTTAGATTATTTCCTTGACTCATCAGTTGTAAAAAGATTATTGATAATCCTATATGATGAGGGTTTTAGTGAGTTAATATTTCATTTAATAGATATAGGAAACCTATAATGTGTGTTTCATGTGACTAGAGATTATTTCATAGTAGTCGAGTGTATAATCATGCTAGTTTCTGTTTTACTATTATATATAACATTATAGCTGTTGATTTAGATTTAAGGTACTTGGTTAACCTTTTTTTATTCTAAATAGTGAATTTGATCTCATCTCATTGTTTAAAGAGGTATTCTATTAATTTATACATATTTATTATTATTCATAGTTATTAGTGAGGGGATGTGTTTGATGGTAACCATTTTTTTAGAAAATAGTCATAGAGATTGTAAGGGTATGTAATTAATTGTTAATAGTTTTTTTAATATTTATGGTATTAAATTATTTATCTTTTCCTTTTCCTTTATTTATACCTTCGTTTTGTGAAATTTGATATTATGAAAAATACCGTGGAGAATTAACTGTTTTTTCAAAGGTTTTTTGAGGAGGATTGACCATGGGTTCTACTTGGGTCCCCTCAGTTGGGAATGTAATGTCTGATTAGTAGTAAATATCTTGGAAAATGATTGTATTTCTAATCAACCATTATGAAACACCATTAAATTGATGGGAAATATAATTTGAATCTATATCCGTTGACTTTTGAAGGATATATTTTGTTATGAAATATGTTTTTTAGGACATGTTAGTTTTTATGTTTACTTCAGAGGTGGATTAGTTTTTGGGTAGGTTACTTTTTCCAGTTTAAGTTTGTTTTGGGTGTCCTCCTTTGTTATTATAGTGGATTTATTGGGGAAGAAAGGGTAATGGTGGGGAGAATTTCCACACCTAGATACCCATTTAATTATTAATTTATTTTTTATTAATATTTTTCTTTTGCTGCTTTGGCTTATTAAATTTTTATAATTTTTTAAAAATTATACTCTCTTAAATGTTTCTTGTTTTGGATGAATAGTAGAAAAACCATGAGGAATCCCTACTGGTGGGATTATATTTTAATATAATTTATTTTCATCGTTGGTGCATTATTTCCTAAACGATGTGTAAAAACTGTGTGGGTATCTTAGAAGAGTAGTGCCTATGAAACAGTCGTCGAAAAATTTATCTAAGAAAGTAGAGAAAAAATGCATCTCTTCTAGGAATATTGAAAAGAAATTAAATAAAAATTTAATAAATAAAATCAAAACCACAGCTTCCCAAAATCATTCCATAGATGTGACACCCCTTTTGACCAACATCCTCTCATGCGTGACACTATTTTTATATTTTAAAAAAACTTCTATATTAATTTAAAAAAATGTTTTATATAATTACATTTATAATTATCTAACAAATAGTTTCAAACATTAATGTTTCATCTTATAAAGTATGTGATCTCCTTTCAAAAATCTATTACCATTGTATTAGTTGCCGAAAAAGTCATCCCATCCCAAGAAAAATATCCAACCAATATAAGAAAACAAATATGATTTTAGAAATTCTATAAGGAATTAAACTAAACATTAATATGAAAGAATACATTTATAAAATGTAAATTTTTAATAAAAAGAACACAGTTAGATTAATACATGTTAGGAAGTTCATTATATTGAGGTCGATTTTATTCTTAAATGTCATAACTGAATTACATATCAATTTCTTAAAATATAAAATCAATTCAAATGTGTTTTCTTAGTTTCGATTATGTTACCTTTTTATTAAAAAACATAATATCCAAATTAAATGACACATTTAGATTATACAAGTCACATTGTTAGTAACATTAAGGTGTAGTTAATTCCTACACATTGAGAATGACTCATAGATAATTGTTTAATATATCAAGAAAATATAAATGCAGTTTTTCATTTTTTAGTATGTTAGGTATTCTTTTTACTAAAATTTCATTTAAAACCAAAAACAATCATTTTGATTCATGCCCGCCACATCATGCATTGGTTTGATGTGAGAATACTTCAAACATGTCACAAAGTAAATCAGAATCTCTATCATAAACTATGAATATAATCAGAGTGTGGTTGTTTCATTTTCATTGAATGACACATTTTTGAGCTAAAATGACAATTTTAAAGTGATAACGAACACTTTTAGTTATATCGGTCCCACCGTGAAATGGAATGAGGTACGATTGATTTAAAAATATCAAAAACATCTCATTTATCATTTTCATAGAGTATCAAAACAATCCAAATGTGCATTATCAGTTTTGAGTATGTAAATTTTTTTTACAAAAATTAATGTCAATTTTAAATAAAAAGAAACATTTGATGTTATACCAGTCAAAACGTACATTTTAATGACAGGGGGTTGATTTTTATACATAAAAAATTACATATAGATTGTTTTCCAAAATTATTAATGTAATTAAAATGAATTTCCTTGGTTTTGAGTATGCCACTTGTGTTTTTTTCAGAAATATCATTTCAAACCGGAAACATTCATTTTGAGTCTTACCAGTCACATCGTGCCTCAGTTTTATGTGATAATGACTCATACACATCACAAATGACATATTTATAAATTCAATAAATTATGAAGATAATCAGAGTCTTTTTTCATGGTTTTTAGTGAATGAAATATTTTTGGCTGAAATGTCAATTTAATATTACTAACATACACTTTTAGACATACTAGTTACAACGTACGACTAATTGAAGTGGTGTTGTTTTTGCATGTCAAAAATGACTCATGGATACTTTTCATAATGTATAAAAAAATCAGAATGTGTTTTATCATTTTTCTATATGTGACATTTTCTTTTTTACGTACATTAACATCAATTTTATATAAAAAGACATATCTTGAGTTATACTGGTCACATCATTCATTATTTTGAAGTGGTGTTGATTCATACTTGTAAAAAATGTCTCATGAAATGAGTTCTAAATTATCTAAACAATGAAAATGTGTTTCCTCAGATTTTAGTATGCCAATTGTGTTGTTTTACTAAAATAACATTTCAAACTAGAAAGACTCATTTTGAGTCATACTGGTCTCATCGTGCATCAGTTTGACCTGAGACTACTTTATACACATCAAAATGACTTAAAAATTTATATCCAAATTTATGAATTCAATTGGAGCGTGTTTGATTAGTTTTCAGTGAGTGATAAGTTTTTGAGAAAATATTTTAATTTTAAACCAATAACAGACAGTTTTAGTCATACTGGTCACACCCTACATCAGATTGAGGTGAGGTTGATTCATACACAGCATAAATGACTCATGGATCAATTTACTAAATTATCAAGACAATAAAAATGTGTTTTTATAGTTTTAAGTATGTCACGTTTTCATTTTCATTAAATTAATGTCAATTTTAAATAAAAAGTCACATTTGGAGTTATACTGGTCATATCATGTGTTGAATTGAGGTGGGGATGATTCCAACATGTCACTCCCCGAAAAAATAAAGTACAAACCCCATATTTGATAGAATGTATGACACCTGAAATCAATCAGGTAAGGTAATGTTATGATACTTTATTATATATTAACTATTTAAAATAGATCATATATATATTTTAAGGCACGGAGCACTGAGTTGGTTTGCGTTACATTCATGAAGTATATTCCTCGATTTATTTCATTAAATGCAAGATTGATCTTCATCGATAGCATGTGTTACATGAAAGAGAGACCTTCCTAAAAATATTTCATTACACTCAATAATGAGTTTCCCCAAATAAGAATGTATTATTAAAATATTATTATATAATATAAGATAATATTATTAATCCATTATGTTATTGGTTAGGAATAACATTAACTAACTTATGAAAATATATTATTTATAATAATATAACATTAATTCATAGGTTAAAAATTAATTAGGATTGAATATAGGAACGAATTGAATATAAATAGAATGTTTTTATATAAAACCATTTTTATACACACAAAGCATTTTAATGTAATAAATTAATGTTATTATATTTATTAAATTATTTTAGGGAAATATATATGTTATATTTTTAATCAAATATTTTTTATATTCATCCTTTAGGTTTTATGTGAAAAAGATTAGAACAAACACTATTTCACAGATAAAAACCTATATTTTTATTTTACAAACTTTTAATAGTGAACCGATTTTAAATATAAATTTTCAAAAATTAATTGATATGATTTTTATAAACAAACATAATATTTATAATATTACCATTAAAATTATTTTGTGATTGTATTTTGGTAATTTATTGTAATGATTTAATTTTTAACGAATAATTAAAAATTCTAAATTTTAGTTTAAAAATGCTTTGTCATATTATTTATTTATAAGTTTATATTATAATTTTAATATATTTTAATGTTTAATTAAATAATATTTTTATCAATAAATACAATTTAAGTGATTAAGATAAATTTAACTTTGAAATTTATTACAAAAACATAGCAATCTTCCAAATGTTTTTAATTTAAAAACCCGCATTGTCCTCTCATCCGTGGGATTAATTTTACTATAATTGATCCCACTTCGGTGTTTGAAATTTGAAAAAATGGATTCCAAATTTTGAATCATAATAATTTATATTGCCTTAAAATACTAACATTTTTTGACAAAAAATGATTGTCGAAGTGATTAAAATTAATTGCAATTAATATGTTAAAACTAAGCTTAATAAAGGACTAAACCTTTATCATAAGGGCCCTAATGACCTTCCCAATTCTCCAAAAACCAATGGATATCTATGAAAAGGACATAAATATTTCTTTATTTAGTATGGTTTTCTTTTTAATTACTTTTATTAGGTAATAATATGTTCACTTTTAATATCTTTTAAAAAATACCAAATGTGTCCATTTCCTTCCATATAAAAAGCCACCATATATACTCATTCCTAAAACCTCTCAAAACTCCTAATTTCAGACAAGAAAATTACAAATATTCTTCCCTAATTCCTATCCTTGACCTAGAATAATAAATTTCAGAAGAAACTCTTCCAACAAAGCCTTTTGATTCAAACCAAAAGAAGGTACACGATTAAAAGGTAACATCTTTTCTCAATCTCTATAGTTTCATTTTGATTATCCTCCCCCTAAAATATCCTTATTATGTTCTTCTATCACAACTCCAATCTTTAAATTATACTTTTATTTTTTAATTCTAAGAGTTTACCCTACACTTATAATCATCACCATCAAATTGGTAACGAACATAATGTCTTTATGGACAACAGACTACTGCCTCACGAAAAAATGAGTGTTCATTCTTCCATTACCACCCCTCATGGTGGTCATTATAATGTAAAATTGTTTATATATGTTATATATTATATTTATTATTAATTTATACTTATTTAAAGCTTTTATAATATATAAATTTAGTACTTTCAATTTTAGGTTTATACAATAACATCGTTTGATGATGTTTGGACTACCGCCCTCTCAATGAGATGTGATTCGTTCAGAAAATACTTAGAATTTATAAATTATTGTTATGATTAAAAATATGAGATATAAAAGAAATATATATGATATTAATTACATAATTAAAATTTAGGAATATATATATATATCATATTCTTTACTACCCATTTACACACTTTAAAATAGATAACGTCATTCGTGAATGTGAGGACTACCACCTCTTCAAAATTATTTGATTCCTTTTACAGCTTATAATTCAATATATAAGTATATGTGATTAAATAACATTATATTTTTATATAATAATCATTCATGAATTACTTTAGTCACTCACCTTCTTTCTGCAATAATCAATTAAAAATGGGAATGTAACTCATGTGTATGTACGACCTACTTTCTCAATGATTGTATCATATTCCCATTTTCATAACCATATTTAATGATTGATATTAATATTTTAATTCATGTAAAAATAAAATAATTATTTCATGGTTATCATTCTAAATATGTTTTAGAATAACCTCTTTGACCATAGTTGTCCAACAATAGTTGTATTGACACGTAAATCAAATTTGGTCAAAAACACCTAACAGAATCTTAATTGTTTTGGTAGTTGTAAAAAACATGGTAATAAGTGAAATAAATTTAATTATAAACATGAAAATGGGTATGAAGAATTTTTATAATTAACATACTTTTTTTATATAGGAAGTTAAAGGATGTTCAACCAAAATGAAACACAATGTTAGAGATTCTTGTCTCATTTTTATTCTACGAGGCATACTTAAAATTTATACACCTAATGTATTATATATTGTGTAAATACAAAAAATTGACATATAATATCATGAATTATTTTATCTTCATGGTATTTAAAATTTTAGGGATTATTTCTTTTGTGTTAACCATTAATTTTGTTACCACGTTGGTAAGGGATTTTTGCTTAATTTTAATTACGTGAGGCATACATATTTTTTTACACATAATTTATAATTTATGGAGAACATACATAATAATTTACATATAATATCATGAATAATATTATATTTGTGGTATATAAATGTTTTTAAGGATTATTACATTTGGGTTTTGCAATCCATTTGTTACTACATTTGTAAGAATTTCTATCTCACTTTTTTACATCCTTGAGATAAATGTCGTATTCCCCACTTACTTGTTTTTTGTGGTGAACTAACTGGAAAATTTTATATATTATATCATGAATTAATTTTAATTCATGGTATTTAATAAATTTAATAAATGTTATTAATTCATGAGGTTTAGGATGTAAAAATGTTTCAAAGTTCTATGTAAAACTTTGGAATGTTTACAGATTAATTTCCTCAAGAATAATCCTAATAAACATTCAATGGAATTTCCATTTGACGAAATAATATAACCAATTTTTTAAAAACATTTTCATTATTTTTTGGTTATTCATAAAATTTTTTATTGTTAGTACCTTTTTACACTCTTTTTTATTAATATGTTTTTAGAAATTGTTTTTCAAAAAACCCGACTTGATATGAATCTTTAGTCAGAGAACCTATTTTATTTTGAACACCATGTTTTATTAAAAGTTTTTCAATTATTTAAAATAACATAGTAAATAATTTTTTACCCTTTTTTTGTTTTACCAAATTTATAAATTAATATTCTATTCTTGTTCCTAATGAGTCATTTCTATTATTTTTTCGTACAAAAATGAATATTATATTTACCCCATACAAAATGTATGAAATCATCCACTGTTAATTATTTGAGGCATCATTTTAAAGATTAAAATGTTTAATTTTAATGAAAAATATTTTTAAAATGCTTTTTTAATAGAAAACGATATTTTCTTAAAGAATATTTTTGAAAGATAATATCTTCTTTCATGAACATCAACCGCACTCTATTTTACTCCATTTGGGTTTTTTTATTGATACCATCTATATTCTTTCCCTTGGACTGTTTATTTTTGATTTGCCTAAGGATAATATTCACATTCACTTATTTGATTTATTTTAGTCACCTTGAAGTATTGAATTTACTATGATCATCTAACATTAAATTTCCCCTTATTATCCATTTTATGTTTCATAGATATTTCTGGTGCCTAAATCGTATACCATTTTATATACGACACCTAATTTGAAAGTTATTATATTAGTTGGGGAATTATTGATAGATCCATATTTATCATAAAATATGGTTATTTGATAAGGAATATTAGTTATTTAGTTTATTCAATATGATCAATTCTTTGGACTAGCAATGAAGGGTAGAGACGATACTTTATATAGCTCCTCGATGCATCAACAGGTTCTCATGAGATGAATAATTTCATAAATGGGTTTTTACCCTTAGTTTTAAAATGTATTGTGAAATTTATTAATGGTAATTGGTTTTTATGGTCCTAAAAAATGACTTCTATAATAAAATAAATTTCCATAATTGTAGTTTTAGTTATTATTCATCCACGAGATTGTGCATCGACGTATATATGGATATATTTCTTTTTTTATTCATTGACTAATGGAATATATTTTTGATTTATACCTTTTCATATTTATTTTTCCTTATCTAGTTATTTAAATGGAATTTGTTTCCATTACTGAGAATTTGAGCTCAACTTTATGAGGTTTCATTCACCATAAATATATGAAGAATACTATACATGAAATGCATATATATTCTAGGTTGATTATAGTTATCCTCAAGATGTTTATTTTTTTAGAAGAAAAAAATCTGTTGTAATCAGTGTATCAATTTATAAGATAATTATAATTAATGTATCTACTTTTCCAAGACTACTAAATAGATTTTTCTTTGGGAATTGATTCCTTGTAATCTTGCCAATGTTTTTAATAGCATACACTGGATCTGGGTTATCTGAGGTCAGGTCACTATAGTAGATATTAGAGTATGTTTAATAGAAACCCTGGGAACTAAAGTTAGGAAATACTAGATTAGAAAACATAATCCTATGGTATAATTAATGAATTATAGATAAAAAACAATTAATTTTGGTAAAGTATTGATTATGTCGGTCTTCCTAGAAATACATCCAAGTATCTATACTAGAAGTGGATGTGGTTCTAGAACATATGTACTAAGGTGTAATAACCCCAACAAGGTCTTCCGGGCTTGACTCGGGGTATCCTAGTACATGACAATGGGCCTTACATCTCACCTAATTTGACACTCCGAAGGGGATATGCATTGGATAATCCACTTTTTATTTATGAACCATTATGAGGAATTTGGATTTATAATAAGTAACCTAGGTTAACCCTCAAAAGTTTTAGATTTAAGATAAGGTTTCAGGATTTATAAATCCAACTAATGATATTATAGATAAACCCTAGGACAAAAAAAGATCTATGTGTAAATAAATTGGATGATTTATTAATGTATTGGGGTTTTATTGAAAAACACATTTTAAATGTTATTTAGAGATTAAACTAATTTCAAGGATTTCCATAATATTTATATTTGGAAATTATAATAATATGGTTTTAAAAATTATAACTTATAAGTTGGGTGACAACTAATCAAATATGGAAAGGATGTGGGACCTGAACCCATGACATAAGGATGATAAAGGCTTCACTCCCACCACTAACCAATGTAATGTCCTTATTAATTTTAATTTTTTAAGATAAAAAATTTAACTAATAAATATTAATTATTAAGGAGTAGTAAAACATTTGAGGATTATAAATTAATTTATTAACCAAATTAATTTTGGCAGATATTTTGAGAAAAAAAGTAAGACTTATCACTATTTTATTGGCATTACTACCCTGTAATATTTACATTTATTGCTTCATGCATAAAGGAATAAAATTAATTATTGGTAATTAATTATTTGAGGGAGTTAGCGGAGAATTATAATATTATCAAAGAACAATAAAATGTTATGATTGTTCCCATGATATTAAAACCTATCAAGTGAGAACATTTTGCCATTTTTATGTTCAATAAAAGAATTACTCAACATTAGGAAAATGACTAAAAAATAATTTTTTTCCTAATACATAAATTTAAATTGAATTGACGTCTTTTCAAATAATCAAATATTTTCTGATTTAAGGCCCTCAAATATCAATTTATCATTCAGTTGTTTGTGAATAAAGACCTAATTCACTCCCTATAAATATTTACGCTTTCCCTCCAAGTATGTATCATTGTTCTCCGTTGATTTTCTCCTACTTAGAGACCTAGTTACATGGTATTCTGTATAACCTTTTTACTTTACATTCTATTTTTTATAAAAGATTACTTATGAACCATTCTTAAGATGTGGAATTTCAAAAATAGGATTTATGAAACAATCTATCACCATGATCGATTTTAAATTATGAGGAAGAAGTTTAAATAATGTGGGGAAAATGAGGCATCCTGAAAAAATAAAGTAATAACCTTGTATTCGATAGCGTGTATGACACACGATAATAAGCACGTAAGGTAATATCTTGATACTTTATAATATATTTACTATTTAAAATATATCCATTATATATTTCAATGCATGTAACATAGAGTTGGATTATGTTACATGCAAGAGTGACCTTACTCAATATATTTCACTACACATTAGGGAAACTTTCTCGATATATCTTGTTGTACACAAGAGTGACCTTCCTCGAAATCTTGCATTACGATGAAGACAAATATTCACCAAACAACAATTTATTATCAAAATATTACTATTTAATATAATATGATATGACCTAGCCATTTTGTTAGTGGTTATGAATAGTATTAAAAAACTTATGAAAATATATGTATTATAATAAAATTATATTAATTTATATTTTAAAAATTTATTAGAAATTTATATATGAATTAATTTAATATAAAAAATGTTTTTATATAAAATAGTTTTTATGCTCACTATGATTTTTACCATCATAAATTAAAGACATTAAAATTAGTTATTTATTTTAGTGGAATATAAATGTTATATATTCAATCAATTTTTTTTTATTTTCATCTATTAGGTTTGATGTTCAAAAGATATGAACAAACCATATTTCATACAAAAAACCAATATTTTTATTTTACCACCTTTTAATGGCGAACCCATTTAAAAAATTAATTTTTACACTTTAATTGATAAAATATATATAAATAAACTTGATATTTGTTATAAAAACTATCTTAGTATGATTCTTGTGTAATGTTTTGTAAAGATTCAATTTTTAATGAATAACTAAATAAATTGAATCTGAGTTCAAAGATGATTTTCCATATCATTTATTTGTATTTTTAAAATATAATTTTAATTTGTATTATTATTTAATTAGATAGTATTTTTTTAAATTAATAAATTTTAGGTTATTGGGATAAATTTTACATCGATGTGTTTTTTAAAAACAAAAAAAACTTCGAGACATTTTTACTTTAAAAACCCGAGTTGTCACCCCGTTTATTGATTGATTTTAATTTAATTTATTCAACATCGTTTTTTGGAATTCGATAAAATGGATTCCATATTTTTATTCCGAATATTTTTTAGTGTATAATAAGACTTACTATGTTTTTGACCTAAAATATTAGTTAAAGTGATTAAAATTAACTAAAATTATTAAGGTAAACATAGCCTTAATAAAGGACTAAACCTTTAACTTAAAGGTCCAAATGACATATCATATTTTCCAAAACCCATATGTTATCCTTAATCAGGACAAAAATATTACATTATTGAGTTGGGTTGGGTTTTTCTTACATTTATTTGGTTAGAACATGGGCACAACTAACTTCTGTTAAAAAAATACCAAGTGAGTCATTTTCCTTCCCAACAAAAGGCCACCACTCTTCCCATTCCTCACAACTCTAAAACCTCTTAAGTTAGGCCATTTATAACCCAAATTTTCTCCCATAATTCCTATCCTCAACCTAGAATAATCCTTTTGGTCCTAAAATCTTCCAACAAATTCTTTGGGTTCACACCCAAAGAAGATATTCGATTAAAGATAATGGCTTTTCTCAATCTCTCTAGTTTCATTTTCATTATCCACCCCCTTAAGATGTCTTTATTTTGTTGTTGTATAACAAAAATAGTATCTTTAATATAATAATATGTTTTTATGATGAGAGTTTAACCTAAAATTACACAAACTATCATCTAATGGGTATCAAACATAATAGTTCAGTGGATGGAAAACTACTACCTCACGAAATGATGATTGTTTATTCTTCCAATACCTCCCCTAATGGTGGCCATTATGATGTAAAATTTGTTTATATATGTTATAAAGATATTTATGGTATCTTTATACATATTTAAACCTTTTATAATACATATATTAATCATGTTAAATTTTATATTAATATGATAACATCGTTCAAGGAAGAGTGGACTTCCGCCCCCTCAAAGCGATGTGATTCATTCACACGATACATGGAATGCATAAATGAAGGTTACAATTAAAACTATGAGACTTAAAAAACCATATATATGATATTAATGACATAATTAAATTTCTTGAAATATATATATTGATATATCATTTTATTTATTACCCCTTCACACACTTTAAAATAGATAGCGTCATTTGTGGACATGTGGACTACCACCTCCTCCGCATGATGTGATTCCTTTAACACCATATAATTCTATATATAAATATATATTATTAAATAAAATTATATTTATTATATAATGATCATTCTGGAAATATTTTAGTTACTTACCTTCTTTCCGTAATGATCATATAAAAATGTTAATGTTACTCATTCTTACGCACGACCTACCATCTCCATGATTTTAACATATCATCATTTTCATAAAAATATTTAATAAATGATTTTAAAAGTATAATTGGTTTAAAAATTTGATAATTATTTATTTTTTATCATTCATGAGATTTTATATAATGCCCACTTTGACAGTAGTTGACTATCAATAGTTGTTTCGAAAATTAACTACATTTATTCAGAAACACCTGATGAAAATTTAATTGTTTATCTAGTCGTACAAAACATGGTAATAATTGAAATTAAAGTAATTATAAAAATTAAATAGCTTATGAATAATTTATCAAATCAAAACAAGTTTATTTTACATGATATTAAATTATGTTCACATCAAAGGAAACACAATGTAAGGAATTTTTGTCTCATTTTTATTCTATAAGACATACCTAATTCTTAGTCACCTAATTTATTATATATTGTGTAAAAAATACTAATTGACATATAATATCATGAATTATTTTATCTTCATGGTATTTAAATTTTTTAAAAATATTATTACCTTTTGTATATCCAATTCTATTGTTACCACATTGGAATAGAATTCTTGTCTCATTTTGATTATGTGAGGAATACTTAATTATTGTACACATAATTTCTTATATATGGTTTACATACTTCCAAATTGAAATATAATATCTTGAACTCTATTATCCATATGGTATTTGAATGTTTTATTTATGAATTATTACCTTTCGGTTTTCCAAACCAGTTGTTACCAAATTAGTAAGGATTTCTATCTCACTTTATACATCCGTGGGATAAATGTCATATTCAACATTTAATACATTTATGTAGTGAACCTACTATAAATTTTGATATATTATATCATTAATTACTTTTCCTTCATAGTATTTAATACTTTCATTTAATAATAATATTTCATGAGTTTTATGAATTTAAAATGTTTCAAAGTTGTATGAGACACTTCAGAATGTTTAAATACTATTTTCCTCAAGACTAATCCTAACAGTCTTTCAATGGAATTTCCATTTGAGGAAATTATATAACCATTTTCCAAAAAACAATTTCATTATTATATGGTTATTATTGTCCATTTTAAGGGATAGTACCATATTCCCACTCTTTGGAACAAAGATATTTGTAAAAATGTTTTATAAAAAACTAGACTTTGTATCTATCTTTATTTAGAGAACCTGTTTAATTATAAAAACCAAGATTTATAAAACAGTTTTCAAAAAAGATTTTTAAAATGAATTGGTAAAAAAAATTACCCTTTTTTCTTTTTACCAATGTTTCAACAGAATATTCCTGCCGCTTTCCAAATGATTCATTTAATAACCTTTTCCATAAAAAAGGATGATTCCTTTTACCTCACACAACATGTACGGATTAATCAGCCATCATTTCATTGAAGCCTCATTTTCGAGTTTAAAAGGGTAATTATTAATGGAAAATATTTTTTAAAGGTTTTTCAGAAGCAAAGAAAATTTTTCTATAGAATGTTTTTAAATGTTAATCTTTTATTTTATCAACAACAATAATGCTATATTTTTAACCAATTGGGTTTTTTGGAGACAATCCTTATTCTATCTGTAGATGTATTATTATTGATTTCAATGAAAATAATATGCACATTCACTTCCTTGGTTTATTTTTTATTCCCCTTGAAGTATTAAATTTTCTATGATCATTAAATTGTGAATTCCCCTTATTATCCATTTCATGTTTCATGGATATTACTATTTCCTAGAGCACATACCATTTTAGAGATGACACATACTTTGATAGTTATTTGATTAATTGGGGAAATTTTTATTGATCTACATTTCTCATCCAATATAGTTATTTTATAAGTCATATTAGTTGTTTTATTATTCTATATGAGTAATTATAGGGACTAGTAATGACGAGTGGAGCCCTAACATTATATAGCTCTTCTAGGAATTGATAGGTTCACATGAGATGAATAATTGAGATAATGGGTTTCTACACTAATTTTTAAACAGTATTGTGAATGGTATTGATGATAATACGTTTTCATGTTCCTGAGACTATACATCCATAAGAAACCAATTTCCCTCATATTTGTTTCAGTTAATATTCATCCATGATATTTTTTGTTGACATATCTATGGATACATTTCATTTCAGTTCATTGATTAATGGAATATTGTTTAGTTTTATACCTTGCGATATTTATTTTTAATTATCTAGTTATTTGAATGGAATGTGTTTCCAATTTTTTCCTTTCCATATTACTTATTTAATTTCATTCAGTTTATTGATTACATGGCATGTGTTTTTAGTTATTTTCCTTTCCATAATGTATATTCTCATTGATTGATTTATTCTTCCGCTATATTTTCCCTTATGGAGAATTTTACCTCACCCTTATTATATTTATTTCGCCAAGAATATAAGAAGCATACTATGAAAGAAATGCAGAAATATACAATATGGATTAGAGTAATCCTGATGTTGTTTATTTTTTTAGAAGTAAAAAATATGTTGTAATTAAGATATCCATTTTTAATATAATTCCCATTTATGTATCTGGTTTACGAAGAATACTAAATTGATCAGTCCTTTGGGGATTTATTTCTTTTAATCATGCAAATGTATTTTGTAGAAGAAACTATCTCTAGGATATATGGGGTGGGTTGCTACACAACATGTCATAAATCACTCATTTTTTCATTTTACTAATTCATAAAAACAATATAAATGTGTTTTCTTGGTTTACAATATTCCAGTTTTGTTTATAATAAAAATAATTTCAATTTTAAATAAAAAGAGACACTTTGAGTCAAACTTGTAACAACATGCATCAGATTAAAATTATGTTGATCCCTAAATGTCACAAATGACTTATATATTATTTTACTAATGTATCAAAACAATACAAATGAATTTGATCAATTTTTATTATGTTAGTTGCGTTTTCATACTAAAATATGATTCTAAAGAGGAAAAATGCATTTTGAATCATAATGGTGGCATCATACATTGGTATGATATGATACTACTTCACATACATCACAAAGAACTTATGAATCATTATCCTAATTTATGAGGACAATCAGATAATGTTTTCTTGGTTTTCAGTGAGGGACACATTCTGAGCTAAAATGACAAATTTAATCTGATAACAGACACTTTTAATCATACTGTTCACACTGTTTGTCAGATTGAGGTGTGGTTGATTCCTACATGTCACACATGACTGATGGGTTGTTTTCTTATAGTATCATAACAATATTAATGCTCTTGATCTATTTTTAATATGTCACTTTTTATTTTTTCCAAATATATTGTTAATATAATATAAAAATACACACTCAAAGTCATAACATTCACAACATGCATCCGATTAATGTTTGGTTGATTCCTACACAACAAAAATGACTTACGAATTATTTTCCTATAGCATGAGAACATTATTAATGCGTTCACACAGTTTTTAGTATGTCACTTGTTCTTTTTAAGAAAAATAATGTCAATATTAAATAAAAAGATAAACTTTGATTCATACCTATCACAACGCCTCTCCTATTGAGGTGGGGTTGATCGCTACAAGTTTTAAATGGAATATGGATCATTTCAGTAAATTTTCAAAATAACTAAATGTGTTTTCTAATGGTTGAGTAGGTTAGTTACTCTGATACAAACTATATTTCCCCAAATATTTCATACATAAATATCCCATATTATTAGTTTATATTCCTTACATACCCTAATGATCTATACCATAATTGTTTAGTTTTATTGTTTTTTGAAAATTGAAACCGGAAGAACAAGTTCATATGAGTCTATCATTACTTTATTCTTTACTAGAAAGTCACGTCATTTATAAAACAATTATTCATAACCTAAGGATATAAAACCTGAGAAAGGGTTATCATAGATACTCCATAAGTACAAATAATGGAGATATTAATGATCAAAAAAGGATAAAATAAGTAGTATGAATTCACCATTATGTATTCTTGACCCTTTTAATTGTTGTAATTATCTCAATTTCAGCCTCAAATGCCAATATCTCATGCTAAAAAGAAATAAATTAAAAATAAAACTGAAAAATACGCTACATCTATAGATGTCACACTTCATGCTATTTTTTTACATTATTCTATAAGGTATGTTTCCCATTAATTTATAAACAAATCTATATATTCATGTGAATATGAGTCTTTTATACTGTCATAGTAGTACTTAAAAATATAAATGCAATAGTATTAATAAATATTTTAAATAAAAATTATAAATATATTTGAAAATAGATCTTTAGGGATGCTAGTTTATTGATAAAATATGATCTATTTCATAAATATACAAACATAAAAACAATATGATTTTCTATTGGTTTGATTCTTACACTCAAGAAACATTGAGAAACATATGTAATTTGTTTTGATATGTGTTTGGGTAGTTCTATCTTATTATATATACCATAATATTTTTTTAGTTCTAGTACTTTTTATGTTTCTTGTCCTTATCCCCTGGCTTCATTCCATGATGTAGAAGATATTGATGTACCACCATATTACAACAAAATCCTAATTAAAAGGTAATATAAATTACCTAACTAGACATTTACTTCTAAAATATTGGGTGTAGTTTATTAAAAATTGACAAATTCTATCATGTGTGTTCGGTTTGTTGGATATCCATGCTTCTAATCCAAGAAATAAATCTTTGGTGTATCCAAAATGACCGCTATGAGCATCCAATGCTGCCTAAAAACTAAAAAAATAATTTTTAATGAAAGAAATGAAAATATATTTGATATGATTAAATTGTACTATTTTCCCTTACATTAGGGGGTTTAATAAGAGTCTATCATCTATATTTTTTCTTTTAAATGATTTGAGCAAGTCTTCCAGTATTTCAGCCTCTTTCTTAGAATCTATTTTTTCTTATTCTATAGACGTGATGTGAGGACTAAAAAGTCAATACTTTTTTCCCTAGGGAAATACCTACAATTGTTTTTCATACATATGTCTGTGAAAAATATGAAATGTATTTAGTCACAATTAACAGAGTATATCAGAGTTTTGAAAATAAAATCATCAAAACATACATCCTGTATAAATTTACAAATAAGCCTCCTAACCAATTATTATCGAGTATTTCACTTATATTCATCATACCAATGATGTTTGGATCTTCCCCTACATACATATTTTCTTAAAAATCATTTGTGTGGGTATGAAAATATTTCAATTTCATATACACATGATCCTATAATGATAATATATGTAAATATAAAATGGATAGGGTTATAGTTCTTTCAGTAGATTGTTTCAATTGGTTGGTGATACTTGATATGGTTTTGAGCCATTATTTCATTTCACCCCTTCCCTTCATACGTATGTGATAAAATTTATTGGTTCATACCATTTTTTCATTAAATGTTAAAGGTCTAGATTGAAATATAAATTGAAAATGAATTCCTCTTTGTCAATATGTTTTTACTAGATGTGACGGTCTTGTGATGAATTTTCCAATAGATTGTTCAACCTTATGAATCACAGTAGCATCAATTAGAACATGTGGCATGGAAATCGAATCAATGGTTGTGCTAATCGACATTCCAAATGACCTATTGGAAGTGGTCTATTGTGTAGCATGTCCTTCTGGATATTGAACACCATATCCCACGCTACAAGGCGATGGGAGGGTGTTGATAGATATAAACCATAGACATTTTCAATATGTAGAATGTCCGTACAGAAAAGTTATCAGAATATATCTGATTCAAATTTTACAAAAACAATATTATAACATTGATTACCTAAGATAAGATAGGTTTTTAAGGGAAATGGGTTGCCTCAAAGCTGGTGGGAGGTGGGGCAGGATCTTTATGACGACCCAAACTATTATGAATAATATCTCTTATATTTTAATCAAATGTTTTGAAAACACATGCACTATATTGTTTTGTTATATCTAATTTAATTTAAATAAACATTAATTATCATTTCTATTGATAATATAGTCGTTTAATAGTGATCACATGACAAGTATAAATATAGGGTTTAAAAAAATTATTTTGACACCGAAAAAAGAAGTTATGGCCTCAACCAGTAGGATCGTACCCTATGATGCACATTTATTAAAGAATCTGAGGGAGGTATATTTTTTTTTTGATTTTCCCTAGACCAATTAAATTCTAGATATGAAAAATTAAGCCTGATTGAAGCCATTTACGGGAGAAGTTCATGCTCATCAAGTTCATGACCCAAACCATGTTACCGAATAGCCCCATGAAAGCCCCACCATCACACACCTTAATCTTATGGAATATGGTGGTGTAATAATGGGATATGCATCAAGGCCATCACATTAGGAAAATTTAGATTATTTTTGTACATAATAATTAATATAATTTCATTCTATTATTGTAACTTGGTAAATGATTTATAATGAATAAATAGCATTTTTTGTTAATTTTCATATTTAATTACAAAATATATTTTGATGATTTAATATATTTTTGAACGAAATAATATTATAATAAAATAATATTAATAAATTTATTTTATTAAATATAAATGATCGCATAATTTTTATGATGTCAAATGTAATTTTTATTAAGGTTTAAAAACTGTTTTTATTAAAACCTGTCAATTTTTAATAAATGTCGGTATTTAATTTATAAGTGAAAATTCACATAACCAAAAAATTATTTAGATAAAATTAATATTATTTTTGGTATCAGGACATAAAAATTATCCAACAGTTTATTTTTCATAATTCTCTAAGACATGTGATTTTTTTGGTAAAAATTAAATACCGTATAAATATATAATCTGTTATATGACATCATAATGACCAAAAAGTATTGTATTAAAATATTATAAAAGGTATCCTAGGCTAAATATATTTTTTCCTGTAAAATTATATAAATTTAGGTTTATTTAGTTTATTTTATAAATCCTTAGTGTAACCTCTAAGACATATAAAATATTTGGACACTGTAAAATCATTTCCTTAAATGTGCGATTCACCTCCACATAAGAAAGGTCAATATTTTAATATATTCGGTCCTTATTGTTTCAAAAATAATTTACACCACTCCCATTTTCTTTAAACCATTGGAAAACACCATGGGATAGTTTTTTGGTTTTGTATATTTTAGTGTGTAGTATAGAAAACAAAAATAATAAAAAATTATCCCACATTTCCTATATAAACCCACCCATGCACCCATTATTCATCAATTAATATATTTTAAGATTTACAATCCTCTGAAACTACTCCATAGAGTCTTCCAAAGGTTCCCCTAAACTCTCAAGAAGCCTTTTCCAAGCCTTTGGGATCACACATCCATGTAAGGGATCTACCACCCTCATCTTTTATCAAGAATTATTTTCATGTTATGTATTTATATTTATTTTATTTCTATGTTGGAATATGTTACTAAATATCAGCATTACTTCAAATTTTATTTATAAATGATGTTAGTGCCTTTCCCTCTCATTTATCCCTCATATAAACACTTATGTACACCCGTTACCATGCTGAATTTCCATAAGGGATTCCTCTCCTCCTCTTTGAATTCATGCTCCTTCTTCGAGAGTAGTTCATTTTAATTTCAATTTCATGTAAATAATTTTTTATGTAATAACTTACTTATGATAATTTTTTTTTGAAAGAGGGATCATTAATTCTTCCCCATATAGACCCTTAGATATGTCGTTACTATGCTGAAATTTTCTAAGGGATTTCTCTCTTGTCATTTCCATTTCAAGAACATTATTTTTATTATGAATCTTAAATTCCATTTCACATGTTTGGATATTATGTTCCAGGATTCCCTTACTGTCCATCCAATGTATAATTTATGAGAGCCCCTATCTCTCTCATTAAGACGATTTATGAATTTCTATTGTACATTGTTATGCTGCTTAAACTGCACCATGATTTTCCATGACAAAATAATTGTGTAGTGAATACCATACCCATTCCTATATCAGGGGTATTGACCTTTATGCACACATACCTATAGAATAGTGACTTACATATATTTATTACATATTCTTCGGTTGTGTAATAAATGATGATGTTTAATGAATCCAAGTTATATGATCTATGGTGCACACTTAAACATGAGATTGAAATGTTTATTATGGTTGAGCATTGATAGAACTTCAATAAATTAGGTAATGTTTATTATCCTGATACGTCATGTTGGGATAAGGGTTTTCCTAATTCAATTATAGGAATTTCATCCTCTATGTTGGGGAATGGGTTTACCTAATTTCTTTGTGTTAATGATGTAGTGTTTTAAGTTGTTGCAATATTTCCATGTTAGGATAATCGTGCTATATCTTGCCTTTATGTTCATGTTTCTCTTTTGATCCATTGATATGTATAATGAATAACATTTATTGTATTTTTCATGTTATTCCTTATTTAATCCCTTACTGGGCTTATATCTCACCCTTTTATTATGTCCTCATGTTATCCCATGCAATGATAAGTATGAATGAATGTTGTGGTCATGTAAAATAGGTTTTCAATAAAGATGTTGTATTTTATGTGTTAAGTTTTCTTGTAATGTTCTTAAACCCCAAAGACAATAGACCTATCAATTTTCATAGTTTTATTATTTCTACTTTTATTTAAGAAATCATGTTTAAATGTGAAATTAAGACCAAGGTCATTATATTTGGTATCAAAGGGAATGTTTAGTTAATTTTGGGTTTATGATTAAAAACCATAGTGAAAGTATTAGGGATAAGACTAAGTTTACGAAACTAATCCCTATATTTTGGTGAGTATAATGTAAGTGGATTATCAGGAAAATAGATCCATGTCTAGATATAATCAGGTATAGTTGGCTTTGGCATAGATGTATCTAGGTATAACACTTGAAAATAATGCTTTGATGTAGACTCGTACGAGAACTGGTGCACAACAACGAGCCTTACTTTATTATTGGTCCAACACTCTTGTGGGATAAGATTTTTTAAATTCATATTTTCAGAACATACTATTAATTAGGGATCAAAAATATTCTCATAAGAATATATCTTACGAATTAGCTCATGGGTAACATACATCAATTCATTCAAATTCAAAATATAAGGAGATAAATGTAATTTATAATTTATCCCTTTTTTTCTTTTAATCCCCATTTATGAGTTTAATAATATAAAATATTTACCTTTAATTTTTTAATTTATTCTATATATTTTCTAGAAATAGGTGGAATCAGGCTAACAACTGATGTGAAGATAAATGTGATGACTTCTCTAATTATATTTTTAATCCTATTCGAGTGGGAATAGAAAAATTTATCATGATTCTATCATAGTTAACTCATTTTTTGAATAGAATCCTAGATTAAGGGGAACATCCACCCCCTTGATCTAGAAAAGATAAGGTTCATATAGATTCTTATCATACAGGGGGTTAATCTGATCAATGGTGTACATTGATAAAAAATTTGAAGCTTGAGGAAGAGATCACGCCGATATGATGGAAGGATTTCTGGAAAATGTTTTTCGATAAATATTTTTCACTCACACTTGTTCTTAAAATGGAAAAATATTTCCTTGCACTCAATCAAAATAAAAGAGAATCTGTTGGGGCATAAAAGTAAAACATCACGAGACAAGCATGATATGCCATTGGTTTTGTTGATACCCCCGAATACAAGGTTGACCACTTCTTTGCTGGGCGACAACCTGTCCAACAAAAATACCTAGTAGTCCATGACTTTGATATCTATGAAGATAGTTTCCTATATTTCATCAATGATGAGATGAATATCAATGATTTTCAAGGGTATCATAGGGCTAAGAAGCGTAAAGTTGATTTTAAATCTTGTATACTAATGGATAAATCCAATGGTGGTAAAAAATTCCATCACGACTCTTGTAAAATGTGCAAAAGGAAGCACCTTGGGAATTTCCAAAAGGGGATGAGAAAATTATTTAGGTGCGGTAAGGAAGAGGACATATCCATTGATTTCCAGAAAGAAAAACCTGCTACTACGATCGAGGAAAGGAACAATCTGTTCAACCCTCAATGTATTGTTCATTTATACTACTTAAAATAACCAGGGAACTTTGCGAACCAGTTCCCTAAGACAAGTGTTTTCAAAGTCAACCAACAACTTCCAAGGATGTAAGGGAGATATTTTTCAATCACTACCACTGAACTGAACCCTAAAAATGAAGTGGTGATAGGTATTTTGGTTATTCATTAATGAACAATGAGTGTAATTTTTTATTCTGGTTCTATGCAGTCTTTTTTATCTCGAATGTTTAATAGAACAATCCAAACAACACTATAAATAATGGAAATAGAGATATTGGTGAAAATGGTAAACAATTCAATTATTGAATCTTGTGAATATTAACTCCTCTTCTAACACAATTTATTGATTGAACATCCCAATGAACCTCGCCAGACATCCCTTGGTAAAATGTAATTCAATTCATGTCATGGATTGGATTTCCCTATATAAATCCAACATAAATTTTCATGAGAGGGAAATCAATCTCTATATAGTGAATCAGCCCCCGATTCCATACAAGTGTAAGGAGGTGGATGAATCTTTTTTTATACCATCATCTCAAGCATGAATATTACTACCCTACAAGAACACATATACTTCTCAAATGATTGTGTATATGGAAATAACCATCCTAAAAGTCATGATTATTGTGAGGGAATTCACAGATGTGGTTCCTGAGGAATTCCTTAGTCTTCCTCTTAGAAGGGATGTTGAATTCATGATTGATATTATACCTGGGGAATACCCAATATCTAAGACGTTATATAGAATTGATATTGTGTTGCTTGAAGAGATAAAGAGAAAACTATATAACATTATGGATAAAGGGTTTATATGCCCATGTTCTTCACCAAGGGGTTAACCCGTCCTCTTCATCAAGAAGAATGATGGGTAAATGTGCCTTTTCATTGATTATCATGAGCTCATCAAAATAATGAAAAAAAACAAGTAACCTTTTCCACAAATTGATGACTTTTTCAATAAACTACATGGAGAACAATACTTCTATAAGTTGGATATGCGGTTAGGATATTACCATGTAAGGGTGAAAGAAGGAGGATATTTCTTAGATGACCTTTTGTACATGGTATGCGGACTATGAAATCATATTATTGCATTTCAGAGTCACTGATTCTCTAGAAATATTCCTGGAAATGATGAATATAGGATTTATATATTACCATGATAAATTTTTTTAGTCTTTATATATGATATTCTAATAGTCTCCCAAACAAAGGATGAGAATGAGGAGAATCTAAGCATTGCTCCAGAGACATTGAGAAAGGATAATCTCTTTGAAAAGTGCAGCAACTATGAGTTCTGGTTGAAGGAAGTCTCATTCTTAGGGAATATCATCACAATCAATAGGATATATATATGTATCCTTCTAAATCAAATAAAATTTAGGGATGGATGAGGCAGATATGTGACAAATACCCATAACTTCCTGAGGTTAAAATAATATAACCACTGATTTGTGAGAAATTTCTCATGATTTTTAAACAATCTTACCGAGATTACTTGTAAGGGAATGATTTTTTCTTGGAATTATGAATGTCAATAATTCATCATGAAGTTGATAAAGATGCTTTTTAATACCTTTGTGATCAGACTACCCAAAAGTGGGGTGCTTTTCATAATCTTTAGTGATGCTTCGAAGAAGGCTACGGGCTGTGTGTTGGTGCAAAATGAAAAAGTAATTGTCGAGGCCTCAAGGTAGTTGAAAATTCATGAGAAAAACTATCCCATGAATGATTTGGGATTTGAAAATGGTGATCTTTGAAATGAAAATATTTAAGCCTTATCTCTTTGGGGATAAGTGTGAAATATATAAAGATCACATAAGTCTCAAATATATATTCACACAGAAAGAGATGCATATTCCCCAACAAAAATGGTTAAATATAATCAACCATTATGAATACTCAATCGATTACCGCCTTGGGAAAGAAAAAAAGGTGGGATAATCTCTATGTATAAAGGACCCATCAATTATATTATTGATGAGAATTCAAAAGCATCCAATCTTTATATATTTGATGATGATGATCGTGGGAGTAATAAAAAAGGGAACATCATCAATCCTTTCATAAATAATTTCTCAACAATCTCTTTTGGAATGTCTAAATGATGATAAAAAAGATGATGATGGAATTAAGGAGAAAGTTAAAACTATCATAAAATGGAAATCCTCATAGTTTACTGTTAAGGATGAATGAATTACGGGTTTTGGGTCAAGACTATGTGTTCCATAAAATCCAGAGATAAGGAAAGATCATTTGGATGATGAAAAAATTTCAACTTTCTCCATTAACCTTGGAAAACGAAGAGATAAAGATCTCTAAGTGAACTATTGTTGGGATAAAATGATGAATGATATTGCTAAATATACATTAAAGGGCCTGGTATGTCAGAAAATGAATGATGAGAGGCTGATGAATAAGGGGATGTTGCAACCATTTCCCATACTAATATGGAAATGAGAAAACATTGCTATAGACTTTGTCACCAGACAACCAAATAAATCCAAAGGAAACAATGCTTTATGTATTTTTGTGGATCATCTTAAAAATACAACACACTTCATTGCAATTTGATATGATTTTTCACTAGATCAACTTTCACAAATATACATCAGAGAATTGGTAAGGATATTTGGAGTACCATTATTAATTGTGTCCAATCAAGATCTAAGATTCACCAAAAAGTTCTGGAAGACTCTTTAGTATGCTCTGAATACTAATTTGAACTTTAGTATGTCTAATCACACTAAAACTAATGTTTAATCTGACTATACTATCTAGAAACCTGAGGACATGTTGAGAGCTTTTTTAGTGGACATCAAAGGTGTATGGGACCAAAAGCTTCCTTTCTTAGAGTTATATTACAACAAAATATTACACTAGAGCATCCAAATGGATCCTTATGAAGCCCTTAATGGTAAGAGGTGTAGAAGAAAGACATGTTGGGATGATTTTTGGGAAATTAAAACTTCTAGTTCTGGAATTTGTGGATGATATGATGGAGTTGGTAAAGACTATCCAGCAGTACATCAAAGCAGTTCAGAGTCAACAAAAGGGCTATGCTGAAAATCGTCAATGATACCTAGATTTTAATGAATTAATCATTTTTTTAATTAAATAAAATTTCAATAAAGTACTATTATTAAATTACTTATATTAAATATATGCGATCATAATATTTTTATTAAGTCAATTGTAATTTTTGTTGTGGTTTGAGAACTGTTGTTTATCAAAAACAATCAATTTTCAATAAATGATGTTTTTTATTTTAAAAGAGAAAATTAATATATTTAGATAATTATTTAGATAAAATGAACATTATTTTTGGAATCAATATGTCAGATTTATCCAATGAATATTTTTTTCATAATTTTCAGAGACACTTGAATTTTTTGGTAAAAAATAAATACTATATTAATATATAATGTGTTTTTTGTTATCATAATGACCCAACAGTGATGTAATAAAATAAAATAAAGTTTATTTCATGGATAATATATGTTTTCATTTAAAATAATATAATTTTATCTTTACTTGATTTATTTTATAAATCCTTAGTGAATCCTCCATGACATATAAAATATTTTAAGATTTTAAAATCATTTAATTGAATGTGTGGAACACGTCCACCTATTAAAGAGAAATATTCTTATGTATTTGTCCCTTATACATTGAAAATAATTTATACCACTTACCATTTGTGGAATCCATGGAAAACACCATGGGATGGTTTGTGGTTTAGAATATTTTATTGTGTAGGATCTAAAACCCAAATAATAAAGAATTCCCCCACCTTTTCTATGGAAACCTAACCAAGAACTCATTACTCATCACTAAATCTCTTTTATGATCGACCAACCTCTTCTCCATACACCCTAGAGTCCTCCCAAGGTTCCCATAACCTCTTAATAAGCCTCTCCTATGCTTTTTGGATCACACATCCATGTAAGGGATCTTCTACCCCCTCTTTTATCAAGCATTATTTTTCATGTTATGTCTTTTAATTTATTTTACTCAAATGTTGGGACATGTTATTAATTGTCCTCCTTACTGTATATTTGATTTATAAATGATTATATCCCCTTAAAATCTCATTTATCTGTCATATTAACCCTTATGTACACCCATTACCAAACTGAATTTTGGTAATGGATTCATCTCCCCCTCTTTGAATCCAAGAACCTTCTTTGAGAGTCTCTTTTTAAATTTGTATTTATTGTATTAAATTTCGTTTGTAATCATTAAATTACTATCCAATTGATTTTTTTTCTAACGTGTTATAATATATTATCCCCATTTAGACACTTTTCTACCCCGTTATTGTGACTAAATTTTGTAACGGATTTATCTTTACTCATTTCTATTTCAAGAACATAATTTTTATTATGCATCCAAAATTCCATGTCACATGTTGGGATATTATGTTCTATGATACCCTTACTGTCCATACCATGTATAAATTTTGAGATACCCCTATCACTATCATCAACCCAATTTATTAATTTCTCAATGATGTCGGTATGCTGTGAAAATTGCACCGCAATTTTCAATGACAAAATCATCTTGTAGCTAATACCATAACCATTACTTTATCAACGTAATTCATCATTATGCACACATACATATCGAATGGTGAATTACATGTATGTATTTCACATTCTTTGATCATGGGATTAATGATTTGGTTGAATTAGTCTATGTTATATGATCTATATGGCACAAATAGGCATGATATTGAAATGTTTATGAAGGGTTCACCCTAATAGAACTCAAAAAAATTGGCTAATGTTTAGTATCATGACATGTTATTTTGGGATAGGGGTTTACCTGATTCCTTTATTGGATTACATTTCAGCTTGTTGGGATAGGGGTTTACCTAAATCTTTAATGTTAATGATGTAGCATCTTAAGTTGTTTCCTCATTTCTATGTTATGATAATCATCATATATCATGCCTTTATGTTCATTTTTCTCAAATGCTCCATTGATATGACTATTTCCTAACATGTATTGTATTCTTTATGTTATTCCATGTTTAATCCCTTACTGGGCTTTATAGGTCACCCTTTTATTATATTTTGAGTTTATCCCTTGCAATGCTAAGTACAATGGAATGTTGTGGTCATGTAAAATATTTTTTCAACAAAGATGTTGTATTTTATGTTATAAGTTGTCATGTAATGTACCTAATCCCAAATACAGTATACCTATCGATCTTTTGATATGTATTAAGTTAAATTTTATGTAATAAATCATGTTTAAATAAGAAATAAACACGAAGGTCGTTATAATCTTCACATACTAGTATTTCTTGGGTTGTTTCTTTTCTTTTCCTCCCCCATCCAGGTTTCTAGAATCTCTCTCTACCATTGGAATTTTTCTTCAAGGATAGATACTATTTATCTAATCTTTTTCATTTCTTCACTTTGATCCCCTCTTTTTTTCTCAAAATATATTAAGGGGGTCACCCCAAAACCTGCACCTCTGACGTTGATATACTATTGTGGCTGCTTTAAGGCCAATGAAAGTATGTATGTATCCGGTGTGGATGTTTCTGATTTTTTTGACTATATCAAATTGAAAATATAGTGAATTAAGTAATAATTTTTATGTACTTTCGATATAATGATTTTTTATTTTTTTATACATCCACACGTTTTCAACACTTTTTATGTGTTTTCATCTATTAGTATCCCTTTTTTATTTACATGTGCCTCCTTCTATCGAACATGGAGTGAGATAGAAGTGGATTTGAATTTGAATTCATCAATCTATATATAAATAGAGGAACATAGATATGTTGTTGTTTTATATCACATAAAAGCATTACAATTGATTTACAATACATTTCAATTTTTTCATTTGAAGCATACCCCATACTTGCTTTACGGTAGGGGTAAATTAGTCTTGGAACCTCTTCCTTATTTTTAGAACTCAGTTGCAATTTCATGTTTTTTTGTTATGTGGGTGCTTCTCTGCCGACCATTTCCACATATTCAACATAACAAATATGTTTCTCTGGTGTACTATCATTAGAATATGTAGATGGTGGTTGTACCTCAGCATTTAGAGTGTCAATAGGTTGAGAAACTAGTTGTACCTCTCCACTGAGAAAAATAGTAGGTTGAGAGACATGTTATTCCTCTACACTGCGAGCAGCAGCAGGTTGAGAGACCTCTTTTGCCTCATTATTGGGATAACCAACACATGTAAAAGTAATTATATAAAAAATCAGTTTAAAAATTAAATTTAGATTACATAAAAGTAGTATTGAA
Organism: Viscum album; assembly: GCA_963277665.1. Classification (NCBI taxonomy): domain Eukaryota; kingdom Viridiplantae; phylum Streptophyta; class Magnoliopsida; order Santalales; family Viscaceae; genus Viscum; species Viscum album. Next base: position 921,670,994 of record OY728137.1, read on the forward strand.
TTGAAAATAACATAAGGTAACACGATGTATGTTACAAAAAATATGACCTGATTATGGAAATATATTTTTTAAGGCTTAAGGGATTTGACCCCTCTATAGACTATCCAGATCCATTTATCTTGGTCTCCTTTGTCATAAAAAACCATCTAAATTTGTAATTTTATTTAATTATTATGACATCCCAATGAAAGATTCATCCTCCATTAAATATTTATTTGACCCTTTAGTGGTTTTGTTCAATAACAGAACAATTGAACAGTTTCAGTTTGTGGGATCAAGAACATAAAATACATGTACTACCTCCGATTCTATTATAAATAGTTTTTCTTTGAACCATTCCTTACTGATATTAACTTTCACAAATCCCAATTCATCTATTTTAGAATAACTCATGTTATCAACCCACTTTCATTGTAAAATCGTCAATTGGAATTTTATATAATCCAACCCCCATATTTGTTTGATGATACCAAAGTATGACATACATTCATAAATAATATTTCTTTACTTAGCATCAGAAACCTACATCGCTTCATCCATAAGTGTAACTCTACTATTCTTCATGGTATTGTCTACATCATGTTCATTAGATTAAAATGTATAACCTTTAATTACATAGGCATTCTAAGATAATACATGTATACTTGGTCCTCCAGATAGACATTGAAGTCGTTCTGAAATTGAGTATGGATTATAATCATACTCTTTAAAAAATGTTCCTAAAACCATCTTATAAATTGTTGATTATGCGTATTTGATATCCATTTTCCAGCATTTTATGGATTCAAATGCCTAAGAAATCTTTTATGGGTTTAAACATTTGGGTAAAAATCTAAAATCTATTGAAAAATGTAAATGTGGTCCTGCTTCCAATCTGTAATATTTATTGTGAAAACCTCGCTTCGAGAAATACCATCACCCTCAAGCCACATACTGTGAAATAATTTAAGTGGACCAATGTCTTCCAAATCATATTGGAATTCCTAAATGAATTAAATGGATCCCTCAACAATATATCTCTTTTTAATATAACCCTTTAGCTGACTTTGATTTTTGACATACCCTTTCAAAATATTCATATACAGTTCAATGGGGTAAGTCCATCTATAGTTTATAGGACCAAATTGTCAAATATCTCTCACCAAGTGAACCATCAAATGAACCATCATATCAAAGAATGTAAATGAGAAGAAAATTTCAAATTCACATAATATGATGGAAATTTCTCTTTCCATAGTCAATAATTTCACCAGGTCTATAGCTTTTCTACATATAGCATTGAAGAAGTAACATAGATTGGTTAATATATAATGGAAATTTCTAGAAAACATGCAACATCAATCTAATGGAATTAAATATTTCATCAAAATAATACATTCATGTGATTTCAGATCCTTTAAATTTAAATATCTCATTGACATGATGTTCTTGATATTTTTCAAATACCCCTCTCAAACCATTACATCATTCAATAAGTTTTAAAACTGATATCTCTCATGGCTGGAGAGAGTATAAGTTGCTAGAAGTATAAATGTTGGGTTTTCACCCTTCATTAGTGACAAATATTCTTGTATTCCAATGTCAACCATGTACAAACTATCCTTAATTAAATCCTTTTTTAGGATTCATTTAGAAATGTGACAATAAAACTTTCACATACATTTTTTCAATATGCATAACATCAAGAAAATGTCTGACATACAAACAATTCTAGTATGGTATTTTAGAAAAATGATCTCTGTTTCCAAATGGTTTTTGTAATGTTTTTTGGAAATAGTTTACTAAACTAGTGTACACATATTTTAATTTTTCAAATAGTTGATCACCTATTAGTGGAGATGGTGTGGTACGTTATTCTGATCATCCATCAATTGATATTGTATTAGATTGGTACTTATTCCATCATGGTATAAATATGTGGTGTCCAAGAAATATAATTTTCAATTAATTTTTTATCATAATTTACTTTGTAACTTTTTCAAAAATGAGACACCCTAGAGTTCCTTTAATTTTATATCCTTAAAAGATTCTAAAAGTAGGAATGGCATTTACCATCCCATACTACATTGTTCTCAAAGTGAAATGTTTATTTTTGTAAGCATCATATAACGTAACACCTGAATCCCACCATAATTTCAAATCCTTGATAAATGGATCCAAATAAACATAAATATTATTACCCATTTTTTATCCTAAAATAAGCATAAATAACATGAGATATTTTCATTTCATTTATAGACATGGTGGTAAGTTATAATTTACCAACATAACTGAACATGTACTATGAGTGATTCTTTGAAACCCAAAATGATTAACTCTATTTGTATATGACACAAGATAAATATTTATCATATCAGTTCCAAATTCCAGATAGTCATGATCAATTTTCTTCTACTAAGGAGAGTCTTCCAAGTGACGTAGTTTCCCATATTTAATTCTTGAATATGTGTCCCATATTAACTGCCCGAAAGTACCCTCACTTTCATATAGGTTCTAACATCTATTAATGATTGGAAAGTACGATAAAAATTTCTTAAGACCAGATTCATATTTCTTGTTTCGAGAATCACCACACAATGGGAATTATGTAAGTGATTTTTGGTCCTTATGATATAGTATACAGTCATTCGGGCCGACATGTATTCTTTCAGATTTCATACCCATTAAGCGTAGTAGTCATTTGGAATTATATGTTCAGATCGAGAGCTCATTATCTTTTGGGAGCATTTCATTCAGGAGATCTAGTAGTTCTGAAAAACATGTATCACTCCATTTATTAGTAGCCCACAAATTATACAGCTTTAGTACAACTGATAATACTGTATATTTTTTGAAACCAACATATAATGGAATCTTTTCATAACTCTCTAACTTCTTAAACAATTTTTGGTAATCATGAAGTTCATCTTGTATTGTCCTTTTCATTTACTCGATAAAGTCTTCATCATTAGTTACATATGTAAACACATACTCAATACAATGTTTTTTGATATTTCATGCATGTAATCATATCATATGATATATAAAATGCAGTGTTATCCCAATCACTACATACATTTGATTTTCACTGTGTTTCTTCAGATGTTTATAACTTAGATCTATTCCATGAGAGATCTAGTGTCATTCTAACTCATATGGACTAATTAGTCTTAATTAACAACAACCTAAACATAGACAATGTATTTCAGAAGATTCATATCCATGATATCTAGAGAACTTGATTAAATATTTCATGCCATCTTTATACTCTTTTATCAATTGATTGGAATCTATCCATTATTTATTCTTATCCAATATATTTGATTCAGGAAAATTAATATTTTACAAAATAAATACACAAAACTATGATATAATTTAATGGTTTTCCTAATTTGATAAAAATATAAACATAAAATATTATTGAAAATTTATATTTCAGATGTCTATTGAAACCTATTTATAAAATCACTGTTTAAATCCCATTAAAAATACCATATATTTACAGAAATACATTTTTAAAATAACACACCCTTTTTAAAATTAACAACTAAGTTCCAAACACTATTTTACAAAACCACAATTCCTTTTTTAAAGCATTCGAAGAAACTTCATGACCCAAAAATCTTAATCATTTAAAATGATCTAAAACCCTCTCTATTTTACAAATTTCCATTTGAAACCTCACACACCCCATGTTAAAATGAAACCAGCGTTAAATACACTTTCAAAACATTCACATCCATCTATGAAAGCCAATCGGGCGAGTTGACAATCACTTGGTAGGTAACTTAAGTCCATGAAAAATGTTTAAACCATTTTCAATCTATTTACAACTAAATAATGGTATGTTGAACAAATATAAATTTTTTGGAATCATTTCCAAAAAGTTGAATCATTTTAAAAGATCTACTATACATGTCTTACAAAGAAATAAATCCCAAGATAGACACTTTATAAAATTTACATAGAGAACACCTTGATTAATCCAAAATAAATCAGTATTGTATGATTCCATCACATTATTACAAAGGTTGGTGTAATAATAATAATTTCTATAGGAATTTTACATTTTTCTCCCCATAATTGTATATCCCTTATCCATTCTTCTATTGTCTATTTATATAAAATTTACTTCACCAAAACCCTGGAGTTCCAATGGATATGGTACATAGTCAGTGACAACACTCACAACCATGAAAGACTCATGTTTTAGTTTACTAAAAAACTGAATTATTCCAATGATCCTTGTGTCACACAAGATCAATTGTTTTCTTCATTTATAAATACATCTATGAAAATCTATTAGCATGAAACCATTACCCAATTAAATTTTTTATGTTTAATTCCTTTTAAACAAGGAATTTCCCTATGCCACTCATTTCTAGAAGAAACTATATTGCTTTCCTGATCCTTTTCTGTATATCATGTCTCATGTCAAAAAAAGAAAAGGAATCTAGTACTAAACTAATATATGGTATGATTTTCTGTCGTATATTTTCTAAAATATTCAAAAAGTCATTAAAAATGAAATTATAAAAACTATCGATTCAAAAATATTTAACAAAAATCATATTTTGTAACCATTAGAATCAATGTGATGAGAGTCTCATTATATATCTCAAGATAATTATTGCCTCTTAAGAACGCATTCATGTAGAGTTAAATGCTTTGTACATTTTTTCACTGTGGATATAAGAACATTGAAGGGTAATATCAGCCATTGTAAAGGTAAAAAATGTATCCTAAGGGAAGTTTTCTCTAGATTTCCAAGTGATAATCAAGGAACATGAGTATTGTGGTATGTAACCAACACCAATCAGGGGGGAGTTCATCTCAAGAGAGGGAAATAAAATTTTTAAGTTTTACATAATTTAACGAGGATGGGAACCATGAAATTTAATATTATGAAACAAGGAAACTGAATGAATATTTTAACAACATATGGTGGGTATGATATTTTATACAGTTTATCATCATGTGACTGGGATGTGAACAGAAAAATTTATAACATTAAACCTATAATCATTGTGGGATGCATGAATGGGGAGTGCAGTGGGTGGTTCCTCATGGAGTACCTTGTGAAGGGGGTGAAAAGGAATGATTGCATCTAACTTAATCTAGAACCAGTGGGTTTAGTGAGAACCTAATTGTTTTTAATGGGGCATGTTAAATAGTCTCATGGGCTTTGAACATTTTTTGGTCATTCACTTACTTATAACGATGTATTAGGGGTGACTTGGTGTGGGGGGAGGGGGGAATCCTTAATTTATTTTTAGATTCCCTTTACAAGATTCCGATATGACCTGCATTTTTTTCTCTTTCCTTTGTAGGTTTATGTTTATTCTATTCAGAATAAAATTTACATGGGGAAGCCTATCTGGAAAAAAGGGTGATATAAAACTAATTTTATTAGATGTTTTGATAGCCCCAGTGTTACATGGACATCTATTTCAATAACGATGAAAATGTTTAAGGTTATAATGCTTAGACCAGAAGGGATGAGATGGATTATTTGGTCAGATAGGATCAAAGCCAATATAAATGGAAGCACTTGAGTGAGGTATAGGTGGCTTATTTATATAATATATATATCTAGTAAATGATGGAACACATTTTAAAGTTCTATGTGGGGTTCATTTTACATTTTTTGGGTTATGATGATATGATAAAAGGGGTTGATGATAGTTTAAGGTCCTATATCTCAGACAATTTCCATCTTACCATTACAACTAAAAGAAGAACAGGGTTTCTGAGTGGATCGATGAATTACAAAAACAAGGCAAGAGTGATGGGTAAGATTGATATTGGACAAAGGATAGGGGGTCTCGGTTTCACTACATGTCACATAAAATTGGGAATCAACCCAGATGTAGTTCTTTTAGGTGGTGTGGTATGTGATTAATATCAAATGGGGGATTCCACTTGAGTGAGGATGCAATGAAGGGGGGTTCTATTCATATAAGAACTAATGGAAATGAGAATATGACGGGGGTTGTATACTAAATGGGTCCATATGTACACATAGATTATGTTTATAATTCTAGGGAAAATATATCTAGCATTTTAAGGTTTTGGAGCTCAAACTAAAGGGGATTGTTATAGATTGATATGTGTGGCATCAGAGGGTTCAAAAACTGATGTGAATGGAGGTCCAATTTAATGACCCAAATTATTATAAGTGAAATTTCATATTTTATTTAATAAAACGTCTTATTTTCTAAAATGGATATAGAAAAAACATTCAATCTATTTGTTTTAATTTATCCAATTGTATTTAAATGACAATTGATTATCATTATAATTGATAATATAGTCGTTGAACAGTTATCACATGACATGTATAAATATAGGGTTTTATGAAATCCATTCTACACAGACAAAGAAGGTTATTTCCTCAACCTGTAGGATTTTTCCCCATAAAGCCCATTTGTTAGTGCTTTAAGGGAGGTATTATTTCATGTATTTTCTCTAGACTAAGACCAAGATTATATCCAACCACTTAAGCATGAAAAAAACCATTTACTATAGAATTTTAAGCTCATCGAGGTCACAGCCCAAACCATGTTAACTCGAGATCCCCATGAAATCCCCACCATCACACACCTCTCTCATAGGGTGTATAATGGTGTAATAAATGTATATATATCAAGACACTAGAATTATGATTCTGTAAATTATTTTTATATTGAATAATGAATGTACTGTTATTTTGTTATTTTTTCTAAAGCAAAACAATTATTTTAGGTTTATATTCAAATCGAATTATGAAATCTATTTTTATGAATTAGTGAATAATATTTTAATAAAATATTTTTATTAAATTACTTATATGAAATATAAATGATCATATAATTTTTATAATGTCATATGTAATTTTTATGACGATTTAAAAACTATTTTTGTCAAAACTCGTCAACTTTCAATATATGTAGGTTTTTATTTTAAAACTAAAAAATTATATATCTATAATTTTTTTTCGATAAATTGAATATCATTTTTTTTAATCTGGATTTCAAAATTTTCTAATTATGAATTTTTCATAAATTTTTGAGAGAGACGAATTATTGGGTAAAAAATTAAATACCATAAAAATATATAATGTGTTTTATGATATCATAATGGCCCAATAGTGATGTAATAAACAATATAAAAGTTATATTAGGCCAAATATATGTTTTTCCTTTAAAATAATGTGATTTTGAATTTTTTTTACTTATTTTATAAATCCATTGTGAATCCATCAAAATGTATAATATATTTTATGGATTAATGTTCATTTCTTTAATAATGTGACTCACCTACCGCTAAGGAAGGATGATATTTTAAAATATTCGACCCATGGACTTATAAAATAATTTTTTCAAATCCTCTTTCGAATAAATTATGGAAAAAACTAGTTGAAGGTTTGTTATTTTGAATATTTTATTATATAGATTCCAAAACCTATGTATGCGAAATATTAAAGAATTCCCCTCTCAATTACTATATAAACCCAAAAATGCTCCCAATTATCATCAATAAAAATAATTGGATCATCTTCATACTCTGTCCTCACCTCTCTAGAATCCTCCCAAGGCACCCAAAGCTCTCAGTAATCCCCTCTTCAAGCTTTAGACGTCACACACTCAAGTAAGAGTTTCTTCTATTGCCAATTTTATCCATGATTCCTTAAATTGTTAGACCCTTTTATTTTTAGTTAGAATGATGGGTTATATTTTTTAACCTCACCCATACATACCTTTATATGTTTTAATGATGATATATCCCTTTCACTCTCATTATTCCCTCCCTTGTACACCTGTTACCATGCTGAAATTTCATAAGAGTTATTCCATTTCTCATCTTTCTTTATATTTATTAATTATGTTATGCATTCTATTTCCAAATTACTTAGGTTGCGATATGTATTTATATGAACCCTTATGTTACATTTCATTTATATATAATGAGATAACCCTTCCTCTATCATCAACCCTTTTAATGGAATTTTATGCCACGCCGTTATGCTGTCGAAATTGCCCCATGATTTTCCATGCCAAAATCATTGTGTAGTGAATACCATACCCATTACGAAATCAAGGGTAATAAATTTTATAAATATATACCATTTTATTTAGGTCATATATATATATATATATATATTCCACACTACTTGATCTTGGAATAAATTATGATGATGACTAAATCCATTCTTTATGATCTATTTGGAATACTTAAGAAGGAAATGAAATGAAAGTGACATATGCTCTCGAAATTATAGAGAGCTCTAATGAATTTGGTACTATTTAGTATCTTGATAATTCATATTTGGAAAGGGGTTTACTTGATTCTATTATGGTAATTTTACACTATGATATATTGGTAGTTTATCCTTGACCTATTACGCAATGTTTTAAGTTGATTCCACATTTTCAGGAGATGATCTAATAAAACACACTATATATTTTGTCATGACAGAATCTTAGTAAATTCATGTTTTGAATAGAAACCTAGATCAAGGGGAAATTCCAACGTCACCTATGAAATTACAAGTCACAATCAAGAGCTTCATCAAAAAATGACCTCATACATTCAATGGATCATCTGATCCCTCAATCTTTGAACTGTGGAGGAACTCCATTGAGATGAACTTCTCCGTTATTCAATGCTCCAAACAACAGAAGGTTCTTCTAGTTGCTTATTTTCTAGAGTGAGAAGTTGATAAATGGTGGAAATTGATAAAAAATAAAAAGCCTGAGGATGTGATCGAGGCGATGGGATGGAAGGATTTCTTGAAAATGTTTTTTGATAAATATTTTCCTCACACCCAATAATATAAGATGGAAAGGGACTTCCATTATCCCGAGAAAAAAGACTCTAAATCAATCGGTACATACAAGTAAAACATCCCAACACTTTCAAGATATTCTTCTTCATTTTTCCTTACCCCTAAATGAAATGTTGACCACTTAATTAGTGATCTAAAACCTAACCTACAGAAATCCATGATGATCCCTGACTCTGAAAACTATGAGGAAATAGTCTGATATTCTCTCAAATTCAAAATGGATATTGGTGAATCTTAGAGGTATCATAGGTATAATAAAAAAGGTGGATTAAAAATTTGGTAGTCCGATAGAGAGATCTAACAGTGCCCTGAAATTTTAACACCCTGCTTTCTAAAGATGTAGAAAGAAGGACCCTGAAAACTACCTGGAGTGGATGAGGAAATGCTTTAGGTGTGGAAAGGAATGGAACCTATCCAGTGATTTCCAGAAAGAAAAACACAAAACTGTGATAGGATAAAGGAATGAACTCATAAACCATCAGTGGATTGTTCATTTCTAGAACTACAAGGAACCGAGGAAATTATCAAACCAATGAACTAATATAAGGGTTTTCGGAGGCAAGAAACAACCTCCAAGGCCGCAAAGGCGATAGTTTTCCATTACATCCACTAAAGTGAATCCCAAAAATGCAGTGGTGATAGGTACACTAGTCATTCCTAAAAGAATAGAAAATATAGGTTTTGATTCTAGTTCTACTTATTCGTTTATATCCAAAAAGTTTAGTAGAACAATCCAAATACCACCACAAATCATTGATGTATAGATGTCGGTAAAATCAAAAAAATTGGGAAATTATAGCATCACTTTTAAACAAAACCTCTTCTTGAACAATTTTTAGATTAAACTTCCTAGATAACCTTATCATAATTATTTTTTTATATTTTTTGAAATTGATGGTGTGGATTTATTTTACATATATAGAGCCAACATCAATTTCTGTGAGAAGGAAATCACTCCCCATATAGGAAATCAACCCTCAATTCTATATAAGTGCAAGGAAGAGGATAAATCTTCTTTAGCACCATCATCCCAAGCATGGATATTTCTACCATATGATCATGCATATCTTTCTTATATGATGGAGTCTAAAGGAAGAACCATCCTTGAAGACATTCCTAGTGTGAGGGAATTAATTAATGTTTTTTCTAAGAGATTATATGGTCTTCATCCTAGGAGAGATGTTGAATTATCAATTGATATTATACCTTGGGAGATTCCAATATCCAATAATTCATATAGAATGGTTGTTGGGTAACTTCATGATCTAAATAAACAACTACTAGAGAATATGGATAATGTGTTTATATGCCTATGTGCTTCACTATGGATTTCACCGGTCCTATTCTTTAAGAAGACTGATAGGTCATTGTGCCTTTGAATTTATTATTGTGAGAACAAAAAAGAACGATAAAGGAAAAGTTTCATTTTCCAAGAATTGATGACATTTTCAATCAGCTACAAGGATTAAAATACTACTCGATGGTAGATCCACTGTCAGGATATTACAAAGTAATGGTGAGGAATAAAGATATCTTAAAAACTGCTTTTCATAGAAGGTATGGGAACTATTATTTCATTGTAATGCATTTCATACCCAATAATGCATGAGAAATATTTTATGGAATTTATGAATAGAATCGTTTGATATTACCTTAAAAAACTTTGGGTTGTCATTTTTTATGATATTATAATATTCAGCAAATTAAGAAGGAGCTTGTGGAGCATTTAAGTATTGTTCTAAAGACCTTGAAAAAGGAATACCTTTATGCCATGTACATAAAATGTGATTTTTTGAAGTATGTCTCTTTCTTGGGGAATATCTTCACAAAAAATGGGATATATGTGGACCCTTCAAAGATTGAGGTAATTGAAGGATGGTTGAGGCCGGAAATTGTGAGAGATATCTATTGTCTTGTTTGATTAAAAGCATATTTTCGTCGATTTATATGTAATTTCATGTTCTTTTCAAACCATCTAACCAAGCTATCTCATAAGAGAGTCAATATTTCATAGAATGATAAATTTGAATTTTACTTTAAGAAGATGAAAATGAGGCTTATCACTATTCCTATGATCACACTACCCATAAGTGGAAATATTTTCATGGTATTTGGTGATGTAAAGAAGGTGGGAATGGGTTGTGTGTTGATGAAAAAAACAATTTCATGTCATATGCTTCAAGGAAGTTGAATGCTCTTGAGATGAGAAATCCAACACATGATCTAGAGATGGCTATAGTGATCATCGCTTTGAAAATTTTGTGACATTTACTATTTGGGGAGAAGTGTATAATATATATAGATCAAAAAAGACTCAAGTATATATTCCCCATAGAAAGAGTTAAATATGCACCAAAAAAGATTATTATAGATGATCAAAGACTATGACTTCTATATCTGCTACCATAATGGGAAAGAAAATACAGTGGAAGATTCTATATGTACAAATGATCAAATAAATCATTGGTTGATGACAATTTTTAAGGATTCATTCATCTTAGACTTTAATAGAATAGACATGGGAATCATAAAAGAAGGAATGTCATCAATCATATCACAAATGATTGCTCACCCAATCTTATGGAGAGGTTAAATGATGCGTAAATAGATGATGTGGGAATTATGATGAAAGTGGAAACTATTAGAAAAGAGAAATCCTTGGAGTTCAATGATAATAGAGAAGGTGTTGTAGGATTAGGGTCAAGACTCTATGTACAATTAAATTCTATTTTAAAGAATGTTATATAGGATGATGCACATAACTCAACCTTCTCTATCCTCTATGAATGTAGGAATATGTATCGTGATCACTGAGAACACTACTACTGGGAAAATATGAAGAATGAGATCCCCGAATATATATCATGATTCCTCTTATGTCATCAAGTCAAGGAGGATAGAAAAAAATATAGGTATAGTGTAACCATTTTCCATATCTACATGGAAATGGGAAAAAAACTTCATGGAATTTGTCATTGGGATTCCAAAGAAATCTAGTGGAAACAATGCTTTCTGGGTTGCAGTGTGTCATCTAATAGAGAATGCACACTTCATTTCGATTCGAGAGGATTTATGATTGGATCAACATCCACAGATATATATCAGAGAATTGGTGAGGATTCATGCTGTAACACCATCGATCGTATATGATCCAGATTCATGATTCTACTCTATGTTCTAAAAGATTCTCCAATATGATATAAATATTGAGTTAAACTTCAACACAACCTATCACCCTCAAACCGATGGCCAATCTAAGCAGACTATCTAGATAATTGAGTACAGGTTGAGAGCATTCTAAATGGATATAAAAGGAGTATGGAATCAACATGTGCCTCTAGTAGAGTTCTCTTACAAAAATAGTTTCTAATCAATAATCAAAATTTCTCCCTATGAATAACTTTATGGTAAGAGGTGCTACAGACCTGCATGCTTGGATGATGATGGGGAATGAAAACTTCTAGTTCTTGAAATGTGTGGAGAAGATTAAGACTGTTCCACAATATATTATGTCGGAAAAAATTTGATAGAAAAGATATAATGAGAATCATAAACAAGACCTAGATTTTGATGATTGATACATGGTATTTCTCTTCATATCTCATTGGAAGAGAGTAATGATATTTTTGAAGAAGGTAAACCTTAGTCCAAGGTACATCAGATCTTTTGAGATCCTGGATCGAATCAGAGCAGTGTCTTTCCAACTAGCACTCCCACCCATCCTATATCAAGTACATGATGTATTCCATGTACCCCTATTAAGAAAGAACTTACCATACCCCTCTCATGCAGTCAATCTAGAGTTCGTACCATTGAAGAATGACCACTCTTATGTGGAGAATAAAATGAAGATATTAGATCACAAAGAGAATGTTCTATGGAAGAAGATAATCCTCCCGGTCAGAGTGTTGTGGAGAAACCAAAAGTTTGAAGAAGCGATGTGGGAACTGATGGTGGAAATTAAATAGAGCTAAACTCATCTATTTTAATGTTGTAAATGAAAATTTCAAGGGTGGAGTTTCTTAAGGGGGGAAGATTGTAACGACCTGAACTATTATAAGTGAAATTTTGATTCTGATTTAATTAAATGTCATATTTTTTACAATGGATATAAAAACACATGGAATATATATATTTTATTATATTCAATTGGATTTAAATGAACATTATGTATCATTACCATGGATAATATAGGTTTTGAACAGTGATCACATGACTGGTAAAAATTTAGGGTTTTAATAAATACTTTCGAAAAATACAAACGAGGCGTTGAACTCAACCAGTAGGATCATTCCCTTTGAAGCCCATTTATTGGAGCTTCTAAGGGGGATAACATTTCTAGGATTCACCCTAGTCAAGACCAATCTGAGATCCAACAACTTGAGCATGAGAGAAACTGTTTACAAGAGATGTTTAATCTCATCGAGATCACGACCAAAACCAAGTTTATTGAATGACGCCATGAAATTCCCTCCACCACACACCTTACTCCTGGAGCATATACTGATGTAATAAAGAGATACATATCAAAACCCTAGAATTATTATTATGTATAATATTTTTTTATAGAATAACGAATATATTTTTATTTTATTATTTTTTTAATGAACAAATACAATCTTTGGTTAATATTTAAATTGAATTAAGAAATATATTTTTATGATTAAATAAATAAAAGTTTAGTTAAATAATATTATTAAATTAATTTTATTAAATATAAATGATCATTTTATTTTTATGAGGGAAAATTTAATTTTTAATAATGTTTAAAAGATATTTTTTCAAAACCAGTAAATTTTCATGAAATGTCACTTTTTATCATAGAAGTAAAAATTGAAATATTTAGAAAATTATTTTGATAAAATTATTATTATTTTTGAAATCAGGTTGAAAAATTATTTAATGGTGAACTTTTCATTATTTTAAGACACAATCAGAATTTTGTGTAAAAATTTAAATACCATATAAATTTATAGTCTTCTTTATGACATCATAATTGAAAAATAGTGATGTAATAAACCCTATAAAAGAGATATTATTCCAAATATAAATTTTACCTTTAATTTAAAGTTATTTTTTTACTCATTTATAAATCCTTTGTGGATCCTTCTAAATGTATAATATATTATATGATTTTAAGTTACTTACTTTTAATATGTGACTCACCTCCACATAAAAAAGTAAAATATTTTAATATATTCAGACCATGGCATTATAAAATAATTTTTTACACTCCTATTTTGGGAAAACCCTAAGAAAAACCATGTGAAGGTTTGTGGTTTTGAATATTTAATTATATAGATTCCCAAACCTATGTTTGAAATATTAAAACATTGTCCTCAAATTTCCTATATAAACACACCAAAGCTCCCTCTTCTCTCCACTCAAAAACACATGGATAACGTCATTAATCTATACTCCCCTATATATAATCCTCCCAAGGTTCCGTAAGCTCTCAAAAATACCCCTTCAAGCTTTTTAAGTCACACACTCAAGAAAGGGTTCCTTCAATTCTAATTTTTATCCAATTTTCCTTATATTGTGAAACCATTATAATTTCATTTAAAAATTCTAGGTTATATCTTCTTACCTCACTTATATATAACTTATTATTTTTTAATTAGTATAGATAGATTTATATCTCATTAATCCCTCCCATGTACACATATTACCGTGGTGAAATTTTGAAATATTTATTCCATTTCTCCTCTTTCTTCATGTTTATTTATTATGTTATGCCTTATATTTCCTAATACCTTACATTGGGACATGTATTTATATGACACTCATAATTTCCATTTCATTTAAATATTATGAGATACCCCTACAAATATTATCCACCCTTTTTTTGAATTTTTATTGCACGTAGTTATGCTTCCAAAATTATACCGTGATTTTCTATGTCAAAATCGTCATGTAGTGAATACCTTACCCATTTCTCTAAAAATTTTGTAAACTTTTATACACACATTACTTTTATTGACTACTTACACATATGTATTTGACACACCTTGATATTGGAATAAATTATGGAGATGAATGAGTCAATTCTTTATGATCTATGTGGCACACATAAGCATGGGAATGAAATGAAAGTGATGGGTGTACCCAATATTATATAGAGATCCAATGCATTGGGTAATGATTATTATCACCATACATCATGTTGGGATAGGGTTTTACCAGATTACCTTATGGGAATTTGTCCACTACGATGCATTGGATGTTTAACCTCGATCATTGATGAAATGTTTTAAGTTATTTCCACATTTCAATGTTATGATTATCAATCTATTTCACGACATTATATTCATGTTCTTTTATTCCTTGTTTATAGGACTTCTCTAACATGTATTTTTATCCTCATGTTATGGGATATTTACCCCCTTATGGGGCTTTATAGCTCACCTGTTTCTTATGTATGTCCTCATATTATCCCATGCAATGTTAGGTATAAAATAATGTTGTAGTCATGTAAAGGATGTTTTCAGAAATGATGTTGTATTTCATATTTTAAAATGTAATTTAATGTTAATAATTTCCCAAGTCACTATATTGCTCAATATTTTGGGTTTTATTAATTTTAATTTTATGGCATTAAATTATGTTTGAATGCAATAAAAAGAACAGGGTTGTTATATTTTGTAATAGAGGAATGTTTTTCTATTTTTGGGATTTTGATTAGAAAACTATTGTGAAAGGCTTAAGGATAAGACTATGTAAAAGAAAAACATCCCTAAATATTGGTGAGTATAGAGTTTGTTGTCTTCAATAAAAATACATCCATGTATGGATACCAACCAGTGGATGTGACTCTAGAACAGATGTATCTTAGTTTAGAACCCAAGAACACCACTTTGAGCTATCCTCGAATGGGAAAAGGTGCACAAAAATGATCCTTGCTACACTCACAATTTGAAACTCACAAGGGATCTTACATGATAAATTAATAATCATAGTGCGTTTCACACACTAAATTTTTTAATTAATTTGTATTTTAATATTTGTTGGCTTTGGGTTCTCACGCCAAGGTTCGGGTGGGGTCTTGGTTTATTTTTTTTGACTTTTATTGACTTTGGTGGGTTTCATACTAGTGAAAAGGAACCCATGGCTAGTGGAAACTATACGGTTACCCAATGTGCTTTTTTGGGTACCCATGTGGTTTGGGTGGAGGCGCATAACATGCATATGGTTTTCTTTAAGTTATGCGACGAGCGTGCAGTTACCCGATTTTCAGAATAAGATAAATAAATGGATTAAAAATTGAAAATGAATATTCAATAATAATTATAATAATAATAATATGTTGTTATTTTTATTATTATTATGATTATCATTAAGAATATTAATATTATTAATGATATTATTTTTATTGTTCTTGTTTTTAAGAAAAATGATTAAAACTTTTTATTAAAATTTTTATTATTATATTCATTGTATTATTTCTATTATTGTATTATTATTATTGTTATAATTATTCTGGTTAAAGTTGTTAGTTTTAATTGTTATTATCCTTGTTATTTTTATTTTTATTATCATTATTTTTTGTTTTATTATTGTTATTATCATTATAGAAATTAAACGGAAAAAAGAAATGACCGAGCACTACTCGCACCCTACCCATTTCCGTCTCTTGAATAATGCATGAGCCTCTAGCCACCCACGTAGCAGCAACGTCTTCCCCCTAGTTCCCCCTTGCCTCACACCACCCTCTGGACAATGCTCGCTCTCTTCCATCCAGGCCCTGTGCCACCAGTCCAGCCTCACCATCTACGGAGCACTCCCCTCCTGTAGGTTCTGCACTCGGGCCCTCTCGTGCTCTGCACCATCAGCCGACTCCCGGCCTTGACTCTCCTCTGTACCACTGGCTAGGCCACTTCCCAGCCCTCCAGCGTCCCTCATTTACCCTTCCTCACCCATCCAACCTCCAGAATTCTGACCGCCGCCTCACCTCATAGCCCCATCACCCTAGCGCCTACTGACCAGACCCTCTCCGAACTCCCCCAGGTTAGCTGCGCCTCCTCCCATCGACCCACAAACCCTTTCATCTGACCTGCTCCATCCGCCCGACCTCCCTTTTTCACGCTGACCAAACCCCAATGCTTAGGTATATTTATCTATTTATTTATTTATCCTTTATTTCACATTTGGGGACTTTATTTATTTAGGATAAATCATAATACCATCATGGGTTGTGTATCATTTTTTTCTACAATGTTTAGAGTGCGTGGTTGGTCTGTGGGGCATTGTCTCTTCTTTCGTCAAAGTCTTTCTCCATTTGAACTGGATTTGAGGTGGGGGAATATGCATTTTCCTTTCTGAATAAGTCCATATTATGTTCTCATGTTTTTAATTAAGTTTTTTAGTTGATTTGTGACTTAGAAAATTAATTGGTCAATCTGATATAGTGTTTACAAGTCTGTTGGTTTTGTTAAAAAAATAATGTTTTGAATTTGTTTCTCTAGTTATGTTCTTGTGTGCATATGAAAAATATGTTCACTATTAGCCAATGGTTTTTTTGTTAATGTTTTAAGCATAATATGAACCCTCAAAATACTCCTTAATAGGTTTGATCATGTTTTTAGTTTGAATGAATTTTTTATAAACTATTTTTTCTATTTATCAAATTATTTATAAATTGTCTCTTCTGTTTATAAATTTTTTAATAAAATACCTGATTCGTTGTAAAATTTTTTACAAATTATTTTGTTTGTTTGTTAAATTGCTTATAAATTTCTTGTCTTGTTCCTGTAATTATTAATAAATTTTTTTGTTTGTTTTATAATGTTTCCATTACTTTATTGTTTTTGGAAGACACAATAAATATGATTTTGTGTGAGTTTGGAAAGAAAAACCATTCTCTTTACAAATAAGACATATTTGGTTATGTTCATGGTTATATCTGGTTAAGCGGTCATTTGAAATGTTTTCTAAAGTTTCTCGTCTTTACTAAATGGTTTTTAATTTTCAAATAAATTTTTCCCCCTTTAGTGGTTTCTAAGCAGATTTTACAATGTGGTCTTATAAAGTGTTGCATTAAGTGTTTTGGAAATCAATGTTTTAAGGGGTTCTTTATGGTTTGACAATTTGGTTTGAAAACTATTTTGGTTTTTAATTTTTTTTAAAAATAGTTCATAAATGTTTATTGTTTTGAATGTTTTGGTAAATGATTATTTTGGTAAATTCATGTTTTGGTAAAGTGGACATGATCCCATTTGACATGTTTTGGTAAATGTGTGGTTTTGTAAATGAATGTTTTCGTGAAAGAATATTGGCATGTTTTGGTCGTCTGGACCATGTTTGTATGAAATGACATTTATTATTGTTTTTTAAACATTTCTAAATGTTTTGGTTAATGGTTGAATGAGGTAAAGATAAAGCCCGTTTGGAATCTTTGAAATGGTATGTTGGAAAACCCCTCTTTGGTTAGGTCTCTTTCCTTTTTGATTAATCACGAGACAATAGAGTCCTCGGTATGGGTCTCCTTTTGTGAATATTCATTTTATTGTATGAGACTAATCATGAGGTGGTCGGGGTGGTGCGATATTGTGTTGTGTTCTTAGTTATATATATATATATATATATATTTCATACTATTTGAATGTGTGGCACACCTCTTTTTGAGGATAGAATGAGAAATTAGCATAATAAGGGGGTTTACTAAGAACAATTGCTGCACTAGTTTAGATTATGCACTAGCTTGTAACCTATAGCCGAGAGAAGTTTTTTTATTTTTTCTATTGTATTGGGCCCCTCGACTAGGCCAGGTAGTGTGATGGTAGGTCATTAGGGTGTTATGACGTCATTGAATTGGACATGCCTTCAGGATGAGTCACATGTGTAGTATGTTTTGGTCCGCCTCAGATTTCCTTGGTTTTTCATGATACATTTATATGATCACCATTAGTACCATTTTTTTTTGTGTGTACAATCATTACCTTAATCTTTGATTTGCTATTTTCTTGAAAAAACTGTGCACGTATGGTTTATTTTTAAAAAGGACTTCAAAGTAGCTGTTTCGAAAAAGGTTTTGTGCATCCCTAATTATATATATTCTTTATTTTTGAATTATAAAGTCAATGGTATTTTGATTTTTAGTATTTAAAAGGAATTTTATATGTTAAAAACTTAATTTTTATAACTTTAGTTCGAACTAGTGTTATTGGTGTGATTTAGAATGGATAAATTCATGGATTCTGTGGTTCAATTTTGGCATCCCTACTGAGAATTATTAATACTAACGACGTTTTTATCTTTTCATTTGAATGTTTTCTTAGCTAATGTTTTCTTGGATGAGTTTCTCATTATTGGAGCAAAGTCAGCCTTTGGTTGGGAGGTGACCTGGAAGGTCATGTGGAGAAACGTGTAGTTGTTCTGTTTACTTCTTTTTCCAATGCTAGAGTTCTGTTCTATTATTTTGTTTATTCTTGTTTATTTATATATATTTTATTGGACAAATCATTCCCAACGATTAAATTTTGATGCCCGACACTAGTTTCCATCCCGTGGGGATTGGGAACACCCTTTGGGACATGTCGCGGACCATCTCGGGTGACCAGTTATGGGTCGACCCGGGTTGGTTCATGTAATAATGGTATCAGAGGAGGCCTTTGTTATTTTTGGTATCTGGTTGATAGAAATTATAACTATCGGGACTTGGGAGGTTGGGATGGGAATGACATCCGGAACCCTCGCCCGTTTTGAACGTCGAGTCGCTAGGGGTAGTACGGGAATTTAGTCCTTGTCTTATTCTGTTTTGTTTGAGATTGAGGGATGACAATATAGGCAAGCTGATATTACATCGTGATTTCACAAGGAGTATTAACCCATGTGGAGCCTAATTAAATGGTTGATGTTCCTCCTAGTGGTTGATGATTACCTGGGGTATGGCCCACTACCATGTCTCCCGGTTAAGCATGACTACTAGTCCCTCACACCAGTAGTTTGATGCAAGTTGAGTGTCATCCTGGTTCTAGTTGGTGAAAATGTGATTTTAAAAATGAATAAGGGTTTTTGAAAATAAAATTATTACATTTAAATGGATTTAAAATTTATGAAATTGTTTTTAAAACCAAAATCTCTTAGTCTAAAAATCTAGTGTTTTCAGGGTGTTGGAATGTAAATGGTTTGGGTCAAACCTCAGGTACTCTTTATGAAAATTCGAACATGTGAGGGAATTCATGATATAAGGCCCCAGCCTTAAACCTTACTTAATCTTGAGTTATTACAAGATTACACATTGAGGATCTTTTCGGGTTTAGAGTTTTAGAGAATTAGATCATAAAACTTGCATTACATTCCACATATAAACAAAGTGGTTACATAAAGATAGTATTATTCATTCCCATCAAAGGAAACATATTTAAAATAAAACATGGATTCATTCTTGACACTTCCTTAACACTATCATCATATCATGTACCTTTCCCTTGACCTGTGAAAACATTTCAAAAAAACTTGGGATGAGCATAAAAAGCTCTGTATGGGTTATAAAAATATTGAAAGGAAACATGGGTACATATGTACATAAGTATGAGATCATACTTTACCCATAAAACATAAGCACTTTAACTTACCTCATCAAATCATGAATAAATCATAGAAATCATAAGACATAAAGGTAACTTGAGGCATTCATAACATTCTTACGTAGGGAGTAACCCTCTTGGTTACGTTTGGAATACCCATCACAGTATATTCCCTAAATCTCTTCGGAGAAACCTTAATGTTTCACTCCTTTGCGTTACCCAATGCATTGGAGAGCTATATCGGGCTCACCCGCCCTTAGTTTATCACGGAACCACCCGTCTTCATAATAATGCCCAAGAACCATAACATAATCGTATCACATAAAACATGAATAAAGGAAACATAAAATTTCCACATTTCAATCACAAGATATCAATACAACCCAAAAACATTGTAAAAACCATTTTCAATACCAAAATAAAAGAAAAGTAAAACATGGTATTTAATTTTCTTTTAAAAAGGAGGTATGGCTTGTAGAGGAAGCCGAAACTCAAATAACGGTCACGACGGTGGAGAAGTCGTTGTCGCCGCATAGGTACGACAAAAACATTCCCTTTTTTCGTTTAGTAAACGCTTCGTATAAAAAAATATTCCTTTTGAATAAACGTAAAAGTCAAAGGGGTTTATACACCGTATAAAAGAAAGTTGTGTATAAAATAAAATATGCCTCAATGAAAGGAGATTGAGACGAAGTCCCATACCTCGTATCCAACTTGACCCGACCGTTCTTTTAATCTCCTGAATAATAAACATGATTTAATCTCTACTTGCTTATTAATCTTTTTCGAGTTCATTATTACTTTTATACCATGTTATGAACATCATGTAATCAGTTAAGTTAATAATGTTCATTTTGTCGGTATTTGGTTCTTAAGTCAAAAATAGACTTCTTACACTTACATGTTGTTAATTTGGTCAAAGGTTCATTATATCCAGAATGATATTAATGATTTGGATAACATATATATCATATATATTCATCATATACATGTATTTATAATATTACATCACATTTAGAGGTAAGAAATGAAATGCACCGTTCATGGAGACGATAAGCCGTACGTATGCATGAACGCTACTTCCATTTCTATTTCGTATTTTCTGGAATGGAATCATAATGATATATAAGTATATTATAATTCTAGTATAATAACATATATAATATCATTAACTTTATCCTTTACACATCCCACATATGGTATTAACGAATCAAATCACTTTCAGGGGGCGGTAGTCCGCACTTCCTAAAATGAAGATATCGTGTTTACCCATAATGGAAACCATAAAGGTATGCCAAAAATGAGAAAAACAGAAGCTTAAGGAAAACATAAAAATATTATATATCATATATAAAAATAGTGACATCATAATGGCCACCTTTGAAGGTGTTAAATGAGTGTTGAACAATCATCGTTTCGGGAGGCAGAATTTCGCCATCCACGGAAACCGTATGTTCTTTAACCATTTGATGTAGTTGTGTGAGAGTGTAGCTCAAATAAATATTATAACAACATACTTGTATATTTAAGATACTGGTGTTGTTACAAAATAAGTAAATAAAAAGAGTTTAGGGGGTTGGAGAAGAAAAATAAAACAAATGAACATGAGAGAATGAATTACCTTTAAAAGTGTAACTCCTTTTGATTTGAGCCTAAAGGCTTCCTTTGAAAGGATCTTCCCAAAGGGAATCCTCTAGGATGAGGAGAGGGATGTGGAGAGAGTAAATGGGCAAGGTTTGGCCGATCTAAAGGCTTGAGGAGTGTGTGAAATGTGGTAGAGGTGGGGGCCTTTTATAAGAGGAGAGGAGGGTCACTTTTGGAATGTAAAGAAATATTACTTTATTTGAAAATGTGTTTCTGTTTTAAAAGGTCCCAAATTGATATAATTCGTGGATAAGGTGATAAGGGTTCTAAATAAACTCATCCAATTGGTTTTGTCCATGTGTAGATCATAGATTTTACATTGTCTTTCCATTTTATTTAAATAGTCAAATAATGATGTCATCGCTGCATCATTATTATGTCATAAATAATTTAATTTATTTAATGTCTAAAAATCATAAAAAAATACTATGATGTAGGAAATCTTTTTAGCTTTCCAATGAATATTTATAATAAAATATCTGATCTTTATAACCCCATATAAAAATTGTTTTCGTAAAACATATTATGTTTGTGTCATTTTTACTTTTACATTAAATAAAAAGTTATTTATGTTATTTCCCAACCAAAATGTCTCCATGGGGTCCCCAAGTTGACCCATGGCTTGTCTGGGTCGGCCATGACACAACCGATAAGGTTGGGACATGTGTCTAGGTCATTTCATATTATTAAAGCATTATTTATACCTTAAACTACACTAATTACCACTAATCGCGATTAAAAACTTAATAAGTTACTATTCACCAAAAAATTATTTTAATCTCATTGAACCACATTTTACTTCTTAATGACAACCATGTATGTCGGATTTTCAAAATTCAATACACATTAGTGGTAAACCTTCATTTAACTGAAAAATCAGTTTGCTTGATTACCACTTAGTGGTTTCACTATTAATCAAAAATTGATGTTTTTCAGAAAATTACCAAAAATTCACCCTAAGCTATATTTGATATTCAGAATTCAAAAATGAAGTCTGTTTTACAAAATTCAAATCATATAAATCACATTAATTAATTTAAAAATTAATTCCCGCTGCCAGAGCAAATAGCGTGTTTTTACAAAACAATAAGTATCAAAAGATTGACACCAGTTTAAGTCTAATTTCAAAGTGAAATTGATTTCAATGACCACCATTGCATAAAATGGTAAAAATATATTCTAATTTCACTTCAAAACCAATTCAAAACATAATCTAATCATATAAATAAATTAGATTAAAAAGCAGTTTTGATGTAAAATGCAGTATTTTTCACTATTCATTAAAAATGAACATTGTCAGAAAAATACCAAAAATTCACACAACGTAAATTTTGATGTCCCAATCATAAAAGATAAGTTTATTTTGACAAACATAGCTTATAAAATTGTCAAAATATAGATTCAAAAATGGTTTTCCATAAAAAGGCAGTAAAACAATCTTTTAAGAATATTAGTGTATTCCATGCATAAGATTGTATTTATTTTCATTTTAAGCCTCTATAACACTATCTTAATCATTAATAGACATAAATAAAAATATCTATTATTCATTACTTACTTGGGATGTTACATCCTTCCCCCCTTTAGAAAATTGCGTCCCCACAATTTATTTACTTATCAAATAAATGGGGGTACTTATCCCTCATTGCATTTTCAGATTCCCATGTTGCCTCTTCAATCATATGGTTTTTCCACAAAACCTTTACCTGGTGAATCACTTTATTCCGTAACACTTCCTCCCTGTGGTCAAGAATCTGTACCGGTTGTTCCTCATAAGATAAGTTCTCTTCCAGTTGAACTACCTCTGGACTCAAAACATGAGATGGATCTGGCATATACTTTCTCAACATCGAAACGTGAAAAACATTGTGTACCTGAGATAAACTCGGAGGTAAAGCCACTCTGTAAGCAACTGATCCAACTCTTTCCAGAATTTCGTGTGGTCCAATGAACCTTGGACTCAACTTTCCTTTCTTACCAAATCTCATCACACTTTTCCAAGGAGAAACCATGAGAAAAACATGATCACCTACCTCAAAAGATAGATCCTTCCTTCGGTTATCTGCATAACTCTTCTGCCTGCTCTGAGCTGTTCTCATGTGTTTCTGAATCAGCTCAACTTTTTCTGCCATCTCTTCTACCAATTATGGTCCCATCAACTTCCTTTCACCCACTTCATCCCAGAAAGCTGGAGTTCGACACCGCTTCCCATATAATGCCTGAAATGGTGCCATCTGTATACTGGAATGAAAATTGTTATTATATGAAAACTCAACCAAAGAAAGATGTTGGTCCCAACTTCCCTGATAATCCATAGAACAAGCTCGTAGCATATCCTCCAATGTCTGAATTTTTCGTTCTAACTGCCCATCTGATTGAGGATGAAAAGCTGTACTAAAATTTAATTCAGTACCCAACGACTTCTGAAGGCCTTTCCAAAAGTTAGAAGTAAACCTGGGATCACGATCCGATACAATGGAGAGAGGAGCTCCATGTAACCAGACTATCTCTTTAAGATACAAACGGGAAAGTTGATCAAGAGAGAAAGTATCTCTTATTGCAAGGAAATGAGCAGATTTGGTCAAGCGATCAACAATAACCCAGATTTCATTATTACCTCGAGATGTCTTCGGTAATCCAACAACAAAGTCCATGGATATATTCTCCCATATCCACTCTGGAACTGGTAAAGGATGAAGCATCCCTTTCGGTAACTGCCGCTCTGCTTTAACCTGCTGACAAGTCAAACACTTAACAGTAAAATCAGCAATATCTCTTTTCATTCCATCCCACCAGTAATACTCCCGCAGATCTCTATACATCTTAGTACTGCCCGGATGAGCTGAAAACGGAGAACTATGAGCTTTACATAACAACTCTCTCTTCAACTGTGAATCACAAGGCACACACAATCTCTTCCCAAATCTCAAAACGGAATCATTATCAATGTTGAAATCAGGCAACTTACCTTTCTGAACCAGCTCTACCTTTTTCTGCAACTCACTATCTTGCTTCTGTGCTTGCATGATTCTATCTGATAGAGATGATCTCACTGATACCTGAAACAAAATAGAATGACTTCCTGCACCAACAACTTCTATGCCAAAGTTCATCAAATCCTTAACCAAAGGATCACGTTCCAAACGCAACATTGTTAATGAAGCATTACTTTTTCGACTCAAAGCATCAGCCACTTTATTTGCTTTTCCCGGATGGTAATGAATTGTACAATCATAATCCTTGATTAATTCCAGCCATCTCCTTTGTCTCATGTTTAACTCTTTCTGAGTGAATATATACTTTAAACTTTTGTGATCGGTATATATTTCACACTTTATTCCATACGAATGATGCCTCCAAATTTTTAAAGAAAAAACAACAGTAGCTAGTTCCAAATCATGTGTAGGGTAATTTACCTCATGAGTTTTCAACCGTCGTGAAGCATAAGCAATTACCTGATCATTCTGCATTAGGACACAACCAAGTCCTTTCAATGAAGCATCACTATATATAACAAACTCACCATTCCTGGAAGGCAGTGCCAAAATTGGAGCATTCACCAATCTTCTTTTCAATTCCTGAAAACAATCATCACATTGTTTTGTCCAGATAAACTTAACACCCTTCCGAGTTAGCTTAGTCATTGGACTAGATAACTGTGAAAAATTTCTAACGAACCTTCGGTAATAGCCCGCCAAACCAAGGAAGCTATGAATCTCGGTTACATTTGTGGGTCTTGGCCATTCTTCCACAACTTTTGTTTTTGCAGGATCAACAGTTATACCATCTTTAGAAACAATATGACCAAGGAAAGAAATTTGTTGCAACCAAAACTCACACTTGCTGAATTTCCCATACAGTTTCTTTTCTTTTAAGGTCTGCAAGATAACCCTTAAATGTCTTTCATGATCTTCTTTACTTTTATAAAACACCAAAATATCATCAATTAAAACCACCACAAACTCTTCCAAGAACTCATGGAAAATTCTATTCATTAAGTCCATGAATACAGCAGGTGCATTGGTTAGCCCAAAAGGCATTACTACAAATTCATAATGGCCATATCTCGTACGGAACGCGGTCTTCGGAATATCTGCCTCCCTTACCTTCAGCTGATGGTACCCCGATCTCAAGTCAATCTTTGAAAAAAACTGAGCTCCCTGGAGCTGATCAAACAAATCATCGTTATGAGGCAAAGGATATTTGTTCTTAACAGTGATATTATTCAAGGCTCTATAATCAATGCAAAGTCTCATAGAACCATCTTTCTTTTTAACAAATAAAACAGGATCACCCCATGGTGATGTGCTAGGTCTAATGAAACCTTTCTCTAATAAATCATGCAATTGCTCCTTCAACTCTAAAAGTTCAATTTTTGCCATTCGATAAGGGGGTTTTGAAATTGGCTTAGCATCAGGAACTAAGTCAACAGTAAACTCAACTTCCCGATCTGGTATTATTCCGGGCAACTCATCAGGAAAAACATCAGGATACTCATTTACCACTGGCACATCATTAATCTGAACAGTTCCTTTATTTTCAACGACGTGTGCAAGGTAACATTCATTTCCATCTTTTACAAGTTTATCGGCCTCTTGATATGTTATCAAAAGTAAGGGTTCATTCTTGTAAACAATCTAAATGTCTTTCTGAAAAGAAACTTCTTTAGCTCTACAGTCAATCTTAGCATGGTAAATAGAGAGCCAATCCATACCCAAGATAACATCAAACTCTACTAGAGGTAGAACAATAAGGTTTGCAAGTAGGTTCTTTCCACAGATAAGGATATGAAGATTCTTATAAATTCTTTTTGCCTCGATATTTCCCCCAGGTGTTTTTACCAAAAGTTCAGGAGTCATTTCTTGAGATGGTATTCCCATTTTACTAGAAAAGGTTTCAGAGATGAAAGAATGTGTAGACCCCGAATCAAACAACACACTGGAATAATCTGAAAAAACAAACAAAGTACCTGATACAACTTCATTTGATGGCCCGACATCTGCTGAAGTAGTTGCAAAGGATTTCACCACCCCTTTCTGCTTGTAGTATAACTGCTTCCCATCACTCAAGCTCTTTGTCGGACACTCGTTTGCATAGTGACCCATCTCATTGCACTTATAACATTTCACTAACTGTAAATCAAATTTGTTCTTACCTTCACCTTGATCCTTTTCAGAGAAATCACGAGCCTTATGTCCCATCTTACCACATCCGTAGCACTTTCCAGAATTCAGAAGACATTCCACAGCATGCCTTTTGCCACATTTATCACAAACTGGAAACTTAGTTCTCTTACCATCAGACTTTTTTGAAGAATTCTTACCTTTCTCCTGCCACCTCGGTCTCTTTTTCTGCTGGTTGTTATAGAAAACTTGGTCATCGGCAAACTCCATTTCCACCTTCTCAGCACATCGAACAAGCTTTTCATAACTTTTAAACTCACGAGAAGCTAATTACCTTCGATATTATGGCTTTAATCCTGAGTAAAAAGGATTGATTTTACTATCAAGGTCCCGGATAAAATTTGGAGCATACCGTTCTAATCGAGTGAACCTTTCTTCATAGGCAGCCACCGAGTCTTTCTCTTGCCTCAATTCCAAGAATTGATTTTCCATCCTAAGTCGAACAGCCTTAGGAAAATACTTCTCAAGAAACATACCTTTGAATTCATCCCAGTCAAGAGCATCAATCTCATCGGCGTCCCTGCTATTTTTAACCATAGACCACCACTGATTTGCTTCACCCTCTAAACGGTAAATAGCAAGACTAACCTTTTGATTGTCTGAACACCCCATGACATCAAAAATCTTCTCCAGTTCTTTAATCCACCCTTCAGCTAGCACAGGGTCAGATGATCCTCTGAATGATGGTGGATGTTTCCTCATGAAATGTTCCACCACTGAAATGTTCCTCTGTGGTTGATCTGGCTGATCTCGTGCATGGATACCACCACCATTTATCGCTTGAGTCAACTGCACCATTACTGCAACAAACTGTTCAGTTCCAATTCCGACCATTTCTGGATGCTGATTCGGAAGGTTATTTCCTTCTGTATGCCTTCCTAGCACTGCTTCCCTGTTTCCTCTGCGGAAAACCATTCTGAACAAACATGTCTTAGATGAAGCAACATGGTAATCTTTAAATGCTATATCATTTCGAAAAAAAAAATATTTTTGGATAATCATTTAATAGAATTCTAACTCCTAAAGTTATCTAAACTGACCTCTGATACCAACTATAAGGCCCCAGCCTTAAACCTTACTTAATATTGAGTTATTACAAGATTACACATTGAGGATCTTTTCGGATTTAGAGTTTTAGAGAATTAGATCATAAAACTTGCATTACATTCCACATATAAACAAAGTGGTTACATAAAGATATTATTCTTTATTCCCATCAAAGGAAACATATTTAAAATAAAACATGGATTCATTCTTGACACTTCCTTGACACTATCATCATATCATGTACCTTTCCCTTGACCTGTGAAAACATTTCAAAAAAACTTGGGATGAGCATAAAAAGTTCAGTATGGGTTATAAAAATATGGAAAGGAAACATGGGTACATATATACATAAGGATGAGATCATACTTTACCCATAAAACATAAGCACTTTAACATTCCTCATCAAATCATGAATAAATCATAGAAATCATAAGAAATAAAGGTAACTTGAGGCATTCATAACATTCTTACGTAGGGAGTAACCCTCTTGGTTACCTTTGGAATACCCATCACAGTATATTCCCTAAATCTCTTCGGAGAAACCTTAACGTTTCACTCCTTCGCGTTACCCAATGCATTGGAGAGCTATATCGGGCTCACCCGCCCTTAGTTTATCACGGAACCACCCGTCTTCATAATAATGCCCAAGAACCATAACTTATTCGTATCACATAAAACATGAATAATGGAAACATAAAATTTCCACATTTCAATCACAAGATATCAATACAACACAAAAACATTGTGAAAACCATTTTCAATACCAAAATAAAAGAAAAGTAAAACATGGTATTTATTTTTCTTTTAAAAAGGAGGTATGGCTTGTAGAGGAAGCCGAAACTCAAAAAACGGTCACGACGGTGGAGAAGTCATTGTCGCCGCATACGTATGACAAAAACATTCCCTTTTTTCATTTAGTAAATGCTTCGTATAAAAAAGATTCCTTTTGAATAAACGTAAAAGTCAAAGGGGTTTATACACCATATAAAAGAAAGTTGTGTATAAAATAAAATATTCCTCAATGAAAGGATATTGAGACGAAGTCCCATACCTCGTATTCGACTTGACCCGACCGTTCTTTTAATCTCCTGAATAATAAACATGAGTTAATCTCTACTTGCTTATGAATCTTTTTCAAGTTCATTATTCCTTTTATACCATGTTATGAACATCATGTAATCTGTTAAGTTAATAATGTTCATTTTGTCGGTATTTGGTTCTTAAGTCAAAAATAGACTTCTTACACTTACATGTTGTTAATTTGGTCAAAGGTTCATTATATCCAGAATGATATTAATGATTTGGATAACATATATATCATATATATTCATCATATACATGTATTTATAATATTACATCACATTTAGAGGTAAGAAATGAAATGCACCGTTCATGGAGACGGTAAGCCGTACGTACGCATGAACGCTATTTCCATTTCTATTTCGTATTTTCTGGAATGGAATCATAATGATATATAAGTATATTATAATTCTAGTATAATAACATATATAATATCATTAACTTTATCCTTTACACATCCCACATATGGTATTAACGAATCAAATCACTTTCAGGGGGCGGTAGTCCGCACTTCCTAAAATGATGATATCGTGTTTACCCATAATGGAAACCATAAAGGTATGCCCAAAATGAGAAAAACAGAAGCTTAAGGAAAACATAAACATATTATATATCATATATAAAAATAGTGACATCATAATGGCCACCTTTGAAGGTGTTAAATGAGTGTTGAACAATCATCGTTTCGGGAGGCAGAATTTCGCCATCCACAGAAACCGTATGTTCTTTAACCATTTTATGTAGTTGTGTGAGAGTGTAGCACAATTAAATATTATAACAACATACTTGTATATTGAAGATACTGGTGTTGTTACAAAATAAGTAAATAAAAAGAGTTTAGGGGGTTGGAGAAGCAAAATAAAACAAATGAACATGAGAGAATGAATTACCTTTAAAAGTGTAACTCCTTTTGATTTGAGCCTAAAGGCTTCCTTTGAAAGGATTATTCCCAAAGGGAATCCTCTAGGATGAGGAGAGGGATGTGGAGAGAGTAAATGGGCAGGTTTTGGCCGAGCCAAAGGCTTGAGGAGTGTGTGAAATGAGGTAGAGGTGGGGGCCTTTTATAAGAGGAGAGGAGGGGCACTTTTGGAATGTAAAGAAATATTACTTTATTTGAAAATGTGTTTCGGTTTTAAAAGGTCCCACATTGATATAATTCGTGGATAAGGGGATAAGGGTTCCAAATCCACTCATACAATTGGTTTTTTCCATGTGTAGTTCATATATTTTACATTTTCTTTCCATTTTATTTAAATCGTCAAATAATGATGTCATCACTGCATCATTATTATGTCATAAATAATTTAATTTATTTAATGACTAAAAATCATAAAAAAAATACTATGATGTAGGAAATCTTTTTATATTTCCAATGAATATTTATAATAAAATATCGGATCTTTATAACCCCATGTAAAAATTGTTTTCGTAAAACATATTATGTTTGTGTCATTTTTACTTTTACATTAAATAAAAAGTTATTTATGTTATTTCCCAACCAAAATGTCTCCATGGGGTCCCCAAGTTGACCCATGGCTTGTCTTGGTCGGCCATGACAGAACCAATAAGGTTGGGACATGTTTCTAGGTCATTTCATATTATTAAAGCATTATTTATACCTTAAACTACACTAATGACCACTAATCGCGATTAAAAACATAATAAGTTACTATTCAACAAAAAATTATTTTAATCTCATTGAACCACATTTTACTTCTTAATGACAACCATGTATG
Organism: Viscum album; assembly: GCA_963277665.1. Taxonomy (NCBI): domain Eukaryota; kingdom Viridiplantae; phylum Streptophyta; class Magnoliopsida; order Santalales; family Viscaceae; genus Viscum; species Viscum album. The sequence goes on from OY728137.1 coordinate 921,702,018, forward strand.
TCGGATTTTCAAAATTCAATACACATTAGTGGTAAACTTTCATTTAACTGAAAAATCAGTTTGCTTGATTACCACTTAGTGGTTTCGCTATTCATCAAAAATTGATGTTTTTTAGAAAATTACCAAAAATTTACCCTAAGCTATATTTGATATTCCGAATTAAAAAATGAAGTCTATTTTACAAAATTCAAATCATATAAGTCACATTAATTAATTTAATAATTAATCCCCGCTGCCATAGCAAATAGCGTGTTTTTACAAAACAATAAGTATCAAAAGATTGACACCAGTTAAAGTCTAATTTCAATGTGAAATTGATTCCAATGACCACCATTGGATAAAATGGTAAAAATATATTCTAATTTCACTTCAAAACCAATTCAAAAAATAATCTAATCATATAAATAAATTAGATTAAAAAGCAGTTTTGATGTAAAATGCAGTATTTTTCACTATTCATTAAAAAATGAACATTGTCAGAAAAATACCAAAAATTCACACAAGGTAAATTTTGATGTACCAATCATAAAGGATAAGTTTATTTTGACAAACATAGCTTATAAAATTGTCAAAATATAGATTCAAAAATGGTTTTCCATAAAAAGGCAGTAAAACAATCTTTTAAGAATATTAGTGTATTCCATGCAAAAGATTGTATTTATTTTAATTTTAAGCCTCTATAACACTATATTAATCATTAATAGACATAGATAAAAATATATATTATTCATTACTTACTTGGGATGTTACACATGAGAAGTGTGTGTGGGTGCGTATGGATGAAAGAGTATGAAGACATGTTCAATGGTTCATGGGATTATTGGGTTTTGTACATGGAATTACAGGATTTACCATGTTTTTTCTTAAGCGATTTAAAAAAAGGAGAACTGATTTTGGAAATTGAATTTGGATTGGAAATTGGACTTGAGAGAAGGAGGTTTTGAAATATATAATGGAACATAGATTTTGAAAAGGGAATTTTGGGTTGTTTTTGATTTTTTTTGGTTTTTGAGCTGGCTGTTTTTAGATAAAGGTGCTTTCAATGTTGTTACTTCGTCTTGATATTGGTTTTGGATTTGTGTTTTAAATGTTGTTCATGAAATTCCTCCCAAAAATTTCCCAATGGTTTCTGGTAAGTCATGATGAGTTTTTGGTCCTTCTTGGATGTTTCCTGTCCTTCATGGTGATCAGGGTCCATTAAAGGAAATAGAGTGGCTTGAAGAGGTCAAGCGCGTCATCATGTTATTGGGAAATCCCGAATATATCTTAGTGTGTGTCGTTTTGGGTCTATTCAAAGATCCAACACCGGCCGAATGGGATTTTTTTTCACCAGCATGACTAAAAGTTGGGATGGGGTGGGATGTCTTTAAATCCAACTTTATCCGATATTTCATTCCTAAAGTGGTGAAGAAGAAGAAAACGGAATATCTCTTCCATATTCAATACGGCCAATGGATGGTGAAGACATATGTTGACCATTTAAAGGAATTTGTGTCCTTTTCATTGAAGGTAACATGGAATGATTTGATGAATACTTGTCTACTTATTGGGGGTATTCTTCTAGGGATTAAGGAGTGGGTCCACCCTTTTAGGGACCATCTTTTTTAGAAACTGATCGATGATCATTTCTTAGCCGATTTGGTTATCAAATCACAAATGGATGAAAATATAGAATATCCAGTTTCTCATGATGGTTCCCCATCTAAATAGTAGGATGTACTAGAGGGGCCCATTCTTAATGAGTGCTCTACAGAGGTTCTGAATTCCCGTTCATCAGACCTTTTAGTGGTGTGCCACCAGTGTGGAAGGTTCAGGCACGTGAATCCATCATGTCGCACCCATAAGAGGATGTGTCATCGTTGTGGCAATCTAAGTCACTTGGAGAAGTTTTTTAGGAAGTGTCACCTGAATAGACATTGTGATCGGAGATATTCTAGTGCCTGACTATGCGGTGGGATATGATTTAGCCATCAGAGCCCCCACCACAGGTCTTGGGGTAAAGCTCGCACGCAGTCAGGAGTTGTCGGGGTTGTGAAGCCTTGGTTCAGGTTTTTTGATCCATGTTGGTAGTGGGACAGTTAAAGTCCTTTCATTATTTTTTTTCTATTGTTAAATTTTTGATTTTGTTTTAAGATCATTGTTCTGTTGTGAAGTTTTGACAGACATTTTCTATTATAATTGAAGAAATTTTTTGGTCAGATTAGGGTTTTCGAAATAATTCGTTTTTCTTAAAAGTTTTCTTGTCCCCTGTATGTGTTGATCTTTGTTTTGTGGTGTTTTTTTGGAGATTTAGGTGCCTATAGAGGATTCATGGATTTTATTTTTGCTCGGGTTTACTACTAGGATTGTGTTCTTCTCAAATGTTTTTCTCTAGTATTCGATTATTTTGGTCTCAGTCGATTGTTCCAAGTTTCTGTGGAGGCGTTATTTTCTCCTGCTATAAAAGTTAGTTTGGGCCAGTTATGAGTTCTTGGGCTGGTTCCCATTCCAATGATTTTATGTTTGGGTGATAATTTTCCGCAATAGTTATGTTCTTGTGGTGGGGATAACCCTCTTGAGTTCTCTCGTTCTCTTGTGTTGTGATTTTTTCAGTTTCAATTGGGCATGGATCCTTGATTAATCTATTGTTCAGTTGGGTGAATTTATGGGGGAATACAGTGTCTATGGTGGGGTAAATTTTCACACACATACTTTTTAAATTAATTTTTATTTTATTATTTCTTGGCATCAGGTTCTCATGTCAAGGTTCAGGTTGGGTCCTAGTTTAAATTTTTTGACATCTAATGATTTTGGTGGGGTTCAGACCGGTGAATGGGAACCAGATGGTAAGTGGTAACCATGTGGTCAATGTAAGTGCTTTTATGTGTGCCCAAGTGCTCTGAGTGGAGGCACACAACATGCATGCTGTTCTTCTATAAGTCGTCCGACGAGCGCACAGTTACCAGGTTTTCAGAATAAGATAAATTAATTAATTAAAAAATTAAAAAGAATGTTTCATAATAATAATATTATTATTTTTTTGTTATTAATATTATTATGATAATAATTAATAATATTAATATTATTAATTATATTATTTTTATTATTTTTATTGTGTTTATGATAAAATGATTAAAAAATATTATGATTTTTTTATTATTATATTAATGGTAATATTATTATTATTGTTTTATTATTATTTTTATAATTATTATATTTATTGGTATTATTTTTTATTTTTATTATCACTATTACTGTTGTTTTTATTATCATTATTTTTGGTTTATTATTATTATTATTAGTATAACAATTGAATGGAAAAAGGATGACCGAGCACTACCCGACCACTTCCCCATTCCATACCCTTGCCTAATGCGTGAGCCACCAGCCCCCTACGCAGCGGCGACATCTTCCCCCTGGCCCCCTATCCTCACACCTCCCTTTAGGTATGTGCTCTCCCTCTTCCAGCTAGGCGTTGTGCTACCTGTCTAGCCTCACAATCTGCGGTGCACTCCCCTCCTACAGGTTCTGCACTTCGGATCTCCCGTGCTCCGCGCCTTCGACCAATAGCTTACTCCCAACCTTGCTTATCCTCTACACCACTAGCTAGGTTGTGAACCAGCTCTCAGGCATCCTGCCTTTCCTATTCCTCTTCCAGCCAACCTTCGACCTTCCAATCGCCGCCTTTCCTCCTAGCCCCCTCGCCCCACCGCCTACCAACCTAAACCACTCCGACCTCCTCCCATCCAGCAACACCTCCTCCCATTAGAACACATCCCCTTTCTTCTGGCCAGCTCCATCCACCCAACCTCCCATTGTCATGACAGCCAAACCCCCTACATTTGTATATTTATATATTTATCTATTTTTACAACATTTCTCATTTGGCGTCATTATTTATTTTGGTTGAATCCTAATTCCATCGTGGGTTGGGTTTCGTGTTTTTTCATCACTTTTTATCTTGCACAATGGGTCCGTAGGGCATTTTCCCGTCATTCGTCAATGTTTTTCTCCATCCGCACTGGATTTGAGGTAGGCTAAAACTCATTTTCATTCCCAAATAAGTCCAAGTAATGATTGAGTGTTTTTAATTAATTCTTTTACTTGATTCTTGCCTTTGATAATTAATTGGTCAATCTTCTATAGTTTTTACATGTCAGTTGGTTTTGTTAAAAAAATATTTTTTTGAAGTGTTTTCTATGGTTATGTTCATGTGTAAATATAAAAAATATGTTCACTGGTTTCCATATGATGTTTTGATAATGTTTAATCATGATAAGCACCTTAAAAATACTTTTTAATAGGTTGTGATCATGTTTTTGGTTTGAATGAATTGTTTATAAATTATTTGGTCTATTTATGAAATTTTTTATAAATTGTCTAACATTTTTTATAATTTTTTTAATAAACTACTTGTTTCATTAGAAAATTTTTTATAAATCATTTTCCCTTTTTATTAATTTTTTTATAAATTGTTTTTCACGTTCTTGTAATTGTTGAGAAAATGTTTGGTTTGTTTTATAAAGTTTATGTCACTTTAGAGTTTTTGAAAGACATAGTGGATATAATTTGGTGTGAGTTTGGAAAGGAAGACCGTTCGCTTGACAAATGTGAGGTATTTGGGTGTGTTTATGGGTATATCTGGTTAAGGGGACATTTGACATGTTTTTTAATGTTTCTTGTCTTTCTTAAATGGGTTTTATTTTTCAAATAAATTTATTCCTTCAGTGGTTTCTATGGAGAGTTTTAAATGTGGTATTATAAAGTGTTGCTTTAAGTGTTTTCGAAAACATGGGTTTTAATGGGTTCTTCAATGTTTAACCATTTTGTTTGAATTTTTTGGTCTTTAATGTTGTTTTGAAAATGGTTTATAAATTTTTATAGTTGGTATTGTTTTGGTAATTGCATGTTTTCATAAATTCATGTTTTGGTATAGTGGACCTGAGTCCATTTGGCATGTTTTGTAATTGTGTATTTTGGTAATTAGATGTTTTCATGAAAGAATATTGGGATGTTTTGGTCCATCATTCAATTTTTGTAAGAAATTACGTTTATTAATGTTTTAAAACATTTCTACTTGTTTTTTTAACTGACAGAATGATTTAAAGATAACGGCCAATTTTGCATCCTTGAAATGTTATGTTGGAAACCCCCTATTTTGTTAGGCCTCTTTCTTTGAAAATTTATCATTGTAAAAGAGAGTCCTCGATATGGGATTCATTTTGGGAATATTTTTTAAGGCATGAGACAAATATTGTGTTTGTCGAGGGGGGGTGCTAGATTCTGTTGTGTACTTGGTTATATGTATATGGATTGTTGTTTGAATGTGTGGAATACCTCTTTGTTAACATAGCCTAGGAACATAGCATTACAAGGGGGTTTGCTGAGAATGATAGCTTCACTAGTTTGTTTATGCACTGGCTAGTGTCCCATAGCAGAGAGATGTTTTGTTTTCATCACTATGGGATTGGGTCCCTTGACCAGGCCAGCTAGGGCGATAGTCAAGATTTTGGGCATTAGGATGTCATTTAGTAGGGAATATCTTCATTATCAATCACATGTATAGTACGTTCATGTCTTCCTCTGAGTTATAATGTTTTCTGTGATCCTTTGATATGAAAACTATTAGTACCATTGACCTTGTTGTGTGTAGAATCATTCCTTTAATCATGGTATTGGTGTTTTGTTGGAAAAACATTGCACATATGGTTTATTTATAAAAAGGATCTCAAATTAGAGGATTCGAAAAAGTTTGTGTGCATCCCACATTATTTCATTTCATTTGTTTGAATTATAAAGGAATTGGTATTGAGATTGTTAGTTATCAAAATTTAATGTGTATGGGAAAACCATATTTTTTTTATAACTCTAGTTCAAACTACTGTTATTGGCCTGTTTTGGAATTAGAAAATGTATGGATTCCGTGGTTCACTTTTACCATCCCTACTCGGAATTTTTAATGCTCACTCCTTTTTTATCATTTAAATTTTAGGATTCATTTGATTATGTTTTCTAGTATATGTTTGTCATTATTATAGAATAGTCAAAATTTGGATGCTAAGTGACATGGAAGGTCACGTGGATGTATGTCAAGTTGTTTTTTTACTCCTTTTTACACTACTAGAGTTATTTTGTATTATTTGGTTTATTCTTGTTATTTAATTTATCTTTTAGGGGCCAAATCATTCACAATGATTAAATTTTGATTCCTAAAACTTGTTTCTATCCTGTGCGGATCGAGAATGCCATTTGGGACATGTCATGGACTAGTTGGGTGACCAGTTCAGTGTCTACCCGGGTTGGTTCATGATAATATGAACCATTACGAAGGGAATATAAATCCCATAAGAATACACATTACAAAATAGATCATAAATAACATATATTAAAGCATAAAAATTCAGAATTTAACGAAATAAATGTAATTTATAAGTTATTCTTTTAATTTCATTGGATCCCCTGTTATGTTCTTAATAGTTTAAAATACATACCTCTAACTTTTCTATTATTCTAGCCAATGGTCGGTAATATGAGGAATCAAACTAACAACTGATCCAAAGATCCCTGTAATGACTATGCTATTGAGATTCCCAATCCAATTGGAGTGAAAATCGAAAACTTTTTCAAGATACTCTCTCAGAAAACTCATGTTTTGATTAGAAACGTGGATAAAGAGGAAATTCCAACCACCCCTAAGATAGAACAAGTGAAATTCGAGAGCATCGTTAGACGAAAAACTCATATATTCAATGGATCATCCGATCCCACAATTGCAAAAATGTGGATCAACTTCATTGATATGATATTCTCCATCATTCAATGCTACGAACAATAGAATGTTTTTTCTAGATTCTTATTGTATGGAGGATGAAGTAGATTAATGGTGGACATTGATAAGAAATATGAATCCTGCAGAAGTGATCAAAGAAATGGGATGGAAGGATTTCTAGAAAATATTTTTTGATAAATATTTTCCTTGAACCCTATAACATAAGATGTAAAGGGATATCCTCGGTCTCAAATAAAAAAGATGATGAATAAAATAGACAATATGATGAAAACATCACATGTATTTCACGATACGCCTCTAGATTTTTCATTTCCCATGAATGAATGGTTGACCACCTCTTTAGTGGGTAAAACCTCGCCTATGGAATGCCCTTTCAATATGTGACATTGGTAGTTATGAACAAATTTTACAGTGTTTTATAAAATTTGAAATGGAGATCAGAGAATCTCAGGTGTATCATGATGATATGAAGCAAAAGGTGGAGTCAAAATTTGGTAGTCCGATAGAGAGATCTAATGGTGCATTGAAATTGAAACCCCACAATTTCAGAAGGTGAGGAAAGAAGCACCCTGAAAATCGTCTAAATTGGATGAGGAAATGCTTTAGGTGTGGGAAGGAATTGAACTGATTGAGTGATTTACGATAAGAAAAACCTACTACTGCGATGGAGGAAATAAATTCTCTAGTAAACCCTCATCACATTTTTCATTGCTACAACTACAAGGAACTAAGGAATTTATCAAACCAATGAACTAAACCAAGGTTTTTCAGAGGCGAGAGACAACCTACAAGGCAACATACATGAACATTTTCCATCACTACTACCATTGTAAATTGCGAAAATGTAGTGGTGACATGTAAATTAGTTATTTATACAAGAATAGAACATGTACTTTCTGATTCTAGTTTCTTGCATTATTTTATATCATGAAAGTCTTTTAGAACAATCCAAACACCCCCACAAAGATTGGAAGTAGAGATGTTAGTGAAAATTTAAAATTTATCAATTGTAGCATCCCATGTATACAACACCTCCTCTGTCAGAATTTGTGGATTTAACTTCTCGATGAACCTTATCATAATTCCCTTGGTGGAATTTGATGTGATTCATGGCATAGATTGGATTTCCCTACATAGATCCAACATAATTATCCGTGAGAGGGAAATCACTCTCCATATAAGAAATCAAACCCTGATTTAATACAAGTGAAAGGAGGAGAATGATTCTTCTTTAGCACCATCATCCCAAGCCTCGATATTACTACCATATGAGCATGAATATTTTTCTCATATGATCTAGTATATTGGAGGAACCATCCACTAGGACATGCCTATTGTGATATAATTCACTGATGTATTTCACGAGGAAATACATGTTATTCCACTAAAAAGATATCTCGAATTCTGGATTGATCTTATACCTAGGGAATTTCTAATATCCAAGCCATCTTATAGGATGGATGTTGTGGAATTAATGAGGTAAAAATCACTACTTGAGAATATGGAAAATGGGTTTATAAACCCATGTGCTTCACCGTGGGGTCCACCAGTCATCTTCTTCAAGAATAAGGATGGTTCAATACACTTTTAAATTGATTATCGTGAGACCAAAAAACCACGATAAAGGAAAAGTATCATTTTCCAAGAATTGGTGACTTTTTTGATTAGATACATGGAGCACAATACTACTTCAAGGTGGATATTCAGTTAGGATATTGCAACGTAAGGGTGATGAAGGAAGATATTAAAATGAGTACTTTTAGTATAAGGTATGGTCACTATTAATTCATAGTAATTGATTTTAGACTCAATAATTCTCTAGTAATACTCAAAGACATGATAAATAGTGTATTTAGAGATTAACTCGATGAATTTGTGGTTATCTGTATTGATGATATTATAATACACTCCAAAAGTATGAATGTGCATGAGGAGCATTTAAGTGTTGTTATAATGACCATGAAAAGGGAAAATATTTAAGGCAGTTATAGAAAATGTACGTTTTAGACAAAGGGAGTCTCTTTCTTGAGGAATATCATCACATGAAATGGGATATCTATGGATCCTTATAAGACTGAAGCAATTGAAGGATGGTCAAGAATAGCATCTATGCCAAATATCTATTGTTTCCTTTAATTAGAAGGGTGTTATCGACGATTTTTGAGAAGTATCATGTTCTTTTTAAACCTTGTAACCAAGATAACCCGGAAGGGAGTCAAGTTTTCTTGTAATGATGAATGTGAAGAGAGCTTAAAGAAGTTTGAAAGGGGGCTTATCAATGTGATTGTTCTCACACTACCCACAAGTGGAGAGAATATCATGGTATTTATTGTTGATTAGAAGAAGGTATTAGTCTGTGTGTTAATGATAAAAAACAGTTTCATTGCATATGATTCAAGGTTATTTAATGTTAACGAGCAGAAATATCCAACACATGATCTAGAGTTGGCTGTAGTGATATTCACATTGAAAATTTTGCGATATTACTTATTTGGGGATAATAGTGAAATATATACAGATCACTAAATCCCCACATATATATTCACATATAAAGAGTTGAATATCCATGAACAAAGATGATTAGAGGGAGGGATCAAGTCGTATGATTCCTGTATAGTCAATGGAGGTACCACCTCCAAAATATTTTCTACATAAAATATAGTAGTAGATATAATAAAAAGGCAAGAAAAACATCTTTTGATCAAGAAACTGCTATAACTATTTGGTTGTTCACTTCATATTCATTATAACTACCTCATAATAATGACCAAATTAGAGAGAATTTAGAGTATTCATTATTGATGTGATCAAAATATCACCTTTATTTTTTGATCGTAAATAAGGATTTAAGTATATGGGAAATGTTTCCTTTTAAAATCATGCACCCATAAAAACTATTTCATATCATGATTCACATTACATTCATAATTTAAAAATGCATTTAAGGTAAACAACATGGAATCCAACACACACTAAAAATTCATTTCCTTTGGCCTGAATGGCCCGAAATCCTTCATTTTTATATTGATTTTGATAACCCCTCTTTCAAGGGATGAGAGGTAACCCTTACAAGGCCCGTAGGCTCAGATATTACATGGCCCATAAGCTTAAGAGATTACATGACCCGAAGGTCTTTAGGGAATTCAACCAGACTATCTACAAGGAACTGCCCCTCCCCAGCATCTGCATCTTTGATAGTAGCTCTCCACCTTTGCATGACCGTCTGGCTTAGGCTTCCCGTGCAAGCACATGCTGGTACCGATGGCATAGCCATACCCTCTCATTCTGACAATCCATTTGGCTCTGCTCTGGTGAGTGTACCTGCTCTGAATCCTCTTCTGGGGCTTCCCCTTTTTTGTAGAGTGTCTGGGCCTGCATTCATGTGGCCCGATGGCCTTGGGGTGACCCAAAGGCCTTAAAGTGGCCCGAAGGCCTTGAGAATCAACTGGCCCGAAGGCCTTGGGTGGACCGAAAGCCTTGCAGGTCCCGAGAACCAAACTAGTGGCCCGAAGGCCCAGATGGATGAATAGTTCCGGCTGCTACAGTACCGAACAGTGCCTGCTACAGTACTGCTATAGTACTACTAGAGTACTGCTACAGTAACCCAGAAATATGCCTCCACCAGGATTTTATCCTGGGTCTCTTGGATGCACCTAGAGAGTCCTCACCAACTGGGCTGAGGCTCTTGTGCTTCATTTCCTTTGGAGAAATCCATTTCCATTAAATTTTAACCTTTAAATCTCTTTTGAAAAAACAATTATCACCTTTCATAAAAGGCATATTACTGTCTCCAGGAACAAAACCATGGAGAACCTAATAAATAAAATCAATTTCTTAAAAAAATGTTCTTCACATATTCCTGTCAAAACATATCAAAAAGATGTTTCTCACCATGTGAATAATCCATGGGAAACATATAAGAAAACACGAAAGAATATCAGAATCATCTAATAATGGAAAATCAGGGCGTCAAATACATTACACAAGGAAACCATCAGAAATCAGTCTGAAACCACAACCACACCTCAAAAAGACCCTATTCCGGCAATATCCAAACTCAAATAAGAATTTTTTTCCAAAAAACAGAACATGGGACCAACATTATGTCAAAAAATCCATTAGAAAATAAAAAATCCATAAAGGGGGAAGTGAATCCCTAAAACGATGTTGAAGTCAAGAAAAACGAGACTTAATTGATGTTTACATGAAGAATCAGAGTCAAAAACATCCAAATTTTGAGGTATAAGGGATTTAAGAAAGCTTGGGGGGGTTGCTGTTGAAATGGATTCAAGAAGGAGGTGGGTCTATGGTGGAGGAGGGTCCTTGGAGGTGGAGGGTCCATGGGGAAGGAGAATCCATGGTGAAGGAGCATCCAAAACCAATGAGTGTCCATGGAGGAGGAGCGTCCTTGATGGAGTAGTGTTTGTGGTGGAGAAACGTCTGTGGAGGCGTAGCATCCACAATAGAAGAGTGTCCGCGGAGGAGGAGGGGTCGCGGCGAAGGATGGTTCCTAGCGGAGGAGGGGTTTTAGGGGAGGAGGGGTCGACAATGGAGGAGGATCCGGTGGATGTGGGGTTGGCGAAGTAGGGGTAGGATTTTGTGAGAGATTGAGGGGTGCAAGAATGAAGGAGACAATTCTCGTTTCTTTATAAAAGAGACCAAACCATTTAAAGTGCTAGATAAAAATCACTGATATAGGTATGTTTTATCAGCGCAAAATAGAAAGAACTGATAAAACATGCCTTTATCAACACTTTTCTGGATTTGATAAAGATAGGCCTTTATGTGTACTAAAAAACACTAAAAAACACTATCTTTATCAGTTCTAAAACTGTAGCACTAATAAATATACCTTTTATCAGTGAATTTTAGCATTGATAAAGGCCTATCTTCATCAGTGTTATGAAAGTGCGAATAATGATATAATGTTATTAATTTATTTATATTTATATTTATATTTATAAAATTAAATATATGATGAAGATTTAATTATTTATTTATAATTATGACAATATATAAATAAATATTTATTTATATTTATAAAATCATAAAAACACACTTATTATTTTTATAATCTTAGAAATATATGTAACAAATATGTTAATTATATATATTTATATGATTATAGATAAATGTAACTATATTTATTCTAATTTTATAATTAGTTAATTGAATATGTTTTTATTTATAATTATAATTATAAATAAATAATTATTTATTTAAATAATTATAAAATTATAAAAAATTTATATTTATAATATTATTAATTTATTAATATATATATAATTAATATATTAATTATAATTATATATATATAATTAATTTCATTAGTATAATTTTATAATTATTTTAATATATCTGTCTTTATTTATAAATATATATATAAATATAACTATCAATAATTATTATCAATATTTGTGTATAATTATAAATATATATTTTGAATTATATATAACACTAAATATATATTAATAATTATTTAAACAAATATTTATTTATTAATATTTATGACTATAAATAAATAAATATTTATTTTTAATAAAAAATTATAATAAATAAATATTTATTTATAATTGTAATTATATATATATATAATTAAAATATTTATATTTATAATTTTATTAATATATACAATTATTATATTTGTTATAAATATTCAATTATTTAATTATATGTATATTTATTTAGAATTATAATTATAACTATTTTTATTTATAAATAAATATTTTTAAATAAATATATATAATTAATATATCTTTATTATATTTTTTTAATTATTTATATATATCAGTATTTATTCAAGACTTATAATTATGACTTTTTGTAATTTTTTTAAATATTTGAATATATTTATAAATATATTTATTTAATTATATAAATTAATAACATAAAAAGTATAATAAATATATGTATTAAAATTTATATAATTATTTAAATATATATTTTTGATTATATTTATAAAATTGTAATATATGTAATTATTGTAATTTTATAATTATTTAAATATTTATATAGTTATAATTATAATTTAAAATAAATATATTTAAAAAGAATCTATATATAATTAAAATTTAATAATTATAAACATAGTAAATATATATATTATTTAAATATATTTAATGCAATTTTATTTGTTTTTTTGAGAACATATATAATAGTTCATATGGGTAACCTGAATTAATCATTTACCAAGTAAAGTTTACATAAAAAATGAGTCTTCACATATGGACTACATGAATAATAAGGGTTTAATGTATAAATGAAGATTCTTGATATTACATAACATATATGCATATCTACACATGCATGATAAATAAATTTAATGACCATATTCATTTGAAACATATATATTTATTCAATAATTATAAATATATATATATATATATATTCAGAAAGTATATATACTTTTTAATTATAGACTAAATAAGTAAATAAAATAAATAATAAATACAACAAATACAACAAATATAATGAGTATAATAAATCTGATATATCATATAAATCTTATAAATATATCTATATTTTTTTGGAATTTATTATTATCGTATAGTTTTTGAAATAAATAAAAAAATAAATAATTATGATCTCAGAAATACTTTTTTTAAACATTATATATATATACATTTGAATAATTAAAAAAATATATTAATTATATACATGCATTTTTTATTTAATGTATATAAACAAACATTTTTTTAATATTAATAAAATAATTTTATATAAATTTATAATATTTTTTATTAAAAAAATTTTAAGTTCTAATAGTAGCACTCATAAATAAATATTTTATCATCGATAATAAAATTAAATATAAAGGATACAACTTTATCAGTGCTTTTATTGTGCTGTTAAAGGTCTCCCTTTTTTCAGTGCTTTCTGTTTAGCATTGATAAAACTAGGAGCTGCCCTTGCCCTGTTTTGTGGTAATGATCATTTTCCTTTCAATTTTTCATATGATGACCTCATGTTAGTTTTCCACCTCCATTTTCTGACTCATACTTTTTCTTCACCTAATCTTTTGTCCCTCTCTTTACAGAAAGATTATGGTGAAAACCTAGGTCGATTCAACTTTGGATTCTCTGCAATTGTGGGTTTCTAGGGTGTGTGATCTAAATCTCAGGTCACCTCCATCCCACATTAGAGGGCTTGGGCATCTTTACATTTGAATGAGGTAGTTGTTCACAATACTTGACTATTTAATTTTGAAATATTTAATTTCATGTTCATAAAAATTATTTTTTTAATGCCATATGATAGTAATGATTTTATTTATTTTATTTTTGAAATGGAAAATAGATTTCATCATTCTATTTCCCAAGATTCAAGCATAAATTTATTTTATGTTTGAAATATATGATATGATTTCTCCCATAAAAAAACTTGTGATGGTTGCCAATGTGAAAATATATATTTTACTATGTCATGAGTTATTTATAATTTTTATATGAATTTCCAAAGGAATTTAATTATGCTCACACTCTTTATTCTAAAATAGATTGATTATGATTTATTTTAAAACATATAATGTTATATAATTTATACTTTTATCTTTATATATAGACATACAATTTCACATATTCATTGACTGAGTTTTGAATAAGTGAATTCAAATGAGAGTATATAGATATATAGCCCAGTATTTCTAATTTTATTCAAGAATAGTTTCAGTAAAATAATTGTGGGGTTATATGTATTCCCTTTTAGATATCTAATGGTTTTTCATATATACATGGGTATTAAAAAATATACACACACACACACACATATTCGTGCTTAAATTCATATAGTGACATTTCAATTTATACAATTAGACATACATTTATATATATAATAATGTGTGTGTATTTTAATATTGCAATAACAAGAAGAATCCTTAAGTATTTAAGTATTGGATCCCAAACACATCTTTTAGACAAGTCTTTAATTGAATTTTAAAATAAATTTTATAGGATATATTTGTACATTCTAAAGAATTTTGAGAAATGAGATGCACTTGAATGGATGCCTGAACTTTTATGATATATGTTGGACTTTGATCTTAAATGTTTTCCTTATTTGTATGACACTATGAATGGGAATTCACATTGGTAGTTCAGGGAGGTGAGGTGATGACATATGTTTGGTTTCCACTTCCCATTGATTGATATTTGGTTTCTCTATTACACCTACCTTATGTATTTTTGTTTTATGCTTGAAACATGGGAACCTCTATTACTTAGATGGGATAATTAGGAAAAGTGTACTATTCAGAGGTATTAGGGGTTTATAATTCCATCCCTAAAAGGATCACACTAAAATACTACCTAGAATTTTGTTACATGTTACGTGTTGGTTATGAATCATGCAAGATAAATAATATATATATGTGTTAATCTATGGGAGAAAAATGATATGAGGATTCTGAAACCTTAGTTACTTCAAGTTTCCCATTATGCCATATTTCATTCACCCATGTTTATGTGGTTTCTTATTGAAATTTTATTTACTTAGTTTTATTTTTCACAATTAAAATAACAAAATCATGTTCTCGTTACATTCATATATGATGTTTCACTAGCATTAATTTCCATACTATTATCTCTCCAATGAAGTTTGATTCATATTACCCCTTTTTACATTTTTAACAATTTCTATCGCATTATTTTGATAACATAATTTATCTACATTTTTAATACTTTATATTAAATATTAACTATTTTAGAAACTAATTTTATAAAGGGACATTGAAATTGATTTAATAAAAAATAGAAAACTTATTTTAAATTAATATATTTTCAAACTATCATGATAATGAAGGCTGAATTAATTTGTAACAAATTGTAATGGGTTTAGTGGAATATTAGTAATTTTATTCCAGTGCTTATATATATACATATTTAGGATCTTCTCTTAATCACTCTCAGAGTGATTAATGTTCTGGTTTGGATGGAGAGTGACCTTGGGTCACATGGGATAGATTTTTCGGGTATGTTATTTGTTTTATTTTTTTTCTCTCATTTTTCATGTAGATATTTTTTATTTCCTTTTAAGAATTGACGGTTGGAATATTTACAAGAGTAAAATGAGGAACTGGAAGAAGCTATGGTTTTCTAGGTAGAGGAGGGAGTTGAGTTAAATGGATGGATTTTTTATTTAATTTTTTATTCTTCTACTTCATGTTGGTTTTTATTTTATTTTGTATACTTTATTGGGAATGTAATTCTAACATATTTATGGGTAATTATGAAATTTTATCATAATTCACTTTTCTTATTAAAATAATTTAATGGGTGAAATCATTCACATGCATTGATTCCTATTTTACCAGCCTATTGGGATAGACTGTGGGGATTGGGAACACCCATTGGTATTCTTTAATGACAAGTTTATACATCATATGGATTTAACAATAATGATAGTTCATGAAATGAAATAAATTATACTTCATTTTATGATGAACCCTCATAAAAATGATTAGTTTCATATTTTGTTCTTAATAGTATCACATATAATGACTTGAAGAGTTTAATCGATTGATACAAAACTTTAATCATCCAAATATATTATTTAAATATCTAATTGGGAGGGTGATTAATAATCCATAATTCCAAATGAGGATGTTATTTTGTATATAAAGATAAAATTGGACGTTAATCCATGGAAATGAATTTCGAGAGAAAAATATCATAACATTGTTGTAAGTGGATGAAGCTACAAGCCACATTCAAAAAACCTATTCAAGAAGGTAAAATTAAAATATTTTTAAGAGAAAAATTTAAAATAAATGCTAATAATAAAGAATTGGATGGAAATAAGGGTTATTTCATCAATGTGGTGTGGATGATAAAAGATATTATCCAGAAAAGAAGTGTATTTTTAATATTTTAATATTTAATTTTTGAAACACATATTTTTTTAAAAAAAGTATGGATTTATTTTCCAATTTTTTTAAAAGTATAAAGATCCTAAAATATAATGCAAATTTTGATTTAAAAAAATTATTTTTTAAAATATAAATAATATGGACCTTGTTGAAAATGAAATTTAGAGAGGATTAGAATTATTCATAAAATTATAAATTTTAATATTGTTTGTAATTCATAAAAGAAGAAGAGTTGAATTAATAATATATATTTCACTATAAATAATAATAAATATTCATATTAAAAAATTATTAGATTCTATAAACAAGTATTTAATTAAATAATCTCATAAAAAAACATTACTACCCAATGAAATGATGTATTAGTTAAAAAAAACTTATAGTTTGGGAAACATAAAAAAATTCATTGATGGAGGGAAAATGAAATTATATTATGAACCAATTGAGTTCAAGGAAAATCATGATTAAATACATAAATTTATAAATAAATACACCATACATAAGAAAACAAGTGTCTAATCAATAATAATACTTAATTATTCTAGTTCCTACATTAGCTAGTGTACCATAGTGGGGTGGGTAATGTCATATAGTGGTGCTTGATTTTATAAATATATCCTTTTCAAAATACCATCCCAGTGTCTTGTAAGATTATTTATATAATCATATTATCTACACCTCACCTATATGCATGAATAAAATAATAAAAATAACACAAGAAAATTTTTTACATGGTTTTACTTCACTGTGATTAAATAATAATTTACACGATCAACCTAAGGTTGTTTCATTGATGTAATTTTCACTTACTGATTATAATTAAATGAAATATGCATACAAGGTTCGATAAAAGTTTGCCTACAACATTAGACATTCAAGTTACATCCACTTCCCCTCTTGAGAATGTATGGATTTTTTTTCAGATAAGAACAATATGTTCACAAAATCAACTTCCATTTATCTATAATGAATCAGATATTCCATATGTATTAGAATATATATATATATAATAAAAAATATTTTTTAATAAGTTCCTTGATTTCTCTATAAAAATAAGTGAAGCCAAAGTAGGTCGGCCTTCCTCTCACTAGTTCTAAATATGTATCCAGTGTGTGAGAGTATGCTTATAAATATTTATATTGTTCCTTATCAAGGATATAATTTTTCTTTAATGGAACTAGATATATCTTCCCACAACCAATTCAAAACCAAAAATTATTCATTGTTCCATTTTCCTATATTTTTTATTCAATAAAAAATATCAACTTTATAAAAATATAGAGAATTATTATTCAATTTTATATCACACTATTATATTGAGGGTACCAAATATATCAACCCGAAGACTTCTAGGAAAATAGTAGAAAATATAAGCAAGAAAAATTTAAAATATTTAAATATAAAATCTCCATGAGTTTTATTCATTATCCATCTCATTTATTCCCTAATAAAACTTTCTTGATTTTTTTGAATCACGTCTATTGACCAAGCCCATGATATTTTGAAATAAATCATTAAAAAAGTTTCATTAGATTTTTTTCACTAGTCTTCTAATCATTTATCTTAGTTTGAAAACCATATGATCACTAAAAATATCTTCCCCATAGTAAAATTCTCCTAGATGCACCTAAAATTTATTATGACACCCACAAACATAATGTGTGATTCATAATGTAATATGCACCAATCTTTTACAAAAAAAAGTACAATCTAAAATATCATGTGAGATGATTAAATTTCATATATATTGATTATATATAATATTACATATTAAATATTCATATGAAAGAATTCTGAACATGACCAATCTTTTTTGTGTGGACAATGTCTCCTTTACATATATGAAATGTATTATGGGTGGCCCTAATATCTGATGTGAGACTCAAAACTCTCTTACATAGAAAAATTGAAATTTTCTTTTTTATAAAAACTCTTTAAAAAGTTTAATATCATAGTCTATATATAATTCTATTCCAAATTGGATACATTTCTTTTTCATTTATAAAAAACCTCACCTGTGTAGATGAATTGTCTTTTTAGTGGACAAAATCTACTATGTGTAGGATAAATCTCTTTTTTAATATTATAACTCCAGCATATAAATTCAAAAATACTATTACATGAACTATAAAATATCAAAAAAAATTCAATAAACATCTAAATGTCTTGAAATAAAATATAAAGGATCGTTATATGTTTGTTACAATGATTTCATAATAAAATAATTATTCCAATTTTTTTTAGAGAACTACAATTTCCACCACAAGATTTTTGTCACATTAAAATCCCAAATAATGTTCATTTAATTTTTTTCTTATAAAATTATATTCATATTTATTATAAAAATATTAGACAATTTTTTTTGTCAAAAGGAAAAAATGATTATTTATAAAAAATAGGATCTTTATATTTTATATTGTTTTATATAAAATCTCAACATTAAATTTTTACAATTTTAAATTTAAAAAAATAATTTCATTTTTTATTCATAATTTCAAAATTACTATATATTGAATTTTTTAAAATTTTATGAAAATATAGATTTTTTAATGAATAGTGAAAAAATTCAGGTTTTTATTATAATTTGAATTTTCATTTACAGTATTTGAATATTGAAATTATAATTTGGATTAGTTTTAAAATTTAATAAGTTATTTTTTAGATAATATAATCCAATTATTGTTTTTAAAATTAGCATTATACATGAATTGAATATAAATACCTTTTATATTTAAAATATATATTTTTATGAAAAGATGTATTTTGTTACGTTTTGCTGGTTTCATTTTAAATTTAATTATACATATTCTATGTTTTGAATTTAAAATTTTTTATTCAATATGTAACTTTTATGGGTACATACTTGATAAATATGTATCATTTATTTTTTGTCAATACGAATAGTAACCTTTTTAGTTTTTGTTACAAAGTTTATGGGTAAATTGATTAATTAATGTTAAAAATAAATTTATACGGAATTTTAAATTACCTTCAAACATGACTTAATTTATTTGGATGATTGCATTTCATCCTTATTCATCCAAGATTTAGTAATTAGTCAATTTTTGGCATTTTAATTTTATAATAAAATTTATAACATTTTATTTGAGGAAAAGTTCGAAATGTCACACTCTTGTTTCTAATGATAATAAAATTTATTACAGATGAATTATTAGACTATATGATTAATTATAAAAATTTATTTTTAAATGTATATGATCTATCTTCATCATTATTTTTTTTATGTTTTTGTGAATAAATAATCACATTTACTTTTTAATCAATGCCTACTAATTTAAAAATATATATATATTAAAAATAATAAATGTATTATAATTGTAGTTAATTATTGTAGTCCCTCAATTTTATAGATGAAAATTAAATTTTATTAATGTATTGAAATAGTTGGTTTAAATTTTACGTCTTATCTTGATGTAATTAAAATCAAGTCGTTGAATAGTTCAAAAAATTGAGATTAATTGTATTTTATAATAAATAATAGTTTATCAAATGATATAAAATTCATAAAAATATTATATTTAGTTAATTGATAAGGATATTTTTTCTAATATCAATAATTTTCCATTTATTGCATGTTTTTTCAATTGTGGTAAATATATTTATTCTCTACTAATAAAACTCTTCTCTGTCATAGCGAGTGTGAAATAGGTTAACAAGGTGGTAAAACAAAATAATAAGGGTAAAAGTGTTATCAAATCAATTATAATTATTATTTTATGAAAATATTTTTATCCAACCTCATCATATCTTTGAAATAAATCATTTTAGATACATTTTAAACTGAAAATTAATTTATATTATTTTAATATTTTGAGAAATTCGATGACTGCATGTGCCCTCTCTTAAAAATGGGAAACTTTTATTCTTATTTATTAAAACATAAAATCCCATATTTTTTAGGAGATATCTATAAAAATAACATCCTAGAATCCCTCCCCTCAGTACATATGTTTTTAAGTATAATAAAAACGTTATAGGTCTTATGTTTTCAAGAAAATTGGTTTCCAAAAGAAGATGTATAGTATTTAAACACATGTTTTTTTGGTCATTCACCTCCATAATTTCTTTTTCTACCATGATAAAATAATAACACCAGTTTTTTCCATATACTGAGATATTATTATGATAAACTTATGATCTATTTTTGATACTTTTCAAATGGAAAGAAAAAATCCATAAAGGAATAAATACCAAAATATGATATTATTTTCCATTGAATGAAAATCATGAAATGGTGACCAAGAAAAATGGATCGTGTGACCTTCATGAGGACACACAATAGAATGACCTTCAAGAAGGGAATAGAGATGATTTATGTTCTAAGAATAACATGTTATGAGATCATGTTGATCCCCCTTGACAAACAATTAATTTTTTTGGGAAGGAATCTATGATATTCAATGACTATGTGACGGAGAATAGATAAACTCCCATATGTCACATGACATATGAAGTGGAATGCTCCAGCAACCATCCAAAAATACTTGTAAACATAATGAGAAAATATCCAAAAGTAATTGTACTCTTAGGGTCTTATAACTTCATACAATTCTCCCACGTGATTCGAAATATTTCATAAAATCCTTGGCAAAATTTTCTTTCTGGTCATGCGTGAGCCTACTAGCAAGTCACCTCTATCACATGATGGTTCTCACACATGTCCCAGTGATCTCTTCTACCACCATTGGAAAAATAAATGGTTTTCCAAATTAATGATCTTAAATCACTACATGACCATTTTTTGTTACTTTATGCATCTAATTTGGGGAGATTGGCTTCCTTCGATAACACTCATGGAAATTCATGAGATCCCCTGAATTTGTGAAATAAACAAGGAAATAAATAAGGAAATGTCAACAGATTATTTTGAGAGGTAGAAATACTAATCATATGAAATAAAGTTATATAACATGAGAAACACCATTTATGATGTGAGACCCCAGAATAGCTAGCATGATCATGAAAAGACCCCCTGGAAAGACATATTTATCTTCTGGAATTTTCTAACTAAAGAACCTCAGATAAAGCAAAATTCTTTTAACAAGCATCTTGAAATCATCACGATCCCAAGAAATTTTACCATGACATAGTGAAAGACCCTTTTAATGTCCACATCATTAGTCAATACCAAATTAATTTTCTAAAAAACAATAAATTTATTGTTGACATGATGGTCTTCGTGTCTCTAATAAATCATTCGATGCCTAAGATAGTATTTCCCAAAGCGCTTGACAAAAATCCTTCCACTGACTCTAACATAGATTTTCATGATACGCACCTCACAACGTGGCATAAAATAGTAATTTAATGGACTATAAACCCCATATCAAAAAAATCATTAGATCAACACAACAAAACACACTTGCATTGGATTGGACTTTTTTAGAGTATGCAATATCACGATCGTAACGGTTTTTCACCCAATAAAATATTGGGAGAAACATAAGTGATCCTTATGTATTCATGGGGAATTCATCTGATTACTTAATATCACATGATGTACTTATGTAGAAATATTTTAAGAACACCCCACAAATATTATGGATCATGAAAAACATAAAACAAGATATTGCTGGAAATATCTAAGGGAACCTAGGCAATACAAACTTGAATAATGACAAAAGATGAGAGACTTACATGAAGAAAAATTTACCAATCCTAATGATATTAGCATGAATCATCCACATCTTGAATCATCATAAAAATATGTCACTAAAGTTGTGTGATTTATCCTTGAAATACCATTTGAATCATTTGATGTCCTATTGAATTGTGAAGAATGACACACAATTCCCTCCGGACATGTCAACAATGTCACCCAATGCCCTCTGGGATTTCCATCAAAAACCAATGATGTCCAATTGACATGTTACCTTGGGTATTTGGTGACACTAATGTATTTCAAATGGGTCTGAAAACCCCTGAAGGATCACTGACAAGATCTCACAACACCCTTCAAGAATGTCATCCTGGTCTCATGACAAAACTAGGACATGCCATCACCAATGTTGCGATGCCCCCCAGACAAGTCATCCAACATCATAAGATGTCATTGAAATGTGTCATCCTGTATTATGATACATCCTCCAAAAAGGAATCTAGGCTAGGTAAAACCTTATAGAAAATTTAGTCGAGATAATGTGATGGCTTCTTGGACATGTCTTTCTGGTAATGGAACACCTTATAGACAAGTCAATCGAGATGTGATGCCCTCTAAGAAAAGTCATATGGGACCATGTGATAACCTCTAGGACAACTCAAACAAGTCATGTGACACAATACAGAAATGTTAGTGTATATAATGTGATGGCCACTAGGACATGTAATCCACGTCTCATGATGTGTTAAGGACATGTCAGCTCTAATCATGTGATTGTCTCTAGAAATCCTCAGCTACGTCTGGTGACATCCTCCAGACATGTATACCTGAATCATGCAATTTCCAATAGGACATGTCAAGTAGACAACCATACATGTCAGGAAAACTACCATATATTCCAGGAAGACAACCAGGCTATGTTGAGTAGATATCTTAGTACATGATATCCTTCTCCAGTGGGAATACATGGGAAGACTTAGTGTATAAGCCCCAATCAGTGGAATAATATGATGTGTACCTTAATATTATTGTAGCCTCAATGTGTAATCCATGATCAACTAAACCATGATAAATATGATTATTTACATAACTAGGATACATAAGATTCATTACTAAGGCATGATCATAATATGAGACATCTAAAATATTATTCCTAGATCATAATTCCCACATATATATACAATGAAACTTATTTCATCTTATCCCTTGTTTGTTACACCAAACATAGATCATTTTGGATTAGGTATTTTCAATGATCATGTAATTATGAAATTCCAATATCACTGTGTAAGCCATGATCAACAACATAATATGATATGTATTATGATATTAGGGATGCCTCAGTGTGTAAGCCTCGATCTACTAAATTTAAATTTCTCTGTTTCCTTTCATAATCAGGATATATAGGATTCCTTCCTAAGTACCGATCTTCATATAAAAAATCCAAAGGGGATTTATGAGTACATAAATCCATCCATAATATGTGAGACTAATTATCTACGACACCTTGTTTCTCACATCGAGAATAGCTCATGTGAGGTTAGGAATTTTCAATGATTATGTAATTTTTATTTGGAAACCTTTTTGTGTTAGGCCTAATCAGCATAATCATATGAAATGTGATCTAATATTAGGAAATCCCCAATATGTAATCCTTGTATAATGATAAAATATGATATGCCAACCAAAATTAGGGAAACCTGAGAGTTCAAGACATGATCAATGGAATATTATGATTTGTATCCAACACCAGGGAAACCACAATGTGTAGGCCCTGATCAAATAATAAATTAAAACTAATATTCCTTCCATAGGTAGTATATGTAGGATTCCATCCTAACTTCAGAGCTAAAAGGAGAATCATATTTAGAGTAATTCTTACCATGGTTATGAAATTTTGACTGTTGATACATAATCTCTCCCTTTAAATGATCCTCTTTCCTCACCCACAAGTGGATTGAGAAGTCAACCAAACTATAATAAATCTAATTCTTTCCATAACTAGGATTAATAGGATTCCTTCCTAGGTATCAATATCTATAATGAACATCTATAGGGATGAACCGAAAATTTATACTCATATCCATATGTAGTGAGACTAATTACTTGTTATCCATTGTTTCTCACAATAATCATTGTTTATGTGGGCTTAGGAAGTTTCAATGATCACATCATTTGAGTCATGAGTGCCAACAATTTAGGGAAACCTCAGTGTTTAAACCCTATATAGCATAATTATATAACTGTCCCTATATAATAATATCTACCTTTAGGAATGTCCAAAATACATGATTGAATTGTGAGAACTTTGATTCCTACAATACCTAGAATATCTGGGATATCTCATCAAGGTTTTAAGCTCAAATATATGGTGTCCAAGTGGCCTGATATATCTCATTTCTATATGAAATTAAAAATACATGAGTTTAATGAACTTCATTGATTTGATTCCAGTCATAAGATAAGATATGTAGGATTTATTATAGTGGACCAATCCTATCCTTGAAATATTATCAACCTCTCTAGATGGAATGAAAATTTAGTGTGTTTGGTTATACAACCTTTATATATAATAAACAACCCAAAAATTGGAAATGTATTATGAACCTCAAATAAAAATAGTTGGATTTACCAACAATATCTTCCCATTATCATATAAAATGATTTATCCTATGATAAATTTGTTAGAGTTACCATTCCTTTATCAGAATTATGAAGATAATCTTAAAAATATATTAAATTTATATGAGATTCCCATAGTAGGACACAATTCCCCCCAAGGTTGTGATGACCACGACTTCCCATCGTCTAGAAAAATGTGATTTTTGAAGCACCATTGTGTCTGAAACCCCAAAAGAACAAATGACTTTGAAATGAAGGTCTCTACCCAGTTATGGATTTGGGAGTCATTGGGGGTTTACTTTTGTGATAAAAATGGTAATCCAAACTTGAATGATTGTAAAAGATACTGACCCCCCCAGAATCAATCCATCTGTCCATGAAAACCACCTCTTTTTAATGAAACAAAAATAGAGACCCAAATAGGAATGGATATCATATAACTACATCATATCATCCACATGTTAAAGATTATTGTCTACCTAGTTCTTATCAGATCATTTTTTCTTACCAAGGTGTGTGAATTCCCATTCACATTAAAAAATATTCCTAAAGCTGATAGGAATGTACGTCATTTTAATGTGGAATATTCTTCATATGTTAAAGAGGATATACTTCCCAGTTCCCATTGGCCCATTTTTTTCCTACCAAGTCATGGGAGAATTCATTTGAATGAAAAAATGGTTCACCCAATGGGAATATCTTAAATAACAACATGATAATTTTACCCTGACATGTATCTTTTGAATAATCATTTGTAGCTGGTATTCTAATAAAATAAGTCCATAATCACTTTTAAATGTCCACATGAGTAGATTGGATAGATTAGGAATAACAATGAAAAATTGTGTTATCCATTCATATCATATTGACCATCTATTATGCTTGGATTGATGCACTGATTAGTGTCCTTATTCCCTACCATCTTCTTGATAGAAAATACTACTGTTACAAACAACACCAAACATGAGATAATGTTTTCATCCCATTACTATTATAGAAGATCAGTTTTGAATGTATTCCTTGTGGGAATAAAAATTATCTCACATAAAAGAAACCTTTATCTTTGGGAAGAAAATGAAATAGTATAGGAATAACATTGTGATGGTACAATACCAAAACTGGAGGATGCCTATGCGAGTTCCTAAATGCTAAAACCAACAGGTCCACACCTTCTAAATAAAGGTATTGTAAATACAACAGTTCTCATTGGAACATCCAACCACTTCATGAATTTATCTGTTAAGTGTGAAAATCAATAACATCATTAACATATGATGGTGTATCAAGGAGTCAACTACACATCCCTTCTGGTTCATGAGCTGTCGAAGAGGGATTTTATCAACAGCCATTTCCAGCACCATCTCACTGGTGCCCTTTAGTCTCCTGCTGAGGGCACCACATGAAAATCTCCCACCTCTAGTCCACATGAATGGGAAAGAAGAAAGACACATTAGGCATTAAAGGCTCTGGATAATCGTGAGTGGGATCATATACCCACTCCTATTGACATTCTCTATCAAAAAAATTAGAGAGAAAACCAGTGAGAATGATCATATCCATAATCTCGTAGATAGAATAATATGGGTATATACCTATAGAAAGAATAGGGGAAGCACATATTTCTACCCCCATGAATAAATACCATCGGCATATTCATGTGTCCCTAAGAGTAACAAATCTGGCTCATATCCCTTATTCAATTAAAGATATATTCCATTACACAGTGGACAAAGAAAATGTTAAGGCTTACATTCTTGTACACACTTCTGTAAAATTACATTATATCATAAAAACAATTGATGAAATATTACTTCATATTGTGAAATATATATAAATAAAGTAAAAAGATCATATTTCTATCCCTATACCCTTGGAAACATGACACTCTGATAATTATGAACAAGTGGTTTACCTAGAACATGGGAACATTATTGCTCACATATAAGAGGATTATCAAAATAAATTGATAAAAGATGAGGACTAATTTCAGGATCATATACCCATTACAACTGATGCTCAACATGTGAGTGATACACATGCCTCATGTAATGGGAGTATTCAAATCAAAGAAGTACAGAGGAATATTCTAAAGGCCGGTGATCACGATTATATCATTGTTCCAGTCGGGGCTCACCAAGTGAGAGAGGTACATTCCTTAGGTTATTCTATTATTACTAAATAAATAAACTGATGACTTAATATAAAGAATCATGATCGAGATCATAATCCCTTTCTAAAAGAGGCTCAACATGTGATAATGGAACATGCCTTAGGATAGGACAATATCCCTGTTTGTGATTCTTCCTATCATATTCTAGTAGATAACAGAAGTTGGGAGAATATTCCTACTTCATCCGAAGAATGACTGCACCAACAACCTTTTGAGGCCATATGTGAGGAGTCTTGTATCTATTCTACTATTTTAGTGGTCTGTCATCTTAATATGATGGAGAATGCATGTTTGGATCAGACTCACATTCTCATTCCAACCATGACTTACCAAGTGAGAGCAACATATGCCTTAGGACATGATCATACCCTTATCAGAAAAATACCAAAAACATGTTCCAAAGTCTCATGATTTGGAATGTATTTCATTCTGACCTGGTCTCACCAAGTGACAATAGAACATGCCTCAGGACATGCTCAAATTCCTCTCAATAATAAGTATTCTCACTGGAATATTCCTATAGATTCCCATCAATGGGATCATACTCTCACAACACCAGAAGATTATCAATAAGGACGGGAAACCATAATAGAACTGGCTCTTATCCCTGCACAGTTATGAAAAGTAGGTCATCATATTCCATCATCGAGGAATAATAGAGACCATATTCTTAATTTAAAGAATTATATTATATGAAGTTGTTCAATACACATTCTCAAAACCCCAAGGATCCTTTGAATCTTCAACAAAAGTAGAAGATGGTCATTACCATGATAATCATCCTTGTGGTAGTGTAGATATGGATCACATGGACTCTACTCTTGAGATCCATCATGGTCAACCTACCCACATCTATATGTCACATAAACAAGGAAATAATCCCCTTTCCTAGACCCCTCAAAATAGATAGGTGTCCAAACCTCATAATCCTTCATATGGATAGGTGCACAAAAAATTGGGTTCAACCGTTTGTTGTTTCCATCCACTTCGAGAAACACTCCACTAAAGTCAGTTGGTGACCCCAAGAAGCACCTTCTATGGGGAGATTTTATGGAGGCATGAATATTTGATGAAGAGGAATCCAACATTGATATATGGAGAGTTTAAAATAAAAACAACCTCCTCGCCATGTGCTAGAACCTTGAATCTTATTACCATGAGATCCCAGATGATCTATAGAAGGATTTAATTCCACATGAATTCCTAAATATGAAGGAAACTTATCAATGAACAAAGGATAAATACCTCACTTATCAAGGATACATGGCTCACCTTCATACCATCATGATACTCTGTTTTCAGCTATACCTCATTGCTATCTCCATGGCCCAAGATCAGAAAACTGAAAAAGTACAACACAAATATGTAACATGCTTGCCTCCACTACAAAAAAACTTTTCAGCAATTTATGGCCAAAGCCACATAATGTATTCATATTTGAGGATGGGGAATTTTTTGAGTGTTACACATCACCACACCCTTAAAATAGTAGAGTCCGTCAAATACAGTGTTTTGTAATGTCATAGCTTCAAGTGAAATTAGGGGGATGAGTAAAGTGGGGGACATTATGTCACTAAAATAAAATGTTCCCACTTCAACAATTATAATACATCTAGAATATATAATGAGGATCACCAAATGATCTTTGAACAAGGCCCCTTGAAACAATGGGAACACATTTCAAGAACATAAGCCAATGTTTAAATCAACCTAATGAATTCCCACATAACCAGACTACTATCAAGGCCTACCATTACACCTTGCTCCTATATGAGCACAATAGTGTCACATAAAATAGGCCCTAATAGGAACTTCCATAGTATCCATCCAGGAAAGAACTCATCCCCCCATGTTTGGGGAATATATTCCACCCCTTGTATCATCAATTACTGATAGTATTCTAGATATGTTGAATGAAGCTGCATACAATCCCTAGTCCTCTAGGATAGGGGCCATTTATTTGTCAATTTCAATCATAATGTACATCTTCTCTAGAAATGGTCCTGGGGAAATCAACGACGGTTCTTGATCAACCCCATTCAGATGGGATGGGGGTTTTTATATATCAATTACATTCCTAAAAATTATCCAACCCTTGACCGGAAGAATCAGATCCTCAAAAATTGTATCAATCAATAACAATTATGGAATCAGGTTGTATTTCTCCATAGGTATGGGGGAATTTTCTTTATCATCATCCATATAGTGAGAATTAGTTTTATACTAGTTGGGAGGTAAATATAAATGGTCGAAATTACCTTAGTTCATCATGTTGTAGGAGAAAAGAAATTATTTAGAACTCATTCAACAACCGTGATCAGAAACTCCCCTAAGGTCATTAGTCACATGAAAGAGCATATGGGGAAGAAATAAAACCCTACCGAGGTTGTCACCTAAACTAACCCAATATCGAAAAGGGTTCGAGAAATGAACCAAATAATGGTAGTTCATTATCATCATATTGTGTTTTAGGTAATGTGGAAACTACTATTTCCAGTTACACCTATGTGAATTTCATCACCATCAACACAACAAATAATTGGACCAAGACATAGGAGAAAAGGGACACAATACAGAAAACATTCCCTAAGAGGATAATCGGGATGCAACCTACTAATGCTGCATGTACCCAAAACTAGAAAAGGATCCAAAAAATGGATCATTCAAATATTGAGTTTCCACCTATGTGGTGTGACTTTGCAAATGGAAATGGGAAATTTTTTCCTACATCCCAATCATAGCCTCGAAGAGTCAAAAATCGTTCTATGGAGAATATAATAGAAAAAACATGAATTTAAAATTCAAAATATCAGACAACTCGATGACGAGATACTTAGGGGAAACAATCACATTGGGTATCTTTTTCAGGTAGAGGAAAATATACCACATCCCATACATGTGAAATGTGTCAATCTACCAATAATATCAACATTTGTGACTCATACCAAAATAAAAATAAATTCATCGAGTCTACAAAAATGAGGATGTCAAAAATGATCACAACTTCTGTTCATTAGGGAGACAACCTCTCACATTACAGATAAATCATCCAGTATTTTCATGAATATATAATCAGCAGTAGATGATAAAATGACCACCTATTTAAGACCATCCAACTCCATATACGTGGGTGATGGATCAAAAAATAGTACCTCTAGAATTAATCAATGCTATCATGTCCCTAAATACTCAAATGGTAGCTATATAGGGGGAAACACACCTGTGAAGCTTGAGAAGAAGCCATATCCTTTATGGGTGGATGATACTTTTCCACAACCAATAATTTACAATCCTACCTTATGTTCATTTTATGATGTAGGAGGCCCTGAACATCTTCTCACTCACATCATATCCAGATGCATTCTAATGAGGAATCATAGAGTTAAGCAATAGAAGGCCATGCTAAGGTGTTTTTTATAGACTCTATTAGGGAAAACGTTTTTTAGGTACATTAACCATTAATTGGATACATTGTTGGATGTGATGAACTTTTTTATCAATTCCATGACCAGTTATGCTCAATTTTGAGTAAAAAACAATCATCGACCTAAAGATTAAAAAACAATGAAAAAACGAGTGGGTGTCTAAATCCATGGGCAAATGGAAGGGTTTAAAATTTTCACTCAGTTTCCCTCTATTATAAGAAAAATTTGCAGGAATGTTGTGCTGAAAATTTCTTGGATGAGCTAGAGATACCTCTGATCCCAAAAAAGTATTCAGGCTCATTATCTATGTTCACAAAAATGGAACAAAATTTGAAATATTCCTTACATAATACATTCAACACAGAGTAAAAGGGTCATCAATATAGAGACCACATATGTTACGGTCAAACCCGTAGCTATGTCTATCCAAGAACCTATGAAGGTCAAAAACCTCCCAAAACATCCTATCAAGAGAAAAAAGAAAAAAATAAACCTTGAATAGACACAAAGAGAAATAGGAAAATCCATCGTCTGATGAACAGATAAATAATGTATATTCCTTTTGAAATGAACAATTCCTCATTTATTTCCTTATATCCATATAAAATAACTTGCTCGTTCTACCATAGAATAAGAAGAATAATGTGGTCAACATCCCTAATCATCCTAACTAATTTCCATTCCTTAGAAGGCTCGACCATAATATCTAGGATTGATTCATATATAAATTCAATCCATAAGTCAAGGTGGATTCTTGAAGGTTGATGTTGGACAACTACCAAGAATATGTAAAGTGCATACCCATTTTCTAGTCAATAGAATATGTTGATTGATGGAAATTTATGATCAACTAAGGACATAAGTTCAATAACCAGATGACTCAGAGATTTGTTGACCAAGCTCATGCCACACTAAGAGAATAATACTAAATAACCAAAAATATTCTGCCACTAAATGTGTTGAAATCAAACTTGTGTTTTGAGGTAGGATGTCACTATCAAACATAAGAAGAAATAGATGAGGAGGAATTATATTATGCTCCAACGCATGTTATGACTCCGATAGATTTTACCCATGACAAGCGAAGCATAGGAGACGGGCCACCAAATGGATGAATCATTGGAAGATGATATCACCAAAGACTCTCTAAATGAGATACACATGGAAGAGACATTCTCTAACGATGGGTAAGAGTTCCCGACAACAAACTAGGGAAAAGGGAGGTTGCATGTCCAGGAACCAAGGATATATGGGATATAATTGGGAAGGATAGACTCAATATTTTGATCATGTCTCCAAAGAAGACATATATGTATCCAATACTCATGGTAAATAACACCAACCTGACCAGAAGATACATGTAGGTGTCATAGATCACTCTATTGGTCATCCACACCCACTAATTTTACCTAACAACCTAGTCTGGTTGTGATTATCTGATCAGCCTAAGAAATAAAGAAGTGGTGTAAGATCCACACAACTAGTGAAAGATTCCACCTCATCCTCTACAAAAGAACCATGCCCATCCACATAAAATACATAATCTCATGATCCAAAAAATAAGAAGATACCCTACCTTAAAAAGCACCAAGATTTGGCATACAAGTTCAATATTTTTAAATAGATATTGGTTTTCCCAACCACGCTCTGAATCCTAGATGCACTCCATCACACAAAATATCTCTGTGAGGAACGTGTTGAAGCCCTCCATAGAAACCAGATGTTTGAGACATAGGTTGTTATAATAAAACTTTATCGATTGTAGATCATATTAGAATAATTAAATATCACCATCACTTTCATATATAAGGATTATGAAGAGATAATCTAGGGAAACATAATACCCTTATATGTTTTGGGTAGACTGCATCATGATGGCATCAGAAGGTATCTAACTGAAAATGGTTCTGAGACTAAACTCATTCCAAATGTAACCCTCTATCAATTTGGTTATAGAGAAGGCTATTTTCTCCCATAAATCTATCCATTAAAGGTTATAATAAGTGTGATGAAAGGTGTATTGAGAAGATAAATCTAAATTCTCTGTTTGGGGATTTTAAATCTGGATCGAGTTTATAGTTATCAAGAATGAAACTGTATACAATTTCCTAATCATAATTCCCTATCTCTATATCCATGTGGTGGTACCCTAAACATTGGATCATTTTTTGAAATAAAACATTGATGGGATGAAAGACATACTAAATGGTGATAGCTCCCCCTTTGATCCTTGTGATGCCACATATACTGAAGCAATATTCATTAATAGGTAAGGAAAACCACCATTGGCAGATGATGAAATACATGTTGTATCCCTAATGACATTAGGAATACATATTGAAATCAATGGAGTATACTTGATAATGTCTATGTGCTCCCCATATATTTATTTGAGGCAATAGATCTGGACCCAAATGACTAGACCCATTCTATCCCCAACAATATTGTAGAAGACAATCAGCTCTAGAATATATCTGTAATGACTCTAGAAGTAGAGGATGATAATTTTCTCCCTCATGGGATATCTCACGTTGACAATGGAAAAAATACCCCTAGATTTCTGTTTTCAACTAAAAATACCTCCATAGACTCAAGGGTGGGAGAAGAAGTGGTTGACATCAAAAACTCTATTCCTGCATTCCAGGAAGGCATCTCCATAACCATTTATGAGATTATGTAGGTAAATATGGGAAAAAATAGGACCCATGGCTTATGATTATTATTTCCATAATTCCCATTAAGGAGAAAGATTTATACATCACATTTTTAATAAAACATTGATATGGGTTCTCCTGTAATTATAAAAAAATTCCCAGATAGTACCCATATATGGATACATACCATCTATGCTTACCTAATGACCACCAAGGCTTCAACAATGCATCTAAGAGGATGCACCCATCTCATGCTACCAATCTGGAGGTGTAAGTTGAAAAATTGATCCAAACCAACACTTTTTTAGTTGTATAATATCCAATATGGCTTGCCATCATTTCCCATGTCAATTAAAAAAATGGAAAAATTAGGGTTTTCATTAATTTCAGAGACCCTATTTGAAACATCCCAAATAGTCTATTTCCCATTTCTAAACACAAAACTCTTAATCAATGCAACTTCAAGATTTTCAGACTTTCCATTCATGGATGATTATTTAGTTTAAAATAATATGAAAATGTCCCTTAAAGATGAAGAATCCAATGCCTCGAGATAAACCTATGGGTTATTTTTCTGTATGGTCATACCCATTTACTTGAAGAAAACTAGATCCATTTATTAACACTCTATGTATCATATATTTAATCCCATAGTATGACGAATATCCAAATATTATGTCAATAACCTAATGTAAAAATCCTTATAATGATCTGATCACTTCAGGGATCATCAAATAGTCTTCAACAATAAGTGAAAACATAGTCTGGTGAATAATCAGATGAAATGATATTTCAAGGAAACATCAGGGAAGTTCCTTGGATTTAGCATACGCTATCATGGAATCAGAGTCAACTGTGAGAATACTAGTACTATGATTAGGATTTAACCCTCATTAACCCTAAATTATTAAGCAGAATCCAAGGTAACATCACCATCATTAATCATTTCATAGCCCAACTAGATGAAAAATCTATCCCTTTCACCGGGCTAATAATGAATGGAATCACCTCTGAATGGTATAGGGATTGTTAATAGGTCTCTTAATGTCTTAAGAAGTAACTAATTCACCCCTAGTCCTATGGAAATCAATAAAAGTCATGCCACTCATATTATATTTGAACACCATGTAATTTTTACTTCATTCCCTCCATACCAAAAATAATGACATGGGGAGTGAGATCATTCTCTACTACCTTAGAAAAATTGTGGTAGATTTTGATACCTGATACTCTGATGTCGAGAAAAACTTCCTCTCACTCATATTTACAGTGTTAAAGCTAGGGCATTACTTATATAACTTCGAATTTCATTTGGTATCTCATATTGATCCAATCAAGTACATCCCTAGCCATCCCATGATGATTGGGTGTCTGTTATGATGGTTGATCACTCTACAATAGTATGAAATCCAATTCATGTCACCAAAAGTGGAGAAAGGAAAATCCCTAGATGATTTACTTGTGGAACATACCACTTAGAAGAGTACACTTGTGGACACAAAATTCCAAGATGACGACGTTTTCTACACCCATGATACTCCCCATGTATAAGAGATGTATTTTTGATGACATCTATCGAAGTACAATCAGTAAAAGGATGGGACATCCAAATATCAATCATGCGGGATTAGCAATTGAATTTTTTTTGAAAGACAAATAAATGTTCCCTAGATTGTCTCACTATTAGAAGGCTATAAAATCAATGAGGCAGAATATTAGTCCCTGTTCCCTAGCTTAGAAATAGACCAACAGCTATATATTACCTACTTGAACATCAAAGGGGATTCATAGAAAGTGATAATGGATACAAATGGTGAATATTCCTTAAAAAATAGAAGAGTCGTCCCCTATCACCGAATATGTTAAGGGATTAATGGAAAAGTTCCCTTTTGAGAACATAATGCTTCTTGTTCTCTGCTCACATAATTCTCTCACCGACGCAATGGCCAATGTTTCCAAAATCCAAGATGACATTGATCAGGTAGAAGAAATATTTTGTTCCACGCACCAAAGAACTATCTCATAAATTTCCATTTAATATATTGAATAAATTAGTCTGGTCAACACCACCACAAAGCATAATGTAATGATATCCACACTTGGAAGGACAGAGACCATAATCAGTTATCTCTAAAATGGGATTCATTATGTAGGCTTATCTGATTTGGAATAGATTCGGTGATGAGTAACGAACGTTATTCTACAGGATGGTCCAGATGACCAATGATCCCTCTACAAGAGGGGATTCAATGAGATCTTACTTATATTCATAGGATAGAGATATAGAGAGATTGATTTCCACTATTATAGAATATGTCCATGTGGGATATTATGAAACTCATAAATCTCAAACCAGTATCTCCCACCAAATTAGGAGGATGGCTTACTACATGAAAACTTTGATACGTGACAATGTGGAATTTAATAGGAAATTTTATGCATTACAGATCCATGAAAACTTCATCTATGAACACCTATAATTGGTACTTACAATAAAATATTCATGTCCATTTTTTCTATGAGGAATGTAAGCTATGAGGCCATATCCCCCAACCACAGCTAAGAAGTTCAAGAACATCTTTACTGATACTGAAATTTTTTTCAAATGGTATGAGGAAACACACATCATGGAAGATTTTATGATGAATATAAATAACATTATAATGTCCAATATTTTTACTAGGTTTTTTTTCTCTCACACAATATTAATTAACAATGAAACCAATATTTTCTTTTTGGAGTTGATGGAATTTAACCAATAGTACAACATCATATTCAATCACTCTTCCTGATTTCAAGAAAAAAAATTGATAGATTTATGCTTTCAATTAGAAAATACCAAATATAATCCAAAATATGGTGAAAAAAGATAATAATTCTTGTTTATCAAGATCCTCTTTAATTTATGGGACTACTATATCACCACGTGTGCTACTATACAAGCAACACCTTATTCATTGGTGTATTGTACCAAGTAAATATTTCCAATGGAAGTATTGTTTCCTTCACTTGAAATACCCATTTTTTCATATCCATCATATAATGAGTAATCATATAAGAAACTAGTTGGGATGGAGTATCTCTATGGGAATAGGTTATGTATATTTCACAACATTGAATCCAACAAAATCGTATTGGATGGGCCTTCATTAAAATGTTCCACCTCCATTCATTTCTTCAAGGAGAACTAGTGTTGGTTCATAGAATTCCAATCACACAAGTAAATAAGCCTCTATAGCTGGGAACTAAATGGGAAGGGCCTTATATCATACTTAAGGTCCGTCATAATGGAGCATACTCATTGGCCATGATGGATTAGGAATCTGTCACCCACCCAACAACTGACTGATTTGTTAAGAAATATTTTTCATAAGCTATCATAATGAATCTCAAATCCTGACCAAATGATGATAAAATTAATAGAAAAAATCCATACAACATTATGTTAAATTTAATAGAGCATGTTCATTCCACGTTATGTTAAATTTAATGGAGCACATACTGACCACATGATTTTAGACTCTATAGAGAATATCTTAACCACATAATGGTAAACTATTTAGATCATGCCTTGAACACCTAATGTTAAAAATATGAAGCATGTCATGAACCCAAGACATTAATCTCTATGGAACTTTTCTAATAAATGATGTTAAACTATACAGATGAATCCCCAGAAGCTATAATTTAAACTGCATGATGTCTATTTTCCTTACCATATGATGTTATACAGCACAAAAAATGTTCTCAGATAATGAAATAAAACTGCATAGATCCACAATGAATATCTACATTCATGTCCATTGATCATCATTATTATTAAATGATGTTAAATTTCATGTCATATGTCCTTAAAACATGGTGTAAAACTGAACATATCTACAACATTACTCATCTTTCACATAAATTCATCTTAATCCTCACCCCACAATGTTAAACTACCCGGATTATATGATTTCCACATTATGCTAGACTATTCATGTTTCTATAACTCTATAAAATTTTATTTTCATTATAATGTGATATGTAGGGATACCTCAATTAAATATATTGGTCCAACCACCACATGATACAAATTCCACTATCCTACTATTTAATGGCCACTACATGGTGAGATGAATCATTTCATGTCATGGTTTCCTAACTAGAGAATAACTCACATGAGAATAAGAATCTCTGTAATGAATTCCCCATAAAAACAAGGCATATCACATCATGATAGTGTTACCATGGTCTTAAAATTAATACCTTAAATGTAAAATAATTATTTCTCACCACATAATGTCAAAAAACACAGTTAGTGTTTATTACATGAAATAAAATTTCACATATCTAGGGAACTAACCCCAGAGGACCATTATTTTTGGTGTGGGAATCATGACACACCGATATTCAAGGAAAAAACGTGACTTAACTAATGTCATCACATGATACAAAGTGACACCCAGATCATATGACCATGTTTCCATTCATAGAAAATAAATATCACTCCCTATGTATGGGTCTAATCAATGCTAGGAGCCTTCCTCCAGAACTACACATGGCTAGATTATTTTCTAAAATCGATTAGTACTAAGGCCTAGACTTCCTCTCATAGCCCCATCCACAATACTCCCTTATCACATTATGGACCCTATGTCATTTCCACATGATGTTAAACTGCATGGTTCTTCAGGAACTACACATGGAAATATTCTTGTTATCATAGTATATGTAGTGATACTCACATATTAAATTCTAGGTATCGCAGTAATAATCAATGGAAATAATGCATTACTCTACATATGTGTCAGACCTATGTAGAGAGTTTCCAGTTTAAGAACTACATGTGACTTGATTCCTACCATCACAGGATATGTTGTGATGCCCAAATAACCACTCTAAGGTCTAGCTACAAAAACCAATGATAAGTTACACACCAAATACATAAGAATTGAGTTATATAATCACATTTTGACTTTTTATGAATTAGATATTATTTTGGATTGCATGTGTACCGAATGTATCTTTCACAATTTTTCACATTGTTTCTTATGACCTTACTACATGCCACAAAATTGTAAGGAAGTCAATACAACTTTTCTGCAAGACAATCAACTACAAGAAAAATTTCATTCTCACATAACATTAAAATTTCACAAAAAATAAATCCAACCAAAATGACCTAAAAATTTATAGTCCATTACCCATTACCATCCCTTATCAAAGGACCACAGGTTCCTGACCCTAATTAACCAGAGTATGGGGTGTTTCTATAAGATTTTCCTCCCCTTAATTCAAAAACCACACTTCCTATTTTGAGTGAATTATGTTTCCACAATCCATTCCTATCCAATGTAATGGATAAAATATCTCTCTTTTTGACCATGTAATCAATGCATAAGGGATCAGACATAGAAACCAATGATATAATGGCCCTGTAAAGATGTATTTCTAAATATTTTGATTTTTTAGATCATCATGGTAAAACTCATCACCTGATGGTATTCTTGTAAATTCATAATATGGTTTTCCCATATCATTTCTCAGGAAATGAGAATCTCTGGCCTTGATTTATGAAATTTTAATCTCCTTCTCAGATTGATATTAGAGTTACCTTTCCCCTGGGTATCATAATTTGGCTTTTGTGTAGAAAACCATCATGGTAGGTCCATGTGTTTCATGAAATTAATCTACCAAAACTCTGGTCAAATCTATAGGACATTACACTCTAGACCATGTTGCTCTATATCAAAAGACCCTAAACTACAAACAAATGAGACACAAACCTTGTTATGTGAAAAAACCAAAAAGTGTGGCTTGGGAAAAAGTTATGGATTTTCTCAGTGAACACTTCATCTCCAGAGTTTCTGAAACGATTACTATGTAAATAAACAAGGTATAAATTTAATAGGGCCCAATTTGTAGTTGTAGTAAAAGCTAGTCTATTCTCACCAAAACCCATTGTCTAACAAAAAGGTAGAGTAATGATTTTCCACATATCCTTTATGTGAGAACATGTTCTCCAAGTGGTGACACAAATTTTTGGGTTTTTGAACTATTCAAGGAAATTACACATTGTAGTAATCACATTTCATTATTTGAGCATCTCAAATCACTATAACTTTTCATGGTCCTTCAAAAAGAAACATTATTTCAAGAGGCCTTTGTTTAAAAATGGATGCATTCCTTTGGATTGTACATTTTTAGATCATTGTGAGACTAAAAATCACTGTGAAAAAACATAGAACCTTATTGTGTTATGGTCCATTCTCAGAATGATTTTCCCATATCATCCTCCTCACACAAACAATTTAGTGAATGATTTATAATCTATATAACCAGAGTATTTTAGATGATTCAACATCCTCAATGTTACATCACCATTTTTTATAACATTTCTAAATGAGTAATGTAAAACTCAATTATCAAAACTTTTGATGGACCACACATCTTTATTTGAAACCATGTGTCATAGGGCCTATGAATCAAAAATTAAGAGATTAATTTCCATAGTGTTCTATAACCCTTCCTAGATATATTTTACTTTATACCCAACATCATCTTACAAACACAAGAGTCTTCAATAAAATTTCACATCCCTTGGAAAGGGATATGTGAATATCAGTTTGACCAAGTTATTAGTGCATAAGGTCTTTGACCAACAAAATAGAGAAACCCCTCCTTGCAGAAAAGGAACCCCAATCATTATGATGCCCAGTAACACTATGGAATAACCCATCCCCACATGGATTTTTTGTCCATTCATGAAATATATTTCCCATCACATACTCACAGACTCAACTGTTTGGGTTATGAATTACCTTATCCACAATCCATCTATCAATATAGACCATCATCCGTAGAAATTTCTCTATAAATTAATAATACCCTCAATAATCATCCTTGACCATTATAAAAGAGTGTGGACACTTTTTTATTTACAATTCTACAGATTTATAAGGTATTTAACCAACCAGCAAGAGGAATATCCTACTTTCCAAAAAAAAATTATTATCCTTGGGAGCCACCATAGAAAAATCATCAGTACTCAAAAAAATAGTGAGTATTGGGCCATCCTTAGCTTGTATTCCAAATATTCCATATTATAGAATAGGAGGTCTAAGTTAAAAGACCCTAAAAAATAGTAATACAAGGTATGCAATTAAATAAATTATACTAAAACCTTGAAAGTCCAAGGTAAAAGACGTAAAATTAATGAAATTGAGGGTCTAAGCTAACTGACCCTAAAATAAAATGATAAAATATCCAATCTAGAAAACCATAAACTACAAAAATAAAAGGTTTGAGTGATTATACCTTAAAGTCCAGCAATATAATTTTTCAGATATAAGTTCATTAACTATAGTAACATAAGGTCTAACATAAAAAAATTATAAACTAAAATAATATAATGTCTGAGCTATAAGAATCTAAAATTATGAAAAGAAAGGTCTTGGATAAGAGACCGTACATAATTGTGAGAAGTTCTGAGATAAAATACCTAAACTATAGTAGTAATAGGTCTAGGATAAAATGAAATAAGCTACAAAACATCAATGATTTATTCTAAAGGAATGGTAAATATACAAATTTTATGAGGCCCAACATGTTTCCTTAAAAAAATTAAGATATTATCATCTAGTTTAATGACTTTTGAAAAATATAGAGAATTCTCCCTTTTGGAAATATTTTCTAACAAAACTATCCTTTTATGAAATTGAAATTTTGGTTTAATTTAAATTTTGAAGAGGATAAGAATTATTGGTAGTTCATGCTACATAATATAAGTGAAATTCTAGGAACATCATGAATGAATGAAAACTAGTTAATAACATATAATGTTCGGTAAATCCATTCATTGATAGCCTGATAATGGAAGAATGTCCACATTTTAGAGTCTCTTTAAGAATTTAACCAAAACCAATTATATATCAATGATTGAAATAAAATAAAATTCCATAAGATAAGATGGATAAGGACAAAATATTATACCAAGATGTGTTGATTTAACACTAAAGTGCTACTCACCCTACTTCTTCTGTTTCCACCCCAGGACTAAGGGAATCAATGAAAGTTGAAAGCAGCTGAACACTTTTTTGAGTAGTTTTCTAGAAATGACCAAGATTTCATAGGTAAAAATTTATGTGAGACTAGATCTCCTCATACCGCCATATCTAATGTTCATGAAATCTATTTAGACTTGTTGATCATATATAAACTGGTGACTTTGTTCCAGCACCTCTTAAGCATCCTTTATCAACTTGGTCAAGGATGTCCCATCATCATGGTCTTGTAAGTCCTTCTCACTAACATCCAATTCGTTATAAATTAGATTAATGGTCACATGATTTCATAAAATTAAGGATAGCCAATGAAACCCACACTCTCATAGTTATAGAGAATTATATGAAACAACAAACACTACTCAAAAGTCAAATCATATCCTAAGACACATATTTGCGACTGCGTCAAAAAATCATGTGGGAATTTACTTTCATAATAACCAATATATTTCCCTTGTGGAAATTACTTCTAACGGGTTTTACTTGTTGATTCTTACCATATTATAATGGTAAAATCCCCAAATGAACAAATATCTGAATATGGGTATTATTTTCATTGCAAAAAAGGTAGAAAAGTCATGCAGTTGGAATAATCTTGAACAGGACATGCAATATCATTACCTTAAATAGGGAGTGAAGAAACATCCCTTATAGTGAATAACGTATATAGAGATCATTATTTCACCGTTTGACAAAGACTCATATATCTTGTGAAGTAATCGATGAAATTTATTTATCATACGTTGACTTCTAGATATGCTCCCCTGAGTAACTTGACTTGTTAAGTGATAAGTTCTTGAAAACCATCCAAAAATTCATATAATAATAAAAAGGAAAATATTTACAAGTTAATAGAATCATGTTTCCATAAAACATCATGTGATTCTCCCATCTTATTCGGAAGACATCACATATGCTCTAGAGACTTGTCTTCCTAGTCTATAAAAGGCCCACTAGCATGTCACCCTCATCACACAAATGGCCTCAGAAAATTCCAATATTTCTCAACATCCCCTCAATCCCCAATAGAAAATAGATAGGTTTTCCCATTTTAATGTTCTTACATCCCAAAAATACCTTTTTTTGGTGACATGATGCATCACGAATGGGGGTTGTGGTTGTCTTTGACAACACACATTCCAATTCATGAGATCCCCATAATTTTCAAAATAAGAAAGTGTATAAAATTGGAAATTTCAACTACTTATTATGAGGGATATATACACTGATAATATATGATCATAGTTATACAATTTTGATAATAATCATTGATCACATGAAATCCTTCTCAAAACAATATCTTGATCTCATGAAGACACAATGGAATGCCAACTTTGTCTCACATAAGATCCCTAAAAAAGTACCTCTGATCACTTAAATGCATTTCAACAGGCCTACTAATCTTAT
This sequence comes from Viscum album, assembly GCA_963277665.1. Taxonomy (NCBI): domain Eukaryota; kingdom Viridiplantae; phylum Streptophyta; class Magnoliopsida; order Santalales; family Viscaceae; genus Viscum; species Viscum album. Next base: position 921,744,592 of record OY728137.1, read on the forward strand.
GAAGACCTCTATATATGTAAACTAGACATTATTAAATCCCTATGTCATTTCATCATGATTACACAATATATCATTAATTAATAAAAAAATGGAGCATTGAAGAGATGATATTACAGTTACTTAAAATTATGTGCCTCCAAATGAAGGATTTCTTGAAGCGTGTGACACCAAAGACCTCCATAAACAATGGGATAAATTCTTGAGACTCAATACACACAAAGGGGAAGTATAAAATTGGTTGTGAGGTTTATAACCCCCCTAGTATATTTTTTTGGGAACTATGGAGCGAACAAACCAGGAATCAGAGCAGGATTTTCAAAGCTAAATTTTCACAGGTTTGAATCTCACGATCAAAAATGTTTTCCACCATGTAAAATAAGGGGAAAATTAAGAAATCATGAAGAATGAATGGGATGCTCACCAGATATATTAAGATCAAATTATTATGAGATGTAACTCCCATAATGATACTGAATCATTTGAAACCACAAATAAGGTAACACTAAAAAAATATAAGGAACATATAAAATATAAACTCGAATAAACGATAAAGAGGGTCTAATTATGTGATGTTATATTAGATAATACTAATACACTTTTTATAACTCATCTAGATCATGATACATCTTGAAAATATGCCTCTCATGTTATGTGATGTTTCTTTTACACACAATTTGGATCATGTGATGTCTTATGAACTTGTTCACCAAGTCATACGACACCCTCTGGTCTGGTCTCCCAAGTCTTCAAAAGCCATAAAATCTCAACATCTAGAACTTGTGATGCCCTCTATTTATTTCACAAAAGATATGTGGTGACACCTATGTTCATTATCTTGGTATAACAATGCCCTATAGGATTACCATCTTGATGTTGTTGCAACCTTCAAGCATGTGATACAGGTACCGTGGTGACACTAGGATATTCCAATATAGATCAAGGGATTTACCCTGTGTATATTAGAATAGTTAATACATATTACTTTAGGAATATCTATATAGATCATGAGACATCCTATGAACAAGTTAGTTTGGTTTTGTGACACCCTATAGAAAATTAATCTGAGACCATGTGATGTACTCTAGGAAATGTTCTCCAGGTCATGTGACACCCATTATACAAGTTAGTTGAGAAAATATGATGTAATCTATGGAAATTCAGATGAGGTCATATAATAGAAAACTAGAAAACACATCTAGGTCTCACAATGTCCTACTGACAGGTCATCTCTGATCATTGGATTGTCTCCTAACATCCTTGGTCTGGTCTTCTGAAATCTTACAGACAAGTCAACCTAAATCAGGTGATTTTCATTGGGACATGTCTGGTATACAAAAATATAACTTAGGAAGACAACCCAAGATGTCAGGAAGAAAACTAGGTTATATATAGTAGATATATTGAGACATTATATCCTTGTCTATTGGGAATACAATTGTATCCTCATTGTGTAAGTTGTGATTAGTGGAATAATATGATATGTCCCCCAATATTATGGATCCCTCAGTGTTTAATCCCCAATAAACTAAATTAAAACAACTCGTATTCCAACCATAATAAGGATACATATGATGCCTTTATAAAACCCAAGATATATATTAAACATCCAAATGATTTTCCAAACACATAAGCCCCTCATCCGTAAGTAGTGAGACTAATTACCTTTTATCCCTTGTTTCTCATGCTGAGCATAGATAACATGGGCGTAGGGAGTTTTAATGATCATATCATTCACATAGGGAAACCTTAGAATGTAAGCCCCAATAATTGGATAAATATGACAAGTCTTTCAATATTAGGGTAGCCATAGTGTGTAATCCCCGATCAACAGAACTATGATGACTCTGATTCCTTCCATAACCTAGATACGTAAAAATCCTCTATAAGGCCCAAGATAAATACTAAAAATTAAAAGGGTACTTACCAGTATATAATTACATCATCCATAATCTATGAGACTAGCTAATTTATATCCCTTGTTTCTCACATTGAGTAAATCTCACGTGGGATTAGGGATTTGCAAGAGTCATATGATTCCCACAGGGAGACTTTATGAGTAACCCCCGATTAACAACATAATATGACATGCATTACGATATTATGGAAAAAACAATGTATAAGCCCTAACTAGAGGAATAATATGATATATCCTTCAATATGGGGGAAAAATTAGTGTGTAAGCACTGACTAGTGTCATAATATGATATTCCATGAATACAAGGGAAACCTTTGTGTGTAACAACCGATTATCTGAACTATGAGAACACTGATTCCTTCTTTAACCTTGATATATAGGAAACCTTCTTATAGTCCAAGGTCAAATGGGAATCCCCCTCAGTTTATGTACCACCATGTTTCTGACATTCTGACAATCAGGACCCAATCTCTCCCATGGACGGATCATCTTTCCCCATCGACCAACATATTGAGATGTCAGCTGAACAATGATAAATATGATTCCATCCCTAACACGGATATGTATGATGTCTTATTAATTCCCAAGATCTATAATGAACATCTAATGGGATGTATGGAATATAGACCGAATATCCATATGTAGTGATACAGATTACATGACAACCCTTGTTTCTCACACCGATCATGGAACACCTAGTCTTGGGACGTTTCAATGGTCCCATCATATTCGTCATGGATCTCCACCATGTAGGGAAAACATAGTGTGTATGTCCCAACCCATGGAATGATATAACTACCCCATATAATATTATCTACCTCAGGGAAAGTCCCAAGGGAATGATTGATCTTTGAGAACTCTGATCCCTTCTATACTAGGATACATCATATGTTTCCTCGAAGTCCGAGCACAAATATCTAGTGCTCAGGTTCCCCCAGACATTTATATTCAATATGATGATAAAAATGAATTGGTTAAGAAAACTAAATGGGTTTTCATTCCTATTATAAGACCAAATTTATAGGCTTCCACAAAATGGGTTAATCCTATCCTTAAAATTTTAACGGCCTTCCAAGATGACAAAAAACTCCATAATTCCATGTTACATATATTCAACAAATAATTCACTATATAACAATGGGAAATGATTGAATACCTTGATTACATATAGATGGATTCAAAAATAATATCATCCGATTATCTTATAAAAGAACTTAATCTATTATCATTTCGATAGGGTAACGGGCCCTGTATAAGGATTAAAAAGAGATTCACAGAAGTATTTTTAAATCTATAATAGATTCTAATAGTAAGAAAAAATTCCCCCAAAAATGGTGTAATGATCTTCACCTTGAATCCTATCCACCAATGTGAGTTCTAAATAATCATCGGGTCTGAAACCCAAAAGAACCATCTACCTATGGAAAGTAGGTTCGTAACTAGGTGTAGATGTGGGGGTCGTTATGAGTTTATATTAGAGGTAAAAAATGGTAATCCCAAATTGAATGATTTTAAAAGAAATAGAACGCCCATAATCTAACCATCAGTCTAATCCAACCATATATTTCCCATAAAATAATAATAGTGAACCTGATGTGAATGGATATCCAATAACTACGACATCCTCTTCACATGTTAAAGAGGGTAGACTGCATAGTTCTCTTTAGAACATTTTGTTTCTACTTAGTAATGTGAGGAATAATTCACACGAAACACTTATATCAATATCCTATTTTATCAATTGGGAAATGAAACCATCATTCGTATGTAAAGAGGATTACCACATGGCAACCTGATGTAATTTTTTTTCATCAAAGTATCTTACAAATTGTTATAATGATAGAATTAATGTAAAAATATGACATCCAAGGATTATAAAAAATTTTAAAAATATAATATAACAATTATTTTCTTACATTCCCATACATTGGAAAATGATAACGTGGTTCATGCATATGTGTGTACTACCGCATTAGTGTATTGATGTGATTAATTTTTCATATTCACATAACTTGAACTATATATAAAAGTATAATTGAAGAAAAAATATTATATTTATGATATTATGATCATTTTAAAATGATAATATGACACTTACCTTCTTTCTATAATGATCGTTTAATAATGGAGATGTTACTCATGTGTACATACGACCTACCATTTCCCTGATTGTAACATAGTTCATTTTTGATAACAATGATTCATACATGATTTTAAAATTCTAATTGATGTATATTAATGATAATTATAAAATGATTATTATATTTGAGATTCTATAATATTGACCTCTTTTACCACATTTTACTTACCAAAACTATTTTGGTACTTATGAAAGGAATATTTTCAAATCATCTGAATGGAATTTAAATCATCAGTTACAATTCACTATAAATCCATCATTTTAATCCCTATAAATATTTTCTAAAATATATTTATATAAGGTTTATATTATTATCCAATTATTATTTAAATAAATTTTTACCCATGTTTTAATTTTTAGTAAATGGTTTTGAATGAATCTATTTGTTATTTACAAACATGGCACTTTGTGACTTTTTTGACAAATGTATAAAAATTATTTCATTTAACTTATAAACCATGGAATTATATTCCCCTACCATGAATAAGATTTTTCTTGAATCAACCATTAAATTTTTACATGGTTCCTTTAAATGATAATGTATTCCTTTTTAATTTTATAGTTTTTTTATAAAACAAGTGATTACAAAAGGGAATTATTTATTTCCGAAAAATATTTTTATGAGTGTTATATTTGAAATTGAATTTTATTATGTGTTGTAATTATAATATGATTTTTAGGGTTTTTATGAAAATTGGGGTTTCATTATATACCAAGGTTTGGTGGTAACATTATTAACCAATTAAAGGTTGTTCCATGATAAACCAATAATGGGTGGGTCTACGATATCCCTCCAATGCATTGGGTATATAAGTAAAATATATGATTATTCCATTAATAACTCTTATTTTAAGAGTGATATGAAAATCATTTCCCTAGCATCATTTAATTTTTATCAATTTATTCAATGAGTTTTAGTGGGATATTATGATTTCTCAAAATAATCAAATGAACTTATATTTAGAGGAATGTATATGATGTTTTCTATGGGTAAAATTTAAAACTGTGTATAAATGTTCCAATGAGTTTTTAGTGATTTCAATGAAATGTATATGAGTATTTTTTTCCTTTGATATTTTTTATGAAATTTTTGATGAAAACATTAAGGTAGTTATGGTGATTTCTTGTGTTATAAAATTATTATTTTTATTGTAATGTATATTTTAAAAAATGACTCATTTTATAAGTATTCATAGAGTAACTATTACTTTCTTTATTTTTATGTCCCTTTATATGATTTTTGGGATCATCAGATGTTTTAATTTTTCGTTCATTAAGAATAATAATTAGTAATGAAATAGAATATTTAATGTTGAATGCCCTGAATATTTTTCATAAAAGGAAAATCATATTTCACATTAAAAGTTTTATATTGTGAAAATATGGTTACTAAGAGAAAGATTCATTTTTTGTATTATATCAGATTGTTATATAAGTTTCATGAAATAACTCTGTAAAACTATTAACCTAAAATATATTTTGGATTTTAGGAATATATATTCTAGTTTAAAGTAACTATAATATTTTTTTTATGATCGGGTATTTTTAGTTCGTATTGTAGTAGTGTTAGGTAATGTTAGTGCTTTTGATAATTTTAATTGAAGACACATAAAATATTTTATAATATGGTTTTGTTGAAATGATATATTATTTAAATAATACTAGGCTTCTTGGTCTAAATTATATTTTCCCAAATTTGTTTTCAATAGAGAGAAAAAGTAAGTAAAAGTAAGATGCCCATAGGGGGAGGATATCCCTCTGAATCAACAACCAAATATGGTTGGAATTATAATAGAGATGGTTGATCTTGTGATGCCTCAGTTGACATTAGATATAAGTGGTGGTGGTATCAATTCCATCATTCGGCTAGATCTTCTTTAATTGAACATGTCAATAGGTGTTTTTTTGAGGTAGAACCATCTTATATTTAGCGGAACTTCTATTATAGTGGTATATGAGGTGTATATTAATTACCTATATAAGATATTATATGTCATGGTTGATCAGAAAATAAAATGGTATGCCTTTGTATATAAATTTTTTAAGGTCATCTTGATGAATAGTAGTCAGCGGTCAAATATATCAAGGAAATATAAGAGATTGATACAATGTTGTGAGATGAATTTAATATTATCTTAGCTGAGAAATAATTTTATTAGGATTTTTAAATTAGGATGGAAAAGAAATTATTGGAATTTATTCAAAATAAAGAAGAATCAGTGGATGCGTATGATGAAAACCTCAACCATTTGACAAGGTACATAATATATTTTACCCTAGATAATATTACTAAAATTAATCTATTTTACTTAGGATTCATTACAGTATATTGTAATGAGTTGGATTTATGTGAGTTTTAATGTTATGAGAAACATGTTCAATGTTATTTGAGGGTTGAAATGAAGATTTTTTATGTTCATGTATTCCTTGATTAGAAGGAAATGAAATGTAATAGATGGTTGGAAATGTGAATACATTCATCTAAGAAGTCTAAAAGTAAGAAAATCTTGTTCCCTAGCCATGATAAGTAAGGTAAAATGAATCCAGGGGAATGTAGTATGAAAACATTAATTTTATTTCCCTATGTGATATTTGGGATCTTAGTTCTTGACTCAATGAAAAATTATTAGAAAAATAATGGAAATACAAAGGTAGTATTCATTAATTAGAATGAGTTGGGACATTATATTAATGGGTGATCAATGTTAGTAATGTATTATAGAAGTAATCAATATCAAAAAAAATATGTAGAAACATATTTTTCTATTACTATGTTTGATGATGAAGAATCTAATTATTTGTGTTACTATATGCTGCATATTTATTCAAATTATTCTAATACCATATATGAATCTAGATATATTCACTATTTCATTTATGATAAAATTTCATGTAAATTTGAAATATCACCTTATAAAAGTATGATAGATCTTTTGGTGAGAACCTGAGGTGGAAGTATTAAAGAAACAAATAGTTAATGGAATATTCCTTTTTTTATCGGTGAAATGGTCATTCCAGTAAATATTGTAGAAATTTTGCTCATAAATTTAAATATTATTTTGGGTATGGTATGGGTTTCATTTTATTATACTAAAGTAGATTAGAGATCCGAGAAATAATTTTTTAATGTTTTCATTCCTTAAATATCATACAAATAATTTAGGAAATTGATTTGAAATGTAAGGGAAATATTGATAGAATATGTTGTTACAAAGAAAAAAACTATTCATATTATTGATTCCCAGTAGTGAATGAATATATGTATTATTTTATTGATTATTTATAGAGTGTTATTCCAAATTGAGAGGTTGAAATTACTATTTAATTAGTACATGATGATAAGACTATTTAAACTCCCTTACCATATGGCTCAAGAAGAACATTAAAAATTGTGAAATATATTGCCAGTGTTTCTAGATAAAGGATTAATTCTTTATACCACTCACCATACAGTGATCAAATACTTGGTATAAAAAACATTATTTTATGAGACATTGAATTGATTATAGAGACTTTAATAACATCAATTTTTAGAAGAATAACCCCTTTCATTATATTGATAATATTTTTGATCATCTATATAGAGCACAATAATTTTAGAATATTGTTCTTTGGATGGGATACCATTAGTTAAATGTTAAGGATGAAGAAATTATGAAAATTGTTTTAAGAAAAATATAGGAATTATGAATTTTCTGTTATGCCCTTTGGTTTTTTTAATACAGCTGCTATATTTTAGAATCAAATGTGTACAGTTTTATAAGGGTTCTTGTATGGGTTTTTTGTTTTTTTATTGATGATAAATTGGTATATTCTAAAATTCATGAGGTTCATGAAACGGACCTATTTTTTTTCATTACTGAAATGAAAAGAATCTATATAGAAATGTTTGTAATTTTAAATTATGGTTCCAAAAAATTCATTAAATGGGAATATTTTTTCAAAATATAGAAATAATATTAACTCTTATAAACTAAATTTGATGAGGAAATTTCCAATACCAAAATATTTCAGAGGGATTTGTAATGTTCTTGGATTTACGGGTTACTATCAATATTTTGTTGAAAACGTTTCTTAGTTATGTAGTCCAATGTCAAAGTTAACTAAAATATCGACATAAATTCATCTAGATAAAATAATGTGATGACTGTTTTTATAAATTAAAAAATGAATATTAGAGAACTATCTTGTTTTTTTTCATCCAATGAATTGTTATTTTTTATCTATAATGAGTTTTAAATAAATTGAATTCATTTGTGACCTAATGCAGAATGACCAGATAATTGATGACACTTCATGGAAACTAAAATCTCATTAGTTAAAATATCCTATAGATGATATGGAATTACCTAATTTGATTTTTTATTTAAAAATTCGGAGACATAATTTATACAGATCAAAGTGTGAAAAATATATTGATCATAAATGTTTTAAATATATATTCAATCAGAAAAAGTAATACAAGAGAAAAAGGATATTACTTTAATTAATTATTTTTTATGACTACAGAATTCAATATGATCCTAGAAATTAAAATAATGTACATTATTCCATTTCAAAGAATAATAATTCTATATTAACCATGTTATTTTAAGAAAAAGACACATTGTTTAATAATTTGATGAATTTTGGTCTAGAAGTTCTGGATGTAGGAACTACTCTACTTCGATTCAATTGTCATTAGAATCATCTATTTTAAGAATAATGAACCAATAATAAAAGGAATACTATGAGTTATAGAAAAATGTTTAATTTGTTAAAATGGATTGATTTCTAAATTTAACAATGATAAATATTATGTGTTGATATTTTAAAAGAGATTATGTATTTATTTTGATTCCCAATTGAAGAGTGAATTTTTTATTTAATAACACAATTCCCCATTTTCATTCATCATTAAAAAAGTAAGATGTACGGAGACTTTTGTGAGTATTATTCATGGGAATTATTGAAAAGAGATCTTGAGAATTTACCCTGAAATGTTTCACATGTTAATATGTTAAATATGACTAATATTCTAAAACACTATTATTTACATTTTATTGTTTTAGATTGGAATGGGGAAAATATATCCATTTACTTCATAGTTGGATCGTCAATGAATTGTTGAGGTAATAATGTGATTTATGTTATTATTTATTGATTAAATAAATATTCACATTTCCCACAAATTGAATATACATTGTCATTGGATTAATTTTCTTGACTGTTTCTTATGGATATATTTAGGTTAAATGGAATTATTCTCTATATTGAATGTTTTTATGAACCAATGTTCACTTATAATTTTTTGAAGGCACATCATAATTCATTGAGAACTGAATTAAATTGTATCATAGATTTGTATCCTCAGTTCAATGGGATGTATGATAGAATGATTCAAACCTTGTCATATATTATTTTTCTTATTCAATGGATTTATAAGGATTGGGGAATTAATATATTTTTATAATTGATATTTCTTATAAAATAAGTGTTCATTCTAGTATATAGATGACACCTTATAGGAAATTATATGGAAAAAAGTTTTTAGCTCCAGCATTTTTTGATGACGTTGGTGGATAAAAGGTGTTTTGACTAGAATTGGTAGAGGAAATAGTTGAGAAGTTGAAATTAATTCAACAACATATGAAAATACAAAAAAAATCACATTTCAGTGGAAAATTTTTAATAGTGGTTCTGGTTACTGGTGAGAAAACATATTGTTCAAAAAATAATAATTGCTTGGAGATTTAGTCAAACCATCAATATATTTTATTATTTTAATAATTAGTGTTGGTTTTTATTAAACCACTATGAAATGTTTAAAAAATATAATTTCCTACCCTATCACACTCCCTTTTCATGAGCGCAACCCATATCCTCCCTTCCTCAACTACCTCATCTCCCCTCCTTGGTATGACACTGACCCCGCCCCCATGTTAGTGACCACCAGTCCCCCCAACCCACCGAACTACCTCCTCCTTCCACGGTGCTGACCCTGACCCCCATGACCCCCAATGACCTCCCTTTTACCAGTTGAAATAAGAACCACCCCTATGACCTTTTTCTCCTCGCTTACTCCCCTATTCTTTGGTGATGTGGAGCCCCCTACAACCTCTCTCTCCCATGCTCGGTTCCCCACCTTGGTCGCTTGGATCCCCTTCTCGGTGGTAAGGTAGACCCCTATAAAGAATTAATATTTTTTAATCACACTAAATATATTATTTAACAGAATTATATGGAAATCCATGGTTGATAAAAAGAGTATATAATTTTTTTATTCAATCAACATTAATGTATTTATCTAATTTTGATTTACAATGTTGTTATTTGGTTTTTTTGTTATATGTTTGGAGTTATAATAAACATTAATTTCAGTTACATTGTTCTAAATTAAAAAATTAAAATAATTTTGATATAATATAGTAATGGATTATATATTTTTCCTAATTTCATGGTTTGTATTTGATATTAGTTAATTACACTTTATTCTATATATGTTAGTGACCCTATTTTTTACATATAAAAAATTGAGATTATTTTACCACTCATGACCAATTGGTGGACGGTCATGGGATCACACATGGTTTTAGCACCAACCCTTTCCTGGTTTCTTCACATAAAGGCCTTAAAAGTGATATTTTAGACATTATTAAAATTTATTAGACTAACTCATGTTTTATCAACTTGTGAGGAATAATTTAGTTTAATAAAACCTATTGGAAAATGAACTAGTAATTAATGTTATATTTTACGTGCATGATTATTTTATTATGGTAACTAGAAAATCAAACATAGTTTCAAGGATTTTATTTTAACTAACTTGATTTTTAAGAGAACTAATTATAATGTACAATTTTTTAAGTAAAATGATTTTTTATCATTTGATTTGAATCAGAAAATCCCAAATGTTTTTCCGAATGTGTGATAATGTTTCTCCTCATCATAAAACCTCAGATATTTTTGTATCACCTCAAAGTAAAAAAAATTACTAGACATATTATTTAGAGGAATTTTAGACTATCACCAACACATGTTATTTTAGCGTGAAAATGCTAAAATAGTGCCGAATTTATTCTATAACCTTGCATAATCTGATGAGCTATTTTTCCATGATGCTATAGTGCGCTGTCAAATATGGTATTTCCCTGTACATTGACTAAAAAAAATTTAATTTTTTTATTGAGATGTCATTATATTAAATAAATTATTATTTTCAAATTATAATATATGGTTTTATCAATAAATAGATTAGAGGAGTCAGAGATGAATCCACTATGGATACATTATTATGAAGTAGGCATACTTCAATACCAAGTGTTGGGGTATGCATGATCTAAATTGTAGAATGAAGTATAAGCACATATAACAGCCTAAAACTTATGTGTTTATTATTTTTATCCATCCAATAGTGTCTGATATCAAAATAAATTATACTTTGCATTAATTTTTTTGAAGGAGTATCTTGGTATTAGATATACCATAATAAATGGTTCTATCATTGATCAATATATCTAATTTTTAAATGGAATATATCCTCTTTAGTTACAAGACAAGGGTAGAGTACACCATAATATTTTTATCCAATAAAAATAATATCATTTTTTAAAAATAATTAATCAAAAGTTGATACATTATTGTCCTCTTTAATGTAGAGTTTGTTTTCCACACTTCCATACCTAAATATAAATTTTTTAAAGTACGTATCTAACATCACATACCATGATCTTGAGTCTTTTTTCTTACACATATATATCCTTATTTAATTTTTATTGTACCTGTTTGATTAAAAATTTATATCTTTATTTTTGAATGTATATGGAGAATACAATCCGATAATTCTAGATAAAATTTGGATTAATTTTACTCGAAACAGACCAAGATATCCCAAGATATTGGCATAATATTTAGATAAAGAAATTTCAAACTAATCAGTGGATGGTAGAATAAAATGTATGTGTCCTAATTAAAAATTATATAAATTGTTGAATAGAAAGGAAGTATATGAGAATTTGATATTGATATAGTTTCTTACTCAGTATGTATGTTGGATTTGGGATGGTGAATAAAATGATATGAAAATTTAAAATAATGAAAATACTCCCAATGAAATAAAATGTGACCTCGTAGAGGAGAATTCAATTCAAAATTTGTTATGTGACATGTTTGGTTTTACATAATACAATTTCAATTATTTTAATAGTTAAAAATAACCTTTTGTGGAATATGGGAAGGGTAATATTACTCAGAACATCAGAGCATTTTTTTTATGAATTAGTTGAAGATGGAAAACAATAATATAATTAAAGGCGTTCCATTTATTCAAAGTTGTCTTTTTTACTGAATTGTTTTCATGTCAAGTTTGTTGGTGGAATTACTAATAATAAATTTTTATTTTTGTAGAGTTTCTATATGATTCATTTAGTGAAGCTAATATCCCTACAAAATTCTATGAGATGAAAAATGTTATTACAAAACATGAAATTCGTTATACAAAGATACATAAATTTTCCATTGATTTCATGCTTTACGATAGAGAAGATTCAGATAATGAAGAATTCACAATATGTCATACAAGAAGATGGAATTCAATGATAAATAATAAGAGTATAAATCGATGAAACCCCAAGAAGAAATAGAAGAATAAAACTCCAACAGAAGTATTTCATTACTTTTCTCTAAAACCATGCTTTCAATTATTATTCCTGTCATATATGATTACATAGTAAATGATGTGGGATGCTTATGATTATAATGATGTATTGATAATTCATCCAAAAGATTCAACATATTGGACAATGTTTTATCCCAATTTTTCATCAGATCCTAGGAATATATTTATGGGATTGGATTTTGATGTTTTTAGAACTTTTGGTGCATTATGTATTAGTTATAACATTTGGATTGTTTTCTTAATTCCCAATAATCTACCTCTATAGATGTTTGTGATGAAGAAATATTTAATTATTTCAATCATTATTCCTAGAAATAAAATGAATGGAATTAGTATATATGTATACCTTCAACTTCTAATCAAATAATTGTAAAAATTATGGGATGATGGTGTGGAGACACATGATTCTTCAATGAGAACACCATTCAAAATACATGCTTCTTTAATGTGTATTTTTTTTAATTTCTAGGACTTTGAAAAATTTCTTGTTGGAAAACTCAAACTAGTTTATCTTGTCAAGTTTATAATTTTGATTTTGAAATTCAATGATGACCACATAGAAGAAAATGGTGTTTTATGTTTCATCATTAATTTCATTGCAGTTCTCATAAATACAGGTTTAACAAGACATGATTCAATAGAGATATTGAAATGATGAATTCAGCGATGGTGTAATATGGTTTAGAAATCTTGGGACCATTAATGAATGTCTCATAAGAATTTAAAAAATGTCATCTATTTAATGAAGTGGGAAAATAGTTTGAGGTACAATATATGAAGAAGCTATAACACAACAATGGAAGGAAAAAATTATATTTTTCGAACTTCCATATTGGGAGTTTAATTTGAAAATTCAAAACCTTGATGTAATTAATATTTATAAGAATGTATGTGATAATATAATTTTTACTATCACTAATGAGAGGAGAAAATAGGAAGATCACCATAATTCTCGTAATGATTTGGGGTCAATGAATATAAAGCATGGTTTTTTGAAAATGATAATTACAAGTATCCTTTGACAATTATTACGATGAAAGATCATGAGAAATATTTAATTATTTCTATGTTAAAGAATATGGATGTTACAAATGGATATTTTAGTTACATATCAAGGTGTGTTGACTTAAAAAATTGAACATTCCATGGATTTAAAAGTCATGACTCACAAATTTTAATGGTGTAGTTGTTTCGGTTGGATTTGTGAAGTACATTACATGAAAGAGAAATTGTGGGTATGTTATTTCCTACTTCATTACTCACTGTCATGATTCATTTGACTATTCATTTGGTTGAATAAAATAAAAATGGTGGGTTGGTACACTATTTCTGGATTTATCCATTGGTGATAAATTTGAAATATTTTTTTTTCATTGGAAAAGTCAATTTTATCAAATAATTATGTTAAATTTTTTATTGTGTATCTTATTTTTTTCATCAAGTAATTAGGTCATTTGATATCATATGTGAGGTATAATTCTCAACCAGAAGGCCCTATTGCTGATAGTTACATCATCGAATTGTGATTGAACTTTCATTCTGGGTAGTCAGATATGCTAGAGACTATATACAATCATGCTAGACATGATGAATAAATCTCCACTAATTCATATTCCAAAAATCAGTCATTCGTATTTCCCACTATTGGATGAAAAATTAGAATAGTGTCAACTTTTACATTGACGGAATTGTAGATTATAAGAGCACATAGACATGTGCAACCCAATAATGTTATTGTTGATCCATTTATTGAATAATTTCTTTATAGACAAGGAGGAGTCTAAGGGGATGCTCTTTAAATGAGATGGAATTAACAAATTTTTTTAATACGAAGCTTTTTGAATGGTTCTCCCATAATTTACGTATGTTAAGAGTAACGTATTATATTATTTTGTATGTGTAATGAATGTAGAAAATCAAGCAGAAATATTAAATTATTTGATGTTTTTATCTGGAGGTCTTGTAAGTTGGGAGAAGTGAATCAATGCCATCAATATTCATGGATTCAGGTTTAATAAAACTTATCCTGAAGAAGAATTGAAAACAAAAAATAATGTTGTATTTACATTTACATAGGTGGGATGCTTTGGGAAACTGAAGGATATAATTGAATTATACCATCATGGATAGTTTTTAGTAGTCTTATTCAAATGCATATGGGATAATATTGATAGAGATAAATGATTGATTCATTATATTTTAATTTTGTAAATTTTTATCATTTTAATGCATACCAGTTAGCATGCATAACATGATCCATTTATCTCATAATCATAAGGGAAGATGGTTTATTATGTGTATATTGAAATACATTATTGTTGGGGTGTTATTTCTTACTTAAAATAGATAGATATATATGATATGGGTGAGGATGATCAATTGGTACTTTGGGATAGTGAACCTCATCTACCACAAAACATTGATCAAATTTTTCATAGAAAAATCAAAAAATTAGAATATGAAAGAGAGGGTAAAAATGAAGGACTCGTCAAAATAAAGTCAGATAACAATTAATAGAATAAATATAAAGATAATTAAATGCAAAAACTATTAATGAAAATATATTACAATTTATCATTGATAATTGTTTTGTACATATATATACTATTCTAGGTTATCTATTTTATTTGTAATTTTTTTTCATTTTTTATACATTTAATATACATTATCAATAAGAAATACAATAATTATAAGATCATAAAAATTTTCAGAATCCTAGACAATCAGCATCTCAGATCATTCCATAACTACAATCATCTTTTGGGAGTCCTAGTGATTCTGTTATACCCGAGACAGATAGCAAGCCAGTAGTTTCCCCAGATTTCATTGGTAACCCACCACCTAATTCACCTTATATAATGGAGAAGTTGGTCACCCCACCATCTAGGGGATATTGGTGAGTTTCCATTACTATAATGTATGTCGTTTAAATAAAAATTTTATTAATTGTTTAATCAATTTTTTCAACAGATAAATACAACCATAGAAAGGATAAAAATATGAATATTCCAGATGTATGGGACATAAAGGAATTCAAGATTATCATTCCATTTAATGAGTTCGAGGTGCCTACTTGTGACACTGCAGAAATATATGGGTATATTATTGGGAATATTTGTTATGAGATGATGATAATTCCCATTAATTATAACAATTTAAGTCATATTCATAAGGCTTGAAAAAACGAGTTTTTTGATACTCATGTAAATGTAATATTAATTTAATATTCACTAATAAATAATTTTAAATAAATGAGTAAATATTTTCAATATACATATAAGGTGTTATTGTTTTTTATTTATAGATGTTTTTTCTATTTGGTGTCCCTGATTTCATTTCACGACCTTGGGATTTGAATTTTTTTCCAGAAATGATGATATTTTAAATATAGATTATGGAATGAGTGTAATGAGATTTCTCTAAGATCACAAAATATTTATGAGAAAGCGCTTGAAGGAATATTTTTTGAGCATTGGAAAATCTTTTTTGGATATCTATAGAGATTCATCTCATGAGTTAATTCATATCCTATAGTATCTTAAAAACAGAAACATAAAAACAAGTATTATTGTTTCTATTTTTTGTAGGAATTATCTAAAAAACACCTTGAATCATGAGAAGCAAGTCATTCATCTCATCTCTGAGTCTTAGAATTTTTCAATAAGAATAAAAAATTTTGTTTCTACTTTATTCATTATTATGTATATCATTTTTCATAAGCACACTATTTTTTCTTACCTGTTTATATTTTTAAAGATAATGACTTTGGTCACTCTCTTTCCCGAACATAGATGTGGTTTAATGTGAATAGGAATCCTGATTAAATTTTTGTAAATGACCCTTCCAAACATGTAGGAGTATGTACTTTTAATTATTATTTTCTATTATTCAATTAAAATTAAAACATAATAATTAAAAGTATATTATAACTAACAAGTCTTAAACCTAATTAATTGGTTTTAAGATTTGTTGGGCGTTATAATATATAGTTTTCATTATAATTTAATTTATAGCAATGAAAAAATAATAAATAGTAGTGACAATTTTATTAATTAGATAATATTATGAATTTTTGATGTTTTAAATAATCATCGTTAATAATTTTGTATCAATAGGTTAAAATTCAAGATGTTTGGGACGAAAAACATTCACAATCATCAAGGTATCCCAGAATGATGCATTTGAAATCAATTTTGGAAAAGTGCATATCATATGTGTATTTGGGATATGTTTGAGGCCTAATCTATTAGGTTTAATGGGTAGGGTGATTTCACCTATTTTTGAAACACTTGCTGGGTGTTTAAATAGCATCATAGATCATGAATCACAAAGATAAATTTTAAAATTGAAAGAAAATGTGAAATAATAGGACTCATAAAGGAAACGATAGGATTATTGTAATTCCTAAATTGGAAATGATTTAGTTTCTACAATTTTGTGTATGGTTAGAATAGTCCTTGAATAAATTTCCAGCCATACTGCTCATCCAGCACAAGTAAATTATAAATTTTATAGATCATTCACACATTTTTGAAAGAACACATACAACATCCATAAATAAACTAAAATGAAACTTTTACATAGAAAATATGCACTACGAGTCATATCGAACACATATTGTTCCATATTTATGTGTGGATGACTTGTACACATCAAAAATGAATTATAAATCGTTGTCCATAAGTTTGAGAACAATATGAGATTCTTTGCTCAGTTTTGACATGGTAAACACTAATTATAGGTACACAATCCTTTAAAAAAGTATCATAGGGTTAGAACCCCGAAACTAGCATCATATTTTCTGAATATTAGGAGATAAATATAGTAGATTTAATTGTGGAATGTAGGAATCGATGGTACGTAATTCCAGATGATGGTTTTCCTATTATGTAATTAAACAAGTTTTTACTAATTTAAAACTCTAAAATGTGTGGGGAATGGTAAAAAACCATGAAACCTAACTCAAATTGTTGTGATATATTGGGAAAACCATAACTGAGTTTTTTTACGCGCATACAACAAATCATTTTGATGTGCGATGTGGTCTAAATGAGTCGAAAAATACATATTAAAGTTACCAAATCATTTAAAAGAAATGTGTGTGTGGGGGGGGGGGTGAAAACTAGGAAATTGAAATTATAATTACATGAAATCATGTGGAAAACACTGTACATATAATTATGATGTTTGAGAACCAATGGAATGTCATTTCGAATGATAGTATTCCCATTATGGCTGTAAATGTGATTATCATAAATTAAAAAACTAAAACATTCATTGAATTGTCATAAACATAGAAAAAATACATTAAAATGATGTGAAATTTCTCGAAAAACACAGTTGAATTATTTTTGTAATATACATTGAGACTACACATCATTATGACATGAAGTGTGGCTGGAATGACTTAGTAATGACTTCTTAATGGTACAAAATCCATTACAAAAGGTGTTAGGGGTAAAAAATATTCAAAAGATGTCATATTTCCCTAATATTTGTGGAAAATAATTGTAGATTTAATTTTCAAATGTATTAATAGACAACACATTATTTTGAATGATGGTTTTATAGTTATGTCCATAAATATGTCTTTCTATTTTAAAAAATTATAACATGTGTAGAGTGGTCAAAACCATAGCCAATGACCTTAAATTGATTAGAAATAATTTTAAAACAACTAATGTTTTATTTTTAACATGTAAACATAGAAAAATTGTCAATTAGATGTGTAGTGTGGTCAGAAAAACATTGTAACCAATTCTTAATGATACTAAATCCTTTAAAAACAACTGCTGGGGGGGGGGGTCAAAACAAGGAAAATGTTGTCTCATTTCCCAAACTCTAGGAAAAAAACTATAGACATAATTGGAAAATATATTAATTGAGAACATATCATAGCGAATGGAATTTTTTTATTTCCATAAAAGTGATTTTAGAGTTATAAAATACTAAAACATGTGTGAAATGCTAAAAAATTGTAAAGGACCTCAGATTATTCCAAAATAAGTAAAAAACCATAGTTGAGTTGTTTTTAACATATACGCACAAAAAACACATCATTCTAACATGTGGTGATGTTAAAATTACTCGATAAACATTTTATAATGGAATAAAATCAATTAAAAACAACTTTCGGGGGGGGGGGGACTAGAGAAATCACATCATATTTCCCTAAAATTATTGGACAATGATCATACATTTAATTGTGAAATTTTGGAACCAATGGGATGTCATTCCGAATAATGTTTTTCTTATAATTTTAATAAGTGGAATTTTATTGTTTTAAAACAAAACAATGTGTTTTGAATCATCAAAACCATATAAAATGACCTCATATGGACATGAACTCATTAGAAAACCATTTCATAGTTATTTTTGATGTATAGGAAGAGGGAACATGTCATTTTGTAGTGAGTTGTGGACATAATGACTTAGTAAAAACATCTTAATGGTACTAAATGAATTAAAAACAAGTATCAGGTGGGGTAAAAACCAGGAAAAAATGATAGATTTCTCTAAATTAAGGGAAAAAACATAGATTTAATTATGAAATTTTGGAACTGGAAACACATTATTCTTAATGGTCATCTTCCCATTATGGCTGTTAGCACATTTTTTAGTGATTTAAAACACTAACATATGTATAGAATTGTAAAAACCATAGAAACAACCCTCAGGTTTCTGAGAAATCATTAAAAAAACCATCACTGAGTTTTTTGATGTGTAAACATAGACAATTGTTTATTCCGGCATGAAATATGGTTGGAATGACTCAGTAAACACTTCATAAACCTACAAAATCCATTAAAGACAACTGTCTGGGGGAAAATCATGGAAAACAATACCAGATTACCCAAACAGTAGTGTATAAGGAATGTTTTATTTAATTTTGAAATGTAAGAATCGATGAAACATCATTAGGAATGAGATTTTTCCCATTATGGACATAAACACATTTTTCATGTATTAAAACACTAAAATGTGTATGAAATGGTCAAAAACATAGAAAATGACCTCAAATTGACATGAAATAATTAGAAAACCACCACTGGGATATTTTACATGTATATGTAGACAACATGTCATTTTGACACGTGTTGTGGTCAGAATGACTCAGTAACCACTTCTGAAATGTACAAAATCTGTTAAAAACAAGTGTCTGTGGGGGTCAAAACTGGTAAAATGATGATGGATTTCCATTAAATTAGTCAAAGAATTCAATATATTTAATTTTGAAATATTGAAACGAACGACACATCATTCCGAATGACAGTTCTCTACTTGTGGTAATAAATGTGTTTTTAGTGTTTTAAAACACCAAAACACACGTGGAATAATAAAAACCATAGAAGATGACCTCAAATTGATGTGAAATCATTAAAAAATCTCCAATGAATTATTTTTGATGTGTTTTCATAGACAACATACCATTCATATATGTGATACAGTCAGAATGGCCTAGTAACCACTTCATAATTGTATAAAATCATTTATAACAACTATTGGGGGGATGTTAAAACCAAGAAAATGACATTGGATTTCCCTAAAACCTGGGGAAAATGACATAAGATTTTATTGTAAAATATAGGAACTCAAAAGAACATCTCTTGAAAAATAAATTAGAATATTTACTTAACCCTTTTATGTTTTTTGTGTTTAATATTTTCTTAAATTGGAATGTTTATGATTTTAAAGTATTTGGAATTTACTATTAATTGTTTTATGATAAATTTTCATCTATTTGATAAATAAATAAAAAAAATTATTTGAAGCATTATGAATATATTCAATGTATTTTATTTTTTATTTTTTATTTTTCAATAATATTAATTTCATTATAGGAGGAAGATGTCGGAAATAGGAAGGAGGTTGACCATTTTGATAGATGGCATTCTTCAAAATGAAGTCATGATGGTTATTTTTTTTCATGGTTTGTGAAAAGTTTCTTAATTATTCCACTGTAAAAAATATTTTTTTCTGTTTAGTTTTAAATTTTTTTTATATTTTTTAGTACATTTGATGTGATGAAATGGTTGGTTTTAATTGGTGTGATCATGTTGATGTAGTCATATGCTTTGAAGATCAAGGGCATGATGTATATTTATTAAGGGTTATTGTTGGACATTTGTTATATGTATGTATTGAAGTTCTAGGTATTGTTTGAGAGATATATGTGTTGAAAGAGATTTATATTTTGATGAATGTGAATATTTTTATAATTTTTAGATGTCTGAGATATTTATTATGGGTATATAATATATCCATGTTTTAGTTTATTACATATCATTTTTTTATATTTACATATTTTTATGAAATATTAAAAAAAACTTATTTAGTGGTGATTTTTATAAACCACTAGAAACATTATATAAAATATGATAAAAATTGTTATGATTGACTTTTGATAAATGAAACCACCGATGATATATTCCGCAGTAGTTTTATTAAATTTTTTATATTTTTACTGGATATATTTTTTTATAAAATAATAGCGCCTGAATAAAAAATAAACAATCACTAAATGCTTTAAAAATAATACATAGAAAAACCATATTGAAATTAATGGAACCTCCACTAAATGACTATCAACCATGCAATATGTGGTGGGTTTTAAAACCTGAACTATACTAATAGATGGTGGTTTAAACCAACACTATTCTATCAATAACCACCAGTGATACACTTTTTTGTAGTGTGATGACAACTCCACAGGCAGAATAATTGGAGGAATGATTTTTTTGAGGTAGGTGATAATTTTTCCCATAAATTATCACATTTTTTATAATGGGGAAGTTAAATCCGTAGTTCATTTTAATATATAAAATTATATTTAAATTTTTATTAGTTTCATTTCGAGTGGATTTTCCTCTAAGTTTATCCCTTGTACACAATATTTTCCATGTTTCAGTTTTAATAGAGTATATGTTGGATGATTCTCATGTTTTGAGCATGTAGGTATTTAATTTGGAACAAAATATTTCTTAAGAGGAGCAGCATATTCATATTATTGACCCTATTAATCATTTATTGTATTATAAGGTAATTCAATAGGTTATGGTTATTTAGAAAAAAATCACTTTTTTGATAAATCAATATAGGAATCTAAAAATACTATTTGGGAAAGGTATCACAACTTGTTTTATATGTGAATAAAAGTTCAAGGATGTGATTTTGAAAAGGGTTGAAGGATGAAAGTATAAATTTAATTTTGATAGATAATGTTTTTCATATATTCATATGGTCATATTCATTATAAAAATGTTAAATAATTTTTCATTCAAAATGAAAAGACATAATTTCTACAAAAATTGGATTTTCATGTTTTGTATGGTTTTATTTTAGATCATGATTTAACCAAATTAAAATTAATACTTAATTTTTTATTTATAATTTTCAAATAACATTACGATTAATTTTTGATAGTTTTCTGAAAATATAAATTTTCAACGAATAGTGAAAAATAACGAATTTTACTGAAACTTGTATTATATTCCCAAGTATAAGAAAATGAAAATTCTTTTTTGGAATATTTTTAAAATTTAAGTATTTATTTTTATTAATAAATAGTCATATTTTATTTTTAAAAATATTATTATTTTTGAATTTAATATATAAACATTTTATACTTAAAATAGGCATTTTTTGAATAATTTTTTTTCATTGAGTTCTTCATGTTTAATTTAAAATTAATTCCTTCAAAATTTGGGTTTATAATAATGAAAAATTCATTCCATATTTAAAATATTGGTGTCAAATTTTTATAAATAGGTCACTATTTTTTTCAATATGAATATTGACATTAATAATTTTTATTACAATGATTAATGGTAAATCTGGTAATTAATGAGAAAAATAAAATAATAATTACTACAAAGTTAGCCTAACACATTGATTATCTTTATTTACTGTGTCCATACAATCCATATTTATATGACATATTTTTATATGTAATTATTTTTATTTTAACATGCTTTTAACATTTAAAAAATTTATTTTAAGAAAATTTAAAAATCTTACACTATTTTTTTAAATAACTCTAATTTTTTAAAATATTGGATTTCTATATGAAATTTTTTTTTATAAATAGTATGTTTAACGATAAAATATATATTTTTAACATTTTAATTTAATTTTAAATTTTATTAATGAAAGAGTTATATTAAATTCTAAATTAAAAGTGATGAAATAATTATTAAATTAAAGGAAATATCAAATAAATGTTATTAAATAAACTAAAATTATTATAATTCGATATAATTAATGTGATCCACTATTTAAATAGATATAAATTAAATTTTAGGTATTAATTAAAACATTTTTTTTAATTTTTTTTGGTGTTATTAAATTGAAAGTAATTAATAGTCTTAAAAACATATATTAGTGGTCTTTTATAATGAATAATAATTAATTAAATGATATAAATAAATAAAAATATTATATTAGGAAACTTTATTAAAAAATGGTTTATAATATCAAATATGGTCAATTTTGGACCTTTTTTCCATTTTTTGTAATAATATTCCCATACAAAGTGATAAACTCTTTGTTTTGACAACACATGTGAAATGGGTTGATGAGGGGTTAAAACAAAAGAATCAGCATAAAATATGACCAAAACATGTATAATTTTATTTTTATTATAATATTTAGTTAAATAAATATTCTAAATTCTAAATTAATTAGTTTTTAACCAGTTCTGGATGGAAATTAATTTAAATTATTTATATATTTTGAAAAATTCCAAGAGCACCCATATAGTCTCTTATAATTGGGAACCAATTATTCCCCTTTATTCACACTTAAAAACCTATTTTTTTTACAAAAAATCTCCCCAAATACCTTTTTAAAATCCCTCCTCTTATTTTTTTATGAATTGGTTTTGTCAACATACAAATAATTGATGGGTAAAGGTGTCGAGAAAAGTGCTTTTTCAAAGAAGTGGTATAGTTTTTAAAATAATGTTTTTGTTTTTTATTCATTCACCTCCATAAAATTATCTTAAACCATAATAAAATAGTAACATGATTATATTACTTATATTTCAATGTTATTATTTTAATCTAATGACCTATATCAATCTTATCTTCTATAATATGTGAAGTGAAACAATCATTTGTAAGTACAGTGAACTTCCACAGCTTGACCCAATGTAATTCATTTTCCATCACCATCTCTTATAGATGGTTATAATGATGTAATATATGCACCTATATTATATTAATTACATATTTATCATATTTAAAATATGACACAACACATATTTTCTTTCCTTCCCATACATTGGAAGGTGATAATGTTTTTCATGTGTATGTGTGGACTTCTACTTCCACGAGGTGATGAGATTCGTTTTTCATACCCAAATATCCTCAATGATGTATTTAAGAATAATTTAAAAAATAATATGATATTAATGAGATTATTATCATTATTTAAAGATAAAATTACATTATCCTTCTTTCTATAATGTTCAAAAAAATAGAATGGTTAATCATGCAAACGTACGACTTACCCTCTCCCTGATTTTAGTGTAATGAATTTTTCATAACAATGCTTCATATATCGTTATAAAATGGTAATTTGAGTGTACATATTATAATTATGTTATTATTTTTGTTTTTGAGATGAAGTAATAATGAACTCTTTCACCATAGTCATCATACTAAAGCTATTGTTGGACATATGTAACAGATAATGTAAAAACATATGATTAAATTTAATTAATTAAATAAAGTAATATATCATGGAAAGATAAAATTAATAAATATTAAACATGAAAATGATTATTAATACAATAAATAATTTATAAAAGTTTATTTTTCATGATAATAACGAATGTAAGTGACTAGTCAGATTTAAGGTGAGAGGCTTTCTTTTAAAAAAAGCTTTTAATGTTTCCCATAAAAATTACTTTTTCTTTTATATAAATATTTTGTAAAAATATATTAATGAATGTTAATAAAGTTATCCTATTATTTTTTAATTTCATTTTACCAATTTCTTACTTTTTAATAAATGGGTTAAAAGTAACCATTTCATCATTTTACAAATGGGGTACTTTTTTGACTTTTCTGAAAAAAATTCAAAAGGAATGTTTTTTTAGTTATTAAAACATTGATGTATTTTATCAAAATAATGAAAAAATATATGATTTAGATATTACTCTAAAAATTTACACGTTTACTTTGAATGATAATATTTTCCTCTTTAATTACATAGTTTATTTTTTAAGTATGGATTTTAGAAATTAAAGATCATTTTCCTAAAGAATATTTTAGTGAGTGTAATGTTAGAAATTGAAATCCATTTTGTTTTGTGATTACAGTATGGTTTATGGGAATTTTTATGATAAAATGTTGATTTATTATAAACTAGGGATAAGTGGAAACTTTAAAATCTAATTAATTTTGGTTCTATTATAAACTAAGGACGGGATGGTCGATGGTCTCCTTGCAATGCATTGGGGATGGAAATCAATCGTATGGTCATTCAATTCATAACAGTTATTTTTGGTGTGATATATAAATTATTTCCCATGTAAGAATCATATTTTATATATACATTATATAATTTTTTATTGTATTTTTATGAATCTTAGGGTAATATAATGACATTATGATTAGAGGAATGTACATTCTACTTTTTAATGGTTAAAAGTCTAACTTCAATAAAAAATTTATTAGTATTTTAAGCTTTTAAAGAAACCTCCTTGAAATTTAAATTTCAATTATTTGTTTGTTATTAAATGTTTTATGAATTTATATTTTAAGTGTAGGTTATTTCTTGGGTAGGAAAAGTTTTATTTTGACAACATTTCTTAAGAAAAAAAATATGTTATAAGTATTAATGGTTGAATGATTAAAAAATTTATTTTTATGACCCCTAATATTAATGTAGTGTTATACCCATTTTTTAATTTTTTTCATAAGGAATAATGATTATTAAGATAAATGGATATATCATGTTAAATGGTTGTGAATATTTTTTTAAAAAGAAATATTTTTTTACATTAATATATTTAACTTGTGAATAACTGTTAGATATTAGAATTATCCAATTTCTAATCAAAATTTTCATTATTTAAGGTTTATTATATAAAATACAAATTATATGTATCAAAAATATAATTGGGAATTTAAGAAATGTAATTATATTCTAAAGATAATAGAACATGAAATGTTTATCATCATGTTGTTATATTCATCCTAAGAAACTCTTCTTTAAATTCATCTTAGAACATAACTTATCGTACAAGAAAAAAGATCATACCATTTCAAAAACGAAAACTTCATTACATGACACTTTATATTAGATTAGTGTTTTTCATAGAACTCTAATTCCCATTTACAAGAAATGTTTTTTCTTAGTGATAATGTTCTCAATCATTTTATTCAAGAACACACTAAATAAAATAAACACCATATTTTCAGAATAAAAATATACTGAAAAAGAAAAGGATAAAATTCATCTATTATATTCATAAATAATAAATTCAAAATATCTCCCACATTTTATAAAGTACACATCAATAGAATTAAATAGATAAAATTTCATAGAAGTTAAAGTATATGCACAGATTTGTACACTTACTCCACCCCCTTTAATAAAAATTTTCAAGGCTTAGTGGGGGTTTCTTCAAGAGATTCATAATTATGATCAAGGGAATAGACAACTATATTTATCCTCATGGTTTATAATATGTACCTAAGAATAACCTATGTTTAAATATCGGCTTGATTATCTATAGTAAGAATAAAATCAATCCCAATGATTCCATTTGATATAGGCTCCCTAACGTAATGAAATAAAATATCAATATGGTTGGAGCATGAGAGTTTTACTTGATTTATAAGATTTTAGATAGTATTTGGATTATAAAAAATAATTATGAAAAATTTCTCAACATTAACATTAAAATCCTCTTGTTTCTGATTAATTAAAATTATTTAAGTGCATGAAATTGTACCTGAATGATATTCTATATTAGTTCAACTTTGTATAATAATGTTCTGTTTCATAAAGTTCCAAAATATAATGATATATATTAAGAGGTACATTCCCCAGAAGTAATACTTATATAACCACATTCACCTAACCAATTAGTATCTATGAACTTGAAGAGACTCAAATAATTTATCTTCTTGTAAAAAATCCCATTTCTCATAGTCCCTTTGATATATCAGAGAACCCTTTTATAAGTGATAAGATTTGACCCTTCTAGGTCACTCTTATTTCCAACATTGAGGCTCACTATATATAAAATATCAATTCCACGGGTTATGAGAAAACGTATAACCCCAATAATTATTCTTAATTCACATAAATTTACAATCTATTTTTTATATCTTTAGAAAATTTCATTTCCACTTGAATTGGTATATAGTTTTTCATTAAATCTCATATCTAAATATTCTTAAAAATCTCTATAATAATTCATTTAATATAGGAAACTAGAGTATTCATTTTTTCATAAATTATAATCCAAATAAGTATATCTTCTCACTAGGCATGGCCACCTCAAATTTTTACATCATTTAATTTAAAAAAAATGTTCATTAGAATTATCAGGATAACAAGAAAAATGATATAATAAAGCTAGACGATTAAAATTAGTGTACTTATTTTAATTTCAATGATATAATTTTTTCTTTTTAATTTTCCTTCGTTGAAATTTTATTATTTAAATAATTCATCCAATACTAGGCCCTTGGTTCCTATTTTATTCCGTATAGGGACTTCTTGGAATTTCATCCTCCTGTTCTATCATTACTGAAAAACCAATCTAGTTTCTCAATATACATTTATTCTTCAACATCAAATTTTAATATGAAATATTATACATTAATTTGAAATTATTTATACATCATTTATATTTACACAATAATAAGGTTAATGATATCTTCCAATCTTGTTACATGTGAAAATATATCTCTAATGAAAATTCCCTCAGCTTAGAAATTACCCTTGAAATAAAGTATGGTCATAGTCCATTTTATTTCACAATTGATATTTAATTTTGTATGAATATCAACTTTGTAACAATGAAATTTATTTAAAAATATCTTGGAACAAGGTACTTAGTAACATTACTCAAGATATGGTCAATCAATTCATCCATATAATCTATCCAGTCTTCATTTTTAGAAGACTATTTCCCCAATTTATGTTCAAAATAAGAAATAATAGTGGATTGATTAACATACATTAATTTTTTTTAGTAATTTTTTCACATATTTATAATAAGATAACATATTAATTGTATTTACAATTGAAGATTGTTCTCCAATGAAATTTTCCATCTCAATATTCTTCCTAAATAGTTGGAACTTCCATTTCATATAATGAAACCATCCTATTTATCATTATTTTATTCAGACTGTACACCATCTATTTATGATTACTAGTCAATATATTTCACACTATTCTATCCTACAATATTCAATATATATTCAAAGATTTATTCACAAATTTCCATAGATCGGAAACATTATAAGAGTTCATTTTCTATAATTTTGACATCATAACAATCAACCACCCTGATAATTATTTTATTCCATCATATGTAGAATTTTTCTTGGGATTGATACCAAATAGAGATACCCTACTTTTTTCTTTCATATAATATGTATTGATTCATGTCCTTGATTTTGAAAAAAGTACGGATGTCAAAATACTATGACTTAAATAACTATTATATTGTTTTTATATGACATTTCATGTACAACATATTTTAATGATGGTCTGAAAACTAATTTTTGATTGTGTATAGTAGTGAACCGAAAATCTATATAATAAAACATTTATCATTCAAATTCAAAAGGGATGTTATCTTCATTTATGAAATGGTTTGGTTCATTCTCTAACAAATCTTTTTTATGGTTTGTATCTAGTGTTATATTTATGTTTATTACCATACATTCTAGTAAAATATTCTAATTTATATCCAATGTAATCTTTCCCATTATATATTTTAAATTTGATTATATAAAGACCATGAAATCTTTCAAAATATCTTATATAAATATTGAACATATTAAGTTATTATTACTTGTAACTCATGATTATAGAATATTTTATTCCTCATTTTGTCATCCATAATTTTTATGAAATATAAATCACTTTTTTTTTGGATTTTCTCTCTTATAATAAATAAAATATGAGGGAATTATTTCAAGAGTTTTTGTTTATTGAGTCTGCAATTTTTCTACTCCTATTTGAAAATTTTCCCATTCAAAATGATATTAAAACTTGATCTCTAAAATTGAACAATTATGGTAGGGTTTTCACCACATTTAATTTAAATATCGTAATAAATTTTTTACTAATGTCTCCATGCCTTTTGATCGGTCGATTGTTCTCTTTTATAGAAGTGAGATAACAATAATTATTGAGATCTATATTTGAAAATAAAACCCAACTAGTTACTTCCCCCTTATATCAATCATTCTATCATATATTTTTTTAATGGAAAAAATTTTAAACGTGAATAATAATTCATTGCATTAATTACATAATTGACTAACACTACAAAGGGAATCTTTTAACCCTTTAACAAAAACAACATTATGTGAGCTCAGTCTTGATGGTCCAACTTTAGAACAACCAATCCCCTTGATTTTTAGCATTATTTCATTCTAAAAGAACACAAAAGCTCTATTATTTATACCTCCTATCATATGTGAAGAGAAACACATCCTGGAATCCCATGTTTTCTCCTTTTAGTATTCTTTTAAAAATCCTTGAAAATTAAGGATCTTTTTTCCATACTTATCTATTAATTCATCTTACCATTAAAAATATGTTACGGATAACATAGAATCATGGTAAAAAATTTGAAAGTATGGTGAATTTTATGGTCATACCTTCCATAAATATCATCAATCCCATAAAACATGTTTTTGGAAGACAATATATTTGATATCTCATTTTTTTCCATTTCACAGGTCTATCACTTTTGATATCTCATTAAATTCACCTAAACTCCATCCTTATTTAATTCTAAGGGATATAAATTTTTACCACCAAACATAAGTGTTTTTCCATAAAAATATTTTTTCATATTTTTCCACAGAATCACCCTTTCATTACATGTACTTTGAGAAAACTTTATTCTTATGAATGTTTGTAACTAAACTGGATATAATATTTTACTTATTAAAAGATTCTTGAATCAATTTCTTTATTTTTTGGAATTTATTACATATTGTATTTTTATAGATAGATTAAGTATTTTTAGAAATCACTGAGGAATATTTTACCTAACCTAAGGTAGAAGGATTCTCAATGTTTTTTGATGGCTTAGTCGTGAGGTAAATAGCTTGGTAGAATTCAATAATCATTTTACAAGGGTACTTTTAGCTGTAATACATCTTGATTCGGGCTTATTTAGTTATTATTCTTTAGTTACAATATTTTTATTTTATTATTTTATAACTCTATATTTCTTATACACATTAACCTTGAGTCATTTGATCTTATCAATGTATTAATATTCAATTCTATGAAACTTGTCTTCAACATTATCTATCCTATGAACATCCTTCTTAAAAAAATATAACATTAATTTTGATCATAGTATTCCTTTAAATATAGTGTTAATGTTCAGTACTAAATATATGAATCACCTATATATATATATATATATATTAAAAAGGTAATCCCTATGAGTGGTCTTTTCAAACCATCCACACATAGGAACCCCACTCCCCATGAAGGGATCAATATAGAGAGAGCTAGAATCGGGAAAGAGTCGTTCTTTGTGGGGATGGAAGGGCATCCCATCTGTTGACATCTTGATCTGTGATGGTTCACACAAAAATTATTCATCTAGGTGGGTTGTTCCATTATTCCCACCCAATGCATCACTAGGTGACTTGGTATGGTGATTGGACATGGGCTGGCAGAATCTCATCCAAGAATGACCTCCCTATATTAGAACCCCATATCTTAAAGGAAACTCCTTTTCTATGCCCCTCTTGCTTGCCAATACTACACCGCCAAAGTGGGAATATGTGAATCACATATCATTTATCTTCTTCTGCTTCTTCTTTAATGATGGATCTGTCTCATAATATCTAAAACTGATCTATAATGTTGGTGTCCTTTCTATAAAAAAACATCATGTAAATAACTGATTTTATAAGTTATTTCTTCTTCTATTTTATTGAGAATATTTGTTTAAATTTTGTTTTTCAACATTCCAATACCATCATAAAATATTTTGCAGCATTTACATTTTTTTTCAGTTTTTATTTTAAATATGTATTTACATTCTTCATCTTGGTATTATATTTTTATCCTTTCACATAGAAAATGTATAGAAATATTTTCAATTATACTATAATAAAAACTATTATGTTGAGTACTTTAATTTTATTTTCATTCCCCTTGTTGATATTTTTAGAAAATTGAATATTGAGTTTATACTATTTCTAATCACTCTCTTCATCCAAATCCATGAAACATGAAGATTCATCCTATCTGATCTTCAAATTATTTATAGATATAAAATCCATCACCTCATTTTCATTGTTCATGAAAATCGGCGCTCTTATCCTCTCAAAATTCTATAGTGTATTGTGTATTTTTTCATAGGATACATCATAAAATTATTCTTAAACTATGATCTTTGGGAAAAATCTTTGTGAAAAAAATACTTCTTCATATTTCAACAATAGTCGAGTCATCCAACTTTCCTTGAAGCCTATATATGAGGTATTATCTCATTAATCCTTGTGAAATATTTACCTATTTTCTAAATATTAACTATTATTAAATATCCCCATTTGGCCCATTAGAGTTTTTACTTTTCTTACTTAATATATCATTTTACCTTGTTCATAATATCATGTTTTTCCTACATTTATCTATCCATTTTTATCCCCATTAATATGTTCTAATATTTTTTTGAAAAATATTTGAATATTTTATTTCTTTAATTTCAGAAAATTTCATTGTTCCTATAGTCTTTAAATTTCAAAAAACCATGTCCCTCAATTTTTTGACTTCCCACACATCATCAATAACTTCATGTCCTTGAGATAAGAGAATTGCTAACATTTGATTCTTCCACCTAGGAATTTTTTTCCATAAAATATTAACACCTATATTCATCATAGGATTTAGATTCTCAATGATAATATTTTATAGATTATGATAAAAAAAACCTTGGCACTGATACTACTTGATGATCCTAAATTAGATGGTGTTCCACTAATAGGGAAGAGGGTGAATCAGTAGAAATTATTTGATTGCAAACTTTTTACTTTTAAGGATAAAACATATATTTCTTATTAGACTAAAGATCCAATATTATAATACATTCCTCAACTATATGAAATACTAAGATAATAGAGAGCCCCTCTCTCATGAATGGAGATCATCTCTCTCTTGGTTTCAATTGAGATTGCTTCTATAGCCCAATCAATGTTAATGATGAAATCATTTTCAATTTTTAGATGTTTTCATGTTGTTTCATCCTCCATGAAGATAAATATGGCAGAGCTCTTAAATCTTCCTAAGATGTTTGTAATGGAAGAGACATCTTCTTTATTGGGTAGATGATGGTGCATGAGTCTATGTGAGGATGGAGGGGAGTCAGAAGCATCGACAATTTTTGTATAATGAAAATAGTTAAGAAAATTATTTAGATGAGTGCTGTAGTGGAGAAGTGGGTTGCATTGTTCTCATGATGATAGAAGTGATTTGTCTATGTATGTCAATCTGGTAGAGAGATGATGGAATAAGAAAATTGGTGGTCTTGGAAGATCTTTTCAAATATGTGGGTTTTTTGGGCGGATGATATATCACAGTGGAAGTATATAGATGATGATGGCCACATTGAAGGCGCAATGACATAACAATATGACAGTGTGAAACAAATGCCGAGAAGTAGCATGGAGAATCTGGGACCCTTATGGGATAGATCTGGTCAAAGTTAAAAAAGAATTTCCTATCACTCCTGGTGTGGCTTTGGAGATGGGTCACACAACGTTGGAGGAAGGGTGACAGACATAGATGATCTCTTTATGGATGTGTGATGATGACCGGGGATGGACGACGACTGCTAAATCCATAGATGCTCGGAGTGGGGTGATGTTTTACCCTGATATTTCTATCATCTGAAATCTATTTCAACATTAGCGATTTGGGTGGAATCGGTGCATGCTAGAGGTGATAGGTTTCTGTCTGATGATGGGGTGTAGTTCTCAAGCTGGTAGATACCTTAGGGGGTTTGGCGATGACCTTGGGGGTGGTTAACATGGGGAAGACAATAGTATACGCTGAGGAGAATCATCTACATGGAAAGCGTGATAGGCATAGTGGGTGACATGATATATGGAATGTAGTGGGGCCATATATGTTTTACCATAGATCAGGCATGGATTGGTTATGTGTGCTTCATGAATTGATGGTTCTTGCTGGGTTTTGGGCCAGTAGTGGGTTTTTGGGTATAATTTAGGCAATTTTGTTATGGTATATGGGCTAAATATGGGTGATGGTGTGTGGGTATTTAACTATTATTTTATTTTGGGTAGTGTTTTTTTTCATTTTTCTTATTTTGCGGTGCATTCTATGCTGTATGTGTATTGTGTTTTACTACATTTATATATTATTTAATAATTTTATTGTACTAAGCTTGCTCAAGTCCTGAAATATCCTGGTAAAAAAATTTGGATTTTTACCAGGAAGGACCTTGATATGGGAGACCACACCATGATGGGGACAACAATTTGCGGTTCCAAATATTTATTTATTACATTGATTAAAAGTGATTTAAAATTAAATAAATTGGTGCACAAGTATCACGTAGGGTATTATCAACTCTCTATGTAGAATGTTCTCATTCACATCTAATTACATGAGTGCTTAGTGTTGTCTAAACAAGAACTAACTATGCTCTAGATGTTATTCCTTTTCTCATTAATGAATTTGATCTTCTATTTTTGATGTATATTTAAAAAAATACATTATCTTGTTTTAGAAGATAAAATATTGAAGAAAAAATAATGTGAAACTATATTAGGTCATGGATTCTCTCACTAGTTGAGAATACAAATACCATGCATGAGATCATGCATACACGTGTTGAAATTAATCCATCTTAAAGGTATGAGTTTGTGTAATTTTCATTAGATAAAACATATATTTACAATTTTATTAAAAAGAATAATAAAAATAAGATGTTCACTATTTTTTCCCTCTTTAATAAAATTACATATTATAATAACTTATAATTATAAAACTATTCATCTATATCAATTCTCTATTTTAAATTCAGAATTATTCATGAATAATATTTTCATAATGATTAATGGAAAATGATTAATTGTTATCTACACCAAAAAACATGATCAAAGACATCAGAAAAAATGACAGAAAGCGTTGTGATGATTATTTTATGGTGTTTAACATTGAAATCTTTTTGTGACTCAAAATTTATCCCTCTTGATTTGTTTTTATTCAATCATCTTTGATTCTCGTCTTCAATTATAGAAATTTACTATGAAAATTATATTTTGAAATAATCAAATAAGAAATAATTTTATGATTTACTCTTCATTTTTTCCAAAATTCCTCCAATTATTAATTTCAATTGAGAACCTAAAATGATATTCAATAAGATAAATGATCCTTTACACCTCTAAAATATATTACGAATCCCAAAAACATCACATGAGACTGAAGATTTCAAAAGAACTGTTATGTTTATAAAAATTTTCAATCTCAACTATAGTAAAAGTTTCTCAAATTCCTTATCGATTGATGAAATGTCATATGATGCTTAAAATCTTCATTATAAATTTATTGAAACATTTAAAATCATCTAAGCATTACTGAAGTCACCACTAAATTTATGAAATATCTTATGGGTGACTTAGAACATCTATTCATGACTTCAATTTCATCGACATAGATTAAATACCTTTCTCATTTTCCAGAAGGATGTTGACATGTTAAATATCATTCCTGATGGCCAATTCACAATCTCATAAGTTAATTACATTTTCCATTTTACTATATTTTACATGTGTATATGAATTTTCTTATAAATTGCCTAAATATACAATATATCAGATAATTCCACTTATTTTTTTGCACATATATAGAAAATTCAGATTACTATAATATGAATGTGAAAACCATGGAAAAACTTTTAGGACACTCCTATGAATCAAAAAATAATACTTTGATAATATTGAAATTTTAATTGCAAGGTTTTTAGAATAAATAAAATTTATTAAACACTAATAAAATATCATCAATTATTTAATTATTAGCTAGACACTATTTATTTTCTTTATTAGAATATACTGATTTTGATTATTTCACATATACTTTGTAATGCCAATTTCTGTTCATAAATGTTGATAACATGTACACAATTCCTATGTAATTAAGGTTACTAGAATAAATTTTCCATAGTAATTTATAATGTTCTAATTTCATCCTATGGGACTATAGTTATGATCCATGATGTGGAAAATAGTGAAAAGAATGTTTTTTAATTTTCTCAAAGAAAAAGAGGTATATTGATAACTATTAATATCTAATATTATTTTTAATTAATTTTTATAGTCATCCCTAATGTAAATTTATTGCATTTTTATGTCTGTGGTTAAACAGATATAAATAGAAATGTGTTATAATTAGTGGATAATTATGATTATAATTTGATTTAGTTATAACATATTTACACCATAAGTATTAGGATCTCAATAATGTGTTATTAGAGGGATAAATTGTTTGAGTTGGTACTGTATAACCATCTTCTGTGTATTTTATGATAATATGTATTCATAGTTTGGAATAAAAAACAACTTATCACATCATGATTCTTCTTCTACATGACATAGTATATGATGATGTCCTAAGAGTTTTTTTTCCTAATAAAAGGTCATAACAGTTCCCCAATATGATGAGAACCTAAAAGTGAAACAACAGTATTCGTCAATATATTATATATAGCTAGATGACATCATTTCCGGGACAAAAATGATATAAGATATCAGGGGTAAAACTCATTGGACATTGGGGCACCTTCTAATGGTATACACCCCTGGTAATATCCAGAAGGATGTTACGAGAACGAGACACGCTAGTTGGAAGTGAAAAATTATATGTCATCTTGGATGTTACTATATATGGATATGTGTATTGGTCCTTAGAATTTAATATTATTATTAATTAGTATTATGAGTTGTGCACTTACTTATTTTAACAAAATCAATGAAAAAAGATGTTTTTACTGAGGTAAGATGTGTTGGGTGCCTCTCGAGTAATATTTCATTAATTATTATTGAATAAAATTACTTATCCCTTATGTTTATTAATGGAAGATTATATATTAGGACCATTGATTGAAATTATATAGATTAAATAAATCGATGGCCATGGTGTTCTATAGGAAACATCATTTTTAGGAATTCAAATAATGAGACATAAAGAACATAGGTTGATGGAATAAGCATGAAACCTGCTTGATTAGAGATAGCATGATAAAAGGATTATATTTCACACTATGCATCTGTATAAAGAAACATGTCATTACGGCAATAATGATTTCCCCTATGGGTTTCTTGCTGTGTCGATACATGCTTTCCTTGGACTTTAGACTACTTTTCTTAAGGGCACTGAGTTAGATTCCAAGTGGGTTACACCCTATGTTTAGCTAGAATCTTAGTTAAATAATATTTTATTATTTTTCATTAAAGAGGTTAAATAAATATAATTCTTGTACGTGGGTTAATAATTATTCATGTATAATTGACTGTATATTAATATATTTTTCTATTTAGTAAATATAATCTATATTTATTTATTGGTTAATAATTCAGTGATATTTATTTAATAAATAAATAGACTTCTTTTTTGGTTCGATAAATTTTATAGAGGAATGATGGACCGTGTTTTATGTTCCAATACAAAAATAAAAATTGGTTATTATAATTCGATTAATTAAAATTTAATTAATTTTTTTTTTGTTAAGCCCATGTCGAGAAATAATAATATTATTTTTATTATCTGACTTGGTTTTTTCAATTATTAAATAAATAATTAAGGTTACTTGTGTAATTATCTTATTCATACCCTTCCAATATGATACCACACTTATGTTATTTTCTAAATAGAGACAATTCATCTTTTTTTTCGGTTTTACACAACAGAATTGGATAATTCTCTCAATCCCTAGAGTGATCCCTCCTCTAAGAACACTCCAATGAATGGCGAGAAATATTCCTCCTCCAGATCAAGTAAATTTTTTTGGAAACAGTTCTAAAAAACCCTCAAAAGAGGATAATGAAATTGAAAGAATATTCCATTCTAGCACCTAGTGATTCCTTTGGTGATGTCTAGAGATTTTTGGAACCTGTGTGGACCTCCTCTATAAAGAGTCATAACTTGATTCACAAAATGCAATGACAGTGAAGCAAAGTTCTTTCACCGGATCCATTAACTAAGAAATAATTCAAACAATGTTAATTATTTAAATAATTATATTAATTATAAATTATATTTGATGATTGTACTTTAGGTTCCAACCTGATTACCTTTTCTAATTCCATTTATCAAATTCCACAGATCATGACCTTTATCATTGTGTAGATCATGGACTATTCTTTGATCATGGAAAAAAGAAATGTTGGGCACCGCCCCTTGCATTATTCCACTGCAATCAGAACATACAAGGGGTATTAGAGGGGTAAAATAATTATTTATTATTATTTATATATCATTGGTGATTTATGAATTTTAATTTAGTTTTTTTATTAATGTTTAATCATTATTTTAATCTTCATTTTGAGATCTGATTCTTCCTCTTTCATTTCTCATAGATCCACTAGATAGGATTAATTTTTTGATTATAATAAAATTGAGGAACTCATTCGGAGGGGCCATGGATTCTGTCTAGATACCATAGGAGTACACATCTTGTAACCAGAGTTTCACACCATGTATTTGTGTTCAATACTTTAAGAATTAATTCGACAAATATTTCAAACTGTGTGCAGTGATGAAGCAAGGTTCATTTATTACTCACACCATGTATTGACCGGTCGGGGTGGTTCACGGTCAACCATACTATACCCTGTGTAGCCCATATACATTACATGTAGTCCCTTTGAGTCAAAGGCAAGATGAGTATTTCAATACACCACCCACCTAAATGGTGATTGTGTGATTCAAATATCTCATAGTGTAGATCCCATTGGACACACCGTGTGGTCTAGGTTCCAAGGTGCGATTTACACAATGAGTCCATATGAGTGTACAATAGACAGATGGAGACACACGTATACACTGTGTGGAATTTCTAGACACACCGTTTACTTATAAAAATTAAATAGATTTAAAATCTATTTATTATATTATGTAAACTAATAAACATGTTGTTTTGTGTGTTAATTAATTTGATTGGACCCTCCATATTATGATTTTTAATATTTACATTTATAAATTTTTAATTAATATCTATTTAATGTTAACATATGTATATCATGTATAAATATTAATAAATTCTATACTCTACATTCTATGAAGTGTAACATCTGACCGGAAAATCATGTAATTAATGTAATCATTAATTTGATAGTACATATCATGAATGTACATGATAAACCATGTATGCCTTATGTTACAAGAGTAAAAAATTAATTGAATGTAATATATGTGTGGTAGAATCAGATGGGTATTCAACATGTTTCCTCCAAGGTACAATTTTGTACACAATCAATTTGATATTAATTTATTTAATTTGTTTTAAATTTTTATGGATGGGAATCTCAAGGAAATTTAGATGAGAATTAAGATAAACTAATTGAATAATTAAAGATAATAATTAATTTATTAGAGTGTGATTTCAATTAAATAAGAATGATTAATAATTTAATGGAGTTTTTATTAAATGAATAGTTTATTAATGCATGTGAATGATCATGAGCACAAACCATTCAAATTTATGTGATTGGTTTCATTAAATTTTATTTATTATTAAATTAAGTAGTTTTCATTCGTGTCTCGTCTTCTTTTATTATGTAAGGGAATGTGTGGGCATGGATTATTATATATAAACCCCCATTCTCTTTGAACTATTTTGATTAAAAATCATATTTAAATGATGGATATTCAAGGTTTTTTGAGGTGGTTCATGTTTCTAGTTGATGTGAAACCAATCTAAGGATATAGATAGTTGGACATGAGGAAAGTGGAAACACGAAGCTTAATCGGTTCAAGGTGTTCTTTCCCCAAGGTTAATGGTAAGTTTATCAACTGCTAGATGAACTAACCATTAGTAAATATTATTATTTATCAGTTTATGATTTTATTTAAAAAACATTTCAGGATTATTTCATTTTGAATGTCTTTGTATTGATCGCTTAATTAATTAATTAAGGAGAATGAAATATAAAACTAAAATAAACTGGCTTATGCATAAACATTATATAAGAAATGGTTAGTGAATTATTTAAACCCACTCTATATTAAAAATAATCTGACAAATAAAATAATTCTAATTTAACTCATTAAAGGATAAAATTACTTAATAAAATATTATGCCAGTATATCGTTCAATTACTTCGGT
The DNA here is from genome assembly GCA_963277665.1 of Viscum album. Taxonomy (NCBI): domain Eukaryota; kingdom Viridiplantae; phylum Streptophyta; class Magnoliopsida; order Santalales; family Viscaceae; genus Viscum; species Viscum album. Next base: position 921,783,884 of record OY728137.1, read on the forward strand.
TAAAATCGAACCATAGTGTTAAGATCATGACTAGAAAAATTTGGGGAACTTTCAATTATCAATAAATTATAAATATATGTTTCGTGTTAAATTAACATAGTTCACATAATTGTTTCACTACTATTGCAATACATGGTGTTACTTAGACGAAATGTTTGATGAAATTAATTTAAGGATTTTAGGATTGGGGAGTCCACTCAACAGATTGAGGAACTATGTGCTAATGTAGTTGGAATTTGGAATGCCTACATAAAACCATTCAAGTTGCTAGATTATTCAAATTTTGTGTAATGAGAAGGGGAATATGGTTCCTTTATACATTAATATCTACTAAACAAGATATTTTGAAGACAATAGTGAATTCTATTGGGTTACAATTAAATACTGGGAGACTAATAAATATAATATTTATTTATTTTTCTACATTTTATGGATAATGTACTCAAATTATGATTATATAATTTTGTAGAAACCTCAATAAAATGACATAAAAATATCTGTGTGATCCATACATGATGAGGAAAACATTGTCACTAGCACAAATTTCAAATAATGGAAAAGGTTCTTATATTTCATCCTTCACCATGAAGTGAAATTATATGTGTTGGAAGATTATTTTCCTAAAGAGCCTCGAAATGATGCCAACGATAACGAGATAAAACTCTTTGAGAAATTTCTGAATGATTGTACAAATGTTGAATTTTCCATTCTATCATCAAAGTTAAACGAATTTTTTATTCAACATGAGTATATAGATGTATATATCATGATTTATCACCTTTGGGATCTCTATTAAGAGAAGGGGAGAAAAGAGAGGGATTAGAACTACAATGATTTTTTTTCACAGCTAGGATTGTAGGATTTCCTTCACCTAGGCCATATATAAGAATGATTATTTCCAAAATTGTATGATCAAATATATTAGGGATCCCCAGATGAGTGGTGTAAATATATCATATATTCATCACTTCCCAATGATTTCAATAATTTTATTATTAATTACAATATGAGAACTAATGATATGAGTCTTTCAGAACATCTTAACTTGATACAAAGCGTGGATAAGGACATGGGCATGGAAAACCAAAATTCTTTATTGTGAATAAGAAAAGAAAGTTTTAGGAAAAGAGGTCGAGGACTTATAAACATTCTAAATAGACCAAGCACTATCCTTCTAAGAAGTAGAAGATCCAGATGTAGGTAAAATAAAATGAGAAAAGAAGTTTCTAATTTTGAAATTCATGCCACTGGAAGAGGAATTGCATCCAAAAGAAAGGGAAAGATAAATGTTTATTCATTATTATGTGAAATATTTTAATGAGGTGGATCAGAGAGCTGATAATGATGCAAGTATGGATACTCTGTCCATTGGTGGCTACCACCTCTCATTACCAGCATGAATTATTTTTTTATCAAATATTGTTATTATGTACTGATAGTTACAAAGAACATAATATCAATATTTTACATAGAAACAGATGGGTTTATTTCCATGTTTGGAAATAAAAGTTTTTTCTTTTTTATGGAAAAAATATATTATGATATGAAACATTTACATAATGGTCTTTGTATATTAAATTATGAAAACCTAATTTAGTATATCAATAAGAAATCATGTTCACATCACTCATATATGACCTAGCAGTGGAATTCCTATCATGGTCTTGTACACAAGAATTTTTTTATAAAGATTTTTAAGGACGGATATTTAGAATATTTTTGAGATAAAATTACTTGATATATGTCATGATTATTGACAAGAAAAAATGACCAAACTGCCACTTGGTGGGTTGGGTGAAAGGGACACATAGCTTCTATGAAGGGTAGACACTGACGTGTGTGGACCGTTTCCAATAGAATCTTGATTTCAATATTCTCACATCATAACATTGCCTGATGAATTGAGTAGATATGGATACGTCTCTATAGTGAGGTATAATTCTGATTCTTTTGAGAAATTAAAATAATCCATGAATGATGTATAGAATCAAATTTCTATGAAGATAATGAATCTTTAATAGGATTGAGGTGGGAAATATTTTAACCATGAGATTATCTAATTAATACTAAATTTTGGGATTCAATCTCAACTCACTCCATCATATACAGAATGATGTTATGATGTTTGTGAAAAGAGGAACCATAGCTGTTCTGAAATTGTGGGGTCAATAATGAGTTATATAGATCGTCCATTATCCTCTTAGAACATTTATTATAAACTTCATCTTACACATTGAATTGAGTACCAACTAATGTTTAAAAGGAAATTACCCTCGAGATATGGAGTGTAAAATACACATTTTTTCATGCACAGATTTATGGGATTACAAAGTGTTTTTAATGAACTATTAGTCACAAACCATATCCCTAGGCCATAGAGTGTATCCTTATAGGGTATGCTGATGAAAAAAATGGATATTACATATAAAACCCCTTAGAAAAAAATTGTTTTTCACTAGACAAGACATCTTTCTATAGAGGGATAAAATTATAAAAATGGATAGTGGGAGAATGATTTACTTAAAAAAAATTTATACTCATGATACCCACAAGTTGGTACAATAACAAATTCCATAGGTCCCCATAGATGTTGTATTTCCTTAAACACAAGTATTACATAGGATTATAAGAGAGGTAAGAGAACTACAGAGATATGTAATTCTATTCCGTAAATATGGTGACTCATTATTGTTTGAAATTGATGGAACTATCTTCTATAAATAGTAGTAGATATATTATAAGATGTAAGATGATAATAATCCAGAAAATTATGAAATGGAATCCATGTATTTGAATAAAGTTTGTGTTCTTGTGGATGATCTAATTGATGTAATGCTTATTGGATGAATATGGGTATTCCAGAGATAAATGGACATGGAAGGTAAATTAAATAGCTATAAATAATGGAAAAATAATAATGGGTTAAAACAATATCTTCTTATTGACTATGATGAAACCTTTTCACTAGTTTCTTTGATTAAATCCATTAGAGTTATAATTTCTATGGAATCTTACCATGAATATGAGATTTTGAATATGGATGTCAAAACTAGAAGGGTTTGAGACTATAGGTTATGCTAATAGGATTTGTATGTTGGAGATACCCATATTTGGATTCATGCAAAAATCCAGGTCATGGAACATTATATTCGATAAAGCCAAAAAATAATTTGGTTTTATTAAGAAAAAATGTGAGAAATGTCTTTACAATATGTTTAGTGGGAATGAGGTAGTTAACCCAATATTATATGTTTATTGAATATTACTAATTAGAAATGACATACTAGCATTATAGTATGTTAATAACTGGTTGAACACGTGTTTCTTTATAAAGGACTTAGGTGAAGTTGCCTGTATTCTAGGGATCAAGATAATTCTTAATAGATCAAAGTTGCTTATTGGACTATGTCAATGTAAATTGGTTGAATATATATTAAATAGATTTATTATGGAACAATCCAAGAGGGAATTGGTTCCAGTGTCACATGGTTTACATATTTCTAACAAAATGTGTCCTCAGACACAACAGAATAGTGAGAGAATGAGTAATATCTCCTAGGTATTGGTGATAGGATTAATCATGTATGACATGTTATATAGTAGAGTTGATGTAACCTTTTCATTGATAAGGGTAGGAAGATATCAATGAGATACATGAGAAAAAAATTGGATTATTGTTAAGTCTATCCTTATATATCTGATAAGAAATATTGATATGTTTTTTGTGTGTTGAGTAGACAAGGATCTTGTCAACCGGGGTTATACTGATGTTGATTTTTAGGTGGATTGAAATGGTCTAAAGTCAAAATCAGGATATGTTTTTATCATTAAAGGAAGATCTCTGAGCTGGAAGAGTACAAATCAGCCAGTTATCAATCATTCTACATTGGATTTTGAGTATATATTTTCTTTTTATGTAACCTAAAAATCCATATGGATTAAAATAAATTTTATAGGGGCTTGATTTGGTACCTAAGAATAAAGACCCTATTGCATTGTATTGTGATAATACCATAATGCTGTCTCCTACAAAAGAACCAAGGCCACACCAATGAACAAGGAATATACTTTAGAAGTGCCACTTATTGATGGATTATTATCGATGGATTGAAGATACATTGAGTAGAGTAACCAATAAAGAGAACGCGACACACCCCTTGACTATTGTACTATCTTAGTAGAATCTTGAGTATCATGTGAGAGATAGAATACTGAAGGTTTTATGTAATTGGATCTCGTGTAAGTGGGAGTCAGTTAAAGTAGGTTCCCTAGAACCATTTTTTTATTTTATGAAAAAATTTATTCATTGTTTTGAATATTCTTAAACATCTTATCACGTCGTGATTGTTCTACTCCATGAAATTGTATGTGGTAATTTCCTAAGATTATTTGTCGTAGTAAATGGTCATATAAGTTCCTATCTATGATTAGAACCCGAAAGTTCTATGATAATATTATTTAATATTTGTTATATATCCATATTATATCATTTGAGGGACACAAATGGTAGAGTCTATCAGGGGTGGATACTCAAATGATATTGAGGCACCTTAACATGGTGTACGTCTTTGGTAATATCGAGTGGGATATTACGAGAATGAGAACCAAAATTAGTAAATCGACATTTATATGTGTCATTGGATGTTCCTATATTTAGAGGTGTGCATTGGTCCTTAGAATTTTAAATTATTTTCAATCATTATTATGATTTGTTCACTTCGATGCTCTGAAAATAACCATAATGATAAATTCTCATGGTGAGGTTGGATATGTTGGGTTTGTCTTGAATAACATTGCATTAATGATTAATGAGAGAAACAATTTTTCCCTTTGGTTTATTAAAAAATGATGATATCTTAGGACCTTTGATTAAAACGATACATTCTAAATAAAACTATGTCCATGGTATTCTATAGGCATGTTTGATTTCAAGAAATCCAAAAGGAGACATCAAGGGCATAGGTTGATGGAACCAACATGACACTTTATTGATTATATATATCATGATAAAAGGATTATATAGCTCAGTAGAGATCTATATGGGGAAACATGTGATTTCATAATTTACTTCATTCTCTATGGCTACCGTAGTGGGCTGATAGATTCAAACCATGATGTTTAGCCTCCGTAACCTAATGCCACTAAGAAATAGTCCAATAGGGTCACAAACATAGTGTATCTAAATGTTTGTTAAATTATATATTATTATATATTATTTAACTAGTTGAATATTATTATTCACATTCGTGATTGGATAAATATTCACAATTTTTTTATCGCATATAAATATCTATTTTCAATTTAGGAAATATTATATTTTAATTTCCTAGAAATATTCTTGAATTTGTTTAATTATATAGAGTATTTAAAAACTAGGTGTTAAGAAGGCACATGATTTCAAGGCCTAGGGTACCCAGAATAATTTTTGAACATTTTTTAAATAGTGTGCATACGTGGTTTTGGTAACTCCTAAACCGGTTCATGGATTAAAAAATTTAGGGCACTGTTGGGTCCAGAATGAAGACATTTACTATGGAAGGACCTAATATCAACTGGCGCGGGTCAAGGGTAAATGTTAATTTTTTGGTATTTTAAATAAAAATAAAATAAACTTAAGAATGTTTATTTTATTCAAAATTATATTTCACATAAATTCAATGTAGAGTAAGTTATTTCATTTCATATATAAAATAATGTAATAATAAGGTGACTCTGTGTAAAGACATTATGACTCAACATAACAGAAATTCTAAAACATGATTCCTCAATTTAATGGATTATCAGAGATATGAGATCAATGAAGATAATTTAGTTTTCTACAAAGCGTTGTAGGAAATTCTTTGATGAATAATGAGTGGTGGTGAATGAAAGATCACTAATGACAATGAATTCTCCATTATCATCGAAGGATGTTTCCAATGATAATGGATTGTGGATCGAGGATCTTTGAGAGATGGTAGTGCTAATCTATTATCTATCAGATATCAACCTATTCCTCAAGGTACAAGTTTTATTCTTTCAGTGTGATTTCCCTTTTCCCCCATTATTTTTTCCAAATAAAGAATGTGGATCAACCCAATAACAGGTTGATCAGAGTGTCAGTCATTCTTTCAGAATAAGGATTACCTTAATGAATTAAAAAGGGGTTAGAGCTTTGTGATTCTCCATTAGTTATTTGTGATTAAATGGTTATTAAATCATAGTGATTTTAAATTGGTTCTTGGTGATTCTTATAAATAAATGCATTTGTACGGACCTGAAACCAGTTTCCTAGAGCCAATGGCTTATTGATTACATTATAATACAAATAGTGAATAAGAATCCCAGAGGACCAAATAGTTTAGTTTTATTGGAAGCAAGATACATATATAAGTTCATCATTACAACATGACATGAAGAACAACATAGAAACTCCTTAGATAGTATCCATAACTCCTAGGTTATTTTAGCATGTCATTCATAATAAAATTCTTTTTGCCCTTTGGAAATGAAACATAAGAAATGGGTGAGCTCAAACGCTCAGTAAGGTTAAGCAATACAGTGGGAGATAACATATTCGTTTGACATGGTGAATAATTGAAAACACATGCCTGTAAAAATAAAAATGAACATAATATGGCAAAAATATGAGATTTGTAAATATTTTAATAACATAACATAATCATGGGTATTATACTAGTCAAATAACCAAATGAACCATCAGTACTATATTAATAATGAGGTAATGCGTAATATGGGACATCATAACCATACTGTCACGGCCTCATACCAAGACCATAAATAATCATTTTTTCAAGGCCTTGTACCAACACTGTAGTTTGAATCATGATACATACCGATGCACCGAGGGGTTATAGTGGCCCCATCAAGAATTAATATGTCCAGTGAGTTCCTCAAATGAATGGGGATAAACATAAAAAACAAATACATTCATATTTAAATTAATATTGGAAATGAAAATAACTCTCCCCAAATATTAAGCATAAACACTAACCATTCAGAGTAAATCAGGGAATCGATTTAATATATCACATCCAAATAAAATGTAATAATATACCATTAAGTTAAATATGGTAGCTGGTAAAATTTTATACTAATACCAATAATAATTAATAATCAAAAAGTGTGTATAAATAGTTCAAGATACTCTTATAAAATCATCGAGTAAATATTGAGAGAGGTATTCTTTTACATGGAAAAGAAGAGTTATTTTTGAAAAATATTTTTATAAAACTAGAAATAAAGAAATATAGTATATTAAATATAAAATTAGTGATTTTATAAGGATAATGGTTTCTAAAAATAGATAATAGAGTGCCCTTGAAAATAGGTAAGAATTAGAGAAATTCCCTTGGATCAGGCTTGTATTTCGGAAACAATTTCGAAAGTTCCATTTAAAACATATAACCATCCATAAAATAAGGAAAAATTCTAGTTGGTAAACATATATATAACCCATAAGAATAATTTTTGAGAAGTATATAATAATAGAAAAGAGTTTCATTGAGGTAATGGAAGATAAAAGTAACCCGAATGAAAATAGAAGTTCGGGTGGAAAAACCCTTACCTTAAATCCATACATATTCCACTATTGAACTTAAGAAGCTAGAATATAAAATTATAAATATTAATAATCATATTAAATAACATTTTATAAATCTATTTTTTTATAATTATTATATTTAGTTCATTTATTCCCTTATTGATAAGTTATTATATAGAATTGTTTCATTTTGGAGTGTTCGTTTTCCTTATTTTCATCTGTTCACTTGTTCTTAAGTAATAGAGTTCTTATAAATATCTAGAATTGAATTCGAATATTATTTATGATCATCCATATGTGTTACTGGTTATTTATATAATTTGGTTACATGTAAGGGGAATGAATTTTTATATAGATCTTTATTGAAAGTCGTTTCAGTTAAATTGTGGGTTTTGATTACAACGAACTCATTTTTCTTTAGAACATAATACCATTTGTACAAAAGAATTAAGGAACCTTATATAGTATATATTAAATATATATAATAATCTGGTTTAACCATAATATGAATGATTTCATGACCATAATTGAGAATGATAATGGAGATCAAAATCCCATCATCCTTGAATGTGGTAAATTGACACATCTCAGATGATGTTCTTGCACCTAGTATAAAAGAAGGTAAAAGGGAGAGATGATGATAACATATTCCAATATCCTGAAAAAATTACAATACATATATGGTACTAGATTCTTCACATAATTTGGATAAAGAGGGGTAATAGAAAAATAAAACAAATGAACTTGAAAGGAAAGACCAAGAATTGAAAAGAGGAATTTACCTCTTGAACCAAACTTCCTTGAGAGCCACTTTAAGGGAGAGTTTTTTGTATTTTTATGAGACCAAGGATTGAAGGACGTAAAAGACAAAGTTGGGAGGATATTTGGATAGAATTTAGAGAAAGAAAAATTCTTGATAGGAGTAAAGATACGGGGGAGTGTGAGGGAGTTTTTATAGTAGAGGAGAGAGGGGATTTCTTAATATAAAAAGCATTAATTGATTATTTCCCCACAAGACAAGGAATAGTGAGTCTTAATTGACAAAGAATAGTAATTTTATCATTTGAGTTCGAACCAAGTGAGTTATGTCACTTATGATTTCATGAATAGTGTATTTTATTGATAGATGGTATTTTACCGTATTTCACTATTCATAAAAAATTCATGAATTTTAGAAACATCCAAAAAATTCACTCTAACCATTTTTCAACATTTAGAATCCAAAAATGAAATTCATTTTATGAAAATAATTTTATAAATATCAATAATATAATATTTAATTAAAATAATATTTTTTCTAAAAACCACATTTTTGAAACATTCTTTTACTTATTCTAAAGAATAGGTATATCGTACTTTCAATTGAACATTCTTTATATACTATCTCAAGTAAGGTTACTATTCATTAGGTTATATTAATATTCATAAGGGTATTTATAATTATAATTGTAGGTTAATATTCACAAAAAATTATGTTTCTATTATTAGACTCTAAATAACTTACTGATCGCAACCGTGTATGTCATATATTTGAAATTCATATCACATAAGTGAAAAACATACATTTTAATGGTCACATATTACACAGTAGTTAATTATATTGTGATTTAATTTGATTATGAAATATTTATAAGAATTTAATTTCCATTGGAAAATTTTGGGTTGTTACATTCACCCCCCTTCAAAAATTTCTCCCTCGAAATTTTATTTTACAAACAAGACCGAAAACAGGTGGGGGTACATTTTATAATTACGTTTTACAGTTCCCTTATTACCTCTTCATAATTATGGTTTCACTACAGTTCCATGACCAGATTTGTATTATTTTTTTCCTAGAAATTTGTCTCTATGATCCAAGATTTTCACAGGCTGCTCCTCATAGGAAAGATCATCCTCTAATTACCACCTCATAAGAGATTACATGTGAAGGTTTTGGTATATACTTCCTTCATAAAGATACATGAAAGACATCATGTACATTCGACATGGTTGGTGGATGTGCAGTCGATAGGCCACCGCTCCGAATCGATCAAGGATCTCAGAAGGGCCAATATACCAAGGACATAACTTTCCTTTCTTCTCAAACCTCATGACATCTTCCCCAATAATTGAGTTCAGTAGAGCTACTGGGGGGTGGATCTATATGAGAATCAAATTTCTATATTTCAGCTTTAAAAATAAGGGATTCTACACCATTATCAAAAATTGTAAATTCCTTCTTCTTTCAACAGATCTTCACAACATAATTTGATATCCAATTCATACAAAGAATTATATCATAGTCAACCATTGGTATGATGATAAGGCTAACAACTAAATCACATTTATGTGTCATGAGGGGGACTAATAGACACACCTTTTGATGTAATGATACATCCACATGGGGTTTGGACAGATAGCTCCTTTATTAAATCAAATTAGAAATATCTAATTTTCATGGTAAACTGGGAAGATATAAATGAATGCGATGATCTAGAATAAAAAAAAGTATTGGCTAATTTGGATGAAATGATCAGTGTACCTGCCACCACTTCATTAAGAACTTCAATCTCCATGGTTGTGACTTCATATGCTTGGCCATTCTCACTGGAACTTCGTTGAGGAACATTTCCCTCACACTTTGGACATTCATGTTCATAATTTCCCATCTCCCTGAAATTGAAGCACTGTAAGATCCTGTGTTTTGAACTGGGTAAATTTTTTGAATTTTTCTGAAATTATTTATTGGTTTATCAACAGGTCGTCTTTTTAAACCAAGCTCAAGATTTTTTTTCCAAGAGCTGGAACACATAAAGATAGAATTTTTTCAACCTTTGATAGAAGTTTTGAGGTAAAGGGGAAGTCGCACGAGCATGGCACGTTTTGTATAACCATGCTGCCAAACTGTGCATAGTTCATCTTGGAGGGAGTAGCTTTCGTATGGGTGGTGCACAGTTTGTCTAATCGTGCAGCCAAACCATGTGAGAAGGGTGGATGAGGCAGTAGCTAACATAATGTTAGTACAAGGTTTGTCAAATCGTGTGAACTAACTGTGTGAGAACATAAATAAGATCCTAAAATTGTGGATCTCACTCGTTTTTGCCTTTATATGACTCGTTCTTCCTCCTAAGTGGCCATAACTTGGGATTACTCTTCCTTGAAAGTATAAGAACTTTTCCAATGAATTTTGGAGGCAATCCTAGGGCTTCTCTTGGTGAATCAAACCCAATTTCTTGAGGTAGGAAGATGTTCTTCTTCGTTCGTATTTGGTTTCTTAGATCTACTTAGACCTAAATCTCCTCTTCTCGCAGTTTTTTAGATCTATGCCTGTTATGGATAGATATAAGTATGTGGATTACAAATATGATGAGTTTTGGCCTTGGTCTTGCTAGGAGAAGTGATCTAAGGCGGGTTCCTGAAGAATCAACCCATTTCTCTTGAGGGTTCTTCATTCATTATTGTTTCTGTCAAAACCCAGAGGTTGGGTCCCAAATATTTAACACTTTAGTTAAGAATTATAGTTTATTTAAGTTAATTAGGAATGTGAGTTTCCATCATTATGATATTTGAATGAATGAAACTCATGAAGTTATTAAATAATCCTGCCCACATGAGATAAGTGAGGACTTGAACATATATTGAGCTTAAGCATGTATGGATAATTTAGTTAAAGTGATATGATATGTTGTGTGAGATGGTCACTAAGTATCTTGTATTTGGTCATCATGTTCTGAGATGATTATGGTGTGATTGTAGATTGTTAAAGTCCTGGACGAACCATTGTTTGAATGGACAGGTTCAGACTTGTTAAAGAATTTGGATAATTAAGTGCTGAGTTAATTATTCAGTTGGATTGCTATGAATAATTAAACGTTAATTAATTATTAATTAATGAGATGTTGAATGGTTAATTAAGTGTTGACTTATCTGAAGAGATATTTGTGATATTAATTAATTTCTGAATCAATTAACTGTTTGTTTTTTTGGTGTTAGACCTGGTACTCTACACCATTGATAAATGTATATGTGTGAATGATGAATGGGTTGTGAGAATGGGACTGATGCTCTAAATACTCAAAGGGTGTTAGAGAGGATGTTCTACACCAATGATAGATGTATATGTATGATTGATAAATGGGTTGTGAGATAGAGACTGATGCTCCAAATACTCACGGGGTGCTAGACATGGCGTTTTACATCCAGCTAGCAAGAAAATATTATTTTATGGGTCAGTGATAGATGCTATAAATACCCATGGGTTGTGAGACATGGAAAGATGATCTGAATACTCACAAGGGTTCTAGACATGATTTTCTACACCCATTAATTAACATTGGATTGTGGGTCCAATTTTTCATGCGTGAAATGAGATAATGGTTAATGAAGGCTGTTGTGACATGATGTTTTGTGAATTGATTATGAGAAAGGGTTTTGAATTATTAATGAATTGGGTGAACCACTGTTATTGGATGGACCAGGAGAAAATCACTATTTTATTGGATGATCATAGACATAATATATGAAAGATTTAAATTGAATAACATATGAGGCTTTATCCAAGCCAAATCACATGCTTGGATTTGGTCCTAACTTTGATTACATAGATGGTCTTTAGAGACATCTGTGGTGAGTGACATATACTAGATATGTCAGGCGTAGGCTGAATCTCAATACTTTTATAATAAGATTTGAGTAATTGATAAATGAAAAATGATTATGTATGATTGTTTTGCATGCATGAAAAATGAATAGTGAAGGTTCAGACACCAGTTGAGGGCTGAAGCAGGTACTTGAGTATATAGTTACTTTGTACTGCTTACTTTTTTTTATATATGCCCTCGTGAATTTTAAATTGTTTATTAAATTTATGGATTTGGGGTAGACACCGGTTTTCCCTGCCTACTGAGATTTATATCTCCCACCCTACTCAGGCCGCCATTGCACTCAATACTCGAGTATATTATTTTTGGTTTTTGGACTTTCTTGTTTTCATTTACTTGGGAGTTAGGAGTAGAGGACCATGTGGACGCTCGGGATGCTCGAGGAGATCACCCTTAGGGATTTGAGTCATTATTTATTTATTTCTTCATTGAAATATAAAACATGCTGTTTTGTTCACTGTTTTCTACTTTTGTATTGTTAGCATGTCTTGCATGCATCTGTTGTATAATTTGGCACTGGACACTTTCATAAAATTATTATTATTGGTCTTCCATTTTTTTCCATTTATGAGTTACTGCTTCTAATATTGTTTGTTATCCACACTGATATAACACTTTGAAACTCACACAAGAGGGTATAGTCTCCCCACTAACTATCCTTAGACCCTTGCTACTAGTCAGCAACCTCTGGCATATGGGGAGACGTGATTGAGGTTATGTGGTGACCGGTCCAGCCACTGGTTTAGTGGTGACCCATTTTGGGATGTTAAAAAGTGGTATCAAAGGTTTAGGTTTCATTATTTTCCTTTGTCTTACTATTTTGGGGTCGGTAGACATGAGACTAGGAATGTGTCGGCTCGTGGGATAATAGTCGTGCTTAGGACTGATCACCTCATGTAAGTGAAATGACCAAGTGGCTAGGGATGGGGATTGATGTTTATACTATTAGAGGTTATAGTTGATATGATTTCACCTTGAGTGACTTCTTTGTTTTCCACTGTTTATTGATTTTGAGAATTTTGAAATGAATAATTTTCTGGGCTTGATAAGGCAAGTAAGTTTCATACATGCATCATCTTAGGCACTTAGAGATTCACATGTCATGCATATAACATTCCATGTAGTTGCATTAGTAGGATGCATTCGAATTTAGCCTGTGTTCCTTGGGTGCAATTCCATGTTTGATCTTCTTTAGCATGCCTCTCTAGATACCATTTTACGGTGATAGATTTAACATGCTTGAGTGATTATATTCTGTACTGCATTGGTTATTAGCACGGTTTGTTGTTGTCACATGCTTCATTGTTAGAACTTTTTGTTGTGTTACTGCTTATTATAGAGTGTCAGAGAAGTTTTGATATGTGAATGGGGTGTTAAAGATAAAATTTTATATAAATGTTAATTTTGTTAAATGGGATCCAAAATCCAGCAATACGGTTTATGGATGCCTTTTCGATTGGTAGGTGGTCACCCATATAATTTGGACCGATAGGTTGATCATGTTAATTTCTGAAATGACATTGGCATCGATTAATGAAAGCCAATTTTCAATCCATATAGTGTGCAGGCGCTTCAGGAATTAGGAAATGACGACTCATATTAAATGTGATCACTTGATGCCTTGTGAAATGCTTGTAAATGTGAAAGAAGTATAATGTTGATCTGAAATCAAATGTATAGCTTCTAAAATGAAACTGGACATAGGTAGGTCAGTTGGGGAGTGTTTTTATGGGATAACCCATTTGGGTGTTTAAAATTTTAATACCAGTGCATTTTATATTGGGTTGCTTTATAGAGAACCCAGGTTGGTTAAAATGGGATCCTCATAGGTTACCTTATCTTCTTAAAAGAAATTTATGTAGTTAAATTTCCTGAAAATGATGGGTTTTCAACCAACGTAAATGTTTTAAAAAGGGAGTTTTATGAAACTTGTCTATTTTCCCATGGGGTTTTTTGAAAATGGTACTTTGATGTTTTGATAAAATATTTTGATGATTAAAGATTAAAAGTGATTAAATATAGGAGGATTGGGAATGGAACCTATTGTGGTGTCCACTATTTAAAACCCTCATGTAAAGGGTAGTTCAGACAACTCTTGAGTTTCCTTGGAACGGAAACGGGAGTACTATCTGTAGGTGTTCTTCTCCTTAGTAATGACCTTATGTTCAGATTTTGAGCCTAGTGTCTTGTTTAAAATGACCCGGTTTAGGGTTGACACTTTTTCTTCTAATGGGGACAACCTGCGGTCGGTAGCTCCCTCAGAACTTAAATTCATTGCTAGCGCTATAGATTTTCTCACACTTTTGGTGTTGTTCGATGTCATTTTCCCATGTAGGACTTCTAGTTTCCAATTACACCCTTGTTCGAATGGTTGGTGATGTGTTTCTTGACCTTTTTATGAGCTTGAACATCAAGTAATGCTCTTTTTATCCTTGTTATACGTACCTCGGGCATGGTCGACTGCTTTGTTATTCATTTGACCCTTTATTCTTAGTGATAGATGACTAGTTATAGAATCATCCAACAAAATGGTCACATGAGGAAAATTGACTCCCTAATAAGTCTTTTTAACTGTTGAGTACGGTCTCATGTCAACTTCTTGTAGTGTATCTTGAGCGTTAAAGAATCAGTTTCATTTAAATGCATGGAATGGATTTCGAAAGACCCTGGTGTTTTGATACACTGATCTTGTTGTTAATCTAGCGCGCTGGTGAGTGGATGATATTTCTTTGAGACATCACGAGAAATCCTAAGGTAGGTATTTACACTTTGTTCACAATGAATTTGTTGGCAGGTGATGTTGAAATTTTAGAACAGAGTTGTCTGGTAATGGTTTGACTAATCTTCTTCATGTCCCTGGTTTTATCTTAGTGCGCTCTTTTGGACAAGACGAGCATGACCCTATCTTGACTTCTTTATTGAGACACAAAGATATTGTTCATCTTATTCCACGATACAGTTTAAATGTTGTTGGGCTTGAGGAGTAGTTTTTATCTGGGTAGTAAGTGGGATGCATTGATTCATTGGGTACTTCATTATTCGTGTTTGGGAACGACTATTTTTTTAAATAAAATTGTGAGGGACTGACTTAGAAAATTCACCAGATGTTGGGTAAGGACATCATTATGCTGGAGGATGGTTTTGGAATAATTTTAATGACATGTCATTAGATAAAAGGTGAAATTGGATTTTGGGTCTGTGACATCTTTGAGGGAAGCATGAGAAACTTTTTCTGTTGTTTGATCAAGGTTCGACCTTTTACATTGACGAATTCCTTCTAATGACCTAAGATAAAAGATATGTTTCGATGTATAATCTTTAGAGTAATCTTTTGATCTAGTTAAAAAGGCTTATCCACCAGGTTTTAGAAGGATTAAAGGTGTGTTTGGTGTTGGAAACACAACACCTCTCTTCAAACAAGATTCAATGACCTTGGTAGGTTGGTTTTTTTAGTAGTGGTTCCCAATGACTTCTCGCAGACGAGATGTTTTAAGGTGTGTATAATGTATGATCCCATGTTTTAAACTGGGTTAATATTTCGAATGTTTATAAAATTATTTTTCTGTTTATCAATGGGACGTTATTTTTAAAACAAGATCTGGAATTTTATTCCGAGTGTTGGAACACCTAAAGATGTCATTTTTTTCAAACTCTGATAGAAATATTGAGGTTAAGGGGAAGTCGCACGGGCAGCGCACGGTTTGTCTTACCGTGCAGCCAAACCGTGCGTAGTTGGTCTTCGGGGTAGTAGCTTCTGCATGGGCGGCACACGGTTTGTCTAACTGTGTGGCCAAACCAAGCAAGAAGGGTGGTCGAGGTAGTAGCTAATGCACGGTTAGCACACGGTTTTCCAAAACGTGCTTACTAACCGTGCAGGTACATAAATGAGATCCTTAAATTGTGGATCTCACTTGTTTTTTTCCCTTTACATGGATTTTTTTCCTCTTAAGGGGCTATAACTCGAGATTACTCTTCCTTGAAGGTAGGAGAACCTCTCCAAAGCATTTTGGAGGCAATCTGAAGGCTTCTCTTGGCGAATCAAAGGTGATTTCTTGAGTTAGGTTGATGATATTCTTCATTCTTGCTCGGTTTCATAGATCTACATAGATCTACATATCTTATTCTCACGGTTTCATAGACCTACGCCCGTTATGGGTAGATCTAAGTGTGTGGATGACATGTATGATGTGTTTTGGTCATGGTATAGCTAGGAGAAGTGATCTAAGGCAGGTTCTTGAAGAGCCAACCTATTTCTCATAAGGTTTCTTTGTTCATTGTGGTTTCTGTCAACACCCCGAGGTAGGGTCCCAATTCATTAACTCTTTATTTAAGAATTATATTTTCTTTAAATGAATTAGGAATGTGATTTTCCTTTATTATGATATGTCAAAGAATGACACTCTTGATGTTATTAAATAATTCTGCCCATAAGAGATAAGTGAGGACTTGAACTTATGTTGAGCTTAAGTAAGTTTGGATAATATTGTTAAAGTGATATGATATGTTATGTGAGATGGTCACTAAATATCATTGCTTTGTTTAGCATGTTTTGAGATTTTTATGGTGTGATTGTAGATTGTTAGAGTCCTGAATGAACCATTGTTTGATTGGATGGGTTTAGACTTGTTAATGAATTTGGATAATTAAGTGTTGAGTTAATTATTTAGTTGGATTGATAAGAAAAATTAATTGTTAATTAATAATTAGTTAATGAGACGTTGAATAGTTAATTAAGTTCTGACTCATCGGAAGATAGATTTTTTTTTGTTAATTAATTGTTGAAATAATTAAAGGGTTAGTTTTATGGTGTTAGACCTCGTATTCTACACCAATGATAAATGTTAATGTGTGAATGATGAATGGGTTTTGAGACAGGGACTAATGATCCAAATACCCACAGGGTGTTAGACAAGATGATCTACCCCAATGATATATGTATATATATGATTGATAAATGGGTTGCGAGAGAGAGACTATTGCTCCAAATACTCACGGGGTGCTAGACATGGTGTTCTATATCCATCTTGCAAGAAAATATTCTTTAATAGGTCAGGGGCTGATGCTCTAAATACCTATGGGCTGTGAGACATGGACTGATGCTCCGAATACTCATAAGGGTTCTAGACATAATGTTCTACACCCATTAATTAACATTGGATTGTGGGTCCAATTGTTCATACAAGAAATTAGTTATTGGTTAATGAAGATTGTTGTGACATGATGTTTTGTGAATTGATTATGAGAAAGGGCTTAGATTTATTAATTAATTGGGTGAACCACTATTAGTGGATGGACCTAGGAGCAAATCACTATTTTAGTAGACGGGCTTAGACATAATATATGAAGGATTTAAATTGAATTACTTATGACACATTATCCAAGCCAAAGCACAAGTTTGGATTTAGTCATTTCATTTATTACTTAGATGGTCTTTATAGACATCTGTGTTGAGTGACATATACGGGAGATGTCAGGTGTAGGATGAATCTCAAGACTTTCATAATAAGATTTGAGTAATTGATAAATGAAAAATTATTGTGTATGATTGTTGTGTATGCATGACAAATGAATAGTGTAGGTTTAGACACCATCTGAGGGCTGAAAAAGGTACTTGAGTATATAGTTACATTGTACTTCTTTATTTAATGCACACCTTTACAAGTTTTAAATTATTTATTAAATGTCTGGATTTGGGGTAGACACCAGCGGTCCCAGCCTAGTGATATTTAAATCTCACACCCTACTCAGGCCGCCATTGTACTAGGTACCCAAGTAGATTCTTTTTGGTTGCAAGACTATGTTGTTTGCATTTACATGGGAGTTAGAAGCAGAGCACCGAGCGGAGGCTCGGGATGCTCCAGGAGATTTCACTTGGGGCTTTGAGTCATTATTTATTTATTTCTACATTGGAATGTAAAAAATATTGTTTTGTCCACTATTTTCTACTTTTGTATCTTTATCATGTCCTGCATGCATCAGTTGTATAATTTGGCATTAGCCACTTTCATAAAATGAGTATTATTTGCCTTCTTCTGTTTTTCATTTATGAGTTACTAATTCCGCTTTTGTTTGTTATCCACACTGATATACCTCTATGAAACTTTGACAAGAGGGTATATTCTCACCACAGAATATCCTTAAACCCTATCTGCTAGTCGGCAACCTCTGGAATATGGGGAGACATGCTTGAGGTTATGTGGTGACCGATCCAGCAAATGGTTTAGTGGTGACCCAGGTCAGGACGTTACAAGCACATAATAATTGTAGCTTCTTTTGTCCCTTTATAGTCTTGAGATAGGTGGCCTTTTTTTCTACACATTTAACAAACTCTCATTCCCTTTAGGCAAGTGTCGAGGTGTTTCTTCCAACAATTACTACCTGATGGAAATTCAACTCTTCTCTTTTTCCCCATTTCTTTATTTCCATTCCCATAGTTTTCAGAAGCCCTCTTCTTCTCTTTCTTCCCCTTAAAGTCACAAGACTTATAGAATTCCTTTTTTGTTTTGATAACATATGAAAATATGTCTTCATATGATGAGAAATTCTGGGAGACTAGAGAACTTCAATGGAATTTTTTTATACCATCAATGAATCGATCAATTTTTCTCCTTGGATTATGTACGTAGTCTGTAGCATGCCTTGCAAGCCATTTAATGTTGGATTCATACTTGGAAACATTTTCATCATATTTCTTCCTTAGATTCAATAATTTCCTCTCCATATTTTCTCATTGTTCATGAGGGAAATATTTTTTTATGAATATTTCCTTAAAATCCCTCCATTCTATCTCTTCTATTTCTTCCTCATCCTTTGTGTTTTGAATTAATTACCACCACTGATCTGCATCTCCTGTTAGATGATAAACTGCCCTAAAAACCTTCTCTCTTTCATTACATCCCAAAGAGAGAAATATATTCTCAAGTAAACATATCCACTACTCTGTTAAAAATATGTTTTTTAGTCCCATTGAATTGTGGATGTTGTTATCGAATAAAGAGATATAACATATCTCCTCCAAGTGGTGGATCCAGATGCTCTAAATGAGTATGGTTATTATTCATAACTTGAATAAGTTTTCCCAGTATAGTTATGAGTATCTCAGCACCAGTCACATCACCAAATCCCACATCATTATCCTGCATCAGAGGGAAATCCCTTTAGGGGACACGTGAGTTTGTGTGGTTTCCATTACATACACTAGGCTCCATCTCTAGATAATTTAATACACTAGATTCGTTTATGAATCATAATGTATAATCTTAACTAAAAAAATAATTAGAAAAAATTGAAGTCATATGCATGTCTAATCCCATAATAAAAAAATGGTTTCTTTGAGGAAAATTTTACATTTAAATGATTCATAATAGATTGTAAAAAATATGGGAATTATCCTAAGCATATCTTCTAGGAGTGTCGTAACCAAGAGTGCAGAAAGTCCCACTGTCGTGTACCAAGATAACCCAGGTCAAGCACAAAACTCTTTTTCAGTGCTTTCACTCTTAGGTACATTTGTGCTAGAGTCGCCTCTACCTGCTCATATCTAGACATGGATGTATTGATCGAAAGATCCACACAATATATTCCTTACCAAAATACTAAAACGTTCTTGTATGTTTATCCTGAAATACTATCTTAGGGTCTCTTCCCTAATCTACATTTTCGGAATCTAGTTTCTAAAATTTCAACTAAACTTCTTCTGATACCCACTATAATGACCCAACCCCAGTTGACCGAAGCTGGTGCCATATTGATTAAATTAGAATATAAACTACGAATAATCATCTCGAAGGACCGAGTAGTTTAGTATTATTGAAAACAAGGTACATACATAAGTTCATTATTACAAGATAACATGAAAAACAACATAGAAACTCCTAATAAAACTTCCATAACGCCTAGGTTATATCAGCATGTCATTCATAATAAAATTCCTATTGCCCTATGGAAATGAAACATAAGAAAGTGGTGATATCAAATGCTCATTAAGGGTAATAAATACATTGGAAGATAACATAAACATTAGACATGGTGAATAATTTAAAGCACATTCCATTAGAAATAAACATCAACATAATATGGAAGAAATATGAGCTTAGTAAATATTTCTATATCATACAATAATCATGGGTATTCCACTAGTCGAATAACCACATGAAACATCAATACTATATTCATAATGTTGTAATGCATAATTCGGGACAACATAATCATACTGTCAAGGCGTCATGCAAATACAATAAATAATCATTTTGTCAAGGCCTTGTGCAAAGACCGTAGTTTGCCTCATTAGACCTACTGATGCACTAAGGGGCTATAGAAGGACCCCCGACACTTACTATGTACAATTAATTCCTCATATAAATGGGTATAAACATAACAAACATATATATTCATATTTAAATTCATATATTAAATGAAAATAACTCTCCCCAAACATTAAGCATAAACAATAACCATTCGGGGCAAATTGGGGAATGGATTTAAGATAGCACATCCACCTAAATAGTAAAAATAAACCATTAAATTAAATATGGTATATGATTAAATTTCATTCTAATCCCAATAAAACATAATAATCAAAAATAGTGTTGAAATAGATGAAGATACTCCTATAAATGCTTCGAGTAAATATTGAGATAAATACTCTTTTACTTGGAAAAAAAGAGTTCTTTTGAAAAAATATTATTATAAAACTACAAGTGAAGTAAGATAGTATTTTCAAAATAAGTTTTTTTATTTAATTAAGATAATATTTTCTTAATAAAGATTATAGGGTGCCCTTGAAAATATGTAAGAATTTGAATAATTCCCTTGGATCAGGCTGGTATTTCAGAAACAATTTCATATGTTCAATTTAAAACGTGTAAAAATCCATAAAATAAGGAATTATTCCCATTATTAAACTTATATATAACCCACACCCACAATTGTTTTTATTAAATAATAATAAAAAAGAGTTTAATTGAGTTAATAGACAATAAAAGTAACAGCAATGAAAATGGATGTGCGGGTGGAAAAACCCTTACTTGAAATCTGTACGTGTTCTTCTCTTGAAACTAAGCTCCTAGAATATGAAATTAAAATTATTAATAATCTAATTAATAACCTATTAGACATGAATTTAGTTCATAATAATTCTATTTAGTTCATTTATTCCCTTATTTATAAGTTATTATATATAATTTTTTCATTTCGAAGTGTTCGTTTTCTTTATTTTCATAATCGGTTCACATGTTCATAAGTAATGAAGATCATGTAAATCTCCAAAATTGAATTCAAATATTATTTATTATCATCCATAGTTGTTATTGGTAATTTATATAATTTGGTTACATGTCATGAGAATGAATTATTATATACATCTTTAATGAAAACTGTTTCAGTTAAATTGTGGGTTTTGATTACAACAAACTCATTTTTATTTATTACTTAATACCATTTGTACAAAAGAATGACAGAACCTTAAATAGGGTTTATAACATATATAATAATATGGTTCAACCATAACAATAATCGTTTCATGACCTGAATTTATAATGATAATATAAATCAAAAACCCATCGTCCTTGAAAGTGGTAAATTGACACATCTTTGATGGTGTTCTTGCTACACGTATAAAAGAATGTAAAAGGGAGAGATGATGATAACTTATTCCAAAATTCTGAAAACATTCCAGTACATATAATGTACTGGAGTCATCACAAAATTTTTAAAAGGATGTGTAAATTAAAAAGAAAACAAATAAACATGAAAGGAAAGACAAATAATTGAAAAGAAGAATTTACTTCTTGAACCAAACATCCTTGAGAGCCTCTTTAAGGAATATTTTTTGGTATTTTTATGAGAAAAAGGATTTCTGGACATGGGAGAAGAGGTTTATTGTATATTTGGACATAATTTGGAGAAGGCACAAGGCTTGAGAGGAGTGAAGAGAAGTGGGTTGAGAGGGGGATTAAAAAGTTGATGAGAGAGGGAATTTGTTAATATAAAATTCACTAATTTATTATTTACACATGAAGAAAAATAATAGTGAGTATTTATTGACTAGTAATAGTAATTTTATCATGTGATTTCGAACCAAGTGGGATTACATCACTTGTGATGTCATGAATAGTGTATTTAACTAATATACGGTATTTTACCATATTTCACTATTCATAAAAATTCCAGTATTTCATAAAAATTCCAAAACCTCAACCCAACCATTTTTCGACAAGTATAATCCAAAAATGAATTCCATTTTTCAAAAATAATTGTGTAAATATGATTAATTTACTATTTAATTAAAATCATTATTTATCCTAAAAACTAAAGTTTTAAAACTTTCTTTTACTTATACCAAAGCATACGTATATCGTACTTTCACAGGAATATGATTTATATACTATCACGGGAATGGTTAAAATTCATTATGTGATATTAATATTCCTATGGGTATGATACAATTCATAAGGGTATGTTACTATTCACCAAAAAATATTTTTTTCTTATTGGACTCCAAATAACTTACTGATCGAAACCGTGTATGTCAGATTTTTGAAATTTGCATCACATAAGTGAAAAACTTATGTTTTAATGGTCACATTTCACTTAGTAGTTAATTATGTTGTGATTTTATGTGATTATGAAATATTTATAAGAAATTAATTTCCATTGAAAAGTATTGGGTCGTTACAACATTTTAGACGACACGAACAAAGTCATAGACCGTTATTTTGGTGTTCTTTGTGATCGCTCTCTCTCTCTCTCCTTATATTCTTCACCGATAGACCCTCATAGTTGCGTCTAAATTTTTCTAGGAGGTTTTGAACATATTTGGACCCTTGGATCGATGATGAAATGTCCTGGAGAATGTAGCAGTAGTGGAGGCAGTGAACATGGGATCGCAATAGTACTTCCAGAACAGAAAACTAACCACCGGAGCAATTCTGGTGGCTCATAGAAAAGCCCACTGATAGACATACCTATGGAAACTACTATGGGGAAACAAATAAGTCCATTGGCACATAGCCGACAATAGGCTGCAGTAGAAGGCTGTGTCACACAGCTGGGGTTTGCGGTATAGCTGACCCAGAGAGAAGGACTTGTGGCTACAGTCGTGAGTGGGTGGTGGAACGCGGAACTGGCTGTGTACGATAGGTTGAATTGATTTTCACCATGTAGACCGAGATGAATGGGCCAGTTGCTTCTAACACAGTGTGCCAACATGGGTCGGGCTAGGTCCTAAATGATCACATTTTTTCAAAAAGACTCCTAACTTCAAAACCATACATCTGATTGAAAAGACGTTTGCACTATTGGGACCCTGGTGATGAGGAGGGCCTTTTGATACACTTTAATTCAGTTTTCTTGGAATTTTACATAAAAACTCTATCGCGAGATGTAGGTTCCCCTGGAACAAGCATGCAACAATTGGGTTTATGTGTATGAGAAAGTTTAAGTGACTCAGTATCTCTAAGTGACTTCAGGGGTCTATGTAAATCATTAGGTATAATTGATGTAGTGGGTCTAAGTGAATTAGTGGGTTTATGTGACTTAGCTTGTCTATGTGACTCAGTTAGTCTAAGGGACTCAGCAGTTCTGAGTGACTCAAGTGGTCTTAGTGACTCAGTAAGTCCTAGTGACTCAATAATACTGTGTGTTCTATGATTACATTTGATAGTCTTGATTTTCATACTTAATACTTATACTTGTGTGAGAGTACTACATTTCATGTGTACTTTCCTTATTGGTGCATTTAGTGTACTTGGTGTACTTACCTTAGTGGTGTACATCGTGACTGTACATGTTTTACTTTCCTTAGTGGGGTACATAGTGACTATACAAGGTGTACTTATCATAGTGGATTATATATGTATGGTATTTGGTGTACTACCTTAGTGGTGTACGTAGCATACATGTGTGTACCTTCTGTAGGTATTATACCTGGTGTTCTTACCTTTGTGGCGCACTTAGTGACCGTACATGGTGTACTTATTGTAGTGGTGTACTTAGTGACTGTACTTGGTGCACTTTCCATAGTGGTTTACTTTGTGACCATATATGGTTTACTACTTTAATGGTGTACTTATAGTACTTGTGTGTACCTTCTATAGGGACCGTACAAAGTGTACTAACAATTGTGGTGAACTTTAGATTCTTTTCTGTACCTTCTATAGTGACCATATGTGGTGTACTTACATTAGTGGTTTACTTAGTGACCGTACATGGTGTAATTACCATAGTGGTGTACTTAGTCACCGTACATGGTGTACCAACATAGTGGTGTAATTAGCGTACTTGTCTATACCTTCCTTAGTGATCGTACATAGTGTAATTACCCTAGTGGATTATGTAGTGACCGTGCATGGCGTACTAATGATAGTGGTGTACTTAGTGACTGTACTTGGTGTACTAACTTAG
Source organism: Viscum album (assembly GCA_963277665.1). Taxonomy (NCBI): domain Eukaryota; kingdom Viridiplantae; phylum Streptophyta; class Magnoliopsida; order Santalales; family Viscaceae; genus Viscum; species Viscum album. The sequence goes on from OY728137.1 coordinate 921,808,469, forward strand.
TGGTGTACTTAACTTCCTTCTGTGAATCATCCTTAGGGACCGAACTCAGTGTACTTACCTTAGTTGTGTACTTAGTGACCGTACTTGGTGTACTTACCTTAGTGGTGTACATACTGACCGTACATGGTGTTCTACCTTAGTGGTGTACTTAGCATACTTGTGTGTACCTTCCTTAGTGACTGTACTTGGTGTACATACCTTAGTGGTGAACTCTGCATACTTGGTCTGTACCTTCCTTTGTGACCATACTTGGTGTACCTAACTTAGTGGCATACATTTCATACATTGTGTGTACATCCATTGGTTTTTGTACTTTTTTTACAATCCTTAGTGATTGCACATCATTTGACCATTCCATAGAGAATATACATAGTTTGTAATATTCTTTTATTGCCCTTTTTGTTTGGGATCCTTACTAAATATTGTTTTACTCACTCCTACATGGGCTTTGCCTGCACATGTCTCATCTTGTACATAATATTGATAACTTTGACGAAGTACTAGGTTCTTTGAGGCCTAGTGGTTCTTGGAGGGAGACCTGACATATGAGGTGCACTTCAGCAACTTCTGATAGCTTATGTACCTACCCTTCTAGTACTATATTAGGTAGATGTATTCTAGGTTCTTGTATTTTCTTTTGTTGGGAATGTATACTATCCCACTTTAATTTCATTTTACAATGTCTACTCAGTACTTATAGTTTTAACACTTTTTCATCGAGGGGTGTGTGTGTGTGTGTGTATAGGTAATTGGGAAAATTCCTTCGACTTGTGGAATATGCCTACTCAGCGCTATTCAGAAGGCCCTAGCCTATAGGAGGCAGACTTGGGATTGTCATGGCATTGGTCCCAGGGGATGGGTCATGAGAGATTGGTGTCAAAAAAGGTCCATTCTACCTTAAAGACCACGATTTAGTGAATTTTTCTTTTGGAGAAATAGTGTTAAGTGTTTTGAGTTCAACTGTCATTCTAGTGAGCACAGTGTTGGTGAAGTGGCCAACATATTCATACACCAGGACCATGAGTTATTATTATTGACTTAGTGAATCAAAAACCTGGTTTCACACAACATGTAGGAGTTGAATGTGTTCTCATGACCTTATTGAATCAGAGTCAGCTCACACAAGAATACTCTATTGACCATGGTAGATCTTGTTTTACTCCAAGTTGATTCTAGGAAGATAGCCATTCAGGATTCCATTATGTGATCATGAGGATGATCTGCCTAATTGAGAGGCATCATAACTTGGATATGTATATAAGATAACACCTTCGTATGTTGTACCATCTATACCACTACATGTGAATAATCTCATGGTAACTATAGTTCCGACAGATGAGATACACAGGCTGAATGCGCTTCACGAGATTCAGTGATAGAGACAAATCAGGTTCCGAGGTGATCCCAATACATAGATAGGTGCAGACAGACTAAGGTGGTGACCCAAATTTTTAATCTATTCTAGACACCAGTAGTTCATATGTTGATTCTAGTAGCGAACCTTATATGTGGCTCAGTAGGGTAGTCATAAGATTGGTTACCCGATCTTTTGATGAGGGGAATCTTCCCGAGAAAGAGTTTGAGTACCTTTTTATAGAAGAGTAATGCCATTATAAGATAAGGGGTCTCCATGTCCGGGGGCTTCTACAGCTACGACATGATGACATGATGGAATCTGATTATTCATTGAGTCGTGCTGATATTCCCAAGTACTCGATGGATACGATACAATGTCAGCGCTTCAGAGGGAAAGCAATAGCAGATAGATTCGTAGAATAGAGTATGTGGAAGAAGAGGTGGGAAAGCTGTAGGAGGTGGCATACATTTTTTCCTGTTACCACCACTACCCCAGGTTGTCATCAATGGGATCTGAGGCCTGGGGGCATGGTAGGGGACAACTGCATGTCATTGACGAAAATGACCTAGGGGCTCCAGAAATGATTCTTGGTGAAAACCATGTCTGTTCTACTTGAGTTTCCATTTTGATAGACATAAGTTCTAATTATTTCATTCTGGCCACAAACCTTTCTTCAGGTTCAGATATTTTGGTTGGACCGTGGTCTTAATCTTCATGTTTGGAGACTCATACTAGTGGAGAACCAATAATCATGTGCTAGTGCCAATTTTGTGACATGACTCTTAGAGTCAAGAGTTATGATTGAGATCTTTTGGGAGCAGCATTAAGGCCTTATAATGTCATTCATTTAAAGGACTAGTTCTCCCTAGTTCAAAATTATATTGAATATTTTAGGCAAAGTGTGAGGCGGTGCCTACAGTAGTGGAATGAGGTATCTTTCTTAGAGAAAAGGAAACCCATGCAGCACAAGATAGACATAGAAAAAAGAGGGTGCAACTGATTACTAATTAATTAGTTATCCCAACCATCAGTGTAGTGGATGTTATGTGTCCTCAATTCCCAGCAACGGTGTTGTAGTCATAGTGGATCTGGTGGAGGTTGATACATAGGTGTTGGTTAAAGCTCTTCCATGACTATGACTTTGAAATTTTCTATACTCCTGGGAAGGGAAATGTGGTTGAAGATTCTCTGAACATGAGATCTTCTTCTTAGTTACAGAAAGTGGAATTAGAGTAGTTTTCCTTGATATAGGAATCCTTTATTGATGGAGAAAGATTGGATTATCTTTGATAAATGATTAACACCTCAATTGATGGAGACTCAACATGAGAATACAGACTATGAGACCCCACATGCCCAAATGTCTATAGGACATAGGCCTGATGGAAATTCTAAAGGTGGGGTGCTCATCGACCTTTTCTAGGGAGACATCATAGTACTAGGACATCGAGGGTGGATGTTCTAAGGATGTTCCAAACATTCACTTTTTGAACGGCACTTTATACTGATCCATGAGAACTCTTGTGGGGAGGGTTAATGCCTTGCTTTTGGATCAAGATCCCAGTTTCTATGTTTTCCTCCACCTGCTTGAGGTGTGACGTGAGCTAGGGATAGCAGATCCAATAGAGCTATTGTGATATGTGGGGCAGGGAGTCCCAGTTCTTCTTGGTTGTAGTGGATGATTGGAATAGTGAGATGAATTGGGATATACATGTCGGTGTTGGGGAGGACACTGGAAATGACAGAACGGGTTGAAGCTGGGCTTGTCCGTTGATATGAAAGCTGAGTGCTTGTTTGAATTAGATCTTCATATTTCAACTCATCAAGCCGGATCACCTCCAATATAGACGGGATAAGAGTTATATATAATGCTTGGGATGCCTCAATGTGCATGATATATTTTGACTACATGAAATTCCATCGATGTTAGTTTTTGATCATGATGCTTGTTTTTCAACCTAGTTGTGGGGATCGAGGATCAAAAGGAGGGGATCTTTAATGGACAACTAATTTCTATTGTGCATGTGTGAAGATGGAATGAGAACCATAGAAGTATAACATGGGAGTGGAAGGCTCAGATTCATAATTAATATTTGCATTTGTTTTTTATCTCTTGTTTTTCCTTTTGGGGATGTAAATATTTAAGGTGTGGAGAATGTAATATACCAGGAATTTACATGTTTTTTTTAGATATATGAATTTGTTAAAAACTATATGTAGAGATGGATTGTGATTCCATGGACTGTGGTTCGCAGAATAATTGTTTAAATTTTTTTAAATAACACATGTGAGCATTTTTTGTAACTCCAAAACTGGTGCTCAGATTAAAAAGATAAGGGCACTATTTCATCCGTAAATTTTTTTTACATAGAATGGACATAGCCTCGACCATCGTAGGATGATGGTAAGTGTTATTTTTTGGGGTCTTTAAAGGAAAATTAAATAAATATGAAAAATTATATTATTCAAAAAATACTACACTACAACGAAACACCATGTCAAATGTTTTATTTCACAAATGAAACGGCGTAATGATGTAGCGAGTCAGGGTAACAACTCAGTGAATTAGCATTACATAAATCAATAAATATGTTTCCTCCATTTAACAGATTAAGAGAGATATGAGATCTAAGAGAATACAGGAGATTTATATGATGTTTTATTTGAAATTCATTGGTGAACAACGAGTGATGGTGAACAAAAAGTCATCAGCAACAAAAAACACCCCTTCCCTTCGATGTATTTCTCCAACGATGACATATTGAAGATTAAGGATTGATGAGTGGTGGCAGTGTATATCTGTTCTTCACCAATGATCATTCCAATCCTCGAGATAGGGGTTTTATTCTTTCTATGCAATTTCCCTTTTCCCATGTTCTTGTTTTCTAAATGAAAAACATAGATCAACCCACTGACTAGTTGATCCATTGGTCAATCATTCTTGTGTGATAGGGATTACCGTACGGGGATTAAAAATGGGTTAGATCTATTTGATTGTACTTTAGTTCTTTAGGATGAAATTGGAAATTAATCATGGTGATTTTAATTTTTTTCATCATGATCCTGCTAATAAGAATGCTTTAGGAATGACATGAACAAAGGCTTGGACCATTATTTGGGTGTTCTTTTTGATCTCCCCCTCCCACCTTTATTTCATTACTAATCGACCCATGGGATTGCGTCAAAAACCTTCCAGGAGTTTCTAATGATGGTCAGAACAACTAGATCAATAAAGAAATAGTTTGGAGTGCTTGGTAGTGGAGGCAGTGACCAATAAATTGCAACTGTATTTTTGGATTAGAAAATGGACCTCCTGAGTGTGTCTGGTGGCCCACATGAGATCCTGCAAATGCGTTGTCCATAGAAGCACATGGCGGTGAACATCCATGTGGATGTTTCCTATAGAAGGCTAGCTGCGTGCTTTGGGGGATGCGGCATGAGTTTATGTCATGCAGCTGTGGTCCACGGTCCCGTTGTACCGTGTATGAGGACCCACAGTTATAGCCAAGGGTGGGAGGTGGGGCCTGATGCTAAATGTGACTAGTGGACTGAACCAATCAGTATGTTGTAGACTAGGATGGTGGGGTGGGGTCATGTCAGCCCAGAAGTCTGTGCCAGCACATCGGGTTGGGTTGAGTCGGACTGGGCCCATACCCTACCAGTACTTTTTTAGAAAAAGGTCTGAAACATCCAAACTATACATCCAATTGGTGAGCCATTTGCAGCATTAGGATCCTCGTGAAGAGGCGGTCCTTTTGATATAATCTAAATGGGTTCACTAGTGGAAATAAGAGATTTATATTCGACATAATAACGTCGGTTTTTTAAAAACCGAAGCGAATATTATGTGAGAGAAATTTATGGCGTCCGTTTTTAGTAAAACCGACGCCAAAAACAATTATTCAATGACATTTCGCATCGGTTTTCCGGAAACCGACTCAGGAAATTTTGAAAAAAATGTTTGGTCGTGGGTTTTGAGGAAAACTGACGATGAAAATAAAAAAAAATTTATGTCGGTTTTTCTAAATACCGACGCTGAAACTAAAAAAATGGATTGTCGTTGTCAGTTTTGAGAATAACCGACGACGAATGTTTTTTTTAAAATTTCGGTGTCAGTTTTGGAGAAAGACAAGGCCAAAAGTCTTTTAAAATTATTTGGGGTCTGAAACCCCCATTTTGTTCGATTGTCAAAATCAAGTTCCGCAATGGCGCTTTGGACGCTCGACGACCTTCGAAGCCCATTTGTGATCTTCGAAGGCCATTGTTGAAGGTTTTGTGCTGTTTTCACGATTTCAGGTATGCGTTCTTCCTTTTTATCTCTTGTTTCATCTTCGATTGTTTATTTCTTCTTCCAAAACCCTATTTTACATGATTTTCAAAATTGGTTCGATTTTAGTTGTTGTTTATCCTTATTTTTGGTTTGTATTATCATTTTTGGTATATATTTTATAGTTTTTGTTTTTCGAAGTCATTATACTGAGCACAGTTTGGATAGAACATCTCAATTTGGGTTTATATTCAAATTTTGTAAGCTTTTTTTTAATTTTGTAGATAAATAATTTATCATTCAATTTTGTTATTGATGTTATTTAATTTCTAGTTTATATTTTGTTTTTCAATGAGTTTGTACATGTTTAAATATTTTTTAAACAAACATTCTTAAATATCCTGTCAACAAATTGTATTTTTTACATTGACTCCAATCAAATTTCACCCAATACACGTATTTCATCCTTTAAATTAATGTACTCTTAAATATTTTTGACACGTGCGACATCAAAATATTGCAACTATGTAAAATGAACTAATAAATTTTAAAATAATGATATTATAATTAAATTATAATATCAATATAACACACATGTATATAATATGAAAATAAACTGTTTACTCTATTTGTAAATGTGTTTCATATCTAATGTCTTTTATCTGATTATCAATAGTTTTTATTAAATATGTTTTCACTTACAGTTTATATGATAGATATTTAAATGTTTTTATTTTTTAATATATTCATCAATTATATTGTGATATCATATATTAATGGATCGTAATTGGATTCATTTATGAAGAACCACTAGTGAATATAAAAAATGAGTTGATAATTTTTTGGAATTTGTAAACTGACATCTTAAAAATATTTATTTGATTTTCTGTCCATTTGTGAAGTGTGTAAATATTAGAATGATAAACTCTAGAGAAATCAAGGATCATCTCATTTGATATGGTTTTAGCCTTAATTATACACGTTGGATCTTGCTTGGTGAAAAAACTGAAAATTCAACATCCAATGTTAATGGCGATATTCATAATGAGTCAGAGGATCATATTCAAGATTTATTCATGATTTAGGTGTTGAAACCATCGAAGAAACAAAAACTATTGAATGATTGTATGGAGATTCTAAAAAACCATTATTCCCAGGTTGTAGTAAATATACAGAGTTATCAACACTTTTGAGATTAGTTAACATAAAAGAAAAAAATGGGTCGAGTGATAAAAGTTTCTCCAGTTTACATGAGATTTTGAAAAAGCTACTTCTAGAAGGAAATGGGCTTCCAAATTCCAATTATGAGGTGATGATAATATTATTCCCAATGGGATTGGGGTATAAAAAGATACATACTTTCCCCAATGATTGTGTACTATATAAGAACGCAAATGAACATTTATCAAGTTGTCCTACATGTGGGACATCACGTTATAAGATGGATGAGAAAGTTAACTCAGATTGATTCTCAGGTCATGTCATATAACGTCCCGAGAAATCAATTTTTTTACTTTCCAATGATAACATCCAATAATTTTTTCATAAAATTATGATAATTCAATTCTGATTTATTTTTAGGTACCAGAATCAAAACTCCAGATAAATCAATTTGGCACCTTCTAATAATTCCTCATTTGAGGCATCTATTTGAAAATTCAATTGATGCTAAAACATTAAGATGGAATTCAGATGAGTGCATATCTAATGGTAAGTTATGTCACCCTGCCGATTCACCACAATATAAGAGTTTTGATAAAACATTTCATGTTTTTTGAAGTGAAGTTAGAAATCTCAAAATGGGATTGTGTACTGAGGAAATGAATCCATATCGGAGCCTTAGTAGCCAACATAGTTAATGGACTTTTTTTCTAGTACTTTAAAACTTGTCCCCAAATCTATATATGAAGAAAAAATATGTTATAATGAAATTGATGATTTCTAGTCCAAAAAAACTGGGAAATGATATCGATGTGCATCTTACACCATTGATTGATGATTTGAAACTCTTATGGGAGAAAGGTGTTAATGTTTTCGATGCATACAAGAAAGTGTATTTTCTTTTGCGTGCTATGATAATGTTTACTATAAAAAACATTCTTGCATATGGAAATTTATCTGGATATAGTGTTAAGCGACATAAAGCATGTCTAATTTGTGAAGAAAAAACTTCATATTATCAATTACAGAATGGAAGAAAGACAGTTTACATGGGACATCGATGATTTTTGTGAATTGATCATCCTTATCGTAGATTAAAAAAAGCATTTAATGGTTTATAAGAATAGAACCTTGCCCCTCGACCATTGTCAGCTGTAGAATATTATAATAGAGTGAAAGATATTGATTCGACATTTGGAAAGAGAAAAGGTTCTGGTTTTAAAAAAAATATCTGGGAGAAGCCGTCTATTTTTTCGAACTACATTATTGGAGATTTTTAGAGATAAAACATAACATTGATGTTATGCATGTTGAGAAAAAAATATGTGACAGTGTGATTGGAACTTTGTTAGAAATAAAATGGAAGACAAAAGACGGATTAATGATAGATTGGACTTGATATTAATGAGAATATGTTTGGAGTTATCTCTCGTTGTGAATGGAATCAAAACATATTTACCTCCAGTTTGACACACGTTAAGCAATATTTAATGGATGAATTTTTTCAGTGTCTTCATGGTATTAAAGTAACTAGTTGTTTTTCTTCAAATGTGAATAATTTTGTGTCATTGAAGGATTGAAAATTAATAGGTATGAAATTTCATGATTTCTTGCATAGAGTTACTCTAACTGAGTAAATGTATTCTTAAATAGTGTACCATGGTTCATGAATGTTGTTATTTATCATGTGATATGTCACATATACTCATTATATAGATGAAATTATATTTAAATGAAATTGGTTTTATTAAAACCTTATGTATAAATTAATATGTTTCATGGGACAAAAGGTACCCTCAACAACTTGTTTGATTCCTCAGTTGTTGTTCATCAAAGAAAAGACTATAAATAGAAATCATGTGATATATAGACCTTTTTGGGGTAGAAATTGAATAAGTGTAATATTGTGGATCTATAATATTTTACCTTATAGCTTCTCATGTAAGGGGATACTAAAGGATTTGGAAGGTCATCCAAGTGATGGGCTGTATAAAACATAGAGATTCCTTGTAACATTTGGGCATGTGGACTAAGGTATGATGAGAGTATTTATGCTTGTATGTGAGTACACTTCTAGGTATGGTTTGGGTTAGGTTTTTTAAAAGTTACTTTGGAGAAAAAATACCTTGTTTGGTTTGGATAAGTGATGGGATTTATGTCCTCCCTCTAAAGTTAGGCTATTATCAAATTTATAATGATGTAAATTAGGTAAAGATGTGATTATGGTGGTGTTTAGGGTTCTTATACCTGATAAATTTCATCCATAGACACTAGTTTTGTGGATGAGTATTAGGATACTATATTGGTTATAAAACTTTGAACTGTCCTTGGGGACCACAGTCGGTCCCCCTATCATATGAAAAAACTAGAGCATGTAATACGAATATGTTGGTATGATTGCGGTGATATTTCTAGGATTTGTGACTGAGAGGGTATCCTAAGATACATATTTCGATTTCTGAAGCATGGTCAACCCACAATTTTATTATTTATGATTTATTCATGGGGAATGAAATAATAAAAATGATATATGTTTCTAATCTATAAGTTTGTACACCCCCATGGGTTTTGATGATCTGAGGTAGAGTTTTAGATGTCGGATGAATATGGCCATTGTGTACTAATGTTATGCTATATTTTTCTTTGTAAGGTTTTACTACCCACATGTGTTTCTAGATGATTTAAGATACATTACTAGTTAGGTAGTGAGAATTCCTCAATGATTCATAATTATGTTATATTAAATTATATGTTTCGCAGATTTTCTAACAGGTTCTGGATAAAGCAACCAATATTTCATTATTGGATAGTCTATTCCATACTGGTGAGATTTATTATTCTAAAAAAGTGTGATTTAGCCCTAAAATTATAGTTAATTGGTTTAATAATTGTAATAGGGTATGCTTCAAGCACCCTAATTTTTTTCCATATTCGAATAAAATCTAGATTTGGGGAAAGTATTTTATGTCAACCCGTATTTTAATTTTTTTTAAATGATGAACAATGGTGTAATTTTATTATTCATTTGTAATATATTTATTATTTTATCACATGAACATGGTACATCCCATAATACTATAATCATCAAAAAATAACAACAAATACATCCCACCATATGTTCCATCATGACTATTTGGATCAAAAAATTTAATGAGAATCAAAATTAAAAAACTAAATTCCATTTTATTCTTTGGATGATAAAAATATCTTCACAAATATTACACTCAATTAAGACCCACAAAATTTTACTCTATTTCTCAAAAAAAAATTAATATCAATAAAAACTCATAATTTTAATAAATTACTCATTATAAAATAAATAATATGATGGAGTTTCAAATTCCACAAACTATTTTCTTATTATACTATGAGAATATATGAATTATCTATAATATCCCTCAGATATAGATTATTATTTCTCATTAAATATTTTATAGGGGAATACATAGGTGTGACTTTGATATTTTAACATTCTCTATTAAATGTGAATTCAAAACCTGAGTAAAAAATATAACTAATAATCAATATGTTGTCTAAAATACCATCAAAATAATGTCCATATATATTTTTATGTTTATTTTCATTTAATTTTTTCTTTTTACTACCTTTAATATTTAATACACCATTATTTATGTCACACTATATTGTATCATATCTACCATTTACATTCTTTAATGTATTCATATAACCAATTATATGATACAATCAAAATTATTTCATAATATAGGTGTTTTTATTCTCTCAAACATTAATGGAAATTTAAACCAAATTTCTATCTCAATAATCAAATATTCCTTCTATGAGAATCCAAGATAACATAATACATTTGATGATACCATATCATTTTATTTAGCATAATACATATATTGAAATTCATTTTTTATGAGGATAACAACTATTTTTTAATTAAATTCAATTTAATATTCATAAAACAATTTTTTCTTGATGTATAAAATACGATATAACTCTTATAATATATAAATTTACTACTTTTATCACAATAAATGATAATTGAATGTAATAAATATATAATAATTCATTAACATAATAAAAATATATCATTACAAATATCCTTTTATAACTTTAAAATTTTCCCCTATTAGATGAATTTTAACCTCACAAATATAGGGCTTACTATGGCTGAGAAATACACAAAACTGACATTTCAACTATAATGATATCATGTTTCTATCATTCCCCCAGAAGTCATCTTTTTTTCAATTACTCCTTGGTTATTTTTATGTTCTTAATGGTTGATAATTTACTTCTGTAATTTTTTCCCTATGTTCCTCATACTTATAAATACTCAAATTGAAATTTCACCATAAAAAGATCATTATTACATATACAATTTTTCTTTTGAGAATTCGTCATTTCCTTAATAAAATTTGTTACTGAATTCTTCATTACATTTTAAACATAATATAAAAATTAAAAAAATGATCATTCTACTTCATAATATTTTTCATGATCACTAAATTTAAATTCTAAGTAAATAATACTATATTGACACAAAATATTTATATATGATTCCTTTAATGAATCCAAATAATTTTGATTGCATGCTCCACATGAAATAATAAACAAAAAATTTAAAATATATTGAAAATTTATGTTGAAATAGTAGGCATTCATAGAGGCAATTGTATTATGAAATATGATAATATATATTAATATGAAGGTTATTTTATAAAAATATACCTCATTCAGTATTATGTAAAATAATCTATCTTTTCTTGTATTTTAATTTCTATTAAATAAATATAAATATTGCAATGTTAATGGATAAAATTGAATACAATATTATATTGATTTATTACATCATCCATTATTAAATTTATATGTAAATTTATAATAAAAACCATATTTATTTAAAAAAATTATTTTCTTATTAAAATCAAGTTTTATAAGATTATTAATTTTATTTAAATGATATAATTAAGGATTTAATAATATTAATAGAAAAAAATATTTGTGGATTTGGAATAACAATATAATTTTAGGAAATTTTTTTTGAATTTTTTTAAAAATAATTATTTTTAGGTTAATTGGTTTATATATTACTTCAAATAATACTAAGACATTTATTCCACTACTATTATAGAATTATAACAAAAAAATAAAAGAAAAACAATTGAAAAATAGTTATATTATTTTTTACATTATAAATATTATAATATTTATTAAACCTCATAACCCTTTTTGGATATTTTAAATCTCAATTATTATTTTTTCAAATATAGATTTCATATATTATATATATTTTTAGGAAAATAAGTATTTAAATTTTTATAAATTGAACCTGAAATAAATTTTTTTATATTTTAGAATCCTTAGTTCCAATTTATCTAATAAGGTTCACATTATTTATGGGTGGTAAATATGTCATTATAATTGAAAATAAAACTAGTTAATATGATGAATTATAATATGGATAAAGTAATAATTAAAAGAGTAAAGGGCTTGAAAAATTTTAAAAGCATGTTTATAATTGAGTGTTTTGGATATTATAGACCTTATCTCACCGTACACTAAATTATTTTCTGTTACTGGATCCCCATAAAATATTGAACAGGTTCCCCCCTAATATTATGTTGACATATTAACAAAAGATATATTCTAACCACATAAAATAATATTCACTCACCACCCATTCTATGAAATCATTAAAATTAGGAATCCACATTAATCCAATACCTTTTTCATTAATCAATATACCTATTTCTCGCTATTGATATTTTTTTCATAGAAGAATATCTTATGCCCTAAATTTTCAAGGGATCTTCAAAAGAAAGATCAATATTTTCAACATGAATAATTGTTTTTACATACCTTCATTCCTTTTTAAATTCCATTTGTAATTACAATATTTATATAACTAATAATTATATCAGTATTTTATATTTACATAATTTTTTATTCTAATTCGATAATCATTAATCACATTTTATATTTTTCCAAAAGTTAATCAAAAACAAACATTCATGTGTTTCTCTAAACTATGGCTCCACATATCTTCATATTTATTTTTTACATATCCACATAAAAAACATGTTATAATAAGGAACATAATAAAAAATTATGATATTCATAAAAAAATTGATGAACACATAATAAATTTTTTTATCCTATCTATAATTCTATATGAAATGAATTCATCATTCATATATATGTGAGGACTACCACCTCCATGGAATTATTTATTTCCATTTTCCATTTAGTCTTTCCTCAACATAACTATTGATTAGAATTTGGCTAGTGGTTAAACAGTATTTTTAGTATATCATTATGGTCTGGTATCAAAATTTCAAGAATAAATTTATCATATGATATATAAATTATCATCATTATTTCAGTATTTAATTGAATGTGTATTAGGAAGAAAATATATTAAACTTGTTATTTTATATTTTCATGTCTATTATTTATTCTAGAAAATTTGGTTAAAATTTGGATATATCACAAAAAAGCACTAAATGTTATCATTATGAAACATTTTAAATTATATTCCCTCTAAATTACCTCATAAACATCCACTAATCATGGTATTTTCCCATTTGGGTCAGTTTGACCACCTATTAGAACTATTCTATGAATTTATATCTGAGATGGTGGTGAGAACAGAATTACTAGAATAATATGATATAAATATTTACATTAGTATTTGAGTATTTTTGTTGTATGGTTATGATCACATTAAAATAAAAAAATTAAGAAAAATCCATTCAAATATTATGAATCACTGAAACATGATTATTTTCTATTTAATATTCTAGGATGAAATATGAAACAGTCATAAAAAAAATTAAAACATTAAATATTATAAAAATTAAACAATTAAAAGTAATTTAATTACACATTAATGTCAAAATAAATAGAAAAATAATTATTGTCCTTAAGCCTCAAAGAAAAAATAAATCATAAATGCGATAAATATAAAATGATGGAAAATAGGTAAAAAGTAACTAATATGTGTGTGTGTGTGAAGTATTTATCATTTTGAAATAGAAATAATTATAGTTATTAAAAAATTTCTTTTTAATGTATTTAAAAATTTTAATTGAAATATTTTTGAGATTCAGTACATCTGTAAGGAAAATGAAGATCACAGAAAGGGTTTTTATGTCAAAATTAATCTATTTGGCAATTGTTTTTATTTATTTACTGAATTTTGATTTATGGTTTGTGTATTAAAAAATATAATATATTAAATAATGAATTAAATTATATTGATACTAATTTAATTACAATTTTAAAACTCACACATTAAATTATTTTCATTTAAATCTTTCTGAATTTGTAATGGTTTTTTTGACTCATATCATTTTCTTAAGTCAATGTTAAAAAACATATATCATAATATTTTGTGATTGAATTATCATAAATTATATTTATTTTAACTTGTATTTCTATCATCTTTTCTATGTGATCAATGTCTCAATCCTGTGTTTTCTTTCATGATGAACTTATTGTTTTCTTATAAATTATTATTATATATTTTAACTATTTTTGGTCCTTATCCATATTTTTACTTCTCGTAGATTTTCACTTATACCTTGTAGAAATTGAAATTATTTTTATATGAAAAGATACATATATTCCCCTTTGTAATGTTTTTTTAGTTACTCTTTTCTGATGTCGGTTTTTTGAAAATGGTATTTCAAAATGAATCGAAGTTTTTCTACCCTTTCAAAATCAAATGATTTATATTCTATTCCAAATACATTTATCATGATATTTATTTCACATCAATGATCAATTATTAATTATTTCTTAAAAACATTAATATTTCCATCACAAATAACTCACTCGACCTTTTTAAAACAATTTTATATTCTTTTCAATGCTCCATTATTGATAATTCTTTTTAAATTTTAAAATTTCCAATGTTCTTTCACATTAATTTTTGGAATTTAATTACTTTTTTAGGATGTACTATTAGAAGTCCCATTTTATAATGTTAATTATTTCTCCAATTTTTTCAATTCACCATTTCATAAAATAATTTTCAGGGTGGTAAAAACGTGTTTATTAAAACAAAATATAAATTAACTTTATAAAACAATTATAAAATTTTTGCACCACTTCTCTATTTATACCTACTATCATTATGTACATAAACGTTGTTTCTCATGAATCACCCCGAAAATTTTCTTATGAAATCTATTTTTTATGATATTATGTTTTAGGTATCAACCATTTACATTATTTTGGTAAGAAAAATGATAACATCTAGAATTTTTTTGAAACCCATTTTACCATTCATGTGTTGATTCAGATGTAAATAATGGTAAATGTTTTATTTATTTTTGGTTATCATTATATTATAAATGATTTATGTTTTATGGTACTCATATTTGTGGATGATGATATTCAGTGTCCAATATTTTCATTGAATTCGTTGTTTAGTTATGTATATCTCATGAGAAAACAGTGTTAATAATGAAAAATTTTCTTGTTTTCAACATGAAGAGTTAACATTATTTTTTCACACAATAAAAATGGTGAAATTCTCATGTATTATGAAAATGAAGTGTTGAATTTTTTTGGTCAAAACATGAATGATATTTTTTTCAGAATATTAATATTTCCCATGTTTATGTTCATTCGAAATTTATTTTTTGTGTGTGATAGGTTTCCATGGTTTAGCTCAATTATATATAAATTTCTCTATGTTTTAAAAAATAATATTCTTTTGTTGGTATCCCCAAAGACAATAACCATCTATTACATGTGTTATTCAACAATAATGATTGTTATTAATTACGATATTTTACTAATTTATATTTTAAAGTTTTTTAGTTGGGTCCCCACTGTTGGAATCAAAGGAAGTTTTAGTTATTATTTTAGATAAGTTTAGTTACCATTGGTGTTTCAGATTGAGATCCAACAAAAAATTCATGAAATTATTCTATGTCTACAATTATAAATTAATATATTAACAAAGTACTATGTGTGTAGTTATTTAATAAAAACATCCATGTATTGAGTATAAAATGTGTGTGCAGTTGTGGAGTAGATTAAACATGGGGAAATCACCCTGAAAATGTAGGATTGATCATGGACCTAATCATATCCTGGATACATGATGATTGGAATGAAGAACGGCCACACGACTATACCCTTCAGGGGATAATCTTTTTTTCATCAAATTATATTTACGAACAACTAACATTCATTGAATTATTCATTATTTTAAGGGATTGGATAATTATGTGTAGGATAACTCAACATTAAGTAACATAGGTTAAAATATGATCAATAATTGTTAATAAATAGGAAATATATTCTAATGTGATAATAAGAGTAAATTTAATTAAAGATGAATCCACTTTTTGTTATTGATTATTAAAATTCCCTAATATTGATAATTTTCATCAGTCATTTCAATCCATTAGATTTTAGTAATTGATGGAATTATAAGTGACCCTAGGTGTGAGGAACACTATGAAGATTACCCAAATAACCAACCCCTTAGAATGAGATTAGGTGTGAGAAACATTGTATTTATTCCAAAAAATGATTCAAAATATATAATCAAAACAATTTATGTTTTGGAGGTCAAAAACACACTAAAAAAGATTAATATAGAGTCTCACGATGTTAAGATAATGCAGATGGTGAAAAAAAAATATTCATTTTCCACCATGTCAAAACTATAAGAAGAGACACCCATTACATTGTCTCTAAGGTATAAGAAAATGTTTAATGCATAGAAAGATTTTCCACCGATCTCATGATTGATTAAGAGAGATAACGTTGTTCGAATATAAAGTGGAAGCTATTAATGTCCCAAGTAATAAATCATTCATATTTTAATGGTATAAAGTCAAGGGTTTATGAATTATGAAAAACTATAAGAAAACATAGAAGATCTAGGATAATAGACATTAATTAAATACCTGAAAAAAGTAACAACTATGATATTAATGAGAAGTCGATAATAAAACAGGAAATTTACACTCACCCTCCCCCCCATATTTGGGGGTATCTAAATCTATTATAGCCACACTAGAAATCCTGTGATGTTTTCTATAAACACTAAATAATCACCCAGAATAATACATGATTGATAAATGTTTGTTGTATTAGTATTGTTTCCTAGGTCAATGTTTGTGATAATCTGATTCAAGAATATTTATTATAATTTAGAAGAATTTATTAACATTTCTGAAAATGATTGGTTCTTTACAATTAGTGGAATAATTATTTGAAAATGGATATTTTATTTCTTCTCCACCAATGATATCATTTCACTAAAAGGATAATAATGAATTCCCTTGAGAATTAAATTATATAATATTGGTCCTAATACCAAATTACAATATTCTCTTTTAGAAAATGGTTGAAAAAATGAATGATCATAAAGATAAGATTTTTATATAGAAAATATATTGTTTCTATGTTTGAGTGGATGATACATATTGAGTCTAATGTTTTTAATATGACTTATCGATTCCATTTAATTTTAAAAATAAAAAATTCATTATTAAATTCATAATTACTAACTTTTGATGTTAGAGTATTTTTATTATTTTTTTCTAGAAAACAAATAAATTTACCTTACATAGAATTAATTCAAAATTATTTATTAATATAAAATAACATTTCTAATTATGATTAATGTAATGATCATGAATCCAAGAAACATAGGATTCAATATTATCATATCAGATTTAGGACTATATTTCATTTTTTACAGTAACAATGTCATTATAATTAAACTGATGTAAGAAATAAAAAACATCAAATTTGTACACTTTAAATTATATAATAATTAAATTTTTTAAAGAAATCTATCAGATTGACCATTTTTAAATTATGAATATTTAAATCCGATTTCAATTGTAATGAAACATCACTTAAATATAGATGGTGTAATTGAAAACAATACCAGAAAATACACTACAAAAGATTTTTTGAATTTATAGTTGTCCATGTCATTGCAACAAACAAGAGTAAATATGACCATTGAGAAGGAAATACAAATATTTGGTATTTTCCTAACAATACCAGGTCATTAAAAATATTTCAAGAAAATAAATGATTGATTGTGAGTTATTTTATTATTTTATTGTTGTGTGAGTGCTCTGAATATTATCAAAATCATTAATAGACTATTAGTAGACCTTATAAAAATTTTAGGGTCATTTGTTTGAATAAATCCCTATCAAGGTCATATCCTTTAAATTATTTTCAATTTCATTTTTTGTCTTATCTATGATTACAGTCAAGGGATTATGATGATAGCCAGACCGAGATTTTGATCATCATATTGATTGAGGGATTGTAGGTATAAATATACTCAGCCAATCCGTTTGATCGATGGATATTTGGATTGGAATATAGATCAATGTATATCAATATATTTAGGTCCTTCCTTTCTATGGAGAGATGGAACTTCGTGTATGTATAAGACATGGGAAACTATAGGCCATATATTGTAGTTACCATACGATTATGGTTAAAAGATATCTATTCAATTTTTTAAAATTTGTATATGTCATCATTATATCAATACCAATATTTTACTTATTTCATATATGTATTTATTTTCATTATTCTCATTAAATTTAATTTTTCATGTCATAGATAAGTATGATAATCATAATCTAATTATTATGAATTTCTCTGAATCCTTCCAATTTCGTTTTTAATGATATAATCTTATGTTATTATGATTATTTCAATCTGATATAATCATAAAAATTTTAATTATGAAAAAATTATACTCTTTATGATTTAATTTGTTTACTTTGACAAATAGAAATAATTTTTAATTACAATAATCTAGGAATCAGGCTGAGGTGGACGTCCAGATCTGATTTATTTTATTAAAGAGGTTTGTGAATTTATTTAGTTTAACGTCATTTAAAATTATTTTTTTATAATAAAAATCACCACCTTTTGTAATAATTATATCTAGAATACATTACTTTAATCCCAATCATTATACATTATAGATATCGATACAGAAATTAGTATCATTTCTAAATTCCCATCCACAAATACTTCATTTTATTCTTCTTCTTTACTAATTCAAGTTTGTTTGAATTTTTTTATTTAATTTTTTTTATAAATTTTTGTTACAATAAAATTTACTGTGGAATAGAATGTTTCTCTATTAATATGGATGGTTTAAATATTAGATACAAATATAATCTTAATCCCAATAGACCACTATTGTCTGTTGTAACACAAATTATTAATGGAGAGATAGAATGAAGATATCTGTAATTAATACATGAGTTAATAACTTTTTAATGCTGAGTGGAAACTACCAAATACTTGATAAGGTTGTTAATTCTTTTACAATACAACAGAAACATGAAAATTTTCTTAATTACGTAGTCTGGAATACATTGTCACGCTAAATTAAAATAATTATCTATAGTAAAATATAATAATGTAAATTAGGAAAATATATTTTGAAAATTTTATATGTTACTCACATCATATGTACAATCATTGATGAATATTAGAGAACCATGCTCAGAGGTGAATATCATGCTTTTGAATTATTATATGGATAATCCATTCCCAAAATCAATTAATAGATTTTTATTATCATAAATAGTTTATAATATAATAGAGATAAGGGTTTATAACATGAAATCACTGTGGAAATATTTTGGATATAATCCCCAATGAATTTGAATAAAAATGAACTCTTGTTGATGATATAAGGAAGTGAAAACATCATACCCTTGATGATTTAATTAGCACTCTAATGAAAAATGAGTGTACATTAAAGAGATTTTCTAGGAATACTATGATAAATAATGGTGTCATCTCATTAAATAGTACTACAATTCATACTAATGTATAAACATTTGAAAAAAATGTTAAATTTTACAAAAATAATAAAATTATAGTAAAATCAAAATCAAGTGCTTCAAAAAATTCTAAAAATGAACTATAAAATCTTTCTCAATGATTAACACAATAATTTTTATGGAATACTTTTAGCAACAGTATTTGAAAGGTAACAAGGAACAGAATGACAAGAAATATTCTGAAGTAACTTATTATGAGTATAAGAAATTTGGAAAGATCAAACATGTTTTTCCCAAGATAAGAAGTAATGTAAAAAACTAATGGAATTATGATAGGAATCAGAAAATGTATTATAATAAAAAGAGAAAAAAAATCCTTAATCAAAATGAATCATAGAGTGTGTGTGCATGAGATTCCTCATTTTGAATTTTCTTGATAAAAATAGTTCAGGATAGAATGACATTATTCTTCTTGCTAATGTACCTAAAGAAAATATACATTTTATAAATAAGGTATAAACTATTGAGAACCTTACAAACCTACAATTAAATGAAAATTTTCCTTAATCACATAAACTGAAAAATTTTAATTCTTCATATAATGAATCATTATCTGTAGAGGATAATAGACTTCCTTCTTATGGAAAGGTTTCTCATTTTTCTAAGGTCATTGAAAATTTAATTACATTGTTAGTTAAAACATGATAAAAAATTCAATGATAAATTTTTTAACAAAATAAGCATCAGATCATTCTAAATATCTTGTTATAAAAATATTTGAAAAATACACTATTTTTAATTATTGAAAAAAAAATTATTTCAGAAAAGGATAGTTTAAAAACTAGTTTTTGTAAACACAATTATGAATTGATTTCTAGAGAGAATATGGATTTTTTGTGATGATAAAATTAAAAATTTATTTTTTATTGAAAGGACTTTCAAACTTTACCACATCTATATAAATTTTTGATAATATATAAAAACTAATCAGAACTCGTGGTTCTAGTTTTAGAATGGGTTATACTAATAAAAAATATATTTTTATAAAAATTATTTTTTCCATAGAGTGCACCCTTTTGGACAAAATTTAATACTATTGGTCATTGGATAAATAATTATTCCTTTATTAAATTTTAATCCTTACATTTCTAAAAATCCTTTCTTGAAAAAAAAATGTGGAATCCTAAAATTTTTCATACTAACATTTTTGGAACCAAGAAGGATTGGGGGTAAAATTTATATTATTTTTTTGTTCATAAAAACAATGAAAATACCAAAAAAGAATACTTATTATATGTATAGTGGATGTTCCTAGACAGCTACTAGTAGATATTTTTTTTGAAATGATCACAGACATGAAATGGGGAAAAGTTACTTTTGTATATAATTCCCAAGGAGAGATTACTTGTATAAGTAACATATTATTTTTTTAAATATTTAATTTAAATTCTTTTTTAAAGGTATTTAAAAAACCTTATAATCATATCTAAATTATGTGATGATGGTTATCTTTTGAATTTTATGAATGATAAATGTGTTGTATAAAATTCTATGGATTAATTCAGTCTTTATTCCCATCGACAAGAGAATATATATACTCAAAACATATATTAACTTAATAGCCATGACATACATTTCCTTTTGGAAGTAGAAGATCAATAGTTGTCACACCATACAATGTTATGACATTATAGCTATAGAATCTTATCTAATTTATTACCCACTGGCCCCAATTTCCTAGAACTTGTTCATTATTAATTACAATGGAATTCTCACAAGAAAGTAGAATCCCAGAGGATCGATTAGTGTAGTAGCCTTTGAAAAACTAGTTACTTACAAAAAAATATACATTAACTATTTGACTAAAATAAAATAAGAAATAAACTTTTAAAACGTTCTTATTCCCTTTCATTGTACCTATATGTCATTAATAATGTAAATATTCACATCCTAGGGAAAATGAAACATAAGAATGGGGTGATCTCCGATACTCATTAAGTGTAAATAATTCTATGGAACCTATCATAAATAAGAAAAAACTTTTAATGAAAGATGTATAATAAAAATATTATCCATTTTAACATATACTTGTACATAATATGAAACGAAAAAATAAAATATTTTGATATAAATATGCACATGGATATTCTACTAGTATAATAATCACATTTAATAACTTACCTTATAACGAGGGATTACGTAATGAAGGACATCTTAAACACACCATAAAGGACTCAACCAAGACACCATACATAATTGGGTAAGACATTGTCCAAAATAGAAACATAATTTTCTCATATGACCTTGTTTCGGGTTTTGGTCTCGAAACACCCAACAGCTCTGTATCCAATGATGGATGGACCTTCTTTCCAAAGTCGGGCATTCTTCGGATGGTTTGACCAGTGACCCTTAAGAACTCACATTGGTCGAGAGGATGGGATGTCGGGCTCATCGCACCCTTTGGGGGGGGATTATTGCATGTTTCGAGACTCTCTTATAGATTTAAGACATATTCATATGTTCGTGAATCTTTGGTATATACCCAAACATAGTATCCCTGGATTTAACCCTGGTGGGCAATGGTCAACTGGATGCAGGGGGGTTCGAAATCATTTAGGCCTGAGGTTGACTATCCCTCGTTGGATTAATGACCCCGTAGAGTCGGAACTCATTGACGCAACACTAGGAGTGACGTAGTGAACCGATGTGAAGATAGTCGGATAGACCGGTTGTTGGGATTGAACCTCATGGAGGCTTCTTACATACCCTACCTAGGGTTACGGGTCAAAGTCCACGTAGTTCGAAAGGGGAGCGTCAGAGAACCGACGTGAATGAGGACCCGGAGGTGCGATGGTGATCAGTCTTGAACCTCTTGGAGGCTTCCTACATACCCTACCTAGGAGGCATGGATAAAAGTCCATGTAGTTCACATTGGATTGGGGATTACACTCTAAGGTGGCCCATGGCGATAGATTGGGTCTTACACTCTGAGGAGGCCCATGACGATGGATTGGGGCTTACACTCTGAGGAGGCCCATGGCGATGGACTGGGGCTTACACTCTGAGGAGGCCCATGGAGATGGATTGGGTCTTACACTCTGAGGAGGCCCTATGTGATGGAATGGGGCTTACACTCTAAGGAGGCCCATGGCGATGGATTGGGGCTTACACTATGAGGAGGTCCATGGCGATGGATTGGGGCTTACACTCTAAGGGGGCCCAAGGTGACAGATTGGGGATTACACTTTGAGGAGGCCCATAAGAGGATGATGGATTGGGGCTTACAATCTGAGGAGGCCCATAAGTGGATGTCATGGTCGATGCTTAATCTAATCCCACGTGATTCATGCTCGATGTGAGAAACAAGAGGCAGCAGGGACTAGAGGATTACGTCATGAAAGGTGCATCTGTGAGAAGTTGAGTGGGGCTTTCGCATAAGGGTGGCCCATAAGGTTGGGGATTACTCCGAGATGGATGCCCATGGTGTCTTCCTCATGTTTGGCCATGAGGGTATCCTAACACTTTGGTGGGCTGAGGAATTTACCTATGCGCTGGTGCACAAGCGGGATAACACCAAGGGCATTGGAATCAGTCCGAACAAGGGGAAATGAAAAGTGTGAATTGCATACCCGACATTCGGAACACAATGTGGGTGGCATGGTGATGGAGAATAACTATTGACCATGTTTGATACAAAGCATTCATATCACGTTAGTCTGAAATGGGGATGAACAAATGAGGGTCGACTGCTGACTGTGTTCGAAACACATAACCTATCTCAAAGTGTTGTCCAAAGTCTTCCGGGGTGTTGGCCTAGGACTATATGTGAGACGATGCGGCACAAGGCCAGGACGTTAGGGGGTCCCTTCAGACATGAAAGAGGATGGAAATATGAATGAAGGACATGTAAGGCGTGGGGTGGAGTGATGGAATGTTTGAATGGATTCCAGAACTCTTGAAATTATGCCACTGCAAACATGGTATGAGGCATCTTATGCTTGGAGCATAAGGCATATCTAGCATGGAGCAAGAGGCATCCAATTATTGAATGATAGGGAATGATACAGTTTATAGTCATGTAGAGAGGACTGTTTCCATATAGTTTAACATCATATGGATAGGACGAGGGCCATACAGTTTAACATCTTGTGGTCAGGACCAGGGCCATACAGTTTAACATCATGTAGTCAGGACGACTAGGTAGGACATACCAAGAAATGGTTGGTGTAGGACTTACGCAAGGGAGGACATTTCCGGATGAACCTAGAAAAAGGATCTATGAAATGGGTTTATAGGAGAGTCATGAAGAGTAGCTGGACTCATGAAATGTATATGACGGATGTTGGGGTGGCACAAGGGTGAAATGGAAAATACTGACATCCCGGCCCGAAAGGTTAACGGTGCGACTATCCATTTTTCATGGGGGGCTAGTGACGGTAGCAAAGGGACTGGCCTGGAGGGCCAGGAATGAAGCCTGGCACTGAACACGAGTGGCGGTGCGTGGGCGCATCCCCCACAATATGGACCAATGAGTGCATGGTGTTTTACGCATGGGGCATGCAACATAGGAGCTAGCCGCGAGGAGCTGGCCGCGAGGGACTGGATGTGGTGGAGCTGGCCGCATAGGAGATGGTCATGAAGGAGGCTGTCTGCGAGGGATTTCCATGGAGGTGCTAGCCAAAAGGGCGCAAGCGATGAAGGAGGATATCCGTGAAGGGAGTGGTTCGTGAAGGCTGGTTATCCACGAAGGGTGTCGTCCATGAAGCATGGTCATCCGCAAAGGGTGTTGTCCGTGAAGGATGGTCGTCTACGAAGGGGCTGACAACCGTCCTACTTCACGCCCACGGAGGGGTTTCTGCCTCCATTTCGCGAATGACATTGGTCTGCAGAGGGGTTGGCCGTCCGCAAAGGAGATGGATGCATGCGGTTCCCGGTTTGATATCTCCTCTATGCGGAATAGTGCATCTGCAGATGATATGGGGTCCACGGATGATTGCGGAACATTACCCCCGGGACTGATTTCTCCAGCGATTCCCCATGGGTATTCACCCATCCTTCCTCTCTTCTTTTTGCTTCCCCTAAGTGAATATTTATAGATTCGCGAATATGCAATATTGATGCGCACACAACTCTTTTTTTGATAGCCCATGAAGGAATCCCTCAACTGTGGATGACTCGGTCACCAGATATTTGAGGAGTCGAGGAATGCGGGGTTGCTCCACAACATCACATCAATCCACCTCCATCCCACGAACGTCATCGGTCTGCGGAAGAGGAAGCTCATGGTAGTGGACCAGCCTAACATCTAGAGGTCTTTCTGGTTCGTGCCCGTGTAGGCACTCCGCCCTATCTCATGAACGACAGCGTCCGTGGGAGGGCGGTTCACCAAACTGGCTGTGTACTGTTGCTGGGAGCCGGTACGCGGACCGGTTCTGTCCCTTTTCAAGTCTTTGGATAATTAGATTTCCCCCTTGTGGAATTTTCAGGACCCTACAGACCTACCGATGCATATAGAGTCTATAACAGACCCTTCCTAATAGTTAAAAAATCTAATGCATTCATATTATGAAGGGGTAAAACATAACCAACATAAACATTCATATTATATATATCTTATGAAATGTAAATTCTTAAGCCATAAATTATTAATGATATCAAAATAGAACATCCACAATAAAACATATCATAATACCATCAATACAATATAAATGATTTTATCGTCAAATATTATCTTTAATTAATCTTAAAATTCAATAAAGAATATTGACATTGATGAAATTGATCTTAAAAAACAAATAAAACTCTTTTAGAAATATCCCTTTGTAATTTTAAATCATTTGAAATCCTGTATAATAATAAAATTAAATAGTTACATTGAAAATAACATAATAATATTGTAAGGGAATCTTCCAAATGTTAAGGCTTCATAACGGTAGTTTATAGTTGCTTGGACCATATATGTTTTAAAAAATTCTTTCCTTAATTTCTAGAAAAGGTCATACAATATTGTGTTTAAAAAATGACAAATATATTCCATTAAAAAAGTTTTATAAAAATTCAAACATGGGTTTAAATTAATTTCAATAATATTTTAGTAATATAAATTTTATTTTGAAATACATGTATAACAAACATGGATGTATATTATATATATTTCCTATAAGATACATATGTATAAATAATCTCATATAATAATGAGATTGTGAAATTAATCATTACATTGTACTTTACATTAGTAGAGGGTGTCTTAATATCTTTTATATGGATAAATATTTTTAATACATTTTCTAGGACCGTATACAATTTTATGATATCATATAGGATCCTCTTATCTCATTTTGTTAATAATATTTTAGTATTTCCATTATTTTGGGTGATAACTAGTTTGTTTTCCTCTACATGTTTTGTTAAGTAAGTACTTTATATTATGAATAGGATTAATTATCTTCAAATCCAGAATGACATTATATTCATAAATATTATATTTACTTATGATATTATGTTTAAAATCATTCTTTAATGGTTAATGTGGATAATGAATCTCATCAAGTTGTGGAGACAGTAGGCCATACATATGCATAAGCGATGATATGATTCATTTAATAGTTAAATGATATATAAATGTATGATATATTAATGATAAATAATCATAATAATGTCATATTCATTATTTACTAGTATTATACACATCCAAATAATGTAATGATTAATTAAAAATTACACTAATACATAGAGACAATAAGTCGTACCTACGTACGCATGGTGATATTACTATTCATAGGATAGATAAAATAATTAATATGTTTTTACTATTATTATGATAATATCTCAATATATGGATTAAATTGTATTTATTAATTTGGTATGGATAAATATAGAAAGAGGAAGTAGATGAAGAAAAGAAATTTGAAAGAAGAGATAAAATGATTGCCTCTTCTTCGGGTGTATCATTTTTATTTTCACAACATGTATATTTATGTTGGCATTATTCACAAATGGTGGAATCTATGATAAATTTGGGGAAGTTGGGAGAATAAATATTTTGGTTTTTGCCAAGAAAAATATTTTTGGAGGTGTGAATTAATGATAAGGAGAAGTCCGTGTTTTTATGAGAGGTGAGGGGTACTTTAGGAAAATCAGGAAATAATAATTTTCTAAAAATTTATTTTTGGGTTATAATAACTAAAATTTGATTTATTTCAAGAATAAGTCAAGTATGGGTTAAAATCATTTCAAAAAATAATTTTTGGACAATTTTAGGTCACAAATTTAGCCTTATCTTTTGGATTTATCACTTAGTTAAATATATTAACTCTTACTACGTGTTCATGTATTTTTATACAGTATGGTTAATATAGTTACTATAAAAGCCACAAGAATATAAAGTGGACCATTAATTAAATTTGAAGCACTATATATGTCATTTGGATGGATTTTAGATTTTATAACTACTATATCATTTAATTAAAATAAGGTTTTTAAAAAAACCTCATCTATGTAAATTTTGACACTATTTAGTAATTGATTTTTGTTAAGGTAATAACAATTTGATTCCTTCTAAAAAAGAATTAACTAATAAATATCATGTAAATTTTTTCCAAAAAATTCATGGATGGCATCCAAAATCTCAAAATACATTTATTTTAATATTTATAATGTCATTTATTTAAATTATTCTCTAATAAGGTAATCACAACATAATTGTTGTGTCGTAAATAAATTTATTTATTTAATGTCTAAAAGTTATAAATTAAAGTCCATGATTTAGTAAATCCTTTTATCTTTATAATTTGTATTTATTTTCAAAGAGATCCATTATAAAACCCTACATTAAAATAGTTTTTGTAAAAAGATACATGTTTATATTATATTTCTATTTACTTTAAATTGTTTATTATATCATGTCATTATCACACAATTGTGGCTCCCAAATACCAAATGTGAATTAAAAGTTTTTTCTAGGTCTCATATAACTCATCCAATAGGATTAGAACACGTTTTAGGGCATTTTTTATCATAATAATAATTTTACCTTAATTCACCAAATTTACCCTTTAACCGTTGTAAATAAATATAATTACTATGGATAATATTCTTAATGAACAAAAAAATAGACCTACTTACATAATTTGGGCCTCCGGATTCTAAATATGGAATCCTATTTTAAAAATTCAAAACACATAATATTAAGTAATTAATTTAAAAGAATCTGGGTTGTGAAAATGATAAAAGTGGGTTTTAAATGTAAAACCCATCAAAAGATTGATACGTGTTTATGTCAAATTTCAGTATAAAATTACTCCCAATGAATTAAAATATATTTTATTATAAAAATATATTATATTTATAATTTAAAACTAACATATAAAATAATTTAATAATATAAATAAATTAAATGAAACGTATTTTTGAATTAAAATTCTATATTTTCCCCTAATCATTAATATATAAAGGTTATCAGAAAAACACTAATAATTTATCCAAACTAAAATTTTATGTCCTCATAAAAAAATTAAGAAGTTTATTTTTTTAATTTTAATATAAAAAAGTGTCAATATAAGAGTTAAAATGGGTACGCCAACAAAAGGTGTAAAAAGTGCATTTTTTTTTTGAAAATTGCTTCTTTTATCCAAAAAATTATATTTGATCATTTATAATGTCTGTGAAACACGTATAATGATTATTAAATTATATGGAATATATAAATTCAATAATTTGTTTAATAAAATACATAACATTTAAGTTAACTACTATAATATATATTATATTAAATAATAATATTTTATTAATATTCTATTGTTCGGTAAAGATGGGCCTTGACTGTAATGCTAGAAAAGTCATTTTTGGGTATAGAATAAGATTTAGATGGTGTTTCGTAAAAAGAAAGCCAGAAAAAAAAATAATTTTATTTTTGAAATTCAAATATTATAATTTCTTATTGTGTTACATAATTTGACTAAGAAAATATTTTTTAATGATCAATGAGGACATATATTTTATTCTTCAAAAGAATCTATCCCTTGTCAATATGGTATGCCACATTAGTCATGGTTTATATTTATTAGTGAATTCTCATCTTCAGATTCCTTATAGTTAGTTCCCATTGATTTATTTGGTCCTATTAAATCAATGACTATTAATGGAAATTACTATTTATAATTGTTTGTTAATGATTATACTATATATAAAAGGGTTAAATTCAAGAATATAAATGTGATGTTTTTTGTTATTTTAAAACTTTTGTAGCCAATGATAAATATGAGAAAACCCATTCTTTTATAACTATTCAAAGTGACCATGGTAAAGAATGTTTAAGTTTTGATTTTGATACTTTATATATAAATAATGTTTTTGAACATGAATTTTCAAGCCCTATAACTATGTAGAAAAATTTTGTATTTGAAATGAGAAGTCATATTGTTCATGAAATAATAATAATCATATTTAATAAATAATCAAATGAAAATAA
This sequence comes from Viscum album, assembly GCA_963277665.1. Lineage (NCBI taxonomy): Eukaryota > Viridiplantae > Streptophyta > Magnoliopsida > Santalales > Viscaceae > Viscum > Viscum album. The sequence continues at coordinate 921,837,499 of OY728137.1, forward strand.
TTTTTTGTTGAAGTGGTAAGTATATCCCGCTATACTATAAATCATGTTTTAATTCTACCTTTAATTATTATAACTCCTTAAGAATTATAGATTGGCCAAAAATAAAATGTCTTCTCTTTAGATAATTTTGATGAACTGTATTCATCATTAAGATGAAAGATAATGTAGAGAAATTTTCATTTAAATATTATGAAGGTATATATTTAGTTTATTCCATTACATGTAAGGTATATAGAGTTTTTAACAAAAAACACAGTACTATTGAGGAAACCGTGTAGGTTAAATTTGATGAAACCTAATTTTTTTAAACAAACCCAACCAACATTATCAGATGTGTTTTTTAAAATTGATTCTCATAATTTATTATCAATTATTTTTCTAAGGAAAATATGCATGAAATTATATCAAGATTATTTATATAGGATTATTTTATACCTTATGTTGACAAATAAGTTTTAAAACCCATGATAGTTGTTTCATATGAATCATAATAGTGATAATCTAATTTTTGATGATGGTCTACTAGTTAGGACTAGATGTTACATATGTAATGAAATAGAACCGCTTTTTTCATTCCCAATTTGAACCTAAAAAACATGGTGATCCTTTAGGAGATATGGATTTGATTAAGGATATAAAATATGAGCTAAATGAGTTAGAGTGGTTGAAATACCCATGTAAATATCCATAATTGGAGGAAAATGGGGTTTCAGAAACAAATGTTTTGATGATGGAATAATCATTAGAAATAAAGAATGATTTTTTTGTAAAAGGATAAAACTAACAAGAAGGAATAGAATCTGAATAAATATATACATCGATAGATAGACTAGAATCTATTTGTATTCTATTTGCCTTGGCATCATTATTTAATTTCATAATATTTCAAATCTATGTGAAGTTTGCCTTTCTCAAGAGACTGTTAAGGATGATATTTATGTTGAAAAATACCCTTGTTTTCAAAATAGAAAACATAATGATAAAATTATATACTTTTGAATTCATTAAATGGACATCAAAAAGTCCCTACAACTTGTTATGATTAGTTAACATGATTTTTATTAAAAACAAAATTTGTTATGGGAGCTAAAGATCCTAATCATTTTATTAAAGAATATAATAAAATATTATTATTGTTAAAATATATATTTACAGCATTATATTCTAACCAACTAAAGAATCATTACCATGTTTTTTTGTAGATCTTATGAATTTTGAGTTTGAGATGAGTATAATGGGGAAGTTTACATTTTTTATTGGTTTTAAAAATTCTCAAAAACTATAAAGTACTTATATATATAATTTTAGGTATATCAAATATAATAATTAAAAGTTTTGATATAAAAACACTAAAATTATTAGTACTTCCTTCAGTACCTCAAATACAACTGATCTTGATGAGGCTCATCAACTAGTTAATAAAAAAATTAGACGTATGATAGAATGTTCAATTTGATTAACAACTATTCAATCATAACTAATGTTTTCTATAAGCTTATTTACAAGATATCAAGATAATCCATCGAAAACCCATTAAAAATTAGTAAAACAAAATTTTCATTATATAAAGAGGACTATGGATTTATGAATTTTCTATTCCTCTGTAAATGATTTTGAATTAATAGGTTTTTCAGATGATGAATTTGGTTACTGAAAAAGGATTAAAAAATTACCTTTTTAACTTTTGATTTCCTTTTAGATTCATTAGTATCATGGTATTTTAAGAAACACCACAACTTAGGAATATCAACTAATAAATCTGAATTTGTTATAAATGAAAGTTTCTATGCTCAAGTGTTGTGGATGCAACACACAATCCTAGAAAATGGCATTAGTTTTACTAAAAATAAAATACTATATGATTATAACTATTCCATTTCATTAGTTATGAACTGTTCACATCACTTTTGTTCAAAACACATAGATATTAAACATCACTTTCTTAGGGATCTCAAACGTAAGAATATATCATTATAAAATTTATTATAATGCCAGAAAAACATGTTGAAATTTTCACAAACCCTTAACCTCCGATATATTTGAATACATTAAATAGAATCTTGGAATAAAAAAGATTAATTTATTTTTCATATATAGTTCTGGTTTACCCATATCTTTATATTATATAACTCATCTTCAAATGGGAAGTATATTTGATGGTTGTTTTCAAATTTTCAAATTTTTTTTGAAATTTAAATTTTTCAAAAAAAAATTCATAATGTGTTTATCGGACTCTTGTATCTTTAAAAAATTTTGGAATTATAATTCTTAAAATAATCATCCATATTTAAAACATTTACAAATTTTTCTTCACTCATGTTTTCTAAAAATTAATTGATTTTTGAAAATTTTTCTTTATAATAATTTATATCATATTCAATTTTTATTTCCTAAAAATAATTATAGTTTTCTACTGAAACATATATATTTAGTATTTTATTACAAATATTGTATTCATTATGATATGAAAATTCAAATCTAAAATTGTTTAGAAAATTCATGAAGAACATAGTTTTCATACTGATAAGTGTTTTTAACTATAAATGGTATTCTTCTTTTCTTTTAATTTCTTTTACTATTTCATTACATTCATCATTATTGTTTTTTGTTACAATTTCATTTAGATTTTTTAAAATATATTAATTTCAAATATTTCAAATCATATTATATCTCAATATAATAATTTGTTTAAAAACTTAATAGTTATTTTTATAATCTTCCTGAAATTAATATCAACTCTCAGAATAGAAAAGATTAAATATGAACTGTTTGATTATATCTAGAAGACGAACCGTTATTTAGTTCACCTATATAAAGGAGGTGACTCACATGTCACACATTGGATATTTCAGACTACTTGGGCCATTTTGCTTCGACTATCAAAAGTATCCAGTTTGAATGTTAGAATCCATATTTTCGATCTTCAATAAGATGCCAGCAACTATATATTTTGATGAATGTTACATAATTTGAGAAATGATATTTGAGAAATCATATTATGATATGTATGATTATATTTTAGATAATTTTGTATATTTCCCTGGGTGAGAATTATAATGTGTAGAAAATATGATGAGTTCCATGATTCAGTTATTCTTCAAATCATATGATAAATCTAAAGATCAGTGATGTTTTTCATTAAAGATAGAAAATAAATGATTCGTTACAAAATTTATAGGAATTTTTATTGGGTAAAATATAGAAATGATGTAATTTTTCAAGAAAAATCATCTAATTGTGATGTATTTTTACTTATCATAAAATACCTGATAGACATAGGTATTTTAATTTGTATAAAGTAGAGGATTCTTTGTTATATCATTATGTAATGGTTTGGAATATTCACCACCTACCAACAAATAATCATTTTTTAGATTTATGGATTCAATGTTTCATAATCCCATGAAATTGATATAGTGACATAGTAATGGTCACTAATGTCTTTATTTTGGATTTTCGTATGACTATGAGAATGATAGACGTCAAAAAATATATCTTTCTTACTATCATCTTGTTAATGTTTGGATTCATTGTTTCTGAGATAATCATTTTTCTAAAAATGATAAAAAACCTGATAATTGATGGTATAATGTTATTTAATATTCAAATTACGTGAAAATAAATGAATATTAAAATCCAATTCATCATTAGCGATACTATCAAGAGAATAAAGTTTAGTTTTTATTAAGAGACAAAGTTATTTGTTAATAAATGTGGTGGTACTGCTCGGGAAAAATAATCCTCTCAGAAAAAATAAAAAATCTCTAAAAATTAATAAAATAAATACGGTTAGGATGGGAAAGAACAGAAAATATTAGAAGAAATTTTTGAGCCTCTGAAATATAATAAAAAAATATTTCACTAGATGATGTTATTGAAGAATGGAGAAAGAGAACGGTATGAATGAAAGAAAGGGATCCTAAAATCGAATTAAACCCAAAAGAGGCTCTAGCCATAAGAAATCATGGTTTCAATGTTTTTTAATAACATGAAAAAGAGACAGAAAAATAAAAGTGAAAGAATTGTATATTCATTAATGAGTGGTGTGGAAAAGACCTTTGAAAAAATTGATTTACCTACCTCCCAAACTGATTAAGTACATCTAGATATCAGATTAAAAGTCAAAAAAATAAATAATGCCTATGTAATATATATAACTAAAAAGGGAATGGATATTGATGAATAAAAACAAGCTGGTAAAGCCAATTAAAGGATAAAATCTCGGCTCCATGAGGAATTTTAGAGAATAAATGGAGAAAGAGCCTCCGTAATTGATGTTTGATCTAAATCTAATTATGTTAATCGAGATAAAAATTGAATATGATGAAGATTGTTATGGAATAAGAAGTGATCGATAAGGGATATTAATAAGAGGATAAAACAGAATTAAATGAAGAATAATAAGATGATGAAGAGGAAGAGAATGAAATAGTGGAAGTTGATCCTCATAAAGAAGATGATAAAGAATATGAATTTTTTTTGAGAAGGACGATCTTCCATATTAAATTATTTATTTTATAACTACATAAGAACCTTCAATGGAACTTAGAAATTTTTAAAATCAGAATCATAAAAAAAAATTAAGAAAAATAAAATCCTTCTTAATAGAAAGATATTGAATCCTCATCCAAGAAGAATGAGAAATAGCATACCAGAAAAATAATGTAATAATGATGTTTATGATTAAGATGATGTCATTAATATTACAATGGAATATAGGTTAGAAATGATTTTAAAGATAGGTTTCAATGAATGATTAAAAAATAAGAAGAAAATAAATAGAAGTTAGAACCATCAATCCTCAAATTTCTAATATTGATATAACTAATTCAGTGAATATGATTATAATTCAAGGAGTCCATTATATCGTACATGATTTATAGTGATTTTTATAGTATTTTCCATACATTCTATTATTATAATAAAGGTTTATGTCATTCTTGAAAATAAAATTTAAAAATTGGAATCAAAAAAAGTTTTTACAAATATAGTGATTCAGAATGAGGTTGATGATAAAGTCCTTCAATTATGTTATAATACTAATTTGAAGGAATGAAATAAAAATGTGAAGATTTATCACAATATTTATACTGATGCCAAGATTCAAGATGAAAATATTCATGAAAATATAAACAATATGGATGATTATAAATAATCATTCAAAAAATTACCTAAATTCATGTCAGATTTGGTCACATTTTTGGTGCAGTTCAAGAACGAAACAGATATCCTAACCTAGGATGTCAAAGTGTCACATTGGAATCTGAAATAAATGCAAATGTAATTTATAGGAATGAAAAAATATATGGATTAAATCATCAATGTGAATAATTAGAATGAGTTAATGTATAAAAATAATCAGATCTACGATGAAAAATTATAAATTCAAGAAGAGAAATGTTATTTCTAATAATATATTATAGAAATGATCTCAGAGGATTAAATGGAGTTCAAGATGTTAAAGACAATCCTTAGTTCCTTGTCAATAAAATATTGTAATATTTTTTACAATTGAACTCTTTTGTTTAATTAAATGTTGAGAACTCTTTTTGAATGAATTATCTCTTCATCCAAATACGATTGTTTGAATGTTTTATCCATTCCGATTGGGTAAATATTATTTCATAATTTTTTTCAATTATTTGTTACCTCATCATTTTCTTTCACATAGTTATTTCTCTATACATTTTTGTATTTTAAGACTTTCTCCCATTCAATCATGTTAATAAAAAGGGGTATAATTTTATATAGAGGGTGGTATTTTTTTAGTTAAAAAGGAGAGAAAATATTATCAGGGGAATGTATACAATGTGGGAGAGATACTATTAAGGGGGATATGATCCTTAGGGAGTATATTATATCCTAAAAAGGATTTATTCTTATTAAACATCATATAAAGGTGTGTTATAAACTCAAGGGGAGATAAGGATGATTTTTTAATTTTGAATATGAATTACTTAAAGAAAATTAATAGTATTATTTTCAAATTTATTTTTTATTTAGGTCTTCTAGTATGTGAATTCTTAATAGAGTAGATTCTTTATTTAAAACATTTTCTTATTAATTTTACATCCCTTTTTTTAAATCAATTACTATTTCTTAAATACCTAACTACTATCTTTTTATGTCAAAAGTGTTTTTAAAATTTCTTTTAGTGAACATATACATTTAAAATACTCATAATTTTATCCAAAGTATTCAAGAATATTAACAATAATTTTTCATTATGATTATCATAGTGAGAATGAATATGAAAAACATCTGATACGCTATTATCAGATAAGATTTAAGAACATATTTCAGGTTTTCATACTCACAAAGTCTTTATAATGGGATTGATATAAAAACTATTAAACTTTGGATCAACACTCATAAAATAATATCACAATGATATTCTATTTGGAAATAAATCAGATTGACCATGATTAAATTATGAATATTGAAAAAAACAATTTTTATATGGGAATATATTTTACACTGTGATAGTGTTTTTCAATATGATGTCAGACAATCAGTTACAAAATATTGATGACATGAAAGGAGTCCAAGTTATTGAAAAAAACTCCATGAAATACGACATTTGAGAATAAAATATGGCCATTGGGGATTTTCTTATAAATGCCTAGTTATTCAAAGAGTTTAAAGAATATAATTGACATAATTTCAATGATTTTCGGATTTTTCTACTATGATAAGACTCTAAAAATTATCAAAATCCTAAAGTGATTTTTATTATAATATTTTAATTATTTGGAGATTTATTTATTTTAGTGGAATACATATCTGGGTAGTTTCTTTTAGAACCATTACAAATTTTTCATCATTCAAGGGCTTTTGGGGAAGCAAGACTATGGTGATCCATTAGATCAAGGGTTGTTGGGATAGGCAGACAGATAAAAGATGTTCATCGTATAGAGGACCTTCCTTACTAAGAAATGATATAATTGGTTATATGTATATAACATGTTAAACCGTTGAAACCTTATTTCTAGCTACCTTACTCTAATGGATAAAAGAGATATATTCCCATCTTCATAAATTTTTATAAGTCATTCTTATATTATTACAATTTTTTACTTGTTTCTTACATGTTAATTATTTTGATGTGCTAGTTTCAATTTTTTTATCACAACGTATCTATATTTGATTAAAATTATAAATTAATAAGATCATCTATGTAAATGAAATGTTTACTTTGTAATAATTTAATATGACATTATTACAAATCTTTCACACTGATATAATTTTAACCATTATTATTATGCTCAAAATATAATTTTATGATTGAAATTGTTTTAAATTGATATGTCAAAATCATTTTGGATTACGATACTCATGTAATCCGATTGAGGTAGAAGTCCAAATCTAATTTATTATTATTATTTTTTGAAATATTTTAGTTTAATTTTTTTTTAATTTAATGCTTTTTAAAACAACATTTCACCCCCTCTTGAAATAGATCTATATAGAATAAATTCTTTAAAACCTAATTAGTATACTTCATATAAAGTGATACAACAATAAATCTCTAGGAATTATATCTTGAGACACCATTATGTATTGTTATTATAATTTGATAATTAGAACTATTATGATCAAATTTATTTTGTTGGAGAATTGTACGACTTTGAATTATAATGTATTTTTCCCCTTATTAACTCAAATAAGTTCGATAGATTACTCTATACACAACATATAACTAAAATTAAAATGTGATATTTTTAGACAATTAAATTATGGCCTTTGAATTATTAGGTATAAAGAGAATTAATATAATTATGAAAAAGGATAATATTCATTATCTGAAGAAACATTATTTTATAAAAATTTTCCAAATTCATTATTGTATTTAATTATATATCTTCCCATAAAATATTATTATATATATTAAAATAATTATATTATTGTTAAATTATGATGATATTAAAATATAATAATCATTAATTAATTATTGATTTATCAGTGTTATATAAACATTAAGAATAAAGAAAATTTGTATTTAAAAATAATTTTTACAATAAAAATAATATTTCACTATGATTAATAATTTTATTCTAAATATGTATTCATATATTATTGAACATGAAATTTAGTAAATAAGATCAATTTTAGTATTATGCATTACTATATTATATTGGGATAAATTTTTCATAATGTTCTAAAAAAAATTAGGTTATTTGTATAATATATGGTTTTTACTAATACTACAACATTTCTATCTTTATTTGTACACAAGTGTGACTTAATTATTTAATAAATTGTTTTTATGGAAAATATATATTTTAAAATAAAAATTATATATTTTATAATAATGTTTATTGATTAAAAAATATTATATTTCAAATTGAATTTATAATTCTCTCAATAATTATTTTAATACATTATACATTTATTATAAAAAGATAATTTTTTACCCTTTTATAAATTGAATCATAGAAAATATTTTAAATATATATATTTTGTAGAATAAAATTACATAACAATTTATTTTTTGTTTTTTTACAAAAATGTTAGGTTACATTAGTTAAAAACTAGTTATTATGGTGAAAGATTAAACCTAAAGATCAATAATTCAAAGGATATAGGGCTTGAAACAATTTTAAAAGATATTTTTGATTAAGTGGTTGACATATTATCAACCTTATCTATCCCACCAATAAGTTATAATATTTTGTTTCAGCCACATGATAAGTTTATCATGTGACCCCTTTATATTATGTGGATGTATTAAATAAAATTCCGTTCACACAGCTTATAGAAGGGGCACCTCACCACCCCTTTTAAAAATACCTAAAAATTAGTTTTTCTTCTCAAACAATTCCCTTTTCCATTCCCATATTATTAAATTATAGATTAACATATTTCATCAATCTCTAAGAGATCCTACAAAGAAATATCAAATTTCTCAATATGAGAAATCATTTTTACATTATATTTTTATTTCTATTTTCCTTTCTAATTATAATTTTCAAATACATATATAATTACATCTATAATTTAATATTCATAATTTTATAAATTTATTTAATTAATAGTTAGTTATATTTTTCATATTTTCCGTTAAAACAATTGTGAACGAAATTCATTTGTGTGTTTGTGGGGACTACCACTTCCAAAAAGTTTCAAGTATCATTTTAGTTAAACACATTACATAGATGGTCCTAATAAGGAATTTAATATATAATTATTATATTTATATATTGTTGTAGTTTAATAAAATAATTAACAATAGATCTATTTTCTTATATTCTACAAGAAATGAAATCATAATTGATGGAAGTTATGGTGGTGATCGAGTGGTTAACACACCTCTTAATCTTTCGTGAAACCCATGATCAAATAAAAGTGGAGGATTATTTTGGGGTTACAATATTGGGTATTATACCATCCAAAACTATTTATTTATTTAGGCCTTCAAGAAAAATGTTTTGGCCTACATACCACTAGGCATACGGGTCACCCCAGGCCATCTAGCCATAGAACCATCTAAGGCCATTTGGACACCTCATGAAATATTAAAATTGGATTTTGGTCTAACAATTCAATACATTATATATATTTTAATCCACTAAACACTTATTTTATATTTTGTTACACACAACAATGAGTTTCATCAAAATCTTGAATTAGACACAAGGTTGAGTTGAAAAAAAAAACAATACTATATTATTAATATTATTATTTAATATGAAAATTATCACCCAGTAATTGGAATTTTTGGAAAGGAAAATATTAAAAAACTTATGAAAATATATATTTTACAAATTTGGGTTATCTATATTTTAATTAAAAATAAAATAATTATTCTTTAATGGAAAAATAAATGTTTCTGAAATACTTTTTAATAAAAGACAGTTTCATTATGCTTCAAGGATATAAATTAAAATTAAATTATAAAAATTTATTAAATTTGTTTGAAAAAATAATTATCACTTTTTAAATCATCATATAAAAATTATCTTAGGGATAAATTTTGGGCTTTTTCTGAGAAGTTTCATTTTTTGATGAATAGTGAAAAATATTAAACTGTAACTGAACCTTGTTGTCTATATTATATATAATAATATATTATATTTTTAATATTTTTGAAATTAATACAAGGTAATTTTTATATAAATTAAAACAATTTGTTTCATTGGGATCAAATTCATATTTAATTAAAAAAATAACATTTCAATCATTTGAACATTTTCACATTAAAAACATGATTTCCCATCACATCTGTCAGATTAATTTTAAATTAAAATTTACCACTTAAGTGAATTGGATTTGGAACATTATATTTCATTTTTTGAATCATAATCATTTATAGTTTTTAATAATGTGAAATTATATTTTTTAAAATGGATCGTGAATTTTGTAAAAATTAATTATCATTGTTAACGTAAATGGGCTTACTGGGGGTAAAACTAAAATGTTTAGGGTAGAAATGACATCAAAATTTTTCAAAAAAATAATTTGCAGAGATATTCCTACCATTAAACCTTTACTAATTTATTATTTTTCATTTTTTTACCGTTTTTTAATATGAAATTCATAGGGGAAATCAATTATTTTAAAAAATTATACATGTCTCCTCTCCCATAATTATAAATGGATACCCTCTATCATCTTCACTTAAAAACATTAAACCACTTTTTTAACAAAATAATTCCCAAATAAATTCTAAAAATCATTAAATTAATCCTATATGAATTATTTTGGTCACAAAACCATCCTTGGAATGCTTTAATCCAATCCCATGTCTGATACCCGAAGAAGAGGTAATGTTTTTCAATATGTGTCATTATTTTACTACTTTCTCCACCACCTCCAATTTTTATTAAATGATTATGATATAATTACCAATTCATATTAATTATATCTATATGTTTTAATTACATATATATGACCAAAAACATTCTTCACATCATTCAAATGGGTTAAGAGGTCATCGTTTGTGTTTGTGGTGGTATACCGCCTCACAAAGATGATTCATTTTTTTCACTATTTCAACAAATCAAGGATGGGTATCATGATGGATATAATGTATATATTTGATAATTATAGAATTATTATACCTCAGTAATAATTTTATCATATATACATTATTAATTTACTTTTCATATAATACATGACAACGTCACTCATGTGTTTTGTGGAATACCGCCTTGTAAAGGGATGTGATTCTTCCTTCACTAAAAATTTACATGGAAGGTGATAATGAAAATTTTAATGGTTATATGTGATATAATTGAAATAATTATGATATTTATTAAATAATCATCATTAATTAATAATAATATGTCATATTAAATTTTAAAACATAAAGATGATTACATAATTCGTGTACCTGCAGACTGCCACCTTCACAAAGGGATATGACTCTCTTTCCGTCACCATAACTCCTGGATTATATATATATATATAAATATATTTAAATAAATAATATTGAAATTATGATTTAGTTATCAATATTAAAATTTAACATTTCACTTACATATTTTCCATAATGACCCTTGGAAAATGGAAAACATTAATCTTGTGTACATGAAACATGCCGTCTTCACCACCATAACATACTTCATTTTTCATACCCACAAATCATGATTGTTTTTAAAAGTATAACAGATATATAAAAATGATAATTTTTTCATGATAATTTTTCTTTATATGATCATACTATTTAATATGTGTATGAACTATATTTTTCATGAATAAACTCACATGTAAAAATAAGGATATTAACAGCCAAAACATTGAAAATAATAAAAAATTATTAACAAATGGGTGAAAAGATGTCAAAAAAGACCCATATTAGATATAAAAAATATTAATATTGTTTTTTATAAGTTAATAAAAATTATAAAACCATAAATTACTCAAATAAATAATTTTCAGCCAAAAGGGTGTGTAAAGTAAGGGATTTCTTAACCCGCTTTCAACTGATTAGGTTAAACATATATTTTGTTTATTACATAATGAAAAGATTATGTGTGTAATAAATTTTATTAATATTTTGATGTATTTATTATTTATTATTTAAATTTACATTTTATAAACATAATTTAATATTGTGAAAATTTTACACATCGATGCTATAATCAATTTAAGGGTTTATTTCACAATCTCATTCTAATTGAGATTATTTATTCCTGAATATCTGTTTAATGAAAATAAATAAAAAATTACTAATAAAACCATTTCATTTTCTTATAAACTAGTTATTAATTATATTCTTCATGTAATCATACCATTTTACTCTCAATGGTACTTATAATATTTTACAAAAAAAAATTAATACGTCCTACTTAATTTTTTCTTCACTCAGAAATATGTTTTCATAAAAAACCATTTTCTCTAAAAATGAATTCATAATTTGTTTTACCTATTAAAAATTATATATCAAATTTTTTTACTATTTTTTACTCATTATTTTTTTCAATGGAATCTTATGCCATTTTAATTCTTTTTTTTTGATTTTATCAAAAATGTGAATGGAATCTTCTTATATTATTTGAAACTACAAAATTTACTAACCATTTTACTTTATAAAATTCATGTTATTTTTAAAATTAATTTCATGTATATAATTACCTTCCATCGTGATAGACATTTCCTTTTTATGATAAATTAATTAAATGATATGTTTTTAAAAGTGATTTCAAAGAAATTTATATTCATAATGTTGTTGAAAAGAAAAAGGATATTTTACAAAAGAAAACTTTTAATGAAAATTTTAGGGAATTTATAATCATTGCTGAAAACAACCCTTTATACATACTCAAATGGTTATATATTTTGTTGAGACCATCCTTATTTTCGATGATAATGGTTTATGATCATTTTCTCCAATGATAGTTTTGATATTCAATTACTTGTTTCATTTCAATAGCCATTAAATAACCCTTAGATTATTCAGCTTCCTGTTATCAATAGTAAAACAATTTCCAATCAATATCAAAATTATTTATTAGGGATCTGTTTATTGCATAAACTGTGTATCATTTCTCCATATAGTTTTCTTTGTTGAATGTAATTTTTTTTATCTATTTGAAATATTGATAAAATCGTATTCCTTACTCCATAAGAATATTCAATAAGGAACATTATTTATGAACTAAATTGACAATTTTATTAATGAGGAATGCTTTGATTAGGTGTGCCATGGGATGAGGAAGATATATAAAATGTCCCTTAATGTATTTGTAGTCTCTCGTGATAAACCGACTGTCTCAAAATATTTAAATGGGGTTTACCATTTTTTCAAACCATCTGGTGAAATGTATTGAAGTTAAAAGTATCATAAAACTGGGAAACACAGATTCCAATAAATAATAAATTTTTTCATTCAGTATTCAGTTAATAATATCCAATATATTTTTACTATGAAATTATCTACAGATTACATTTAATATCTATTTTTAATTATATGGTTTGTGTATTCAGTAATTTACTTTTATATATTTATTATTCCTTATCGATTCATGATTTCTAGTTCTTAAAATAGAATGTGTGTTTTTATATTTACATTTCTATATTAACTAATATACATGAGATTTTCAAATTGATATTATCTATTGATGCACTCCCTTCTGTGTTAATTTATTTTATGTAATGTGTGATCAGTTATTACCATACAATATTAATTATACTCATTGATTAAAAAATGATTCTAATATAATGAAAACTTACAATACATTTTACCTCACCCTTCTTTCAATTCCCCAGGATTTCACGATGTTTACTATGTCTGATATGCAAGGATATGCCAAATTGAATAATGTTATCCCTGGGGAAAATATTATATTGAATTTCTGTTATGAAATTTAATATGTAAATCATCTATGTATCTTTTTTAAAAAAATACTAATAAACTATTTTTTTCATGTTGGGTCTGATTCCCTGTAACATATTATCATATATTAAATTAGGAAATTGCTTTAGGGTATTAGGGTATACGTCACATCAATATACCTCTAGAAAACTCCCAAATATTCTTTTCCTCAGGTTATGTCAGGGGAATACATGTTTCCAATTTGTCTTTATTTATTTTTGTACTCAAGAGTTAAAGATATTATTTTAATAAAAATCATTTTTATTTCTCCAATTTGTTCAACCCTCTTTTTCTCATAAAAACATTTTCAGTAAAATGTTTTCAAACATTTTTTTAACATTCATAAACAAATTTATTATATAACATAATACCCATGATTCTATTTTTAATGAAAATTGAGATGAATATTTATGTAATTTTACATCCAATTATTATTTATCTTTTATCAATGATGTAAATTGAATAATTTTTTAAATGTAAATGATATGAATAGTACATTTATCCATCATGAACAAATTTTATATTAATTATTTTAATATAATTCTTCAAGGTTATTTTCAAAATAATTTATTTTGACAAAATATATTTGGATAGGTAAATTTAGTCATCAAATGTTTTAAATTAATTCTGAATCATCCATTATAATTTTACATGGTTATTTTAAAATAAAATGATTTAGAAAATGTTTTATCATCCAAAACATTTTTGTCAATGAAAATAAGAAATATTCCACTTGAAATATAATAACTGATGTTTTAAAATAATTTTCATTTCAATACAAAATCAATTAATATTACTTATTATATAGTGGGTAATAATCCAAAAATATAACTATTATTCTTTGTTTAGATAATTAATGCTTACGATGAAGAGATTTTTATGTAACCTGTTTAATTCCCACATGTTATGATATGATGAAATGATTGATGAAACACGTTTCTCTTTATGGGTTATAATATGATGAATGTGTTATTATATTTTGGAACGCTTATGTATATTTTTCATTATGTGATAGTGGTTACAGTATTACAATGGTTGATGGTTACGTTACATCCAAATATTGGTGGGGCTAATATCTCCCTCGAATTCATTATTTAAAGATAGATTACGAAAGAATAAATTTGTTATGTTGGAGACTGATTATATATTCGTACTTTTTTACATGAACCTGATTACATGTTGATAAATTTATGTGTGAATCTGATTAAATTTTCATAATGTTATGTGTGAACCTGATTATGTGCTCAAGATGTTATGTGTGGACCAACCATTCATGCCCATGATGTTATGTGTGGACCTAGTTTCCTATAAATAATTTTATAAAAGGGTCTTATTTCATTTCTCTAATGTAATGAAGTAACATATTTTTTTATTGATTCATGTTTGTAATATTATTATTTTATTATTATACCATTATTATAGGCAAATTTTATTCTATCATGGATCTTATTCTTTGATTTCCATATGATTTATGACTAATAGACCACTAATCATTATTTCATGACTAAATATTTTGGTCTTTATTATATATGATATGGTTTTAAAATATTATTCTCCTGGTCTCATACCCTTATTCTCATGATATAGTTATATATCCCCCATTTTTACCAATACTAAGTACCTGATCTCATCCTTTATTATGTATCCATTCCCCTAGTTATGAAGATATACTTTATGCAGGGTATGTCTATGATGAGTACTAATGGTGATGTTATTTATGTTATATATTAATCAAAATTACAATAATTAGTATATTTTGTGCTTATTCTTTGATATGTTCAGAGGTCATTATGGCCTTTAAAATATCATCAATAAACCTACAAAAGCATAATTGTAAGGACCTGTGTTTTTTCCGAACTGTAGTCTTGAGCACCAATTTGAATTTTTGTTGTCAAGTGCTTGTAAAGGCATAAAATTGTATCTTTCCCCTATCAGATGACCTGTGATAATTTTTCAGACCACTCTTTTGGTCCTATAATATGGTGTCTGCTCGAAGACAGGAGTTTTTTTGGAAATCTGAGTTGTTCAATTTTTAGCAGAATATTTAATATTTTATAATATTAAATTAAATATTAAGATATTCATGAAGGTTCATTTGGTGATAAATTTTAAATAGAGTGTCAGATTGAGACTATGTCTACAATATTGAGTCTACAATGGGGTGTTTAGCCAAGGCGAGGCATAAAATTGAGTCAGGTGTCATGGCCGACCAGTGCCCCTTAATTCATTCGTTCCTTTTCTTCTTTTCATTCTTTTCATTCATCTTCTTAACTCTTCCTAATTTTACATGGATTTAGTGTTCTATTCCATTTCCATGTCCCGTGGGATTAAATGGGTCTTGAGAGAGAGAGAGAGATGGGGTGAAAGAGATGTACCATTTTGAAGATGTCGACACGCTGAGTCGGTATGCAACATTCTTGGATGTTGAAATCAACCGAAGCATCGACGGTTTCCACCCAAATGTAGGGACGTTTAAAATTTCATCTTAGATCCCCTTTAAACATGTTTTTTATGTTTCTAAATCCTTTTTATTCTTGAGTGTGGCCTCTTATGGTCAGATATGTGGTTTCGGGGGGCGAAAATAGATATTTCAGGTGTTTTAAAGGATCTCTCATTGAAAAACCTAGGTAACACGATGTATGTTCTAAGGGAACACTCCATGTGTAATTATCATTTGGGGATGAAAAATTTTTCATATATACAAGCCATGTACTCTGAGTACATGCCATGTGGTGGTATGCCGCGTGTCTGGTTGTTTGAAAAAAGATCATAGAACGGTGGGTTTTGAATTGAGAGTACACACCGTGTAGTGGCACATGGGTGTTTTCCGGGTGAAAAAGAAATTGGGATGTTGTTTTGTGAATATTACATGTCATGTATAGTAACATACACAACATGTAATTTTACATGGGCAGACCCCAAGTACATTAGAGTACATTCCACATAATTTTTCATGCCTGTTTTTGTCTATGGGTTCTTTAAAACCTTGTATGTTGCACTCCATTGGTCTATTTCATGTGCTGTTAGTGGTAACACAAACCTTACATTGAGGTGAAACTTTTGAGGCCATTTGGATAGATTTTCCCATTTTTCATGATTCTCGATGGAATGAAATGTCTAAAATAATAATAATAATCTTTTAATTATTCTTGTTTGGCAATTATTGAATCAGACATATCATATGCGTCCAATTTCTATTTGACGTGCTATTAGTTGAGTCGTGACCCATTATTTGAAGTGTATGTTTAGAGACTAATTTAAGCTTCGAAAACTGAAATCAGGTGTCGGTCCCACTTGGGATCGTTACAGTGAATAGTTCCTTTTTCACTTGTTGACTGTTTTGGGCGAGTGAGTAGTCCATTCTGAGTGTTTTTTCATGCAAATCACAATTGTGGAATCCTATTGACGTTTAATGTTCATATAAATGGTGTTTTGGGGGTTTAAATATAAATGGAGAGTTTATTCCATAGGTAATGAAGTTAAGATGTAAAATGAGAGGGAGACATGGCCTGGGTGAGAGGTTGGGTGTTAAGACCAACATAGTTAAGACCTTTGATCTGAGATGAGCAATGAGATATCTCATGTAACATGTGATTTTGAGGACATCCCCCATGTGAGATGTGCCTTTCTGGAATATGAGTACATGAGACTAGATGCTTCCATGGATCCCTTGAGGGATGCCTTTGCTTATGTGCTGACCTAGGGAGTCGCTTGTAGGATATCTCTCTTGTTTTCCATTGAGAGGATCCATGTTATAGGATTCCTATACTTTTTTTAATTTGAGGCTCCCATGTATTATTCTTCCCTATAACTTTTCTATGGATCCGGTATAGGATTTCTTCACTCGTTCTTACCAAGAGGATCCCAAGTAAGATTCCACTTTTTGTTTCACTTAAAGGACCTAGCTGGGGACCCTGGTTTGACTGACCCTAATATGCTATGTTGGGTTTGGGTATAGATGGTTTTCGAGTGTCACCTTGAACCCATTCCAAACATTCAATCCCATGGGACTTTGGATGTAGTGTTTGGTTGGGAGTTCAAGCCATCCTCACTCTTTGTTTATATCTGACATGGTTTTTCTGATTAAAAAGTGTTAACCGAAGGTGCATCCTAGTTGTTGTCTGTTGAGCCTGACCCAAAGCATAATTCTTGTTTTTTTGGGATTCCCAGATGCGCCCTCCTTGGATCTGGCTTCTAATCCATGTTATTTTTAATATTTTACAGTTACCTTGAGGTATTACCTGGGACATTTTTGTAGAGCCTGAATATATATATATATATATAGTGATATATATTTTTCAAGATATCCAAAGGTGATTCTTGGTATCCAGCTGTTGAACCTTATGTGATTATTTACCTACTCTGAGATATACATGGATTCATGTTGCAGGAATTCCTTGGATGAAATCATTGAATATATTATATACATAACATGTGTGATACATGGATTACCATTGTATGAATGCCTTGGACTGACTCATTAGGCCGTTTATTTATGTAACCTAAGTGATACATGGATTCCCATTATTGTAATTCCATGGATGATCTTAGTAGACTATTGAATGTAATTAAACCTTGAGTGAGTCATTGATGTAGTTGAGGGATTCCATGAATGGACTCATTGTATTTATATGGTTATACCTTAAGTGATACATGTATCTAGTTACGAGATTCCATGGATGGATTTCGTGGTTAATAACCTATATACCCTAAGTGTTACTTTGAACCAGTTGAGGTATTCCTTGTATCGGCTTAGTGGGTTGATGAATCATATGCCTTGAGTGATATTTGGATTCCCATGTATGAATGACTTGGATGATCTCAATGGATGGATGTTATATGATAGGAATGATTACGATCTTCTAGGATAGTAATAGGACACTGGGGGTGTATCGTGTCTTCTCACCATATTTCAAGATGTTTTCATTGAATATTTTTTTCATAGGACTGAGCGTCGGTATATAGTGTCCTTGTTCAATTACTGGTGGTGAGTACGAGTGAACCCAGGTGTAGAAAGAACATCCCCATGTGGTGACATAGCTTTCTCAAAGATATAATTCCAGCTTTGGCCAATGAAGGTGTATTTTGATGGGATTATGGACCCACATATCAACTTAATGATACACAGCTTTAGTGGAATGTCATCCATCTCAATTACCTTAAACATGATATCTAGGCAATTAGGCTTATAGACCCAAGCATCAACTGCTGATGTGGTTTCTAGTTATTTGATTAACATACTCATGATTATTCATATTTATATATATGTGAATAGTTGTGGTACTATACAAGTGTACATATATATATATATATATATGGACATACATAGTAGAACTTTCCCAGTTGACAGGGATTACAAGCCCTGGGGATGACTGTGGTTTCATGTTTGGTTTACTTCTTTTTGTTGTGTGTTATAGCTAGGTTGAGCACGTTGTTGTTGCATACACATTTAGCATCATGGTTATAGGTTGTTTTTCGGGGTGCCCTTTCTTGAATACTTCTCACCCCTACAGGTGAAACCTAATGTACATGTAGACCTTATGTATTCTTTTCAATTTGATCAAAAGTTGCATGGTGGATAGGGTTGAGGGAAAGTGTGTCATGATCGAGCGCAGCTGATCGAGTTGTTCAACTGATCCAGTTGCAGGAGCTCGATAGTGTCTGGATATCAGGTATGATTGTTGGCTCAGAGTTAGTAGGTGAGCCCTGTACATTTACTTTCATATTATTTTGAACTTGTATCTATATGGTTGTCCTTGTGGGTGACCAGTGTTGTATTTTATTGCATGGTTCTTTGTGCTTTTATAGATTTTTTACTATTATATATTGTTATATTTCATTTGTCTATTTCTCTAGTACTATACTTAATTTACATTGTGTATGATAAGTAGTTATTTATTCAGTTTTCTTACTCTGTTATGAGGGTATAGTCTCCCCCTATCACACCCCAGGCCATTACTATTAGTCGGCAGCCTCTACCATATAGGTAGGCACTCTAGAGGCCTTGTGGAAAACCGGTTTAGAACACTGGTTTAGTGGCTTCCTGGTTGGGACGTTAAAATGTGGTATCAAAGGATTTTTCTTTTCCTGATCTATACTATTTGGGATTTGGTAGACATTAGTATTAGGAATTTTTTATAACTTTTGATGGATATCAGACTGGTGCATCAATAAGACTTGTTCCGATAAGAAGTCATGGGTTATAGCATATAGGGTTATTGTTCAAATTCTGTGATGTTACAGTTATATATGATTTTCACCTTGAGCGACACACATGTTGTTTATTGGTGTATTGATTTACTATGGATCTCTGGATCTCCACCATTGTTAAGAGGCTTGGGATATCTTTCAACTCTTGTCCAGCAAAGGGAAGAGGCATCCCATGCATCATACAAGGCACACAAGATTCACAGCATATAGGCCTATTAGTGTGTGTTTTTACTGAACACTGAGACCTTTGGGTCTGCTTATAAAACTTTTATACTCTAATGGCAGGTTATGTGGATTTACAAGGAGGCGTTTTTTGTAAGGATTATTACTCAGTCCTTGTGCACAGGTGGTGTGATGACCCTTGTAGGTCAATATAGCACAGGATTCCTTTCTATTTAACCCCTTATTGGGTGTTGTTTCTCTGGTATGTGGTTATCTATTAGGATCTATATGTATGATACTGATAGAAACCAAATCCTTTCTTGTGAACTTGACCCCCCCTAGGGGTAGTTCTGTATACGGATACCTGATGATTGTCAGTTCATCTTTTCTCTTCTTCTTTGGTTGTGACCTCCAAGGAGGAGTTCCTTTTGGGAATGCTTAGAGAAGATCATGGACATCGTAGGTCATGTGTTTTAGTTTTAAACCTTTTTGTTCGTTGTGGTCTTAGATGATTTTCACAGGATTGGATATTTTGGACTAGGTGGTTAGACCTTGTGACCTTGTTGTGAGGCTACCTCTGTAGGGATAGGTGGAAGACCGAGAGACCTTTGGTTTTGACTCAGACCCTAGTAGGTTGATATATTTTATGTTCTATAGAAACATGTGTGATAGAGGTAGGCCTGTGTTTTCTAATTCCATTTTTGTAGAAATATTTCTTTTATGCTCATTTTGTGATCAAGGCAAGGTATGTGTTCATGTTTTCATTTTAGGCATGTTGATGTCTTCATATTTTGATCGAGGAACCTTGGGTGTTTAGGATGCACACTGGTTGCGCATGGTATCAGTTGAATCTAAATCATTGAGTGGCCAGATATGTTCCAAGAACTGATTTTTTAAGACATTTCACGGGTTTGGACCCCAAAATATGTGTTGAAACGTCCCTCTATGGAAGAGGTGACATCATGGAATAAATCAAGTACCGTAAGATGGTTGACTGTGGCTGAATCCTAGTTAGGTTTTGACATGATGATGAGCATGGATTAGAGGGAGATGGATGCACCATTCATTGTAGAATATCGGTGTACTCCTATTAGAAATGATCATGTGATATCTTAATTTATATTGAGTATGCTGAGAGATCTTCAGCCCTATGCCGAACTACGTTTTCTTTCATAATATTCTTCCCAACTGAGGATTAAACCTATTGTGGTTGTGCTCGAGGAGCGGTGTAAGGAAATTAATATAGTGGGGAGTGCCCCATTGGACATTTGAGGGTGGTTTTCCTCATTTCAGTTAAATTTCAGTCTTTTCTGTGAGCTTTTGAGTTCATATTTTTCATTTATGATTATGATAGTGGTATTCTTATACTGGGGAGTTACAGATCTGCGATTGTTAAATGTGTTATGTGTTGAAGGAATAAGTTAATGATAACGGTTGGTCCTTAGAATGTCAAATTATCTTGGTTGTTCAGATTCTCATGTTGGGAGTATGGTTGTTGATCCTTTCACCGGGCGTCTTAGGTACAAGAATGTTTTTGTTGCGGAGTTTGTAAGGACCTGTGTTTTTTCATACTGAAATTTTGAGAAAGAGTCTGATTGTTTTCATGTTCTTATAAAGGGGTAAAATGGTATTTTTACCCCAATCATATGACCTAGTGTAACTTTCCTAGCCACCCCATTGGTCGTGTAATATGGTGTTTACACTAGGACAAGTGTTTTGTGAAAACATGAGCTATTATAATTTTAGTACAATATTTAATATTTTATATTATTAAATATAATATTAAATTATTCAAGAAGGTTATTTTGGTGATAAATTTTAATTGGAGTACCATATTGAGATTTTGTCTATGTCATTGAGTCCATAATGGTGATTTCATCCTAGGAGAGTCTAAAACATGAGTCGGGTGTTAGGTTTGGCCCATGACCCTTTATTTTGTTTTTTTCTTGTGTTTTTATATTCCTTATACTTCTTTCCTCTTACTCCTTGTGCACACCCCGTGTACTTTGTCCAGCCTATTTTTGCCCAAGAGTTCCTTAAACCCCTACAAGTTGCAATATAGGGGTCCATATCAAGTTCCATTTATGCCCATCTGACCCTTTCGTTGAGGTCGATGTTTTGAGGCCAGTGGGTGATCTTTTTGTGTTTGGCACAATTCTTGATGTTATGAAATTTCCAAAATAATAATAATAATAATTTTAAATATTATTGTTTAGTGATTACTGAATCAGAATTATCTCTTGTGTCTGATGTCATTTTGACGTACCTTCAGCAGCATTTCGATTTAGAATTAATGGCTTGATTTTTGAGACTGATTTATGGTTCAAAAACTGAAATCAGGTTTGGGCCCCACTGAGTATTGTTATAGGGAATAATACCTTTTCCACTAATTGATCTTTTTAAGTGAGTGAGTAGTCCATTCTGGGCATTTTTTCACGTAGAATACAATGGTTAAATTATATCAACATTTAGTGGTCATATAAATGGTATTTTGTGGGTTTCACTCTAAATAGACAGGTTCTTCCTCTAGTTATCAAGTCCAGTTTTCACGTGATAGTGAGACGTGGTGTAGATGATGGGTTAGGTGTTCGTACAAACTTATTTGATACCATTGATCTGAGATGAGCTATGAGCTATCTCCCATAACATCTCTTTTTTGGATACTACCTTGTGATACGTGCCCTACTGGAACACAATCCCATGAGACTGGATGCTTCTAAGGATCCCCTTAGGGATGCCTTTGCTTATGTGCAAACCTAGGGAGTCCCTTGTAGGATATCTATCTTTTTTACATTGAAAGGATCCTTGTTATATGATTACTATATTGTTCATAGTTCATGGATCCCATGTAAACATCCTCCATTACTCTTTGATAGGGATCCCATGTAGGATTCCTTTTATCATGTTTACATAGAGGATCCCGTTTAGGAATCCTATTTTTGTTTAACATAAGGGACCTAGGAGGTGCCGATGGTTTGACCAACCTGAAGATGGTACGTCGGCATAGGGTAGAGATGGTATTTTGATGTCACCTAGAACCCGTGCCAAACTAGCTATCCCCTGGGGCTTTGGATGCAGTGTTGGGTTGGGCATTTAGTACATCCTCACTCATTTTTTATATCGGAATGGGTTTTTTTGATTCTATAGTTATTACTAGAGATTATTCATTATTTGTGGAAATTGATCTTGATGTGAGGCATCTTTCTTGTTTGTTGGAATACCTAGATGTGATATCCAAGGATCTAGCTTTTGAGCCATGTTGTTTGTGATATTTTAATGTTACCTATAGGTATTACATGGGACTTGGCAGTTTAGCCTGCATATATATATATATATATGTAAATATATTTTGTGATATATATATTTTTTTGGGATATCTATAAGTGGTTCCTTATATCCACTTATTGAAACTTATGTGATTATTTATGCACCCAAAGTGATACATGGATTACTGTTGTAGGAATTCCTTGGATGGACTCATTGGTCTGATTATTTATGTACCCAAAGTTATACATGGATTCCTGTTGTAGGAATTCCTTGGACAGACTCATTGGTATGTTTATTTATGTAACCTATGTGATGCATGTATTCTTGTTGTAGTAATTCCTTGGACATGCTCAGTGCACTTTTTAATGTAATTAAACCTTGAGTGAGTCATGGATACTATTGAGGGATTCCATTAATGGGATCATTGGTGTGATATGGTTATACCATGAGTGATACATGGATCCAGTTATTGGATGTCATGGACGAACAAAGTGGTTAAAAGGGTTATGTGCCATGAGTGATACTTGGATCAAGTTGAGGGATTCCTTGTACGGGCTCAGTTGGTTAATGACTCCTACGCCATGACAGATATTTGGATTCCAATGTAGGAATGCCTTGGATGAGCTGATAGGCTGGATGTTATATGATCAGAATGATTACACTCTTCCAGAACAGTTTTGGGACACCATTAGTGTAGCATCATGTCACACCAGATATCTGCATGTTTTCCTAGAATCATTCTTCATAAGATTGACGAACGATATACTATATAAATGTTCAGTGATTGGAGGCGAGTACGAGTGAACCCAAGTGTTGGATGAACATCCCCATGGGGTGATGTAGCTTTCTCAGAGATATAATTATTGATTTAGATGAAGTAGGTATATGTCGATAGGATTATGGACACAAATATAGACCTAATGTTACATGACATGAGTGGAATGAATTCCAGCTCAATGCCCTTGCACGGGATATACAGGGTATCAGGCTTATGGACCCATAAATCAACTATTGATGTGGTTTATTATGGCTTGATTCACAAACTCATGAATATTCATATTTATATATATTTTTATAGGTATCAGACTATAAATTTGTACGTAAATAGATATGGACATCAATGGTGGCACATTCCATTTTGACAAGGATTACAGACCCTGGGTTCAATTGTGGTTGCGTGTTTGGTTTACTTCTTTTTTATGGCTGTTCCAGCTAGGCTGAGTACGTTTCTATTGCATACAGTTTTGGAAGAATAATTATTGAATTCTTTTCGAGGTGCCCTACTAAAATTATTTCTCACCCATGCATGTGTGCCTCAGTATATGTATAGGCCTTATGTTTTCTTTTTTAGGTTTATCACAAGTTGAATTGTGGATTTAATTAAGGGATAGTGTCGTATGAAAGAGTGGAGCTGCTCTAGTGGTTCTACTAATCGAGTTATTGTAGTTTGACAGTTTATGGAGATCAGGTATGCTGGTTGGATCAGAGTTAGTAGTTTGGCCCTATATGTTTACATTCATCATCTTTTTTACTTGTATCTGTATGGTCGGCCTATTGGGTGACCAGTGTTGTATTGCATTACATAGCTGTTTGGGCTTCTACAATATTTTACTATTACAACTTTTTATATTTTAGTTGTTTATTAACTCTTAACTATGTTAACATTCATCTATGTATTATCTATAGTTATTTATGTTTTCTTCTTAATCTAGTATGAGGGTATAGTCTCCACAATATGACACCCTATTCCCTCACTACTAGTCAGTAGCCTCTGGCTTACAAGAAGGCACACTTGAGGCCTTATGGTGAACTAGTTCGAAGAATCAGTTTAGTGGTGTTCGGGTCGAGACTATACAATAATTGTGAAGGTTATAACACAAGGGAAGGATGGTAAATGTTCTTATGATTTATCATATCCTTAAACTATTGAAAATAACATGAAATTAATTTATCTTTGGAAATGAGTTGTACAGATTTTAATGGGAGATAATTATGTGTTAATTGTTTTAAATGATGGATTTAATTAGTTGAAAAGATAGATTATGTTGTTGGCTAGGGTAAAATCTATCTACTAGTTTAAATGGGTTTGTCTATGACATTAATTAAATTGAAATTTCATTCCTGAAAAGGGTTTTATTAATTTCCCTTTCTAAGAGTTTAAATACACTAAAAGATGGTTCTTAAATCTCACCGCTTCTTAATATCCGCAAAAAGTGAATTAGTTTGAATGAAATATCAATTGAATAAATTTCTCCAATTAAATTTGTCGTTTTTGAAATAGAAGTGTAAGGTGATTTTTTTTGGAAATCTGAATCGATCTCACTGATTGATTATTATTTTGTAAATATATAATGTGATGAAGATAAATTATTAAAATTGCAAAATAAAAATATCCTAAGTGAATATTATATAAACATTATGTTCATGAAAAAATGAAAAATAGAACAAGACAGAACATCTTTAAATAACACAATTAAACAATGTAAGAAGAAAATAGGGAAATGAACTCGACTCTAAATAGAAGCTTGATACCATGTTATCTACCTTGCACTCCAAGTCAAATCCCAAATCTCATTGGTTAGTAGTTATATGTTGTGGAAGTTATATAACTTTATCACTCTCTCCATCTATGAATTTATAATGTTAGAATTTCTCACCTTGCTTGTCACATCTCCCTCATGATTTTTATCCTTTGTTGTTAACATGATTTCCACAACCAGAAAGCACAAACTTCAATAGGTCTTCTATCAGACACCAAACACGTCTCACAAACCTATACTTCCCTATGAATTTACTAAATCCCTCGCAAATAATAAAAAAAATTGATGTACAACAAAAAAAGAATATATTAAAAAAATAAAAAAAATTATGAATTTAATATAAATAAAATAAAATATTAGTATATATATTAAAATATTAAATCAATAGACACATAAATGAATTAAATATTTAAATCGATTCAAATAAATATTTATATAATTTAAAATATAATTAGAGATTAAAAATATAAATGAATTCAGAGAAAATAATTTAAAATTCAAGGAATAAAATGAACAATAAATTTAATTTGAAATATTTATATTAATTATTAAATTATAATTAATTAATTCAAATTAAATAATTAAAGGTAAATAAAAATAAAATAATACTCAAATGAAAGGAAAATTTATGTTAATTAAATAAAAACATAAAATAAAATAATACAAAAAATTATAAAATTTAAGTCAATTAAATGAAAACATAATGAATTATTATTTAATTTATAAAAATATATCAATTAAATAAGTATTTCAAGAATATTTAAAAATTAAAATGTAAGAAGAAAAAAATATTAAATATTAAAATAAAAAAACACACATAATGATTTTAAAAACTAAAATTAAAAAATTTAACACAATAAATTCTTAATTATTAAATTTTACTATGAAATTTATAAATTTCTATAATTTGAAAAAATATGCATACTTGATTAACAAAATGAATAAATAATAGTAAAAATATCTGAAAAATCAAGTGATATTGGTGCCACATCAAATTCCACCACAATTTATCATTAATTATCCTCAAGAAATTCCACATTTTTCCTTTTGGATATAGAAAAATGTTTCTTAAAAATTAACTCCACAAATAAGATAGTCAAAGTATTTATAAAAAATTGGAACAAGAAATTTTAGTTATTTTTTCCCAAAAAAATAAAAAGTGGTTTTTCTTAAAATCAAATACACACAAGGAGATCAAGGGAACAAATAATCATTTATAGCTAAAGAATTGATTCACCTATGTGAAGATACCTATTGTCATTCTTAAATTCATTTTGAAGTTCTAAAACTAAGAGTAATGACATGTTAGATGTATGTGGAAATAAAAATCCTATCAACATGAAACTTCATCATTTTGTTTATCCTAGTTTCCAACAATCAATGTTTTAATTTTTTTGAATAGCATTATTAATACAGCAAAATGATTTTTGAAAAAAAATCCCACATACGTTTTGGGTTTCAAATTAACCTAACCTCAATAAACTCATTATTTAAGAACTAGGAACATTATCTTTATTATTATTATTTTATTTTAATATTTTTTTTATCTAGCCATGTAAATTGTGAAAATCACTATGCATATCCACTAATATGAAATTTGGAATGGATATTCACACACATGAAAGTAATGATGTCTCAGATATTCATTGTTGTATCCCATTTGTACATTTTACACCAGTTTCAAATGACCTATAACACTTCCAGAAAAATTAGATCCCTAAGGGGATTATATTATTAAAAAAATGAGATGTGAGTCCCCTAGGATTGAGTTAAATTATCTTGTTTTCTAATGTTATTATAATAATTCCACATATTTTCATCCTGTATTAATCCCATTCTTAGATCTAAAATTGACTATTCATAAAATCAGGTTCTAGCTCCAATCAACAATCATTTATCTATCGAAATTTCATATTCAATGAAATCCTTGGAAAATAGTAAGTTATTATACATCAGGCAATTCTATGTCTATGTGAATAATGAAAACAAGAAAAATTCATATTGTGAAATAATTTCGATTTTTTCCAGTTTTTTAATTAATAATTTAATATGTACTTTATAGGATTAAGTTAAAGCATGTTTTAGCTCAAGATATAAAGATCGTCACCCCACAAACTTAAATACATATATTTTTCCACAATGTTGAATTAAAAGGTAGAGAAAAATAATTTGACTCTTAAAGTTCAATATAGATTTCTTATTCTATAGTTATGTTATATTTCCAAGTATCACAAAGATGTTCAAATAAGATATGTTTTCCATAATCAATACTTATCAATAAATTTACATGAATTTCCAATAAGGCATAGTGAGGACAAATTTTCAACTATTTTCAAATAGTATCCTATAAAAATTTCAGTAACTTGTGAAAACAATGAAAGAAACGTTGAAAATTTTATTCAATTAGTTTTTAAAAAAAATAGAAAATAATATTATTAATACCCCACATAAAAAAATCAGTTAAATAAAAAAAATTCCAACCTATTATCACCCTACCAAAAATAACATCAAAATAGTGAAATGATTTAGGGGAAATGATTCTAAAATCTGTAGAAGTGGATAAACATGAAGTATAGTTTCCACTAGTATAAAGTTATAAAAAAGAAATTAATTACAAGAAAAAATTCATAGAATAAAATACGGTACTTCCCTATTAAAATTTGTTTAGTAGAGATTCATAAATAATTTCATCATGATTATAATATAAATGGGAACTATGCTCCTCTAATAATCCTCACCAATATCCTTCTTATCGTACAAATTATATGAAGACCATGAAAATGTAACCAATGAAAATAGAGAAGAAAAAGACAAACCATCAACAAGAATTTATTCATTAAAAAATATGAACAAAAATAAAAACTAAGGTAGAAGAGGGGTTAAATCCCATAAGGAAATGTAATTAAATTCTTTTGTTAGAATTTTTTAGATTCCAAAAATTAAATGATGAACATTTTTATTGAAAGCAAGAAATTTTTTTATTAAAATAAATAAAATTGTCGATTTTCTGCCATGAAATGATTATTTTAAAGTCCTCAGTGGGAAACCATTATAAAAAAACCAAAAAACTATGTAGAGGTGATTTCTTAGGTATAATGCACTAAATACTATTTTTATACTAATTTTTCTTAAAAAATGATTTTTTTGGGAAACATCAGACATAAAAAAATACATATGAATTGATATTTAACTTTAAGTGACTTTTCTATGGAATCTTAAGTTGAGTAGAAAAATAATCACTAAAAACCACTGTCTTACTGGTTTATTGAGATTTAGGCTACGGTGAAATAGAAGTAACTACCTCAAACTTTACCATGAAACCATTAATATTATTAATTGAAAAAAGGATCATCAAACTCACTTTTGGAAGTTGTGTTTTCCACTTCTAGAGTAGGTTGATATTGGAAAATAAATTTAATTTATAAAATGGGATATAGGTGAACTAGGTGATTATAGGGTTGAGATATTATCCTCAAAACATTATCTATTATTTTTTGAACAAAAAAATAAAATTAAAGGGATCTTATGCTTGAGTTTTTTATATCAATTTAAATGTGTCATAAAATATTTTTAACATATTAATAAACATTGGAATGTGACATTAATTCTCCTTATAAATAAATATCAACATTAGAATGATAATAAAAAACTGAATCAATGAGTATGGATGGGGAAAATAGTCAATATACTTTTTTGACCATTCATTGTTTCCAGTATGACCTAATTATAAATCTATTCCAAAAGTTTATAATCTAAAAACAAAACCGTATCAACTACTAATTTTAAAAAAATCAATTCTTCTGATAACATATAATATGTTTTCAACCATATATTTACATTAAAATACTAAAATGAAACTCTCTAAATCAATTTCAACAAACTATTTGAATTTAATTTAATGTGGTGAAATTTTTAGTAATGATTAAAAAAACCATTCCTAGATTTTTAAAATTATAATGTTTTCCCTAGGTTTATCAATATTGTTATCCATATTAGTAATCCAATCCGTCAAAGAAATATTATTGATTCGGTAAAGAGAAAAAAATGCATAAATAATTTATTCTTCAAAAATACAATCCCTCATTTCATCCTCACACATCATTTAAAATATTTATCGGTTCAAATATTCAAATCATTGAAGAGTGGATTTCAATTTAGGTTCAAGAATTCCAGAATCAATTATTTCTATGTTATTTTTCTCTTCAAAAATTATTTATATTTCAATTTCAGTCTCACTGAAAAATATTTTTTAAAAATAGGGTGAAGGTTCTGTTAAATTTATATTCTCATAATTCAAATTATACTCAACAAGATTAATCATGTTTTCACTACTCTTGTAATAGAGAACTTTTTCAAAATAATGAATCGTGTAATGAATGGTAAACTCATTGTCATTTTTCATTAGTTTATACTCATTATTTATTTCTCAATTCACATTAATTTCTTTAAAAATTCATAACAAAATCTTTATCCTTTTATTTAGTATTTTTCACAATTTTGTACTGTATTAGATTCAGATTCATCACAATAAATTTTTTTTGGCTTAATTTCTGCCTCATTCTCATTGAATATTTCATTTTCAAATTCTACAATATCATTTTCCTCATAAATTAATTCATTTATTTATTTATGTTTCATGAGATTATATAATTACCATGGATAAGTAGAAAATTTTCGCATTCTATCTTTGTATATTCATCAAATTTATCAAAATTTGAAAAATATAATGATATCATTTGTTATAGTTTGGAATAATATTTGGATTCATGTTTTTAAAATTTAGTGTATTATTTGTATTAGAAATTATTTTTTGGTATATTATAGATATAATTCTGAGAAGTGTGCCCATAGTTACTAAAAACACATAATAAAACTCATCTTGTTGACTCCAACATGCTTGATATTCTTTTTTTAAAATAGAAATCAAAAATAAAAAAAATTATTATATCATAAAAAACACGACATCAAATTTATCAAACAACTATAATCATTGTTAAAACACTTATAAAATCGACATAGAGTTGCACTTAATATTTTGAGCTTCTAGAAACGTATTGTCCTAGTAAAAATGACATGAATAAGAAAAATAGATTTTTTGTTCTTTATTTATAAATATATATATAATGAATTTTATAACCCTAAGACACTTAGCACATTCTTTCCCTAGTAATGAATAAAAAAATTTATATTCCAGAAGACTTTATGACCTTATAAATTATTTATAATCATACAATAGTAAAATAGTAAAGGATCAAACCCAAGGGAGTGAGGGTGAATGTTCTAGGGATTTATCATATCACTATGTTATTGAAAAATCCTGAAATTCATTTATATTTGAAATAGAGAGGTAATAATTTTTATTGGTGTGATTAACTTATTAATTCTATAAAATAATGGTCTTGTGGTTAAGGAATAATATATAATAGAGCTGGAATGTGAAATTATACCTACTTCTTTAATTTTTTTCAACTATTAAATTAATTATACTGAAATTTCATTCCAGAAAATGGTTTTATTATTCTAACTATAAAATATTTTAAACAGGAATAAATATGATTCTTAAATATCATTTGTTCATAGAATCCTAAGAAAATGTTGTGTTAAGGAAAAATCAAAAAAATAAATTTCTCTAATTGAAATTGATGTTTTTGAAATAAAAGTCTATGGTGAAATATTTTTATAACAAAATCAGAATCAATCTTGCTGATTGATTCTCATTTTGCTGAAAAATAATGAAAATAAGATGAAATATTAAATCAGTATTACATAAATATTACTTGTGAATATTAATCAATCTTCATTTGAATAATAAATACAAAATAGAACCACGCATAACATCTTCATAGAAAAGAACCAGAGGATGTAAGACGAATATGATATGAAAAAATGTCCCATTGGACAGGTAGATTAGACCCCTCTGGTATGAATAGAACTAATTTTTGAACTCCAAAGCTCCTAGGAAAGTAATAGTGGGTTATGGAATTTGGGTCTCTGAACCATTATCCCTATAAATAAATTTTTAATGTAATAATTTCCTAGACCATTCAGCACATCTACCTCATGATTTTTATCCTTTTTGGTCTAGTAGTTGTTCAATTCTCACACGCAACAACATTAGTCACTGTTAACTTAGTAAATGATAACATATCAAGGCCTCATCTTACCATTGTGATATAGATACCCAGGGATAACATACATCGGTGTTAAATCATTTTAAATGAATATTCAACACATTAAAAAAATATTACCGAGGACCATAATATTATATTGTCTTTGGAAACCTGGAAAATGAATCATCTAACATTTTGAATGATATTCAACATGTCCCGTAATAATCATCCCCATAAGTTCTCATACATAAAACCATTCTTCACAAGATAGGGAAAGGAAACAAAAAAAGGGATGAGATTAGATTCTCATTAAGGGAAAACAATGGGGATACGTAAGCATAACATGATCATAAGGGTGTGAGGAAATGATATTATCATTAAAATATCATACCCTTCATATCGAAGATTATAATCAATGGTCATAGAATAAATATTGGTAGTTTATTAGAAATGAATCATATAGAAATTAGGAGTATATTCCACGAGATCATAACATATGTATAAGATATAGAATGTTTTTCCAAAGATATAAGCCTAAAAATGGATTTCTATAACAGTCAAGGAGTAAAGTTAATTCCATATTAGTGTAATGTGTTAACTCCCTAATCTATTTTAGTAGTCAAGGACCACTCCCAATACCATATTAGTGGGAAAACTCATTTATTGGACAGGGATCACTCCCTATGCCATCCATTTATTACTGAACTTGGTTCACCCCCATTCCATCCCTATGTTATTGAACGTGGTTCACTCCTTGTCTATCCTAGTCATTCTTAGTCGATTTCACTCCTCATTATAAACATATCATACCAAACTAATTTCACTCCTCATTCCAACTCTGCTTTCCTGAATTGATATCACTCATCATCCCAAAATTGAGATTCTCATGAGAAATAAATCATTTCCCAATAAGTTAGAGGGATATTCCCTCGATCTCATATGGAAATCATATATTTATGTTTCATAAGAACATAAATAGAAATATCATAACAGATGAGATGAATTGGGGGTCATAAAAATGTTATCATATCAAAAATTTTGGAAAATATATAGGTTTCACAAATATATTCATTAAATATGAACAAGTGAAAAGAATAGAGGATCATAAACATATTACTCATCAATGAGAAAAAAGTTATGTAATCATATATCCCATGAAAAGGAAATGAGTTTCATAAAAATATAACCAACTAAATTGATACTAGTTTCAATAAAAATCATTCCACCAAAACAAAGACCATTTAGATAAAGAATATAAATGGAACCATAAAATCATTTCTGAGAAATGAATGTTTAACAAAAACAGAATTCATATTACATTTAAAATAATTTTAAAACATTATTTCAAATGAATTGTTTTTATAAATAAAATTTCTTAATTGATATTTTTTAAAAAATATAAAACACTTTAAAAACAGTTTTCTTTGAAAATAATTTGAACACATAGAAAAAAGTATTGATATCACTTTTGAAATAATTTTTACTTGAAAACTTATAAAATAATACTGAAAACATTTTTTATTGAAATTAATTTTAAAACATTGGAAATAATATTTGACATCATCTAAATCCATTTCATTGAAAAAATTATTTTGAAAACATCTAAAGTAATCATTGAAAATTAGAAATTATAATTTTTAAACATAAAACTATTTTTGAAAACTATTTTTATTTGAAACCATTTTAAAATAAAAAATTTCCAAAATAAAATTAAAACAATTTATTAAAAAATAAACTATTAAATATAAAAGAAAGCATGAAGGAAATGACAGTAATGAAGGTGAGTAAGTCTGTATATGACAAACATTTCTTTTCCACCATAAAATATTATAATGGTGGATTGATCAAAAAACAACAAGATGATTCCATTTAAAATTTTATTTTAAAATAAAATAAATGTGTAAAAGTTTCATTAAATATTATAGTATAATATTAAAAAAAATTAAAATATTTTTAGAAAGCATGGTTTGGAAAGAATACATATTCCCAATTGAAAGGAAAAATAATGTCAGATATTCAAAAAAATACTAATTATAATAAGTATCAAATAGTCGAAAAATTCAACCATTACATATATATAAAAAATAACAAGTGGGAAATAAAATTCAAGAGATTTATTGAGATGTGTTTTATAACATTTCACCAATGTAAAAATTATCATAAACAACATTGATAAATGATGAGACTGTAGCAATAAATTGTTACCTATTTGCTAATGTTGATTCATAATAAAATGGGAAACATAATATCAAACTAGCCTAAAAATATCATTAAATGACGGAGATTCAGAATATAAAATGAAAAATCTAGTATACATATCTCTTTGAAATATGTAGGTTTATAATAAGGCATGTGTCTCAAATAAGTCAAATTAAGACAAAATATGATTACCAATTTTGTAAATTTTGAAACATAAACCCCCTGAGACAAATATCATAAAATATTTTTTTAAATACCAATAAATTTAATTATATGAATCAGATAATACATCAATGGGAATTATAAACACCACATATAATAAATAAGAGGTGAACATGGATTCAGTCTCATGGAAACTAAAAATGAGATGAGAAAACCCTTACCTTTTGTCTTGACATTCTTCGTAATTCTTTGTATTGTAATTATAAGTTCATTATATATATATCAATGATCCAAATTATTATATAAAATACCACATATTATTTTTTTGTAAATTTATAGTAACTTTTTATTAACAAGTCCATGTTAATGTTATATTTTGGGTAATATCTACATTATTCTTCCTATACAATTTGGCTTATAATTATAATTTATTCTACTTAGATCATGATTTATTTATTTATATAATGTAAAAGCTGATATAAATATAGTACATATTTTGTATATAATTATTTATAATAATAAATATAACATATAAAAACGAAATGGAATACACTATTCATCTAGGTGGTAGTTGTACGTACTCATGAACAATGTTTATATTTTATTATCATATTGAATAAAAGAAAGTATAATACTTATATTTATATATATAATATAATTCTTGTATAATTTATATGTAATATATATAATATATTTTTGACAAACTCATCCTTACTACATTTCTTATAATGTGTGAATGAATCACATCGCTTTGAGGAGGTGATCATCCATATGTCCACAAACGAAGTTATCATATTTAGAAAAAATTTAAAGCATAAAGGTAAATTTTATATTATAATTCCAAAATATGAAATAAATTATAAATATCATATATATTATATTAAAATATATAATCCCCAATAATTCCCAACAACGATAGTTGGTAATGGGAAAACAAACAACATCGTTTCGTGAGGTGGTAGATCATATTACACATGAATGGTAATTTAGTTATCCATTAGATGGACGAATGTATTTGTTTTGGTTAAACCTTGAATAAAAAAATTATTATATCAATGATACACAATATATTATATAATCATGCAATAAGAGGATTTGATGGAGTGGAATATAAAAATAAAATGTGAGGAAGGATATACCCTCTTCTTTGGGAAACACCATTTGGATTTCAAAAAAGAGATTTATTGGAGGATTTTTTAGAAAACATGGGGTCTAAGGATGAAAGAAGGTATTTTTGGAGATTAATGGAAAATATTTTTTCTAATAAAAAGTCTTCAGTGGTGTGAATAAGTGGGAGTGGTGAGTGTCTTTTTATTATGGTGGAGGAGTGGCATTCTTTTTAATTATTGAACATTGAATCCACCCATATTTTTTTCATTTAATGTGGAATAAATAATGGTGAATATTTTATAAAATAGATTATACGGTATAAAATTAATATAAAATGTATTTTTTTATGTTTTAAGATCATTTTAGTACTTTTTCTTATAAAATACTCCATTATTAAGCTAATTTTCTCTTAATCAATAAAATTACTTTTAATAATTTTTACTAATCTTTTGGACCAAAAAATAAGTTCACATTATTAGAAATTATTAATTAGTGTTATTTAAAATATGGAATATGTTCTTCTAAATTCAATTAACATAAGTGGCTGAAATTAATTTAAAATTAATACTTTGGAAGGGATGACAAAATGATTTTTCAAACTACAAATGTTCAAAAGTTTGGTAAGTTTTTACATCATATTTCGATGTAAAATGTTTTCCAATGACCTAAATTAGATTCATTGATATATAATTTATCTAATTATACATTAATAAAAATTAAAAAATTTATTTAACTACATGGATTTAATAAAAATATTGTTTTTATCTAAAATTCAGTATTATTCACTATTTATTAAAATATGATAGATATCAATAAAATACAACAATTACACCCAAAGTAAATTTGGTATAATTATTTCAAAAATAAATTTAGTTTTTTCAAAAAAAAAATTATAATAGTTTAAAAATATGATTTAAAATTGGTCTTCCAATAAAACATGGTAAATTTACCTATTAGTAAAATACATTATTTTATTCAAAATATTGGATGTGTTCTTAACTTTTACATGTAAAATCTATTGGATGAAAATAATAAATAAT
Organism: Viscum album; assembly: GCA_963277665.1. Lineage (NCBI taxonomy): Eukaryota > Viridiplantae > Streptophyta > Magnoliopsida > Santalales > Viscaceae > Viscum > Viscum album. The sequence goes on from OY728137.1 coordinate 921,874,115, forward strand.
TATTTAATAATTAATGTATAAATTTATTTATTAAAAATATTTATTAAATTTATTGAGGTAAAATTGTCTATGTTTAAAGGAAAATAGTTTTCATATAAAAGTAATTTCATTATTATCAAAATGATTCTACATTTATTTCTACTAATTGATAACCAAATGATTAATTTTTATACATTTGACGATCATATTTTAACAATTTACATAATGTCATTCATAACATCTATTGCAACAGTTAGGTGTTTTCTATAACAATAATTTAATAATAATATTTATAATATGTTGTAGTTCAGTAAAACATTTTCATTCATGTTATACAAGATATTTAAGGGACTAGGTATTGTGTGAAACATATTCCAACAAAAATTTTCTGTGGTCCACAATATATTCTATGTTTTTTTGTGGGAAAAAAACATTTTTTTGCGTATAATGAAATATGAATTAGTGAATTAGTATAAAAAACGTTATAGTAAGTGTTTTGGGAAATGAAAAAAATGAAAATAATTAAACTCATTTGAAAAAAAATCAAAATTTATTAGACTTTTACATTCTACCAACATTAAAATGAAATTCTTTGTTAAAATTCATATATGTTTTCAAATGTCTAATACTTTAAAGTTCCATTCATCGAAACCCACTTTATAAAAATGAATATTATGACATATTTTAAAAAGGTAAGGTTTCTACCTTAATGGTTACCTAGAGTAACACATAACTTGGTTTGCACATAGGATAATATAAGTGTTATGTGAAATCATGAAAATGGAAGAGAAATATAACTATAATGTTTTAATTTTAAGTAATAATGAAAATGGTTGTGATATAGTTAAAAATTAAAAAACCATAAACCAATGTGTCTTGAAATAATGTTTTGACATCATAAAAAGTGATGATTACATGAATTATTTTATTTCAATACCCTAATATCAATATTTTTTGTAACATTATTTATTTCCACTTAAAATCATCTTCCAATAAAAGAAGGTTCATTTATTATTCCTATGATGATTTAGAAGATCATGAGATCCAGCAATAGAATAATAATTCATTCCATCTATATGTTGTTATCATCACCGTAAAATAATTATCAAAATTTTTCCAACATGCATAAATCCTCATATGATTATATAATAAATTAATCTCAGAAGCCTCATTTGATGTTTAACATAAACATTTACAAAAAAGGTTATTCTTATAACCCTTTTAAAATATGAAAATAAAAATCATTATAAATGCAGACACTAAATAAACGTAACATTTATTCCACATATATCATAAAGTATCTCCTGGTTTTCATATTCTAGACATGTTAATACCATCATCGTATATTTTATTGAAACATGGTAATGACATGAATTACCATAAATCCATTTTGAAAAAATCCATGATTCCTTATTCTAAGGATTACTGGATATATTCCTTAAAGACATTGAGTTGTAAATTTTTCTATGATATAATTGATCACTTTGAAAAAAAAATTTATTTAGCAATTATGATGTCCTAAATACAGACCAATTTAATTTAACCATATCATATTCTCCATATCCATAAAATATAATCATCTTTTCATTATCAAGAACATGTTATGGGTTACCTAACCTTAATGAAAAACTTACATTAAATTAATTATCTAACACATTAGTTTCGTTTTACATATTATTTCAAATACTAAAAGAAAAGACAAAAAACAATCCCTATATACATCATGATTTATATAACAAAATATTTTAATTACAAATCAGATTCACATCAACCATCACTCTTTATTCTTTAACCATTACTCAGTATTCATCAACATGTTCTTTAATACCACATTCCTAGAATATGAAATATGAATCATGTATTAATGTTCATCAACATCTTTATAATGATTCTTCTCTTGTTTAATGTAAACTATTCTGTAAGAATATCCAATATACTTCACATGTCATTTTTTGTCTCCAAATCATTAATATTATATCCAATACTAATAGGAGAATTGTAATTATCTACAATAGATTTCCAGTTAGTACATTAATTTGTATAATACCCATAATTTTCAAAATTGAAACATTCAATGTCAAAATAGTTCCTTTTACTTCCCACTAATTACTAAAAAAATAAATCATAGGGTGAGAAACACTTATCATAAAAAAACCACATAATCATGAAAAATAACTTATATGATGCCTAAATCATATCATATGTTCTTAAATATAAGAAAACATTAGGTTTTACATAGATACATTCATACACTTATCATTACAAATATCCATAGGTATTTCACTAATGTTTTCTCATCCATGATTCAAATGGTTGAGTAAACATTTCTTTTGACACCAACTATGGTGATGCGAGCATAAAATAAATTGATGTTACATAAATTTAGATGATTATATAGAAAATTACAAAAATAAATGCATATTTCTTATAATAGTATAGTTTTATAGGAATCATGGAAAAATAATATTCTAACATAGTTAAATAACTTCAACATATCCCTTAAAGGTCCTCTACGTTATAACACCTACAAAAAACTATAATTCATATCCTTTGAAAAGGAAACAAACGAAAGGGGAGACCTATGATCCTAGGTATGGGTAAACAAGGAGATATGTAGATATTACATTAGAATAAGTGTATGAGAAAATAATATTAACATTAAAAAATAATACCCCTTGTATTAAAGAATATAATCAAGAGTCATGGAATAAATATTTGTAGTTCATAATGCTTCAAAGAAAAAAAAATCTAGAGAATAATCTATGATATTATAACATAACCATAAGACATAAAATCTATGGCATACACATAAGAATAAAAAATGATTTATATAGTAGTAAAATATTACTGAAATGGTCATCATAATGGAATGGGCTGACCCCCTGACCATCTTTGAATTCATGGTTCACACTGAAGATAATATTAGTGGAAAAGTCCTTCGGCAGAACCAGTTTCACTCCCCATTATAAGTCATCATTACTAAAATGTGTTCCCTTCCCATTATGTCCTAGTATTACTGAGTCTTGTTCACACTTAATTCTAGACCTATCACACTAAAGAGATGTCATACCTTATTCTAGCCCTGTCTTACATAACAGAGTTCACTATTCATTGTATCCTTATCATACTGAAATGATTTCTATCATCAATCCATTCTGATCATTCTCATGACAAATAAATAGTTATTTAATGCATTTTAGGGATGTATAGGTCCCCAAAAAATCATAATTAAATCATGCTTACATGTGCCAAAAAGAAAATAAACTGTTATATTATAACTGAAGAAATGAAATTTGTGTCATGAACATATAATTGTGAGGTAACCTATGGAAAAGATACAGGATTCATAATCATTTCATAAAATAATAACTTATTAAATGAAGTGGGTTTAAAAGACATATAACTCATGAATAAGAAACATTTTTTATATATATTTAACATATGAATGGGAAATGGGTTCCATAAATATATAACCAATGAATGGGAAATGGTTTTTAATAAACATCATTCAATCAAAACATAAACCATTCAATGAAACAATATTAATGGAATCATTGGATCATTACACAAAAAGCGTTGGGTAACATCAAATGATTTCCTAAAACCTGGAATGTTTTTTAAATATATTTCAAAATAAATTATTATGAAAAATATCCTTTCTTCTTTGAAAAAACTATTTTTAAGACATAAAACCCTATTAGAATCTATTTTCTTGAAATTTTATTAGAAAACATATAAATAATTGTTGAAAAAAATATGGAAACCCTCTTCCCTTGAAAACATATAAATGATACTTCAAAAAAATCTTAAAACATTTTTCTTTGAAATTAAACTGAAAACGTATAAAATTATTTTTGAGATAATTGATTTCATTTTCTCTGAATATAAACTTTTTGAAAATTTATAGGGGGATCTTTAAAAATCATTTAAAACACATTATAATAATAAAAAAATTTGGACAAGAATTTTTCATTATAACTAATTTTCAAATAAAATAAATAATGTAATTTTAAAGAAAAAAAATTTCATATAAAAATAACCATGAATAAAAAAATGTAGCATTTAGTAAATGACAGTTATAATAGTGAGTACGTCTGTACATGCTGAACATTCATTTTCCAACTTCAAAATTTAGAAAAGTAATTTGATCAGAAAACATAAATAAGATTAATTTTAATACTATTTTTTAAAAATGTAATTAGTGGATAAAAATTTCATTTAAATATCATCATATAATAGTAAAACATTTATGAAATCACTTTTAAAATTCATGGATTTTAATGAATTTATATTTCTATTTGAAAATGGAATTAAAGCCATGATTTCATAAACACATTTTCTTAATTATCTAATGTAAAAAATTATTGAAAAATGGTACCATTAACTAGATATATTTTTAATATATATAGTTTAATAAAATTAATTATATTATATGAGATGTAGGTCATAATATTTCCTTAATATAATCATAATCACAAATAGTCTTGATATATGATTAGATTACTGCAACAAATTTTTCTCACTTAGGTAACTATGTAACATAATAACGAAGAAATAATTACATCAAATGATGTTTGAAATGACATGAAAATAATTATATTTAATATATAACAATGAAAAGGAATAATATACACCTCACCAAATAATATTGGAAAAAATCATGACATTGTCTCAAAGAATGAAAATTCAGGAAAAATTACATTATAAATTTGAACAAATTTGAAACATAAAAACCATAATTGGAGGATAATAATGTGGATATGTAAATAAACATATATTTTAGTATAATAATCAAAGATTTCATATATTTTAATTATACACAAAACATAAAAAATAGTATTTTACCAAGGATTGTGTATCATGGAAAATAAAAGTGAGACGAGAAAACACTTACCTTATGTCATGAGATTTATCGTAAATGTTTAAAATGCCTATATAATACATTGAAGATTATTATACACATAATTTAAAACCATATTATTATATCTAATCCCTTATATTATTGCAGTTTTCCTTTATATTACCTTTTTATTAACAAAACCATGTTAATGTTCTGTTTTGGTTAATATCTGCTTTCTTTTTCATATAGGATTTGGCTTGTTATTCTTGATCCCATTATGTAGACAATGATTTAATAATTTACATAATGTAAAATTATAAAAATAACATATATATTTAATATATAAGTATATATATTAAATTATGAAATATATAATGATGAATTGTAATAGACTGTATAGGGATATGGTAGGCCACATGGAAGCATAAACATGGTTTCCACATTATTAATGTATTGAAAGATACTATGTAAAAGACATATATATATATATATATATTAATATATATAATATAATACAATTATACTTACAATTTAATATATATCATATAATTTAACTAATTACATCCTTAATAAATTCCATGTATTGTGTGAACAAATCACATTACTTTGAAGAGGTTGTAGTCCACATATTCACAAATGAAGTTATCATGTTAACTAAAAATGAAAATCATGAAGTTATGTTTTTTATTATAATTAAATAAGCATAAAAAATTAATAAATATAATATATATCCTTTAGAAATAGATTTTCCATTATAATTCCCATCCATGAGTGGTTGTAGAGGAATAATGAACAATATCATTTGGTGAGGCAGTTGTTTTCCATACACAGTAATGTTAAGTTTATTAACCATTATATTGATGTGTGTGTAAGTGTAGGTAGAAACCATTGAGTAAAAAATATCATTATATCGAAAATTATGAAAAATTTAAATAATAATAGATTAATATGAGTTGAATATGTGGAGAAAGAAAATAAAACAACTCATCTTGAGTAAGGATATAACCTATTATTTGGGTAACTCACATTGGTTTTCCCCAAATGGAATACTTGGATTTTTTTAATCAAAAAGTGATTATTATAGGATGATTGGATGGATTTTGGGAGATTATTTGAGTAGTGGATCGCATAATTTTCCATATTGTAGAATAGGGAGGAAGTGGTTGAAATATGAACAACCAATGGATTTTTGACATATTTCTAAGACAATTTACAAAATAAATCTTAAAAAAACTAGAAAAAAATTAAAAAAAGGAAGACTATGGGTTGAATCCCATAAAGCACTGAATTTAAACTCTTTAGTTAGACTTTTTGATATTCTAAAAATCAATAGAAGATCAATTTCAATGAAAGCATGAAAAAATTTTATGAAAAGAAATAAAATTATGGGTTTACTCTAATGTAGTGATTATTTTAATTTCCCCAGCATAAATCACATATAAAATAACCAAAGTTACTAGTTAGAGGCTGTTTCTTATGTATAAACCACCAAATACACTTTTTGCATTAATTTCTAATATAAAAATGATATTTTTTGGAACCTTCACACATACAAAAATCTCATTGAAATTCCATATAAATTTTTGTTATTTCTTAATGAATTATTCAATTCGAGAAGAAAAACAATCACACTAATCCACTGTCATAGTGGATTATAGAAATTTAGGATCATTTTAATAGAAGGAACTTCTTAAAACTCTTCCAATAAACCTTTAATATTATCAAATGAAAAGGGATCATCAAAATCACTCTTATTAGCAGTGTTTCACACTTCTAGATTTGTATTATATTTAAAAAAATTAAGATTTTATAACGGGATAGAGTTTAACTAGGTGATTATTGGATTACAATATTATCCTACCAAATTTCTATCTAATATTTTGGAACAATAAAATCTAATACAAGGGTTCTTGTTGGTATATAAAATTAACCCTCCTTAAAAACTAATCTCAAATTTAAAATGATAATCAGAAATTGAATCAATTGAGTAACGCTCTGAAAAATAGTGAATATAGATGTTTTGACCACTCATAGATTCCAGTATAAACAGATTCTAAATCTATTCCAAAAATTCATTATCTGAAAACAAAAATTTACCAACCACTACTTATAAAAAATCAATTTTTTTTGAAATCAAATTAGATGGTTTAAACTACCACTTTAATGTAAAAATAAAAAAATTTACTCGCCAAATAAATTTCTAAGAACAATTCAAATTTATTTTCATAGGGAAAAATGTTCAGTATAACTTAAATAAATTTTGATTCTATATTTGAAAATAAAAATTAATTACCTAGGTTTATCAATATTGTTATCCATTTTAGTAATCAAATCAATTGAATAACGATTAGTAAAATCGTAAAGATATGGAAATTCAAAAATAATTCATTCTTCAAAAAATATTCCCGTAATTTTTTCCTCGCAAACCATTTCAAATATTTATTCGTTCAAATTTTCATACATGGATTATTTTCTTTCAATTCTGGTTCAAAAAATCAAGAATCAATGATATCTATGTTAGTTTTCACTTCTAAAATATTACCAATTTAATGTTCAATCTCACTCATTAAAATTTTATAAAAACACTATGAAGGGTTATCTAATTTATATTCTCATTATTAAAATTATCATCAACAAGAGTAATCATGTTTAAATTCTCCTATAACAATAAATATTTTCCAATTAATGATTCTTGTAATGAATGGGGAACACATCTTTAATAATAATTAGTTGATTATCATGATTTGCGGCTCAATTCACATAAATTTCATCATAAATTAATAAAAATGGTTTTCTTTGTCCATTTGGTTCGTAATTCCATCATTTTTATTTATTATATTCAGAATCGTCCCAATAAATGGTTTGTGGCTTATTTTCAGCCTCATTCTCATTATCAATTTCATTTTCAAATTCTCGAAGATCATTTTACATGTATATAAATTCATGTATTTATTTATTTTTCATATTCTCTATTGAATACCATGGATTAGTGTGATTTTTTTTCAATCTATCAATGTTTCATCATCAAATTTATTGAATTTTGAAAAAAATGACATCATTTTATCTAGTTTGGAATAATATTTGGATTCATGTTCATGAAATTTTGGGTTTTATTTATATTAGTCCTGTTTTTTGGCACATTTTATATAGTATTCCATGCAGTGTGCCCATAGTTATCAAAAAATATTTTAAAACTCATTTTTTACTCCAACCCCTTTAAAATTCATATTTTGAATACAATTCAAAAACCAAAACTATAACAATTATTTAATAAAAAAACCATCATTAAATTTACCAAACAAAAAATAAATAGTGAAGAACACTAAAAACATCAAAAGTGGGTAGCACACAAGATTTTGAGCATCAAAACACATAATGAGAAGGAAAAAATGAAAAAAATAGTATTTGTTTTATTTTATTTTTGTATATATATATATATATCGTTATGGAATTTTTTAACCCTAAGACAATCATCACATGCTTTCCCAACCAACTAAACCATATTTTTTATATTTCAATATGTCTTTATGACCTTTAAAATATTATTTATAAAACTACACTAGAATAATAGTGATGGATCAAACCCCAAGGAAGGAGGGTGAATACTATAAGTATTTAATGTATCTCTATGCAATTGAAAAAAATGTGAAATTCATTTATATTTGAAAGTGAGTGGTACTGATTCTTATGGGTGAGTGTAATTTATTAATGATGTCAAATAAGTGCCTTTTGAGTTTGAAAAATTTATTATGTTGCTGGCTATGTGAAATTATACATACTTGTTTAAATGTGTTATTTTATCAATGTAATTAAACTGAAATTTCATTCTAGAGAAAGCTTTTTTTAAATTTCCATATATATGAGTTAAAATAGTAATAAAGATGTTTCTTAATGATAATTTCTTGATTTAATCATCCAAATGAAATGTAATATGAATGAAAATTTTTCAGAATCAATTTATACAATTTCAACTGATGTTTTTGATTTGAAAGTGTTCGGTGCAAAACAATGTTAATGAAATCAGAATCAATATTTCCAATTGATTTTAATTTCATAGAAAAATATAGAAAAGAATATGAAATATTAAAAACTCATAACATAAATCCCACAATTTAATATTACTCAAATATCTTGTTCAATAAAAAATGAAAAATTGAACAACACAGAGCATCTTCGAAGAACAGAACTAGATGATGTAAGAAGAATAAGATAAGTAAAATAACTCCCCTTTGAAGAGAAACTTAGAACCCTATGGTATGCCTTGCACTAATGTTTGAACTCTAGATATCATAGGTTATTAGTAGTTTTTTTAGAATTTTCATCTTCATATCATTCTCCCCATCCCATAATATTCAATGATAGAATGTCCTGACACTCTCATCAAATCTACCTCGTGATTTTATCCACTTGGCCTACCATTTGGTCACTGTTAAAGAGAACGAACTTCATGCAGTCTTATATGTGTCATTTTACACCACCCATGGAATCCTATAACCATTATTATATAGATAACTAGGCTTAAAATAAATGGGTATTACATCATTTTAGATGAATATTCAACATATTAAAAAAAATATGCATGAGGATGATAATAGTTTTGTGTCGTTCAAAACATGGAAAAAAGGATATTATAAAAATTTTAATGATATTCAACATCTCCCTTAATGATCTTCCCCTCTATCACTCTTACAAAAACATTTCTTCATAACCTGGGGAATGGAAACATAAAAATTGGTTGAGCTCAGATTCACATTAAGGGTGTAAAAGGGGGATATATAAGCTTAACATGACCATAAAGCTATGAGAACATGATCATAACATTAGAAGATCATACCTAGCATATAAATGATCAAAATCAAGGTTCAAGAAATAAATATTTATATATCATTAGATATGAGTAATAAAAAAAACCATAGTATATTACGTTTGATAAAAAATTAGGATAAGATATAGAATCTGTGGAAGAGATATGAGCATATAAAAGGATTTCCATAATAGTTCTGGCATAATACTAGTGTTATATTAGTTGAAAGAGTTCACTCCCAACACCATTTTAGTGGTCGAGGATCACATCAAATACCATATTAGTGGGAAATTTATTTACTAAACTGTGTTCACTCACTATTCCATCCATGAATTCCTGAAGTGGGTTAACCCCACATTTCATCCATATATTACTAAACTAGGTTCACTACATATCTCGCCGTAACATAATAAATCTATTATGCACCTCATTATAACAATTTTATAATGAACCAATTTCAATCCTTATTCTAACTCTTCTATACTGATATTATTTTACTCCTCCTTCCAGCACTAACATACTCATGAGAAATAAATCATTACCCAAAAAAATGGAGGGATATTTTTGTCCCACCAGTATTATAATGAAATCATACATATAAGTTTTATAAGAATGTAAATATTATTATCATAACCTGTGAAATTAATTGGGTTTCATAAACATGTATTCATATCATAACATGAAGAAAATAGTTTGGTTTAATAATCATTTCATTAAATAATTACCTGTGAAAAGAAGTAGGTTTCAAAAAAATATAACACATGAAATGGGTACAAGTTACATAAACATATATCCCATTAATTATAAATGGGTTTCATAAAAATATAACCCATGATAGAGAATATATTTTTAATAAACATCATCACATCAAAACAAAAACCATTAATAGAAAAATACAAATGGAATCGTTGGATCATTTCCTAGAAATTAATGATTAACAATAAAAGAATTAATAATATATTGAAAATTATTCTAAAATATATTTTCAAAACATTCCTTTTATAAAATAACATATATTTTTTAAGAAATTCATTTAAAAAAATAAAAAACATTGATGACCATTTCTTTTAAAATAATTTGAACACATAGATTCATGGATTGAAATCATTTTGAAAACCAGTATACATAAAACCATATATAAGAAGCCTGAAACGTTTTTGATCAATTTATTATTGATCAAAATTTAATAACTTATAAATGAATACTTCAGGTCATTTAGATATTTTTCCATGAAAAAAATCCATTTGAAAAAATATAGAGGAATCTTTAAAAATCATTTATAATAATTTTGAAACAGAAAACAATTTTTAAAAAACTTTTTATTTATCAAAATTTTCAAAATTCTAGAATAAATGGAAAAAAATATTTGAAAAATAAAATTCTAAATGTAGAAAAAGGAATATTTAATGAAATGACGATCATGAAGGTGAGTATGTCTGTATATACTGATCATTCCTTTTTCACCTTAAAATATTATTAAAGTAGATTGAGTAGAAACCAAAAAAATGATTAATTTTAATATTGTGTTTTAAATATAAAATATGTTGGTAGAATTTACTTCAAATATTAGAGTATAATGTAAAAACTTTTTTCGGAAACATTCATAGATAACAGGGTTTTGATATTATAATGATTCCCATTTGAAAGGATAAATAATGATACATTTTCATAAAAAATAATCTTAATTTTAAAATGTTACAAAGAGTAAAAAATTTACCAACACATGGATATGTACAAAATATCTTTAGTGTAACGAAATTCATGAGAATTATTGAGATATGGATCATAATATTTTATCAATGTAAAAATAATCATAAATAATCTTGATGAAGGATGATATTTTATAAATAAATTGTTACTAATTTGGTAGCCTTGAATCATAATAAAATGGAAACAATAATATCACATAAATCTTAAAATATCATGACAATATGTACCTTCATAATATAACAATAAAAATATATTTTATACATCTCACCTAAAAATATTTGTGCATATTAAGACATGAGTCTCAAAGATGTAAAATTACAACAAAATTATTTTCCCAATTGGGTACCTTTCGAAACAAAAACCCCCTGAGAAGAAATTTCATAAAATAGGTATTTAAAAACTATTGAATTTATATATATTAATCATATAATACATGAATTGGAGTTATACACCACATATATAATAAATTGGAGTTTAACATGTCTTGTGTCTTATTGAAATTAAATTTGATATGAGAAAACCCTTACCTGAAGTTTGGAATTTTTTTGTACAACTATATATAATAAATATATGATTATTATAAATATAAAAAATAAATATATTTTTATAACTAATACCATTTATTATTTTGTTATTATATTATAATAACTTTTTTTTAACAAGTCTATGTTAATGTTGAGTTTTGAGTAATCTCTACTTTCATTTTTCCTATATGATTTGGTCTGTTATTATAAATCCTTTTACTTAGACCATGATTATATTATTTAAATAATGTAAGAAATTATATAAATATGATATATATTATTTATATATGTATTTATAATATTACATAAAAATATAAATATAAAATGGAATATACCGTTCATGGAGATGGTAGGTCGTATGAACGCATGAACTATGTTTACGTTTTATTGTCACATTGAATGAAATAAAGTAAAATACATATATTTTTATATATATAATATAATTATAGTAGAATTTATATGTTATATATATCATATATGTTTGATAAACTCAACCTTATCAAAATCCTTGTAATGTATGAATGAATCACAACACTTTTAGGAGGCGATCATCCACACGTCTACTAGCTGAGCTATCGTGTTTACAAAAAATGGAAGGAATAAAGGTATGATTTATATTATAATTTAAAAAAATAAATACATTATAAATATCCTATTAAATTTTTTATTCCATAATAATTTCCAAAAATGAAATTTTGTAATGTAAAAATGAACGGTATCATTTTCTGAGGTGGTAGTTCGTATTACATAGTAATGGTAAGTTCGTTATCCATTATATGGAATCATTTGTTATTTTAGGTTGAACCCTTATATAAAAAATCATACCATATCAAGTATATATATTTTTATTTTTTAATCATGGAAGAAAATAATTTTATGGGGTAGATAATAAAAATAAAACCTAAGGAAGGATGTCACCTCTTCTTCGGGAAACTCATTTTAGTTTTCACCAAAGGGCTTCCATGGAAGGGTTTTTAAAAAAGTGGGGATCCAAGGATGAATGAAGTTATTTTGGGAGTTTAATGGAGGATTTGTTTTGATAAAAATGGATTTAATGGTATAAATTAGTGGGAGAGGTGCATTTATTTTTATAGTGGTAGAGGATTTGAATTCTTAAAAAAAATTAAAGGTAATTCCACCCCCATTTTTATCATGTAAACTGGAATAAATAATGATAAATATTCGAAATAAGGGAGGATATGGTATCAACTAAAAATTAAATGTGTTTTTATAAGTCTTTACATCATTTTAGGCCTTATTCTTAGGGCTTAGTCCATTATAAAGATAAATTTTCTCTTAATCAATATAATTACTTTTAATTAGTTTCCCAAAATATTTGGGCCAAAAACTAAGATTAACATATTTTAAATTATAAATTATTATTATTAAAAATATGGAATATATTTTCCAAATTTTAATAACATATTTGGATGAAATTAACTTAAAATTAATATCGTGGAAGGGATGAGAAAACATGTTTTTAAACTAAAAATGTTCAAAAGTTTGGTATGTTTTTTATATATAATTTCATTGTGAAATTGCTTCCAATGACCTAAAAAAGATTTATTGTTATATAATTTATCTAATTATACAATAAAACCAAATAAAAATATAATTTAACTATGTAAATAATTTGGATAAAAAGACTGTTTTGAACTAAAATTCATTATTTTTCTCTCTTTATTTAAATATGAAAGATATAGAAAAAAATAAAAAAAATACACCCAAAAAAATTGTGTATTTTACTTCTAAAATTAATATTAGTTTTTCAAATTAGAAAATAATTGTTTAAAAATATTATTTAAAATGCTTTCTCTTTTAAAATATAGTAAATTTAACATTTTAAAAAATACATGTTTTTACTCATAAAATTAGTTGGGTTCCTATCTTTTGCATGTAAAAGCTCTTGGATGAGTAATATAAATATTTATTTCATATGTAATGTATAAATTTATTTATTTAAAAGGTTTTATTCAAATTTTTTGACATAAAATTTTGTTTGTTCAAAGGAAAATTTTTTTCTTTGAAAGGTAATTTCTGTATTATCAAATTGTTCCTTCATTTAGTTATATTAATTGATAAAAAAATTATTAATTTTATATACAAGATTGAATCATATCTTCACAATTTATTTAATATTATTAAAATCATCTATTGTAATTGATAGATGGATTCTATAATTCTATTTTCATAATAATATAGATAATATATTGTAGTTCAGAAAAACATGGACATTCGTATTTCTAAATCTAATTAAGGGGCTAGATATTGTGTGTAACACAATACGAACAAAATTATTGTGAGTGCTGCAAGACACTATCTTGGTTTTCTGTACTAAAAAACATTACATTTTTGTTGCGTATAATGAAATAAAAAGTATTTATTTAATATAAAAAATGTTATAGTATGCATTTTTTGAAATGAAAAATATTAAAAATTAAATTATTTCAAAAAAAATAATTTAAAAAAAAATTGGTTGTTACATTATACCACATTTAAAATGATATTATATATTAAAATTAACATTTTTTATGAAAGGTTTAATAATTAAAAGTCACACTCATAGAAACCCTATTCATAAAAATTAATACTAGAACATCCTTTAAAAAGGCAATGTTGTAACCATAATAGTTATTGTGAGTAACACGTAACTAGGTTTATTCATATGATAAAATATGTGTTATGTGAAATCATGAACATGGAAGATAAATATAACTATCATGTTATGAGTGATAGTGATAGTGAACATGGTTAGAATAACAATAAAAATTAAAAATCCATAAACCAATGTTGCTTGGATAATTTCATTGATATTATAAATAGTGATGATAACTTTTTTAAAATTTATTTTAATACCCATTTTCTAAAATTGATGAATTTTGTTGAGAATATATAATTAATTTTTATCAGTACAATCTCACCATTTGTCGTTCCTTTATCAATTTCCACTTCAACACATATTCCAAGAAAAAGAAGTTTTATTTTTCATTCCTATGACGCATTAGATGGCCTGGAGATCCAAAAATATAATTATGAGTCTTTCTAGCTTTCTATAGTTATTGTCATACTAAAATGGTAGTAAAAGGTTATACAATATGCAAAAATACTCATATAAAACAGTAATAATTTATTTATACATGACTTATTGGAATTTTAACTTAATCATATCCATAAATTGACATCCTTAAACTCCTTATTGAAGAAGAAAATAATAAACTATATAAATTAGGAAAATAAATAAACATAACATTTATTCCTCATATATCATAATGTATATTCTGGTTGTCACATTCAAGTCATCTAAATAACCTCATCAAATATTCTTTTGAAACACAGTAATAACATAAATTACCATAAATACTTTTCAAAATCTTGCATGATCCCTTATTCCAATGATTTAATGATATATTCCTTAAATCCAAGGAGTTTTAAACGTTTTATATGATATAATTGACCACTTTTTTTAAAATAATATCAATTTGGATGTCAAAAATAAAGTCAAATTTACTTTATCCATCTCCTCATCTCTTAATCCATAAGCAATTATCCTTTTCTAGGCATCAGGAACATGTTATGGGTCATCTTCTATTATTGTAACCATTCCATTAAATACATTTTATAGGAATTATGTATCATTTAACATATTATTAAATATTCATAAAGAAAATAGAAATATATATATATATATATACATCATGATTCATATAACAAAATCTTGGAATTCTAAACCATATGCACATAAATCATTACTCTTTATTCCTAAACCATTAGTCAGGATGCATCGACATGTTACTTAATACCAATTTCGTTGAATGTGAAATATAAATCATGTATTAATGTTCATCAATATCAATAAAATCATGTTTCTCATTTTTAATGTAAACTATACTTGAGGAATATCACCTACTATTCACATGTTGTTTTTGGTCTCCAAATATTCAATATTATATCCAATACTCATACCAAATTTCAAATTATCTACATGATATTTTCACTTAGTATATTGATTTATATAATTCTTATTATTTCCACATATGAAACATTCAATATTAACCATATCCATTCTAGTTCCCACCATTTACTAAAACAAGAAATCATATAGTTAGAAATAGTTATCGTGGAAAAAAACCACATAATCCAGATAAATAACTTATAGGCTGCCAAAATCATGTCACCTACTCTTAAATATATGATATTTTTTTGTTTTTCACAGATAATTACCTACACATATCCATATAAATATCCCTAGGTATTTCACTAATGATTTCTTATCCTAGTTTCCAATGGTTGACTAAATATTTCCTTTAATACAAACTATTGTTACTTGATCATAACATACATTTCTATTACATAATTTTATATGAATATATAGAAAATTAAAAAAATAAATGTATAAGGACTATAATAGTTTATTGACATTATAATCTTGTAAAAATAGTCTTCTAACATGGTTATATATCATCAAAATATCCCCTAATGATCATAAACATTAGAAATCCTACTTAAAACCTTTCTTTATATCCTTGGGAAAGGTAACAAAATAAATGGGTTTCCTCTATATCCACAATAATGGTAAACAAGGGGGATATGTAAGTATAAAATTATAATAAGTGTATGAAAATATGATCTTAACACTCTATGATCATTCCCATCATTTCAAAGATTATAATCAAGGGTAATGGAATAAATATTTGTTGTTCATAACAATAGAATCAAAATGAAATTAGGAGGATAATATATGAGATGATAATATAAGAATAAGAGATAAAATCTATGACACACACTTAAGGATAAAAAATAATTTTTATAGTAGTCAACGATTAATGAAAATTTAATCTTAAGGGAATGGGTTGACTCCGCATACCATCTTAGTATTCATGCTTCACTCTGAAGACAATATTAGTAGAAAAATTTATTTGGCAGAACCAGTTTCACTCCCAGTTCGAACCCTACATTACAGAACCGGGTTCAATTCACATTCTATCCATGTATTACATTGTCACATTGACAACTCGTTCTAGCCCTATCATAATGACGATATTTCCAACCTCATTTTCGTTTGGTCATTCTAAATCAAGCCCACTCTTTATTTAATCCTTACCATACTGAAATGATTTCACTCGTTAATCCATCAGTATCATACACATGAGATAGAAGTCATTACTAAATGTGTTGGTGGGAGATATAGGTCCCAAAAATATCAGAATTAAATCATATATACATGCATAAAAAAATAAAAAATCATATCATAACTAAGTAAGTGAAATTTGTCTCATGATCATATAATCATAACATAACCTGCAGAAAAGAGAAAGGTTTCATAATTATTTCATCAATGCATATCCTGTGAAAAGAAGAGAGTTTCATAAAAATATAACTCATGAATTGGAAATAGGTTTCATAAAAACAAAACATCTAAATGATAAATGGGTTTTATAAATATATAACTATTGAAAGAGAAACTAGTTTCAATAAACATCATTCCATCAAAAAATAAACTATTTAGAGAATCAATTTGGAAGTAATCTTTGGATCATTTACCCAAATGGAATGATTAACATAAAACGATGTCCTCAAATAAGGAAAATAATGTTTAAATATAATTCAATGAATATTTCTTATGAATGATATCCATTAATCATTGAAAATATAATTTTAAGACATAAAATCATTATGGAAAAAAATTTCATTGATGTTAATTAGAAGACATAAAAATAATATTTTAAAACATAATGAAACCCATTTTATTTGAAAATATATAAAGTATTCTTAAAAAAAAATTAAATCGTTTTTCTATGAAATTAAATTGAATAAATATAAAAATATAATAGGGATAGTTGGAATCCTTTTCTCAGAATACAACCCTTCTAAATTATATAAAATAATTATTAAAAATCATTTAAAACCCAATTTAAACAGAAAACATTATGGATACTATATTTTATATAAAAAACATTTAAAAAATAATAATTTATATAATATTAAGGGAATCATTCCTTTATAAAAAAATCTGTGAAAAAAATGTGAATAAATAACCAAATGATGCTTATGATAGTGAGTCTGTATGTACATGCCAAACTATTATTTTCAATCTTAAAGTTTTAGAAAAAATCCTTGATTGAAAAACCATTATATGATTCATTTTATAAAAAAATTTGTTAAAGAGGTAATACATGGATAAAAATTTCTATTAAACATCATTAGATAATTATAAATCATTATAGAAATTGTTTTTAAATAACATGGTTTTTAAAGAATATAAATTTTCATCTGAAAGGTAAATTAATGCAATATTTTCATAAAAATATTTTCTTAATTATCATTATAATTTTTTTAAGAAATATGGTACCATTACATTGATTTAACATTAATATCCATAGTGTATTAAAATTAAATAAATTTGTTGAGATGTAAATCATAATATTTCAGCAATGGAAGCATAATCATAATTAGTCTGGATAAAGGGCCACCTCCAAAGAGGGATGGGGTGCTGACACCCATCATCAGCCATGAATCATCTCTTAATGGACTAATGGGTTCATTTCTACGATAGTATATTAGTGATTTTCAATCTCTGACTGTTTTTCTTTATGTTTACATTATAAAGATTCATCTCATTCTTTTTCGTGTGGGAGGCTCGAAAGAGAGAAAGGTGTGATGATACCTTTCATCCGGATCTCCTTGGAATTTGTTGGATAGAGATATACTATAACACATTGTGCTCCCAGCATGGTGCAACTTCTTAAAAGAGGGGTGACATATTTTTTGACTATTCCCGCTAGTGCACTATTTGGTGGGGGGATGAAATTGTTTGGTTTTTGCATTGAAATTTGTTTCTTTTGTACATGTATGTTCTTTTTGTCTTGTGATTTAAGCCTATGTTCCCTTGGAGTAATGAGTTTATTCTTGACCAGTCTAAAATATGTGTTTATTTTTCTTCGTGATCAATTTTTTGGGACTTCCCCTCAACCCTTAACAAAAATAAATAGTCTTGATTAACAATTAGATTATAACAATAAATGGTTAACACATTGGTAACATTGAATAATAATAATGTAGAAATAATAACATCACGTGAATCTAAGAATATAATTAAAATAATAATATTTATTATATAAAAAATCATATAGAGTATATACCCCTCATAGAAAAATATTGGTTGTAACACGACATGTGTCTCAAAGAAGGAAAATTTAGACAAAATTACTTTACCAATTTGATAATTTTTAAACATAAACTCAATGAAACAAAATAATAAAATGGATAAGAAAATAACTGTAAATTTTATTATAGTAATCATAGACTAAATCCATGGCAATTATACAAACCACATAAAGTAAATAGTTGGTGATCAGGGCTTGTGTACCATGGAAAATTAAAGTGAGATGAGAAAACCCTTACCTTATATCATGTGTTTTTCCGTACACATTCAATATGCCTGTATAATAAATATATTATTATTATAAATATAATCAAGAACCATATTATTTTATCTAATACCATATATTATTTTTTATGACAATATATTAACCATTTTTTGAAAAATACATGTTAATGTTACGTTTTGGGTAATATCCGTAATTTTCATATATGATTTGGATTGTTATTCCTAATCCCATTACATAGATAATGAATTAATTATTTCAAGAGTGTATAAATGATATAAATATCATATATATTCAATATATTTGTATTTATATTAATGTATAAAATATATAAATATGAAATGGAATTCACAGGCGATAGGTCAAACATAGGCATAAACGTTGTTTCCACTTTTTTACTGTATTGAAATAGAGTAAGTAAAAGAAATATCTATAATCATATATATAATATATTTTTATTATAACTAAAATTTAATATATCTCATATATGTAAACTAAAAAAATTATTAATAAGTTCAATGTAATGTGTGAACGTTTCATGTCGCTTTTAGAAAATAGTCCTCCACAGATCCACAAACAAAGTTGTAATGTTTACAAAAAAATGGAAAGAATGATGTATTGTTTTTTATAGTAATTAAATAAGTATAAAAATCATAACTATAATATATATCATATAAAAATATATTTTCCATCATAATTCCCAACCACGAGAGGTGGTAAATGAAAAATTAACTACATCATTTCGTGAGGCAGTAGTTTTCCAAACGCAGGATTAGTAAGATCAATAACCATTACATGGAAGTTTGGTTAAGTGTAGATGGAAACTATAGAATAAAAATTCTCATTATAATGATAATAATGAGTTAATTTTATAGTCATGGAATAATATTAGTTTTAGGGGTGTGTAATGAAAATAAAACAAATGAATGTAAGGAGGGATGTAACCTATTATTATGGTAACTCCCTTGGGTTTTCACCAAAGTGAATCCTCAGAGGTCATTTATCTTGAAGGAATGATTATAAAATGATGGTATCATTTTTGGGAGATAATTTTAGTAATTTTTAGTTGAGAAAATGGTTTAAATTTTTTTGAGTATGTGGCAGGGGTGGGTCTCTTTTTACAGTATTGGATGAGTGGCATTCATGAAAATTTTTGAAAATGGAATTTCCCTAATGTTTTTCACTTGTAAAGTGGATCCAATAATTGTCCAAATTTGATAATAGGGGAAAAGTGTTTAAATATAAACAAAAAATAGATTTGGGACATGTTTCTAATTCATTTTTGAATTTATGTTTATGGCTTAGTCTTTTGATTAGATAATTTTTTCCTAATCACAATAATCTATATTAATTAAATTCACTAATACTTTTCTCAAAAACTAAGTTGAAATTATTATAAATTATAATTTTTTCATATTATAAATATCAAATTCATTTTTCCATATTCAATTTGCATATGTATAAGAAATAAATTTGGAATTAATCCCACCAACGGGATGGGAAAGGGGGTTTTTGAATTAAAAATTTCTAAGATCGGTAAGGTTTTTATATTTAATTTCAAGTGAAATTTTTTACAATGAAATGAATTATTTTAATTCATATATTATTATTATAACTAAATAATAAAATAAATTAAAAAATAAAAAATTAACTATATAAATAAATTCGATGAAAATGCAGTTTTAAAATAAAAATTAATATTATTCATTATTCATCAAAATGTGAATGTTATGAGAAAAATGTGACAAATAAATCCAATGTAAATTTTGATATTTAAATTTTAAAATTGAAGATTATTTTTTAAAATAAAACTTTTAAATGTTTCAGAAATCAGATTGAAAATGGTTTCAGTATTAAAAGGTAGTAAAATTAGATTTTAGAAAAATTCACCTTTTTGTTCATAAAATTGGATTTATTCTTATCTTATACGTATAAAATCAATTGAATGTGTTTATAAAATATTTATTTTATATAAAATATATACATTTAATTAATCAAAGGGTTTTATTTAATGTATTTTAGTAAAATTGTGTTTGTAGAAAGAAAAAATGATTTCTTAGTAAAGTAGTTTCATTATTTTGAAATGGTTTCTACATTTACCTCTAATAATTTATAACCAAAGAAATCCATTTATATATTTTATTAAATAATATTTTCCTAATTTAGTTAATGTTAATCATTAATACCATTCCAATGCCATAGGGTAGCAATAATATTATTTCAAAATATTATAAATAATATATTATAGTCAGGTAAAACACAGTCTTGCATGTTATGTAAGACATCAAATGGACATGATATTGTGTGTAACATAATAAAAATTTTCTATGGATTATACCAAAATCTACTATATGTGTTGTGTATAGTTTAAACATAACATTCAAATCCTTATATTGCAATACCAACATTGTGTTTCTATATAATAATTCTTTATTAAGTGTTGCAGGAAAAGAAAAATATCAAAAAGATTATCATAATTTAGAAAAAAAATATTTCACAAAATCTTAGGGTGTGACATGTGACTTTATAAAATCCCTCCAAATTGAAAATAAACCTAAAATTACGTAAAATAAAGAATTAATATTTAATTTAAAACATTATATGAATAAAAATAAATATAATATTCTTAGTGAAATAGTTATAAATAAAATATTATTTATTATAAGTAGTAGTTTAAATTATGACATATATTTACATAATTATTTATAATGTTTTTTATTTTATTTTAAATAATTAAATATCTAAAATATATAATTATTATGAATATTTATTAGTTAATAAAACTGTAATTTACTATATTAAATGAAAAATTTTTCTTAGTGACATAATGAATTAATAAAAAAAATTACCAATATCATAATTATTAGATTAAAATATAATTTCTAAAATTATGTTTATTCATTATAAAAAATATTTATTTTATTTTATTTTTATTATTATAGTGAATTTAATTATTTTATTAACAATATTAATAATTATGATTTAATTTTTTTACATTATGTGTTATTTATCCATGTTTTTCAATGTTGGTGGTGGGGGAACAACTTCTCAGAGAAGCTTCATTTTTTTCATTCTCTTTAAAAAGATGGATCGACTCTCTTTGAATCTCTCTGGAGAGATGGTCAATCCAATCTCCTCGGATGATGACTACGTGACTCCTCTAATCCGATGGGAAGGAGAAAAGAATAAAATTAATATTTAAGTAAATTAAAATGAAATAAAAAGATAAAATTGAGAGATATTAATTAATTGTCAAAATCAAATTAAATACTTAAAATTTAATATTAATGTTAAATAATAATAAATAATGATTACAATGACATTAGTATTTATGTTAATTAAATGAAAACATAATTAATGATTATTTAATTAAAAAAATAATATAATTAGTGTTTAATGGAATATTAAAATTTAAAATGTAATTATAAAAAAAATAATATATAGGATAATAAGTAAAAAACACATAATGAATTAAAAGATAAAAATAAAACATAAAACATAATAATAATTAATTTATAAACGAAAATATAAGATTATTAAATTATAAAAAATTGGAAAATTATGAAAAATAAATTAATTAAACTATTAAAAACATTATAAATGGTTTGAGAAATCAAATGTTTTTAAGGCCACATCAATCTCCAAAGACACTAAATTGTTACAGTCCTTAAGTGTGTGTTTTTTGTAACGTATTGAATATTCAATTAAAAATATACAATATCTATGTATGAAATTCATGGTTTGATATAATACTGTAGTGTACTAATGGGACATCTAGATAAACATCTTATGTGTAAAAATGATTAAAATATTTACCACATTCCATACCATCAAATGTAAAAACATCAGTAACTCCTAATATTAGGAAAATATAACATTTTATGTTCAATTAATGAATTCCTTTAAACTAATTTTCAAAATTTTAAACCAATTAAAACATAAGATCAGAACACTTTGAGGAATGATCCTTACCATGTTCCCAACCTCCCATTTTGTGTCACTTTTGTCAGCATGTTCAGTATACTTGATGTTCCCTTCATTAGATTATAAGAGGTTTCCAAATCCTATGTTCTACGTAGTGTCCCTGGTTTACAATATTCTATAAGCCCACATGATTCCATATACCTGTAACCCATGAATCATCACTAGTGTGACACTCAAAACTATATCATATAACTCAACCATAATCCTTTGACACCCATCTATCATGACACCTTCCCTCAATATGTACCCATATTGGGCTGTTTTTGAATTAATAGAGATAAAACACTTGAATATTACCTCCAATTTTCCATGGGCTAGTAAATAAAATATTGGTATATAATCACACACATGATTTGAATTACCCTTATATAGTTTAAAAATATTATATAAGATGGAAATAAAACAAAAATTACGAAGCATAAATAAATAATCAATAAAAAAAAATTTATATCACTCATAAACTAGTACACTCAAAATAAATGTTCTATTTCCAAACCTAAAATAATCAACAATGACCTAGAAGCTCCTACAATTTCGAAATAACTATTTGAACTTATACAACCATGCTAGATCAACATCCAAAAAATTTTTACATGAAAAATAGTTTCTAGATAATATGACTATAACATGTATACCCAATTATATAGTCCATAAAAAATAATATTAACAATGAAATAAGTAGGTTAAAATAAATGAATAAGAAAATAAAGGTCATATGTCAACTAAAAACATAATACTAGTATTTCAACCTCAATAAATCTCAATCATCAAGTAATTCGTATAAGTAAACAATTTTATATCAAAATTATTTATATTTAAAATAATATACTCCCACTCTTCCATATCTAAATTGCTTTATTTCTCTCACACCCTAATGGAAATATACTATGCTCATCCATCCTATTTTTTTTTATTGAAAAGTATTAGGGTTAATCCCCCCTTATTAAGAAAGTATACACCTCTTTAAAAATGAGAAAATAGAGAACCCATTACAAAGAAAGGGAATAATGGATAAAATAAATTGGACCCAAATATTTAAAAGAAAATAGAAACTAAGGCCATCCCCAAAATCATGCAATATTATCACTAAAATTACTAAATCTAGTGATGCCTAATATATATCATCATCATCATATTCAAATAATAACCTAATTTATTACATGAATCCATGAAATTACTTGAAAATTCATTATACCTTAATAATTCATAGGCAATTTAGATACACTCACTGGATTCTAATGTAACCACATTCTAATATAGGAATTTGTTATAACTCATGTTTTTATCCTCTTAACATAAATGAATTGTAAATTACGAGACATCATAGTTAAGGTAAGAATTATTACTATACCATAATCCATTATATCATAGTATATACCTACTTATATACATCTGATAGGGGTGGGGGAGAGAGAGAAGTTATTCATCCATTCCCTCAATATCATCGATGTTGTTGAAAATTCCACCCAAAACATTTAGGAATCGATTTCCCTATTGACACAGATGAGGTAAAATATAGAATTAGATAATATATATAATATTATTCATAGTTACACTAAGGGAAAATACATATCCATAGAAAATATTTCACAATATTTACACATGAAACCCTGATTCCACTTGAACAGAATATGTCTCAAGTAACCACAAAAAAATTTAATTCTATTTTATATAATTCATTAATGACTAATTAATATATGTATTTCTATATTTCTTTCTAATATATAATATTTAATATTCTATGTCATGTGTTGAAGACACAATTAGTTATCTTGATAATATTCTAATGTTTTTCATCATTATATATTAAAACCAGGAACCAACCCCATTTATTTAGTAGTTAAATTATGAAATTATAATCATTCAATAAAACTATGACATAGAATTATAAACTACTTAACTGATTCACTAGTGGGTAATAGCATCAAACTATATTTATAGTTCTGAATCTAATCATATAAATAACATATGATCCTCTGGCCACTACTAAATACTCATATAAGGAGTATATCGATGAAAAATCCTTTCTCTGATTTCATCATAATGTACCAGGTTTAATCTTAAACTATTGTGATTAGTCTCTCTATAACCATCGCCAATCATCATTTTATCCATGGCTCCCAACCGATTTCTCCTTAAAGGTTCCCAACCATATTAATGTTATCACAAACAACTCAGATCATGGTAAGGCTCTAATCAATGTAGAGTACACATACATATTAACTATATATTTTCTCTACATGGGAGAACAACTAACCCCTTTATTTCAAATAAATCAGTCCTCCTACAATAAGTAGTTGGCTCAGTCATCCCCAAACAATTAATTATTTGAAACCACCAATAGTAATAAAATCTCTAATTAATTGGTTAATTTTATAGAGGTATTGTGTAATAGGAAAATCTAATACATAGAATCAATAGTTATAAAAAAACCAAAAAAACACTCCAAATATTATTTTCATTCTTAATGAATTCCAAGAAGAGTAATAATCTATCTCCTCATACGTATTTCTTTTTATAAGAAAATAATTCATATTTAAATTATATTATAATATCTAATAATGAACAATGATAAACAATCAATAATAGATACTTCAAAACATAAATAAATAAATAAACATATAGATATAACTACATAATAAAATATCAATAGAAAGCATAGAAAAAGTCGTATAGAATTTGAAATCATAAAACTAACCATTTATGTAATTTACATCATCAAACATCAATTTTCATTAACAATAGATTGTAATGATCTCATATCTTAAAAAATATAATTATAATAATAAATAACTTTCTAAAATTTAAATTAGATAAAACTAAAACATGAAAATAAATATTTTAGTCCTCTTAGATATTTTATAAGATAATGTTATTATTCTACATTAATTGATAGAACTATATTAAACAAGGCTAACAATAGTATATAATATTATATCTACTTAAATTATAGATATAATTACATTGAATTAATGACAATTCTATTAAATTTTATTCCTCTTATTTTTCCATTCCAATTTTACGATTATTACAAAATCATTCATCATATTATATTACAAGATTATTATATTTTTAAGGTTAATCACACCTATATAGAAAATGTAAGTATTGGAATGATATTTTAACCCTTTGATCAAGGAATAGAAAAGTAACATATACCCTACCTTGTGGATAAAGGAACACATGATTTGTTTTAAAAAAAAGGATTTCATATCATCTAAAACTCACAAGAAGAAGCTCTGGAATGATTATATAAGAGAATCCAATAGTTTAAGTAGAAAAGTTCTTATTCCCCCAGACTCGAGAGATAGAGAGAAATAAATTTCAATGGAAGATAAATTTACTTTTTTATTTGAATATATATTTTATCATATTTTTCCATTCAAATTGACCAAATCTTTCAATTTACCCAGTATTGGTTAGTATTTCATTAAATTCATGAGAAGTAACCCATTTAAGACCCTAGACATAATGGAATGCAATGATATTTTTATCCTTTATTTAATTTGGTTTCAAATCCCAATTTTATCATCATTTCTCCTATATTAACATTTAATATTTTTTATTATTTAAAAAACATGTTATTAGGTCATTTTTTATGAAACATTAAAAAACGTGAAATTCCAATTTTTTTTAAAATTCATAACCTACCAGGAGACACAAAATTTTCAATAGTATGAAATAATTCCAAACCAAAACATTGAAATGTAATGACCTACCATGATGCCAAAATTTGGGAAAGAATGATATTGCACATGATAAAGCCTTAAAAAGGTATAACCTTCCATGAGACCAAAAATTAAAAAAGTTATAACCTATCCTGATACCAATGTTTTGAAAAGGACAGACCTACCGTGGGGCTAAAATATAGAATGAACATTAAATATTAATTTTATAAAATATTTCAAAGGATTGAATTACAATGAAAAGTCAATTTGGAAATGGAATGGTATACCATAAACCAAAATTTGTAAAATGATATTTTCTCTACATGAAAAAAGTAACTGATCTCAAAAAGGCTCAAGACACCCTCTAAGATACTTCATGTGTTAGAGATATATAAATGGAGGGTTGGATAAATAGAAGACATTTAGAATCACACATTATATAAATAAATTATTAATGAAAAATAAATTATGTATATCCTTTTTTATAATGAGATACATTTAATATTCCTTAACAACATTATGAATTATATCAAAATGATACCTGAGTGTTTATCTCATCATATTATATATGATATACATCCAAACACATAATGTATTTTTTTCAATTATTAGTATACCATTTAACATAATTCATCTATATATAATACCTATATAAAATCTATGTTTTCATAAAATAATAAATATAAATAAAATCTTTAGTACATATAATTTGTAAATAAATCTATTTTGAATAATATTGAGACTTAAGAAACCTATTTTTAATGACGTTCTCTTTAAAAAAAAGTGGGCAACCCACTATATACCATAAAATTTAATGTTTTGATTTTAATGTCTTATATTTTCCATATATAAATCTTATTATGTTCATCATAACCATCATCCTTTGAGCCCTTTACATTGAGTTTTAACAATGAAATATTTTTTTATATAATGTTACTAGTTACATTAATCATTTACCATCAGACCCTAAATCAATTTAGTATTTTAAATGATTTTGAAATTGTATTTTGTCATGTATAATCCATTATTTATTAATGTTTTAACTTCTATATGTTAATATATTCCACCTATTTTGGGGAATATTTATTGAATAAATTGTAGTATATATTGTACAATATAACATTAAAGATCTATTTTGGTCTTTTTTGTTGAAAATGTAATATATTATGACATCAAAAATAGATTCATCATTGTTGAAATACCTTAATAGAGTTTTATAAGAAACTACTATAGTTTAGTGTATGAATTATGATTCATGAAATGATGACATTTATTATTCCATAAATGAGGAATATATTAGAAAAATTAATATCTATATTTATAATGTTGTGACTCATTGGGAAGATATTGTATGTTTCATGAATGGAAGTTTATAATGTTCCTCCAATAGACATTTTAATATTCCTCAATCACATTAAATGTTCTATAATTTACATCTATGAGGAAATTTACTCATGCTGTAAGCCTAAAAACGTCTCTCTAATAGGATAGGGATGAATTTTGGGGATTCTATCTACATGAGGTCTATGTCGTTGGTCCATGAGTAACTCAACATGGATGTCAGTGGTTATATTGATGTAAGGTTCATCTCACGAAGAATAATGTTCTTCCAAGACTGGTTTGGAGATCAATATGGATTCAAAGATCCATACCATAGACATTGGGGAATTTAATAGGAGATATGGTAATTATTTATTGGATCTAAATATTGACCATATATATTATTTTAAAAGATAGAATCACGTCACGATATGTATCTTTCCACACTGATAAGAAGATATAGTAAGATTTCAAAATTGTTGATTAAAATGGAATTGTTGGTGTTGATTTATCTTCATTAACATATAACTTTCTTAATAAATGTTTTAGGGACATGGATTAAACTCAGTGTTATAATGAAATAAAAATCAAACCTAACCATTAGATTAAAGGATAATTACTTATAATGATATAAAAAATACTCCAAATGTTTTTAAAAATATATATTTCAAGATAATCGAGGAATACGAGGATAACTAGAATGTGTGTAGAGGCCCTAGAGAACTAAAATGAATAGAGGATAAAGAAAGGGGAGGGTGTTATAAGAGAATTATCATTGCAAGGGTTTTTATTCCCTTAATGGAAAAGTGGTAGAGAAACTGGAGACATAATAATAAGTGGTATATCATTCCATTTTTGTGATGACTAAATTTAGTATGGATTATAGGAGAATTTCATTAAAAACGAACTTTTGAGTAGTGAGCTCACTTTTCATTGAATATTGTTATCTAGGTGTTAGTGAAACCACTCAAAAACTGCTATGGAGTAGTGAGATTTATTTTTTCGGGTTCATTGGTGAATTTCATTTTCATACTCCTAATATTATCCCATCCATGGTGAACCATAAATAGCTTGTGTGTACCTCATTTATAGTTTTATAGATTCATATCATTCATGATGGAAGGAGACAGTGGTGTTCCTAATAATTATTGGACAAAACCACCAAAAGTTATTATTTTTAAATTGTGAGAACTTGATTCACTAATCCTTAATATGGGTGTCAACCTTGCTCGAGATCAAAAAGTTATATCAAATATGGTGGTTCATGACATATTCTCTCTCTCTATAAAAAGTTATGGTAGTATTTATTAATAACAAGTTATTCTCAATATTTTAAACTATGTAAAATTATTATACCAAATTACCATTATTCATTATGGATGAGTGTATACACAACTAAAATTCCTTGAATCATCAGCAATATAGTGAATAGATCTCTACTAGATAAAGATAAACAATAATTAGATACTCACGAAAATAAAATTAATAATCTATGGGGATATTTGGAAACTCAATTTATATAATAAAAATTTTTGGAAAATTTGTAAAGCTATATGTCCGAAACTTTTCAATAATTATGATATTGATTCAATAGTTTGATAAATAATCACAAAATATTTTGAAAAAAATATAAATATTTATGAATGAGACTAAATGATATTTTTTATGTATTAATTAATTAAGTGAAATTTCTTATAGAATAAACACCCATATATGGACAAATCATTGATGATATAAATATTTTAAAAGGAATCTATAGAATTAAATCCTAGATTTAATCCTAATGTATTAGTGATTGAAGATAATGATTCAAAGGAGGTAATATAAGACAAAAACCATAGAACTCTCATTTCATATGCAATGAGGAAAAATGAATATGAATCAGTGACACAAGATAATTCTTTTTGAAGTACCACTCAACCAATGAATACGTTATTATAAATGTTTTGTACATTCCATATGTCAATACAATAATGAATAAGTTCATGACAATGATGGAAAATATTACTTCTATATTGAACATGAGGTTTACTTGATAAAATTTTCCTTTGGAGGTAAAAAAAGAAGATTTAAAGAATACTAGTAAGTGACAGCAAATTCTATATGCATCTAAATGATGAGGATAATCTATAATTGAATATATATTTTGAATAGATCAAAACATGATTTTTTTTACACTCTAATAAAGGAGTTGTGATTTAGATTATTATTAAATAAAAATCTGGTATTATTAATGGTTTTACCATTTCAATGAAATAAAGATTCAAAATTATTGAATAACTCAACTAACAATTCATTAAATTTTTATGGAATTCTGAGGATCAATATGTAATTCATAATTATTTCATGAAAAAATGGATCTTGGGTGAATCAATATCAAATTATTGTTATGATTTTTTTGGAAATCAACTAAAAATATAATTTTTATCCCATAAATGTTGTTATTCCATGAAAATGGTAATTTTATTATATATCTAAACCATAATAATAAATTATTGTTAGTTAATGAAAATATAATTGAACCCACCTCCTAGATGTTGTTTGACTCTGTTTAAACTAAAAAAACTCCAAATGTCATAGGTGGAATAGTAAACCCACACAATAATTCAAAAATAATTTATGGTTATTGATATAAAAATATGGGCCTTACCCACAAATATTCTTTTTAGAAAAAATAATATTTCATGGTTACACAAAAAAACTATAGATAATCATAATTTATTACCCTTGATATGCTTTTAGTGGTTATTGATTTTGGTATTAAGGTTTTAGAATAAAAAAAATTAAGTGTGGTTTAAGGGTATAATGAAATATATAAATAGTCACTTGAATAATGAATACTTAGTATCTAGATATATCACTAAGTTAGATAAAAATATATCAAAAAATTAAAATGTTCTAATATATGGAAAATGAAATTGATTTAGATGGATTACAATTTCATCCACCCCCAATCTAAAATAAAAATAACACATTATACAAGAAGAAAAATTATGAGGAATCCACTGTATTAGAAGATTCATTGAGGGAAATTTTTAGAGCATGAACATTGATTCTATATAGTGTCAGTACATTCCATATAATTAGAAATAAGTTATTTATCACTTAGATAAAATATAACAAGGATTGATTTTTTTGATTTAGAAACAATGTCTGGATAAAAATTATCATCTTTGTAATGGAAAATATTTCTTGAAGATTCCTATGGAATATTTATGACTTATTAATTGATGGTATTAGATATAAAATATTATTTGAGAGTCAATTATGTTAATGGAGATACATGGTTATGTTCTAAATTAATACATGTTTTATCAGAAGAAGATATGGATCGACCATTTAATATTGAACGATAACAAAGGTAAATCATTACTATATTTATAATGATGATATATACTTATTAACCACAATGTAATAGAATCAACTAAGGCATAAAGAGCTTAGTCATTTGAGAAAAATATTTATATAGAGGGAATAGTTACAAATAATAGTTCTTGAGATATCCATAATATTTCATGGTATAACACTCATAAATGTGATGAAAACCAAAAATGGAATAATTTAATACGGACTAAAACTAAATATAGGATAAATAATAAAGTGTTATAAAGCTAGTCGTTTTAGATGTTTGTGGACCCATGATATAAGAACCCGTGTTTTTTTGGACTGCAGTTTTGAGCATAAATCAAAATTTTTTCTTTATGATGCTCATGAGGGGTAAAATGGTCTTTTTATATGAGAATATGAACTTTTTAAATTTTTCTAAACACTCCATTGGTCATAGAATAGGGTGGTTACCCTAGGACATATGTTTGGTGGAAATATGAGTCATTCCAAATTTGGAAAAATAATTAATATTCAATATATATTAAATTTAATATTAAAATATTCGTGCATGTTCATTTAGACGTATATTTTGAATGGAGATTCAGATCAATATTATGTCTCCTCCATTGAGTCTATAACATGTAGTTTATCTTAGGCATGATATTATCATGTGGTGGGCATTGGGGTTTACAGAGACCCCCTTTTATTCCTTTTCTTTTTCTTTTTTCCCTTCTTTTCTTTTAATTTTCTTCTTCCTTCCTCATACATATAACATTTTACCTTAGAGGGAACATTCACCGCATGCCTTATTGAGAAGTGTGAAAGGGATAAAGGGAGGGAGAGAGGAGAGGGAGGAGGCACTGCAAAGTTCCCAACATTTTGGATCATCGAACGGCTACCGTGGATAGTCAAATCAAGTGAATCTTTGGAAGTTTCCGCCCAAAGGTAAGACCATTTATGTTTTTGCCAAATATCCCCATTAAATAGGTTGTTTTATGATCTTTTAATAAAATATAGCATTTCTGTTGTCTCTTGGGGCCTGATCTATTGTTTTGGGGGATAAAGATGGAGTTTCGGGAAATCCAATGGTTTTCCATTCATGGAAACCAAGTTATAGAGAATTATGTTTAGGGTAAAATTCCATCTGTTCTTCTTATTTAGGAGAGATGATGCTTATGGGAGTAAATGTCATTTATGGGGTATACCCACCATGAACTGGTACATGGTCATGTAGCCAAGTACCCAAGCATGGATACCCATGTAAGGGTACATGGTCATATAGAGTACATGTCTAGACCCTTTGTGGTTGACCTTCTATATATATGTACAGTACTTGTCAAGGTAAATGACCAACCGGTTGAGGGATGCAGGAATGTACCTCATGTTGGGTACATGTTGTGTACCCATTTGAAAATCCATGTACCTATGGCTTGTCAACAGCTAGGTCGGCAAAGCTACATGCCCAAGTGGGTCTGCAAGAGTACATACCATATACCCATGGGGGCACAATATGTATTCCACCCTTTAAACCCCTAAGAGATTTTCTTTTTTTTCATTCCCAAATATCAGTTTTGGACTTGATAGTAGTCTATTCTATGTTGTTTTCTACATATATCACAATGGTGGAACCTAAGGAACATTCCGAGGACTCCTAGTGAGTGTTTTGGGGATTATATTGTAATGGGGATGTTCTTAATCTAGTCATCAAATTTAGTTCTCTCTTAATATTGAGTAGTGGAATGAATTATATGTTTTGAGTTTGGACAAACCTATTTGAGATCTTAACCGGAGATGAGCTGTGAGCTTTCTCCTATGACTAATTTATTGAGGAATTAGCACTTGTGGGATGATCCCTTCTAACATACAAGGCCAGGATAACTATCACTTCTAAGGATCCCTTGAGAAATTCCTTTTCTTTCATGCTAATTTATGGATTTCCTTGTAGGATCCCTCACTTGTGAAATGTTTAGAGGATCATAATTATAGGTTGTCTCGGTGGTTTATTGTTTGAGGATCTTGTGTAAGATTCATCCTTTTCCTTTCAATATAAGGACCCGGAGTAGGATGAATTTGCTTTCATTTATGTATAGGAATAAAAGTAGGATTACATTCAGTTCTTGACGCGAGAGATCCAGAAGGTGCACGTTGCTTGACCAACCCATCAGGTATAGGTAGAGATGAGGTTCGAGAGTCACCCATAACCTATGCTGAACTGGTACTCCCATGGGGCTATGGATAGAATGTCGGGTTGGGAGTTCAGGCCACCTTCACTTGATTGTTTATAGCTGACATGGTTTTGATGATGTAATAGTTTTTACAAGATTTTCTTCCTGGTTGGTGGCTGTTGAGCCTCATGTGAGACTTATTTCTTTTTTTTTGGGATGCCCATCCATACTCTCTTGGGATCTAGCTTCTCATCCATGTTTTATGGTGTTTTACTGATACAAAGAGGTGGTCCCTGAAACATTGTTATTGGTCCATATATATAGATTTTTACACTTTGAGTGATACATTGATTCCCCAATGTAGAGATTCCTTGGACGGACTCTTTGTCTAGTGATATGGGGTAGGGATGATTATTCTCTCCTCAGCCTATGATTATTAGGTGGGTATACCCATGTTTCATGATGAAATGGGTTAAATGAGTAGGCATACTAATTTTTTATGAATGAAATGGTTTTAATACTTGAATGGTTTATTACATGCATTGGAAAACTCTCCATTGATATGAAACATGGTCGTATATGCCTTTGGTTGAGTACTCCCCTAGGGTTTTGATTCCATGGGTTTCCTCAATCCATGTTACCCA
This sequence comes from Viscum album, assembly GCA_963277665.1. NCBI lineage: Eukaryota > Viridiplantae > Streptophyta > Magnoliopsida > Santalales > Viscaceae > Viscum > Viscum album. Next base: position 921,908,465 of record OY728137.1, read on the forward strand.
GTGGATCCTGATTTCATGGGATTGTATAGAACATGTTATTTTAACATTATGCAAGGACACCAACCAGTGCCTAGACTGTGTTTCCACTATGATGCCATGGTACTCAATTTGGATTCCTTGGATGAGTTCCTTGGATCTAACCCTTCATGGTCTAGAATTCTTAAATTGATTACTTGGATGGTTTCTTTGGATCTAGACCATTTTTTTCTAAACAGGATTATACTGAGTGGCAATTATGGATTTTACACTTTTTTTACATGGCATAGGATGATGTGGAGGCCTTGGTTATAATACCCTCGATCAGGCCCCTGGAGTCTCACACTTGTTTACTTAGCATAGGTCAAAGTGGATTATAATGATCATTATAGTATTAACCGTCAGTATATGGTATCATTTCATACATTATTGACAATTGGTGTACATTATCCTTGTTATTTTTTAAATTAATGTACAGGTGAACCCATTGTAGGATGAGTATCCTCTTATGGTAACATACTATACTCAAAGACATTTCCAGGGTTGGAAAATCCATGTATATATCGATTGGGATTCCAGACCCAAAGGTTGACTTAATGGGAAATGACATGAGTGGAATGACATCCATCTCAATTCCCTTGAATAAGATTTATTATTTTGAGGGATTATGGACCTATGGTTCGACTACTAATGTGGTTTCTTGTTATTTGACTCACATTCCAATGAATATTCATAACTAAGTTTATATCTATAGGTACGAGTATATAAATGTATACATATAAGGTTATGGACATTAATGTTGGGAATTTCTTCATTTATATGGATTATGGACCCATGGTTTTATTTTGGAATCACATTGGGTATTACTAACCTTTTTATTTTTGTTGCAGCTAGGCATAGAACGGTGCATTTGCATACAATTTTAGTAGTGCAGTTATATGTTTTTTTCTCTGTTGGCCTACTGAGATTATTTGTAACCCCTAAACGTGAACCTTGGTGTATTTGTATAGTTTATGTCTACTTTTTTATGTTGACCATGAGTTTCATGGTGGATAGGGATGAGGCCCAGGGCTACATGGTCAAGTGGAACTACTCGAGTGGGATCTTTTGATTTGGTGGGTGTAGTACGATGGGGTCTAGAGATTAGGTACATGGTTTGGCTTGGAGTTAGTAGTAAATCCATGTTATTTTAATTTTAGGGAATTTTTTAATTTTTATTTTTATGGTCAAACCATTGGGTGACCAGTGTTGTTTTGTACTGTATTGATGTTCAAGTTTTTTTCAACATTTTAGTATTTTAGATTGTTCTATTTCAGTTTTTTACTCTTTTTGGACACTATATACTTTCATTTGTGTATGATACATTGCTATTTATTATATTCTCATACTATGATACGAGGGTCTAGTATCAACACTATCACACCCTAGGCCCTCTCTACTAGTCAGTAGCCTAGGTGGACAGGGAGGCACTCTTGAGGCCTAGTAACGCATCGGCTCAGATCACTAGTTTAGTAGTTTTTGGGTTCGGACGTGACAAAGTGTTATCAGATGAGTTTTCTTATCCTGGTCATTACTATTTTGGATTTGGTAGAAAGGAGTACTAGTAATGTGCTCGAACCTATGATGGATATTGTACCGATATGTCAAGAATACTTGTTCCAGTAAGAATACCTAGTTTCCAGGGTATGGGATTATTGATCTAATCTGTGATGTTATAGTGGTATATGCATTTTCCTTGACCGGCATTAATTTTCTGTATGGATGTTATGATTTACTATGGATATGACTATATTGTAAATAAGTAAGAGGCCATGTATGGATTTTGATTCAGAACCGGAAAATTCATGGGGCATCTCATCTATCATATATGCATATAGGATTCCCATCATAGATAACTAATAGTGTGGGGTTTTACTAATTATTGAGGCCTATTTAGGTGGGACTTCTTAAATAGAGATTTACTCTAATGGAATGTTGTGTGGATCTACATTAAAGAATTTTGTGGGTTGATATGAGGACTTAGTCCTCATGCACGGGAAGTGCAATGACCTAGTTGGATGATGTAGAACGTGATGACACTTTTGTTGTGACCCTTTGGGGTGTTGTTTCTCAAGTATGAGGTTATCTCTTAGGATCAATGTGTACGATGTGGATGGATACCAGGACTCTTCTTGGGAAATTGAATTCTAAATGTATTGTCGTGTACAAATTCCCCTTGATTTTCTATTCAGTTTCTCTTCTACTTTGGTTATGACCTCTAGGGAACAGTTCTTTCTAAGTATTCTTAGAGATGATCAGGTCCCTTTAAGGATATGTTTTCACCTTTTCCACTATTTTTCATGGAAATATTTAATTAATTTTGACTTTTTTTTAACTTTTGTGATAGGTTATTGGACCGTGTACACATGTTGTGAGGCTCTTTTCTGTAGGTATAGGAAGGAGACCTAGAGACCCTTCATTTACATTTTCACCCTTGGATGTCTACATTTGTTTCGGTCTAGGGAATCCTTAATGAGAGGTGAGCCCATGTTTTCAGATTCATTTTTGGAAGTGAACTTTGTTTTTTTCTCATTTTGTGATCATGGAATGATAGGAACTTGAGTTTTCCATTATAGTCATTCTTTCATATTATGACAAAGCACCTAGGGTGTTTGTTTGTTGAATCTAGTGTAACGAGTCGGACTATACGATTACCTGGCCTGGTCGACCAGTGTTTTTCTGCCATTTCTAAAGTAGTTATAGAATGGTTAGACTGTTGTTACTAGAACAACTCATTATAGTATGGTTTGGGTGATTAAGATACACACTGGTTGTGCAGGGCATCGTTTGAATCTAAATTTGTGAGTAGATGAGTGTGAGTCTAAGACCGATGATTCAATACATACCGTGGGTTTGGATCCAAATATTTCTGGTGAAATGTCCCTCTATGGTATAGATGACATCATTAAATTTTGGGTTACCAGAGACAGTTGACATGTGGCTGAATCCTGGTCAGGTTTGACAGGATGTGAGCATAGATCGAAGTTATATATACACGATATTGCTGGAATCTTAGTATACTCATATTAGAGATGATAAGGTGTTGTATTGATCCATATTGAGTATGAAGATAGACCATCGGTCATAGAATGAGCTCATTTTATTCATTCTAGTTTTTATTCACTATTGATGAATGAACCAGGTGTGGTTTCACTCAATGAGTTGTGTAAGGTAAGGAATATGGTCGGTAGTTCACCATTGGTAGTTGGAGGGTGGTGTCCTTATTTCTCAGTTTCGCATTAGTGATTCCATGGTCTATTGATCTCATAGTTTTGTTTAAGATGACAATAAGGGTATTTCGATGGTGGGGAGTACCAGATCATATATAGTTAAGATGTCTTTTGCATATAAGGTTGTTGTGTAAGCTATGGTGATAGTCGTTGGAGAGTCTAGATAGAAAGGTTGTGCATATATATGGTTTGAGAGCATAGTTGTTGTCCATTCATCAGGCTTCTCTAGTAATATATGTTTTATGATGGGGTGTTTTTAAGAACTCATCTTTTTGTGGACTATAGTTTTGGTCCAAAATTTAAATATTTTGATTTAAGATTCTTGTGATGGGTAAAATGGTCTTCTTCCCAAAATATATGATCTAGTATAACTTTTTTGACCACTACACTAGTACCTGAATAGTTTTTTTACCATTAGAATGATGTTTTGTGGAAATACAAGCCATTCGAATTTTGGAAGATTAATAAATACTTAATATTTATTAAATTTGATTTTAAGTTATTCATGATGTTTCGTTTGGATGCATCTTTTATATATAGTGTGAAATTGAGATACCATATACATCATTGAGTCTCTAACAGGAAGAGTATCCTTGGGGAGGCATAATCTTGAGGGGGGTACTGGGGTCAGCTTGGGCACCTTTTTCTTCTTTTTCTTTTTCTTTTTCATTCCTTATTTTCTTATTCATTTCATTCTTCCTTCCTCGTGATTCTCATTTACACCTTTCATAGGTATTATACACAATGAAACCTAGAGAGTAGAGGGAATGGGTGAAAGATAGGGATAGAGAAGGAAAGAAAGGATGCACCACAATGCTCTTTACGTGCTAGATTGGCATGTGGAAATGGTGGACCGTCAAATGAATCGAATATTTGGCGATTTCCACCTAATAGTAAGACCATTTAAATTTTCACCATAGATCTCCATTAAATTGGTTATTTCATGTTATTTAAGTATAAACTATAGGCATCTGGCCTCTTGAAGCCTGATTTCTTGTGTTGGGGGTAAAAGCAGGTGTTTTGGGATAACTGAGGGGTTCACATTCTAGGAAACTGGGTTGCGTAGAATGTGGCTTAAGGGAACATGGTGTTTGTTCTTCCCATTCGTGGTAGATAATTTTTAAGGGAGTACAAGCCGTGTATGGGGTATGAACACCTTGTAATGGTACAAAACCGTGTAACAGAGTACCAAGTTATGGATTCCCATGAAAAGGTACATGGCCGCGTAGAGTAGATGACCAGACCTAGTGTGGGTGATAGGGTGGGTAGATGTGCACAACTTGGCCAGGTTAATGGCCTTGCTAGTTGACGGACATGCTCATGTAACACATGATGAGTACGCACTGGGTACCCGTTTCATAGGTCATGTACATGGAATTTGTGCACGCCCTATATGGATGAGGTACATGTCTATGTGGGGATGCAAAAGTACACCCCATGTTCCCATTGGGACATGCTGTGTAAGAACCCCTTGTAAACCCTTGAGGAGTTTTCATGTTCTCTTTCCCATTTTTCTTTTTTTGAGCAATATAGTAGTCCATTATAAATATTTTTCCAAGAAAATCATGATGGTGGAACCTATGAAGCGTTATGAGGAATCTGAGTGGGTGTTTTGGGGATTCTTTCTAAATGTATAGGTTCTTCGTCTAATTTTAGAATTTAATTCCCTCAAAATAGTGATACTTCGTTTGAATGATATGTTAGATGTTCAGACCAACCTAGTTGAGATCTTGATCTGATATTAGCTTTAAGCTATATCCCAATAACTATGCTTTGAGGATGTTCCCATTGTGGGATGTGCCCTTCTAGGCAAGGAGTCTATGAGACATGTTTCTTATATGGATCCTCTGAGGGATTCATTTTATTACATGCTAATCTAAGGAATTCATTGTAGGATCCCTCTATTGTTTAACTATTAGAGTATCCATATTATAAAATGTCCATATAATTTATCAATCAAAAATCCTGTGTAGGAATCCTACATTACCACTCCATCTAAGGATCCCGAGTAGAATACCTTCACATAAATTTATCTAAAGGATCCCATGTATGATGACTTTTAAGTTCTTGATGTGAAGGAACCTACAGGATTATATTTTTTGATAGACCAAAATATGTTATGTCAAGTATTGGTAGATAGGGTTTTTGGGTGTTACCTAGAACTTGTACCATACTAGTACACCCGTGGGGCTGTGGCTGGAGTGTTGGTTTGGGGTTTCAGGCCAACCTCACTCATTTTTTATATCAGACCTGGTTTTTCTTATGTAACGGTGTTTACAATAGGTGCTTCATAGTTGGGGGATGTTGATCCTGATGTGAGACATCTATTATGTTAGTTGGGATGCCCATGCATGATCTCCTTGGATCTATCTTCTAATAGATTTTTTCAAATGTCATACTGGTACACAATGGCGGTACATGAGACTTGGATATTGAGTTGTACATATTGATTTGTACTGATTGAGTTATACTTGGATTCACCATTGGAAGGACTCTTTGGCTAGTGATATGGGTTGGGAATGATTACGCATTCCATGAACTGTGTTTAATGGGTGGGTATTGCCATGTATTATGATGAAATGGTTTACATGAGTGGGTATACTCATGTGTGATTAATGAAATGATTTGAATTCTTGAATGGTTTGATATATTCCACGAATGACTCTCTATGGATCTAGAACGTGGTAGTGGATGCCTTGGGTTGGGTATGCCCCCTGGGTCTTGATTTTATGGGATTCCTCATGTCTTACTACCCCATGGATATTGCTTACATGGGATTATGTAGGAATCATATTGTTGACATGATCCTGGGACACCAACTAGTACCTAGAACAAGTTTCCACTAGGACGCCGATGGGGCACGATGTGGATGCCTTCGATGAGATCCATGGATCAAACACTTCATGGTCTTGACATTTTATATGTAATCCTTGGATAAGTTCCTTGGATGCATCCCCTCATGGTATATACTTGATTATATAGTGTGGTTGTGATGGATGTTATACTTGTGTTTACATAGTGTAGGCTGATGTGGATGCCTTAATCATTATACCCCAGATCCATCCCTTGGGGGTTTTCACTTGTTTACTCGGTGTAGACCATAGTGGGTTATAGATATCTTTTTATTATTGACCATCGATATAAAATATCCTTCTTTATGGGATTTACCATTTTTATATGGTATCATTTGAAGTGATTGGAGTTGAGTATGGGCAAACCCAGATGTAGGATGAGTATCCTCCAGTGGTGATGTACCTAGCTCGAAGAATTTTCCATCATTGGATGAAGAAGTTATATGAAAATTGAGATTAGAGACCTAGAGATCGACTTAATGGTGCATGGATTAAGTGGAATGATGTCCAGATCAATTACCATGCATAGGATGTCCAGTTGAGCATGATTGTAGACTTGATGTTCGACTACTGATGTGGTTTCATGTTATGTGATTCACATACCAATGAATATTCATATCTATGTATATATGTGTATGTATGGGACTGTACATAGATATTTATATAGTTATGAACATTCATGGTTGAACATTCCAAGTTGAAGTGGATTATGGACCCTGTGTTTGACTGTGGGCTCATGTTGGTTTTTTCTTACCTTTATGGTTGTGTTGTAGCCAGGCTGAGCATGTTTCTTTATCATAAAAATTTAGAAGCAGAGATATTGGTTTTTTTTGGGTGTCCAATTGAGATTCTTTCTCACCCATACATGTGCAACCAGGTGACTCTGTGAACCTTTTGTTTGCTTTTTTAGGTTGAGAATGAGTTACATGGATTATAGATCTAAGGACTAGTGTTGTGTGGTCTAACGAAGCTACTTGAGTGTGTTTATCTGATCAGGCTTGGGAGGTTTAACAGGTTCTGGAGACCAGGTACGTGGACTAGCTCAAAGTAAGTAGTAGATCCATAAACTTTTACATTATGTTTATTTGGTACATTGTATCTATATGTCAGCCTTGTGGGTAACCAGTGGTTTTTGGTATTGTATTGATGTTCAGATTTATTACAGCTTGTTCCATTTCAGTTGTTTACTACTTCATCGTTATGTATACATTCCACTGTGCATGATACATAGATATTTTCATTATATACTAACTCTAATGTTTTTGAATAGTCTTACCATTATGACACCCTAGTCCCTCACTACTAGGTGGAATCATCTAGCATATGGGGAGGCACACTTGAGGCTTAGTATCCCACTAGCTTGGAGCACTAGTTTAGTGTCTTCCACGTTAGGATGTTACACATGAAAACTATATCCATGGATGGAAATTTAACTTATAACATTTTTAATGATGATTATAGTTGGATGAAATTGTTAATAGTGACTTCTTATAAATTTTACATATTGAGGTGCATTACATATTATCGAAGCTTAATAGATTAGACTGTTGGAGTGAAATTTCCTAAGATATGAACACATATTATATAAAATTTACTAATAATAACGTGAATGTTATCTTCAAAAGAAATAGATATGATATCATGTATCAATATAGAGGAATCATAAAAATAAATAGTCCTTAGGAGGTGGAATCAAATTGACAGCAACATGGCTAATGTAATTCTCATAAAATAATCCCCAAGTGACATATTTTACATATGTAGTTATTAAATTAGTTTACAAATCCATTAAATCCTTTTTATAAAAAATAAAGAAATTACCCCTACAAATATCTTATTTAATGAAACAAAATTGAATTATTTTTTAGTATTCAGATGTAAGTGATTTATTCTAAAAAAATAAAATAACGAAATGCTTAAATGATATGTATATTAAGGTATTTTCTATAGATATTAAATTAAAATAAATGAATAAAATGTCTATAATAAGTGTGTTTTGAAAATCATGTAAATTCAAAATGTAACCATTATTGAAACACACATTATTTGTAAACTATAATTCTAATTTTAAAATAGCATGATAATTTTTTATAGGAATAAAGTGATGTTGATGAAAATATTCATGTGAGAGAATATGAAGTTATAAATGTCTCAGAATAATTCTATGATGGGTAAAAATTAGTTAGGTTAGGTAGGTATATAAATGTTCAAAAAAAAAATTAAATCAGTAGGGACAATATTTTTGGTGGCTAGTTAGGTCCAGTTAAAACATTGATGATGAAGGCTCTGAAAAACTATTTACTATCATAAGTATAGATAAAAAATCATAATTTTTTATAAATTTAACTTCAGTCAAGGATATTTATGAATAACATGACCAAATTGAACATAATCAATCATTAAGAGTTATTTTAGGGATGAAGGATATGATTTCCATCAAAACCATGAGATTACTATGGAATAAGCTAAATAAATATTGAAAGAGGACATCGAATAAAGAATGATTTTTTTATAAAAGGCATTTCAAAATTAAAATCAGATATTTTATTGATATATTTTCATTTTTGGATTGATTGAAAATTATATGAATATTTTTCACTATGGAAGTAGAATAAATCATTAATATATATATATATATATATAATGGTTAATAAATTTGAATTCCTCATTGTAATTGTTGAAGAGGAATTTAATATTAAATTAAAAATCCATATCTTTTAGAAGAAAATGAGAAAAAATTGATTTAGTTGAAGATTTAGTTAGGTGTAATGAATCATGCTCCAAGGGCCTACTACTTTTGATTTTATCATCATTTAAATATTGTTCTATTTTAAAGAGGAGGCATTCGTCATAACAATTACATGAAGAAGTATCATGATCGTCATTTTTTATTTATTATATACAAAGGGGAAATAATTTTTAGAGGCTCACATGAGGCACACAATAAGATATTTTCACATGACATGGGAGGATGAAACATTTATTTCTAAAAAATATCCACATATTATCTCCAAAAAATTTTACATGGAAGATTCAATAATAATAGAATCATTGGAAACTAACTAAAATAAATTGTCAAAGGATAAGGATGGAATATTGGTCAGTGTCATAGTGTATCAATAGATAATTTAAAGTAATTATTGTCAGATTTCAATATGACCTAATATTTTTCTATATACCAAGATGATCACTATAAAATATGTCCTGTAACACCACGAGTTTTTATGAATATATATATTTTTTCAAATAATTTGAATTTCTTTGATAGCCTTTGTTACATTATACACCATGTTCTTCTTGGGTTGCATTACAATCCGAGTTTTTCAAACTATGAAAAACAATTTACATTATTATTTAACATGATAATTATTAACTAGAAATTAAAATTATTGATCTTAATAGTTATATATGTATTTAAAATATTATTTATGATGTTTTTATATAACAAATCCATCTTGATAAAAAATTACTTATTTTTTAGAAAATTTATCATATATTTCGAAAATTCAATTTTCTCAAAAATGTTTTTTATTTTCAAAAAAACATATTTTTTACAACTTTTAGAAATTGAATTTGTGATAATAAAAATTATTTCAAAAATCATCATTTTAAACTTATGTTATTCATAATTGTTGGAAATTTTTTGCAAAGATTAATTTTTCATTGAATAATGAAAAATACAAGTTTTTTTGAAAACGTATTTTTAATTAAATGAATTTATAAGTTTTAATTCTATTTTAAAGTGGGTTTAAATGTAAAATTAAAAAAATTTATATCAATTATTTAAATTTATGTCATTATAAAATTTTTAATACATAATTTTTATGTAAAAAAGTTTTAAAATATTAAACATTTTCTCATAGAAACCCAATATTTTCAAATTGATTGCGGGATTAATTTTATATTATTTTTTCCAATTATATTAATCTAATATAGAAAAATTAAATCCATATTTATAATAGTAGTAATTTTTGTTATATAATAAATAAATATTTATTTCTTTCCCTAATGAATAGTGAAAATAGTAAAAATGAAATTATTTTTGTTAAGGTAAAATGTGTTTATCAGGGGTTAAAATAAGAAAATATGAGTTCAAATGGACATAAAACATGTCTAATTTCTATTTTATGTCTATATTTAAATATTAAACTTATAAATATCAATTATATGGTCATTAATGATATTTTAAATCATAATTAATTTATTATGTTTTATTCTTTTGGGAAATTTCCAAGTAGTTTCCATATTGTTACCATTTCCGCACTTAAAAAATGCCACCCTCCCTCTTCATACTTATCAAGAAATATAGTTCATCGTAACACTACCAAATTCCTTTCCAATCATCTTTATTAGTGTTATTGATATATTTTATTTTATGAAATATCCACACAAGGGCCCTTAATAAGAGATCTAAATGAAGTGCCTCTAAGGAAGGTAATTTTTCTCACTGAGATAAATATTTATCATTATTATCTGTCAACCTTTAATTATGTATTAATACATAAAATATAATAAAAATATTTTTCCTTTAAAAATATATGTTATTATTTTAATTTAATAACCTATATCCTTTTCCACATCTATCATGTGGGAATGAAATCTGTTGATCATGTGTACGGTCGACCATCGCCTCACAAATGAACATAATTCATTTTCCATCACCAACTATCACGGTTGGGTATAATTATGATTTTTTATAATCATATTATATTTTTGATATAATTTCACATTTATAAAAATAAAATAACATAAACCCTTTTTGATTCCATTCCGTTGGGTGTACGCAGACTCACTTGTGTGTACAGTGGACAACCGCCTCCTGAAACCATGTGATTCTTTACCACTAACAATTTACATAGGAGGTAATAATGATTATATTAATAAAAATATGTGAAATATAAGAAATAATAATGGTTTTATAAATGTTAATAATTATTTATTTTATTCTAATTACATCCATTGAAAGATAGAAACATCGTTTATATGTACGTAGGACTATCATCTATATGAATGTTCCATTTTTATTTATATCTCTGAATTTTGTGAATTAATATTAATTATTATATAATGAATATATATGAAATTAATTTAATATTTAAAATTATATATATTATTTAACAATGATCAATGCACAAGAAGTGGAACTACTAAACCAAAATACTCATTAAAAAATGAAATAGTTAACACAATGAAATAGCGATTTTAAAACGTTTTTATTAATAAATCGATGTCAAAATGTTATAAGGGGATTATTTATGATATTATAGGAATATTTTTAATATATAATAAATATATAATAAACCTATATATATTTCATATTATGTTTGAATTTTTATAAATTAATTGAACATTCATGTTGTAAGTTATTTTGAAAAAACATTTTTGAGGCCCATTCCATATTCACCATGTATTTATCTATTGTGGGGTATGTACTACCCAAGACTTTCATTAATGAATTTTACATTGGTAATTATTTTGGTTAAATAAATTATTATGGATCTCTATTTACTGGGTATTATAATAAAAAGTTTATCAAAGTGGTTATGTTTTTATTTTTAAATCTCATCATTTATCAGTATTGATAATGATTAAGAATCAAATGATGAAATATTATTACCCAATTCTCAATAATTAAAATTATGTTTTTTATGTCATTTGTATTACTAATATATCAAAGTGATATTACCATTTTCAAACTTTATTTCATTAAATAATTGATAAATGTGTTTTTCAATAAAATCAATCTTTATTTATCATATAGATAGAAACCCCTTAGTCATCCAAAAAATTGTTTTTTTTTCAAAAAACACAGTTAAAATTATGAAATTTATTTATAAAAGATATTTCTACCCATTTTATAGTTTCAAAAATCATTAAATGAATTCTTCATTTCATTTTCCAAAAAATTCATATTTGAAATTATAAAAATAATATTCATTATAATTTGTGTGATATGAATTTAATTTCCCACCACCATTTTTTTATGGTTGTTTTGAAATTATTCAAGGTTTTTTTCATTGTAATGTATTTCCAAAATATTTTATGAATTTTTATTTTAAAAAAGTATTTTTCAAAGAAAACTTATTTTCCTCCAAAAAATGAACAAGTGGTGTTTCAAAACAATTTCCCATCTATGATGACATCTGTTGATATTACTTATGCTTTACTATGAATATGATCCAAGGATACCATAATTATTCATTATAATAATGTTTTATGACTATGAAGAAATTATTTTTGTGAAAACTATTTCTTTTCTATGGGTTATACAATGATTATATTCTTATGAAACGGGTTTCATTATCAACAACTTATGATTTAATGAAATGAATAAATGATTATTATACTTGTTACTTTTCCACAGGTTATGATACAATGAATTGATATTAAATCCCATTTAATTTCATCAGTTATCAAAAGATAAATGTTTTATGAAATTATGGAACACATATGTATGATCTTCATTATAAAATGGGTGGGACCTATATCTCCATCCAATTCATTGGGTGGAGATTTATATCCCATGAGATAGATAGGACCGTAATGGGGAGTAATCCTAGTTTAGTAAGGAACTAAATCAAATATGATGGTCTTGGGATTTAACCCTGTCTACTATGATGGTTTTTCATTGATCCCATTATACTATGATAACCATGATAGTATTCCATGAATACTAGAGAAATTATTTTCTATGATTATGTTTATGCCACCAATTGATGCATTTTTCCATTTTTATTTTCTCTTGGATCATGTTCATCGATATCTATAATTATTAATGTCTTCTGAACTCCAATTTGTTAGTCTATGACTCAATATTATGATATTTGATATGTAGGGTACTGTTTTCAAAATTTACTATCATTTTTCCATACCAATATGATCATGTTATGCTTAAGTACATCCCTTTTTTATACTTATTGAGAATCTAATCTCTCCATATTTTATATTTCCTTTCCACGGGTTATGAAGAAATTTATTATTTTTGATATGTTTATACAATTTTCAAGTTATGAATAACAGGTTGAGATATGATTTAGTTCACCTTTAAACTATTTGTTTCTATTTCCATGATTACATATGAAATATACCTTTATAATTGTTAAGCATGTGCTTATGTAATGTAATTAATATTAAACTAAAAATATGTAATATCTATGTATAAATTTTTGGGTTCTATATAGTTTGTATCAAAGGAAACATTTAATTAACCTTTCAAAACTATGGTGAGAAATATTTATTGATATCCCTATAGAGATGTCTATGAATATGTCTAATTATGATTCAAAGAATAAGAAAATTTATTGGAATTTTGGTAAATGATATATAATTTGGTTTTCTTGAAATTAAATAACTATATTAATACTCAAAGTAAATGTGGATATTGTATAATGGTACCTATATTTTTATCATTGAATAGGGTTCATTGAGATGGACTCAATCATCACCTTGTTCAGGAAAATTGGCCTTTCTACACACCTTGTTTTCCACTATGAGGGGATTTTCTTTGGAAATTTACAGACATGTTATGAATTGTCAGGAAAGATTTAAATATATTAGTATAATGAATGACCTAGGAATAACCTAAGGTGTCATTTATTAAAAAGAATATTTCCTGATTCATACATCATATAATTTATTTGTCATGATTATATGGTTCTCCACCTTTATTATGAGGAATAACTAATATTATATTTTCTATGAATGGATCAGTACCACTAAAAGATATTATCCAATCCCTAGAGTTCATAACATGGAAAATTAATTTTGATTATCTATATTTTCGATAGAGAAGAATATCAATGGTGGACACTCATCAAGAAAACAAGGGAACATAATGTAAATGATTCTATTGTTTGGGATGATTGAAAGAACATATTTTTAAATAAGTTATTTCCCTATATTCATTATATGAAGATAAATGAGTTCCATGTGCTTGAAAAAAGATATTTAATCTATTAGTAACTATGAGGAAAATTTAACAAGGCATATGAGGTATAATTTAGGTGTTGTCATCCATAATCAATGTATGGTTCATCAATTCATGATTGGATTAAAAACGAGTCTCCAAAGGAAATTATTCACAAGGAACATCATTATATATTAAGCGATTTTTCAATGTGATATAAAGGTGGAAATGGTGGTCGTAGTTACATATAAATCTCATGGTTTTGATATGAAGATAAAATTGGAATTCAATGTAAAATATAAAACCATGGAGAGAAGAATGTGATTTTTCATTCATTCTCAAAGTGTGGGAAGAAACATGGAGGAACTTTCCTTAAGGGGACTAGTAAATGTTTTAAATTTTGAAGGTATGTTTACCTTGAAATTGAATTCTATGATTATAGGAAGATGATAACATATGAATTAAATGTAGTGAAATCTCCATATAATGAACCACCCACACTCTAGCATTTCATATACAAGGATTATGGTGATTATGCTAACCAATTCCAAAATAATAAGATTAATGATTATGATTGACATTAAAAACCACTAAGTCTAAGAGACTAAAATAAATTTCATGTTATCACTATTTTTGAAGAGGGGTATGACAACCTCATTGTAAAAGGTACACATAACATTCACTCTTGAACTTATAATATCAAATGTTTCTATAGATATACCTATTCTATCATATATGAAGAAAATTTTAAGGGTATCATGATGCCACCCAATCCATTTAATGAAGACTTTTTAGTGTAATATCTTAATGGTATGATGATTGCTTCTCAAGTCTATGATTATTCCCTAATTTATTTTGTTTTTAATTTGTATCCTTCTAAAATATCCATTCATATTATGGTTTAAGTTGATGTTATATTAGGCATTGACTATATTTCTATACATAAATCCCAAATTAATTGATGATAATGTAAGTCACTTTTGATATTCCAAAAAAAACTTATTGTCGTCTTTCATTTTGGAAATAAATACAAACTACATATGGAAATAAAATCCACTATCATGGTTTTGATTCGTATTAAATAGGGGACTTTATCTTATAACATTGGGGAGTAACTCATCATCGATGATACACAAATTTTACTAGAGTTTATTTATTTATTTCCATGACAGTTTCCAAGCCTTTCACTAAAACATGATGTTGAGTTCTCAATAGAACTCATCCATGGTTCTCCATTAATGTCAAATAAACCATATAAAATGTCCCCAATTGAGTTAAAATATTTTAATAATAAAATCCACAATATTCTTGAAGAGGGATTCATATGTCCATTTGTGTCACCATGAGGTTCACTTGTTCTTTTTTAAGGATATATTGATCAATTGACTCTTCATTGATTATCGAGAGCAGAACAAGATCACAATCAGGAGAAAGTATCATCTTAGAGAAACCCTAGACATTTAAAATAATCATTAAATTATTTTTGGATAATAAGGCAATATATTACAAGCCAAAGATTATAGATTCTAGTGTCATTGAAGACAAGGAACAAAAAACTGAAAACATATGACTAAAAGACATTTCTTTATTTAATCTTTATAAAGAGATCCTAACTTCCATTTTTATCATACATATTCATAGGATAACCTAGGGATAACAAGAGAAAAGTGATGAGCTAAAACCACATGTTATGGAATACACATTAGAATAAATCTTTAACACATGTGTTAGAATACATGACCAAATTATATAAAAAGGCATGTAACATACGTAATCACAGAATATTAACATGGGATCATATAAACATGGAGTCCATGTAATTTGGAAGATACATGAAACATGAATTTATCACGTTTCAATTATTTCTTTATATATATGAACACAAATCAAGTTTAACCACTATGAATGTAACTCATAGTAGCACGAGTCTTGGATAACCGCCAAGACCATTGCCCATAACATCTCATGAGACACATATTTTCCCAATGAATTGGATTGATATCTATGTGAACCAATTATAACATATTCATATATATTATTTCCACATAAATAATCATTCATAACAAATCATACATAAACAGAACGGTACTTTACGAAATAAATAGGTATCATAATCATGTCATAATGCATAAAAAATTGGTGTATCATACAAGTGTCCCTGAATGATAGGAATTAGAACATACATGTAAATTCATAAGAGAAATTTGTAATATATTAGGGTAGTAATGTAAAATATAAGTGACAATATATATTGATGAGTATACATGAAATTTCATAATTAAAACATTTTAATGTGGTTTTATGGAAAATACTAAATGAAATTTTAAATAGAAAGGGGAATTGTGTTTTATATAAAACTAGAAGTGAAAAAATAATGTTTTCATAATAAAAAAACCATTTTAAAAAAAAATTCTCTTAACACTGATGATAGAGTATACTTGAAATTCGGTAAGAATTCATGAAGTTCCCTTCAAACGGGTTTGCTTATCTGGAATTATTCAATAGAGAACCATAAACATGTATATCTCCAAAAGAGAATGAAGAATAGACCTTGAAACAAGATCATGGAGAATGTAAAAATAATATTTAGTATGTACATAAAAAATAAGACATAACTTCATTTGGGTAAAAATAAAAATAGGGAATCCCGAAGGAATAATGGAGGTTCGGGTATAATCCCTCAACTTATGTCTGATGGTGTCCATAACTTGATCTTTATTTCACGGATCACCAAAATAAATTCATTAATTAGAATATAAATAACTTATTCTACTTTTAATTTATTTCTTATAATCATATTATGTTCATTCATGACCTTTTTTATGGGATAAGAGGTTCAATTCTATTGTTTGGGAGTGTTCGTTTCCAAGATTTTCATTATCGATTTACTTATATACAAGTACATATAAAAATTTAAAATGATAATAGTTGTATAGAATTGGAGTTATATGTTATTATTTACCATCTTAATGATTTCATGTTTATAAAATTCATTTGATTATTTGGATATATTATAAAACATTATATATAACACTAATGATAACTGTTTTGGTTAATTGGTGGATTTTTATCACAACAAACACATTTTTATTAATAAATTAATATTATGTATAAAAAGATTCTAGTACCTGAAATAATACATATTACATATACTATATAATTCTCTAACCATAAAAATTGTTCCATGACTAGAATTAAGGATGGTAATAGAAATGGAAGACCCGTCTTCCTTGAATGTCATAAAGTTACACATATCAGATGGTGTTTTCATTTTAAGATTAAGAGGAGGGGAAATGAGATATGATGATGAATTATTCCATTGTAAAAAAAATCTCTAATACATGTTTGTTATTATATTTTTCATAAAATTTTGATGAATGGGGTTGAGGAAAGAAAATAAAATAAAGAAACATAAATGAAAATAAAAGAAATGAAAATATGAATTTACCACTTGAATATATATTCCTCGAGAGCCTCTATAGAGTATAGGATTTGGTCTTTTGATGAGAAAAATGGGTGATGGACGTGGTATAAAGGCTTAGAGAGTTATTTTATAATGATTTCGATAAGGAAAATGGCTTGAGAGGTGTGAGACTATGTGGTAACGAGGGGTGGTGTTTATAGTGGAGGAGAAAGACTACAAATAGTCCTGATTGTAGTGAAAAAAATATTAAATATAGCATGTGATTTTGATACAACCTCCATTTACATCATCCATGACTTAAAAACGACATAGAAATTCATTTATTTAGAATTTATCATAAATTATCGTATTTTATTATTCACTAAAAAATCAAATATTTTAGAAAAATATCAAAAATTCACCCCTAACATTTTTTGAAGTTTGGAAATAAAAAATGAACAATATTTTATGAAAGTAATTTTCAAAACATGTTAAATTTCTTTTTTAACTAAAAACATAATTTAATGGAAAAATACAAATTTTAAAATTAATACTACATTTATAACACTTTTGGAAAGTTAATTAAGGACTCTCAAAATTGGCTTATAATCATAAGTAATCAAAATACATAATTATGAATAAATTTTCTTTTAAATTATTAAATTAATCATAAAATATAAATTAAATATATAGGACTTACAAAAATACCAACACTTAATTAATAATTTTTTTAAATATTTACTTACATATTCTATGATATATTAATATCAAATTATCAATTATAATGTGGATAAATTTTAATTATATGTTCCATAGTGAGGTTGCTATGTAATTGAATATTTTACTATTAATAAGTGTCAAATTACTATTCCTATATTCAAGATACAATTTCAACTGTATATGTTCCTTATCTTCTAAATATACCTTTTATTTTACTTATTCATATTTTATAAGGATTTTAATGCATTCTATATGTATTATTATGTGATTATAAAATAATACAAAATTATTAGAGGTTAATTCCATTTATTAAACATTGGTTCACTACATTCTTCCCCCTTATAAAATTTCTCCCTCGAAATTTTGTTTTACAACCTATGTCATAAACTGGTGTGGGTACATTTCCTTCATTGCTTCCTCCAATTCACTAGTTTCTTCTTCATACATATGGTTCCTTTATATTACATTGAGAAGGAGAATAATCATATTTTGAAAAGCCTTATCTCTATTATCAATGATATTCACTTGATACTACTTGTATTGAAGATCATTCTCTAACTATACTACCACTAAATAGAGTACATGTTAAGGTTTTGTTATGTAATTATTTATGAGGGATACATGGATGACATCATGTTCTTTAGATATGGTGGGTGTAAGTTCTTGTCTATAGGCCATAACTCTAACATGATAAATAATCTAAAAGGGGTCAATGTACTTGAGACATATATTTCTTTTCTTCAAAAATCTCATTACCTTCTTCCTTGGAGATATGAAGAGGAATACCATGTCTCCAACTTTAAACTCACGGTCTCAAAGCTGATTTTCTCTATAATTATTTTGTTGACCTTATGATTCCTTGATGTGTTGTTAAATGGTTTTAACCTTCTCTACCATTAATTCGACCATCTCAGATTCTAGTAACTTACGCTCACTGACATGAACCCAACATTCTGGTGTTCTTCACCATTTTCCATAAAGGGGTTCATATGGCTATATTTAGATATTGGAGTGTAAACTAATATTTTTAGAGAATTGGACCAATAGAATATGTTGGTCCTATCCTCTTTTGTAGTCTATATAACATGATCTCAACATATTTTCTAGTGTTAAATTAGTTTGCTCAAATCGGCCATCGGATTGAGGATGATAGGCTGTACTGAAGTTCTATTCATTATTTAGAGCATGCTGGAGACTTTTCTAGAACATTAATTTGAATCTTGGATCTCATTAGGATACAATAAATAGTGGTACTTCATGTATCCATACCACCACATTGATATATATCCATGTATTTTGATCCAATGAGAAGTCCTCTCGAATTGCAATAAAGAGAGCTATCTTTATGAGATAATACAAAATGTCCCATACAATATTGATTCCTCTTGATGTCGTTGGATATCCAGGGAAAATGTCTAGTGTAATGTTCTCCCCCTTACATGTTGTTATGGGTATTGGTTGAATCCTTCCCTTAGACTTTTTCCTTTCATCCTTCATTTGTTTTCATACCAGACACTTTTAGGTATACTAAAAAATATCATTCTTCATATTTGCACACAAAAAGCTGTCTCAGAGATCTTGATAAATATTTATGCTCCCTGGGGGAATAGAGATGGTTGATCTATGTGCATTATTCAAAATATCCTTCTTTATCTTATGATTGAATGAAACACATTATCATAACCCAAATCTAATAACCCTTTCTTTATAAATCTTGTATTCAGAGGATTTCCCATTTTTGATAGCTTCCACCCTTTTTTGAATTTACAATAATTTCATTGAGAGTCCATTATTTTTTTCCATGAGTGATGGTTTAAAAATAATTGGATAAGGATTCACTATGTTCCTCCCTAAATGGTTTCCATTTACATCCTCTACAAATCTATGAAGATTGAATCCTTTTCAATTCTAATCATTGATAAAGATGAATGATCTTTTCTACTAAGAGAATCTACTGCCTTATTTGTATTATCATGATGGTAGTCGATTTTTAGTCATAATCCTTGATGATATCTAACCATATTCTTGAGTTCTTATTAATCTATTTATTTTAGAATATATATTTGAGTCTCTTGTGATTAGTATATATCTCACACTTCTCCCCTAGATATAGTACCATCATATTTTGAATGCAATGATCACAACCGCCCACTCCAGATCAGGCTTGGGATTGTTTTCTCATGGATTTTTAGATACCGTGAGGAATAGGAAATCACATTATCATTTTCCATCAACACACAACCTAAAACCTTCTTTGAAGCATAATTATGCACAACAAAGTGTTTTCCACTTATCAGAAGTGTGAGTACTGGTGTAGTGATTAGACTTAGTTTGAGCCTCATAAAACATTCCACACATTCATGAGTATATAAAAACATTAGTCCCTTCCATGTCATCTTGGTCATTGATTTTTAAAATCATGATAATTTTTTCACAAATTGTTGATAATACTCAGCTTGACCTAGAATGTGATGGATCTATGTTGCAGTTGTTGTCATGGGCCACTCTCCAATTGCCTTTGTCTTGGAAGGGACAATAAATATAAAGTCCCAACCTTAAACATTAAATAATATTGAATTCAATGAATAATTCACATTAAGGATCTTTTTAACTTTAGAGTTTTACAGAATTAGATCATAAATCTTGCATTACATTCCACATTTAAACAAAGTGGTTACATAAAATATAGTATTAATTTTTTCCCATCAACGGAAACATATTTAAAATAAAACCTGGATTATTTTTTGACACTTCCTTGACACTATCATCATATCATGTACCTTTCCCTTGACCTGTGAAAAACATTTCAAAAACCTGGGATGATCGTAAAAGGCTCAGTAAGGGTTATAAAACAATGAATGAAAACATTTGTTCAAAATAAATACAAAATAAGAATTCTTTTACTTACCTCATGAAATCATAAGATTTATGAAAGACACATGGAAATCATAAATCATAAAGGTAACTTGCGGCATCCATACCATACTTACATTGTAGCTATCGCGGCTACAAAGGGAGTTACATTGGAATACTCATCATTGTATATTCCCAAAATCTATTAGGAGATACATTCACGTTTACCTCCGTCATGTTACCCAATGCATTGGAGAGCTATCTCAGGCTCACCCGCCCTTGGTTTATCACAGAACCACCCGTATATGTAAATAATGCCCAAGAACCATAACATGATTTTAACACATAACATAAGCATAAAAAAGAGAACATTTCCAAATTGCAATAATAAAATATCATTTCAAGATATTGAAATAATAAATACATTCTCAAAATCATTTTCAATACCAAAATATGTAAAAAGAGTATTTGGTATTTATTTTTCCTTTTAAAAACATTCCAGCTTGTTAAGGAAGCCAAAGATCAAATAATACTTGCGGTGGCGAAAAGGTAGTTGTCACCGCTTAAGTAAAAAAAACATTCCTTTTTGTAGTTTACTAAAACTCTTAGTATAAGAAGATTCCGTTTGAATAAAATGAAAAGTCAAAGGGGTTTATATACCATATAAAATAAAGTCATGTATAAAACCAAAAATGCCTCAATGAATGGATATTGAGATGTAGTCCCTTACCTCGTGTCAGACATGACCCGTTCATTCTTTAATCTCCTGAATAATAAACTAAAGTTAATTTCAACTTGCTTAAGAACCTTTTTCAAGTTTATTATTCATTTTATATCACTTATTATCATGTTATAATCATTATCTAATCATTTATTTTTATAACATTCATTTTATCGATATTTGGTACTTGACTCAAAAATGGAGTTCTTATAATTACATGTTGTTCACATGGTAAAAGGTTAATTATATCCAGAATGATATTAATGATTTCAAAATCATATATAAAATATATATGCAGCATGTACATGTATTTATAATAGTACATAACATTTGGAGATATTAAATGAAATGCACCGTTCATGGAGATGGTAAGTCGTACGTACGCATGAACGCTACTTTCATTTCTATTTCTTATTTTAATAAAATTAAAACATAATGATACATATGTCTATTATAATTCCAGTATAATATCATACATAATATCATTAAATATATCCTTTATACATCTCACATAGGGCATTAACGAGTCACATCACTTTAAGGGGGCAGTAGTCCGCACATCCTCAAATGAGATTATCGTATTTACCCACCATGGAAACCATAATGTTTGATATAATTAGGATGTACAGAAGAATAAATAAATCATAAACATAATATATATCATATATAAATATATTTCCATCATAATGGCCACCATGAGAGGCTTTAAGATGTAATTGAACAATCATCGTTTCATGAGGCGTTAGTTTGTCATCCACAGAAACATTATGTTCATCCATTAGATGGAGGTGTGAGTAATTGTAGTTCAAATACGTATCATAAAAACACCCTAGTATATTTAGGATACTGGTGTTGTTACAAAATAAAGGAAATAAAAATAGTTTAGGAGTTAGAGAAGCAAAATAAAAGAAATCAATTTAAGAGAAACGGTTACCTTTAATTTGGGTAACTCAATTTGGTTTGAACTGAAGGACTTCTTGAAGTGCCTTATTCCTAATGTAAGGCTTATATTAGGAGTATAGGGATGTAGGGAGATTAATTGGGAAGATTTTTGATGTGACAAATGGCTTCAGAGGTGTGAGGAATTGCATAGAAGTGGTCTCTTTTTATAAGGGAGAGGAGGGGCTCTTTAGGAAAGAGTGAAAATAATATTTTATAATATAATTATTTTCGGTTTATAATGATGAAAAAATCATTATGGTCGAAGATAAGATGACTCATAATCGAAATAAAATCATAAAATCATAATTATACATGTTTTGGATAATATTTTAATCATTATAATCTTATTTAATTAAATCATTTATTAATGAGGTAAATACTGCATCATGATTGTGTCATAAATAATTTAATTTATATGATGTCTAAAAATTATAAATAAAATACCATGATGTAAGAAATCTTTTTATCTTTCCAATGAATATTTATAGTCTAAAATATAACTTGTATAATCTCATGTAAAAATGAATTTACTAAAAGATATTTGTTTATTTCATTATGGCCTTTACATTATGTTAATTAAAATAAAGTGTCATAATAACTTTTATGTGGCTCCATGGTGTCTCCAAATCGACCCAATGATGCCCATGGTCGGATATGACTCAACCAATAGGATTATAACACCTATTAGGGTAAATAAATATAATTTTTTTACCCTTATTTACCTGATTTACCCATTAACCAAGGTAAATAAAATATTTACTGAGTTAAATATTTAAAGTGCCTAAAAATAAAAGTTACCTATTTACACAATTTGAACCTCCTGATTACAAATATGGAATATATTTCTCCAAATTCAAAACACATAAGTGGCAGAAATTAATTTAAAATTAATTCCTACTGTCAAAACAAAAGGCGTGTTTTTAAGAAATATTAACTACCAAAAAGATTGACAGTTGATTATATACAATTTAAATGTGAAATTGCTTCAAATGACCAACATTAGATTAAATGGTAAAAATATAATCTATTTACACTTTAAAAATTATTAAATGGATAATATAACCATATAAATAAATTAGATTAAAACATAGTTTTTAATTAAACAACAATATTTTCACTATTCCATAAGAAAAAAGAACTTTATCAGAAAAATACCTAAAAATTACCCAAAGTAAATTATGATGTCCTCATTATAAAGAAGGATTTTATTTGTTCATATAGACTGTATTAAAGTGACCAAACAAATATTTAAAAAGGGTTCTCCATTAAAAGGTAGTAAATCGTCCTTTTAATGTAAATTATGCTTAAAATTAGATTCATTTATATATTAAGCCTCTAACTTTTATTAGATAAATATAAATACATGTATAATCATATTATAGTTAGTTTTGTTCATTCCCGCTAATATAACAGCTAGGAGTTAACTACCATTTAAAATAATATTATATTATTAGTGTGCAACATAAGATTCCAAAGAAACTCGTTGTTGCGTTTCGTGTATGCTATCGAGCATAGCAAGCCCTTTAAGATAAAATTAATATTTAATTCACAAATATTAATAAATATGAAAATATATTATTCTTCATTTACTTGGGATGTTACATCCTTCCCCCCTTTTGCAAATTGCGTCCTCGCAATTTTTATCCACTTATCAAAATAAGTGGGGGTATTTATCCCTCATAGCATTTTCAGATTCCCACGTTTCCTCTTCAACCATATGGTTTTTCCACAAAACCATTACCTGGTGAGTTACCTTATTCCGCAACACCTGCTCTCTACGGTGTAGAATCTGGACTGGTTTTTCTTCATAAGAGAGATTCTCTTCCAAATGAACTACCTCTGGGCTCAAAACATGAGATGGATATGGCATATACATTCCCAACATCGAAACATGAATAACATTGTGTACCTGGGATAAACTTGGAGGTAAAGCTACTCTGTACGCAACTGATCCAACTTTCTCCGGAATTTCATAAGATCCAATGATCCTTGGACTCAACCTTCCTTTCCTACAAAAACGCATCACACTTTTCCAAGGGGAAACACTGAGAAAGACATGATCACCTACCTCAAAAGAAAGATCCTTCCTCCGGTTATCTGCATAACTTTTCTCTCTACTATGAGCTATTCTCACGTGCTTCTGAATCAACTGAACTTTATCTGCTATCTCTTCTACCAATTCTAGTCCCATCAGCTTTCTTTCACCTACTTCATCCCAAAAAGCTGGATTTGGACAACACTTTCCATATAATGCCTTAAATGGAGCCATCTGTATACAGGAATAAAAACAATTATTATAAGATAATTCAACCAATGAAAGATGTTGGTCCCAACTTCCCTAGTAGTCCATCGAGCAAGCACGTAACATATCCTCCAAGGTTTGAATTGTTCATTCTAACTGCCCATTTAATTGAGGATGAAAAGCTGTACTAAAGTTTAATTCAGTACCCAATGACTTCTGAAGGACTTTCCAAAAGTTAGAAGTGAACCTAGGATCACAATCAGATACAATAGAGAGGGGAACTCCATGCAACCTGATTATCTCTTTATTATACAACCAAGCAAGTTGATCTAGAGACAATGTATCTCTAATAGGAAGGAAATGAGAAGATTTAGTCAATCAGCCAACTATAAACCAAATTTCATTATTACCTCGAGATGTCTTTGGTAATCCTACAACGAAGTCCATGGATATATTTTCCCATTTTCACTCTGGAACCGATAAAGGCTGAAGCATTACTTTCGGTAACTGTCACATTGCTTTAACCTGCGGACAAGTCAAACACTTCACAGCAAAATTAGCAATATCTCTTTTCATTCCATCCCACCAGTAATACTCTTGAAGATCTCTGTACATCTTAGTACTGCCAGGATGAACTGAAAATAGAGAACTATGAGCTTCACATAACAACTCATTCTTCAACTGTGAATCACAAGACACACATAATCTCTTTCCAAACCTCAGAACACAATCATTATCAATGTTAAATTCATGAAACGTACCCTTATGAAACAACTCTACCTTTTTCTGCAACTCACTGTCTTCCTTCTATGCTTTCTTTATTCTATCTGATAGAGATGATCTCACTGACACCTAAAACAAAACGGAATAATTTCCTGCACCAGAAACTTCTATGCCAAATTTCATCAAATCAAAAACCAAAGGATCTTGTTCCAAATTTATCATGGCTAATGAGACATTACTATTCTGACTCCAAGCATCGACCACATTATTTGATTTTCTCGGATGGTAATGCTTCATGAAATCATAATCCATGATTAATTCCAACCATCTTATCTGGCTCATGTTCAATTCTTTCTGAGTGAATATATAATTCAAACTTTTGTGATCAGTGTATATTTCACACTTCACTCCATACAAATGATGTCTCAAAATTTTTAAATAAAAAACAATAGCAGCTAATTCCAAATCATGTGTAGGGTAATTTAACTCATGTGGTTTCAACAGACGTGAAGCATAAGCAATTACATGATCATTTTTCATTAGGAAGCAACCCAGTCCTTTCAATGAAGCATCACTGTAGATAACAAACTCACCATTTCTGGAAGGCAGTGCCAAAACTAGATCATTCACCAATCTCCTTTTCAATTCTTGAAAACAATCATCACATTCTTTTGTCCAAATGAACTTAACACATTTTCGAGTTAACTTAGTCATTGGACTAGATAACTGTGCAACGTTTTCAAAAAACCTCCAGTAATAACCTTCCAAACCAAGAAAAATATGAATCTTGGTTATATTTTTGGGGATTGGCCATTCTTCAACAACTTTTGGTTTTGTAGGATCAACAGTTATGCAATTTTATTGAAACAATGTGACCAAGGAAAAAAATTTGTTGTAACCAAAACTCACACATGCTGAATATTCCATACAGTTTATTTTCTTTTAAGGTTTGAAAGATAACACTTAAATGATTTTAATTCACCTCTTTACTTTTAGAAAACACCAAAATATCATCAATAAAAACCACCAACATTTTTCACCTGAGTCAACTGAGCCAACACTGTAACAAACAATTTAGTTCTAATTTTGACCATCTCAGGATACTGATTTGAAAGGTCATTTCCCTCTGTATGCCTTCCCAAAAAATCTGGTCGGTTTCCTCTATTAAAACCCATTCTTAACATAGAAATATCTTAGGTGAAGCAACATGGTAATCTTTAAAAGATATATCATTGCAATTTGACCATAAAAAAAATATTTTTGGATAATCATTTAATATAATTCTAACTCCTAAAGTTATCTAAAATGACCGTTGATACCAACTATAAGGACCCATACTTATACATTACATAATATTGAATTAAATGAATAATTCACATTGAGGATATTTTCAGGTTTAGAGTTTTAGAGAATTAGATCATAAATCATGCATTACATCCTTGACCCTATTCATCTTTAAGTCCTGTGAAAAACATTTCAAAAACTTGGGATGAGCATAAAAGGCTCAGTAAGGGTGATAAAACAGTGAATTAAAACATTTTTTCATAAATACATACAATACATGAACTCTTTTACTTAATTCATGAAATTATATGATATATGAAAGACACAGAGAAATCATAAATCATAGAGGTAACTTGCGGCATCCATACCATACTTACATGGTAGCTATCACAGCTACATAGGGAGTTACATTGGAATACCCATTACAGTATATTCCCTAAATCACTTAGGAGAAACAATCACGTTTACCTCCATCACATTAACCATTGCATTGGAGAGCTATCACAGGCTCACCCGCCCTAAGTTTATCATGGAACCACCCGTATACGTAAATAATGACCAAGAACCATAACATGATCTTAACACATAACATAAGTATAAAGGAAAAATAACATTTCCACATTATAATAATAAAATATCATTTCAATATATTTAAATAATAAATCCTTTCTCAGAATCATTTTCAATACCAAAATACGTAAAAATAGTATTTGGTATTTATTTTTTCTTTTAAAAACATTCCAGCTTGTTAAGGAAGCCAAAGATCAAATAATACTAGCGGTGGCGGAAAGGTCATTGTCACCGCTTACGTAAAAAAACATTCCTTTTTGTCATTTAGTAAAACGATTAGTATAAAAATATTCTCTTTGAATAAATTGAAAATTCAAAGGATTTTATACACCATATAATATATAGTCATGTATAAAACTAAAAATGAATCAATGAATGGAGATTGAGACGAAGTCCCTTACCTCATGTCCGACCTGACCCGTTGCTTCTTTAATCTTCTGAATAATAAAATAAAGTTAATTTCTACTTTCTTAAGAACCTTTTTCAAGTTTATTATCCCTTTTATATCAATTATTACCATGTTCTAATCATTATGTAATCATTTAAGTTAATAATGTTCATTTTATCGATATTTGGTACTTGAGTCAAAAATGGACTTCTTATAACTACATGTTGTTCACGAGGTAAAAGGTTCATTATATACAGAATTATATTCATTATTTGGGTATCATATATATCATATATATCTATCACGTACGTGTATTTATAATAGTACATAACATTTGGAGGTACGAAATGAAATACACCGTTCATGGAGATGGTAAGTCGTACGTACGCATGAACGCTACTTTCATTTATATTTCTTATTTTAATAAAATTAAAACATAATGATACATTGGTATATTATAATTCCAGTATTAAATCATATATAATATCATTAACTCTATCGTTTTTACATCCCACATAGGGCATTAACGAGTCACATCACTTTGAGGGGGCGGTAGTCTGCACTTCCTCAAATGAGACTATCGTATTTACCCACCATGGAAACCATAATGGTTTGATAAAATTATGAAGTACAGAAGCATAAAAAAATCATAAACATAATATATATCATATTCAAATATATTTCCATCATAATGGCCACCATGAGAGGCGGTAAGATGTAATTGAACAATCATCGTTTCGTAAGGCGTTAGTTTTCCATCCACAGAAACATTATGTTCTTTATCCATTAGATGGAGGTGTGTGTAAGTGTAGTTAAAATCCATATCATAACAACATCCTAATATATTTAAGATATTGGTGTTGTTATAAAAAAGGAAATAAAAAGAGTTTAGGGTTGGAGAAGCAAAATAAAGAAAACAATTTAAGAGAAAGTGTTACCTTTAATTTGGGTAACTTAACTTGGTTTGAACCAAAGGACTTCTTGAAGTGTCTTCTTCATCATTTAAGGATTATAAGAGGAGTAGAGGGATGTAGGGAGCTTATTTGGGCAGAGTTTGGGCGAGCCAAATGGCTTGGGAGGTGTGAGAAATTAAATAGAATTGGTCTCTTTTTATAAGGGAGAGGAGGGGCTCTTTAAGAAAGAGTGAACATATTATTTTATAATATAATGATATTCGGTTTCAAATGGACCAAAAATCCTTATGGACGAAGATAAGATGACTCATAATCAAAATAAAATCATCCAATCATAATTGGACACGTTTTGGATAATATTGTAATCATTATAATCTTATTTAATTAAATCATTTATTAATGAGGTAAATTCTGCATCATGATTGTGTCATAAGTAATTTAATTTATTTGATGTCTAAAAATTATAGAAAAAATACCATTATGTAAGAAATATTTTTATATTTCCAATTTATATTTATAGTCAAAAATATAACTTGTATAACCCCATGTAAAAATTAATTTACTAAAAGATATTTGTTTATTTCATTATGGCCTTTACTTTAAGTTAATTAAAATAAAGTGTCATAATCACTTTTAAGTGGCTCCATGGGGTCCCCAAATCGACCCAAGGATGACCATGGTCGGATATGACTCAACTAATAAGATTAGGACAGCTGTTAAGGTAAATAGATATTATTTGTTTTACCCTTTTTACCTGATTTACCCTTTAACCATGGTAAATAAAATATTTACTAAGGTAAATATTTAAAATTCCAAAAAATAAAAGTTACCTATTTACACAATTTGAACCTCTTGATTCCAAATATGAAATCCATTTCTCCAAATTCAAAAAAGAGTAGTGGCAGAAATTAATTTAAAATTAATTCACGCTGTCAAAACAAAAGGCGTGTTTTTAAGAAATATTAACTATCAAAAGATTGACAATTGGTTCTATAAAATTTAAATGTGAAATTGCTTCTAATGACCATCATTAGATTAAATGGTAAAACTATAATCTATTTACACATTAAAACTAATTAAAAGTATAATCTAACCATATAAATAAATTATATTAAAACATAGTTTTGAATTAAGATACAATATTTTCACTATTTCTTAAAAAATGATCTTTACCAGAAAAATAAAAAAAATTACCCAAAGTAAATTATGATGTCCTCATTCTAAAGAAGGATTATATTTGGTCATATTTAATGTATTAAAGTGACCGAAAATATATTTATAAAGGTTTCACCATTAAAAGGCGTTAAATCGACCTTTTAATGTAAATTATGCTTTAAATTAGATTCATTCATATATTAAGCCTCTAACTTTAATTGGATAAATATAAATACATGTATAATCATATTAAAGTTAGTTTTTTTCATTAATTCCAACACAATGGCTAGGAGTTCACTAGAATTTAAAATAATACTATATTATTAGTGTGCAACGTAAGATTCCAAAGAAACCTATTATTGCGTATCGGGTATGCTATCGGACATAGAAACCCCTTTAAGCTAAAGTTAATATTTAATTCACAAATATTAATAAATATGAAAATATATTATTCTTCATTTACCTGGGATGTTATAATAAATATTTCTTTTATAGTGATAACATTCCACAATAATGATACATCGTCCATCTAGAACTCAAATTTATTGTACATTATATAAATTTTCTCCCATCAAAAAGTCATAAAAATAGTATTCAAATACTACTCATGTCCTTTCTTTCTCTTGGGGAAAATCATAATATCATCGACAAAGATTACCATTAATTTTTTGATGTAATCTCTAATGAATCTATTCATCAAATCCATGAATATTGATGGTGAATTAGTGAGTCATAAGGGAATCAATATTAAATCATATTGTCCATACCCAATAAGAAAGTAAATTTTGGAAATATCTTACTTCATCACCTTTAATTAATGATATCCCGACCGAAGGACCAACTTATTGAAATAAGAGGCCCCATGAAGCAGACCGAACAAGACAGTTATCAGAGGCAATGGATAATTGTTCATTGTTGTGATTTTATTGAGATCAAGATAATAAATGTAGATTCACATTGATACATCCTTCCTCATAACTTAGAGGACATGTGTACCCCATAGTGATGCATTCGGGCATATAAAACCCATCTCCATATTCTCTTGTAACTTCTTCTTCAGCTCTTCCAGATAAATGGTGACCATTCTTTAAGTTGTATTTAATATATGCAGGGATTTTATGAATAAGTTAAATTTAGAACTCAACCAATTTTTTAGGAGTAATAAAAGGAAATTCTTCAGTGAATACATTCACGTAATCCCTCACGATGGGAATATATTCTTCTTTGTCTCAGTAATTTGAGCAAGATATGCTTTCTCAAAATGCAAAATTATCCACACTTGATATGATGATTTTGAAGACGATTGATCTTCCTCCATAATCTTTTATATGATTGGAGCATTCTTTTTTATGTGAATAGTGATCCCTCTTTCCTAAAATTTAATAATTACTTTTTATAAAAATATATTATCCATGTACAAAAGAGCATCGAACTCCACCAAAGAATGAATTTAAATTTTTTTTTGGGAGGATCTGTCCAAAATCATTTACCGAGGAGGAGTTATAAACATGGACATAATAATTTACACATTAATTATTATTACATATAACTCATATTCTAAATTTTGAGGATGGGTTTGAATAGTTCTAATAAACATGCATCATATGATAGAAACTATAGAACCATAATCAAATAGTATGTTTCCTATTCATTAATGATTAAGTAGAATACCTTCCACCCCATCACTGTCTGGCTCTACCTCATCAATAGTGAAAGAAAAATCCATTCCTCTGTTCGTTGTGGGATGTTGTTTATTCCATTCAACAACATATGGATTATGGAAATTATTCGCATATTGTTCATATTATTGGCTATTATAAGACTAAACTACAGGCTACGTATTGATCTAAACCTTCATCTCTTCTTCCATGTTAGTGGTATTTTTCAGATCCCTTTAGAAAATCTTATCCAGATGTCCCATTCTTCCCCCTTTGAAGAAATTCTATGTTCCCTTTATAGATTTACCAGGATGATTCATCCAAAAAATTTGACATGCGTGATGTTCAGTCTTCTTTTCATCGTGGGATTTATTTTCTAAACCACCCATATTATATTTCATTTTCATCTTTTTTTAGCAGGGCCCATGAGATCATTGAGATTATCTAGTTTCCATTTCAACCTTAAAAGCAAAATTGAAAATATCCTCATAACGGTTAATGTATCGAATCGCCAACACTTTTTGTAGACTCTAATTTATGCCTCCAAAAAGGTGAACCACCTTACATTAAATGTTCATCAGAAAGTTGTATTTTTATATTGAATTACTTATGAAGTTTCCATCATACACCCCTATGGACTCATCTTAATTCTTCTTCAAACCGAAGAACACTAATACCATCTTGAGGTAGAGGGTTTGGGGAAAATATTTATAGGAAACAGTTTATCGATTTCATCCTAATGCATGGAATAATTTTCTTCATGGGACATTGTATTCCTAATAAGTGTCCTCCACTATTCATCTCACCCATCAAAATGATAGACCTCCAGTATGAATTTCTCTTCTTCCAAGCACTAGATGATAGAGAATATACTTTTAATGGAATTAATATTTCATTCTTTGATTAGGGGATTAGAAGATCCACTAAACATGGTAGGAATTTTCCACATAAAGTATTATATGAAAATTTTCTCATTTCATAGAGGTGGATATTGTTCCACAAGACCCAAGTGATTATTCATAAATTGAGCCAGCTACTAATTTACAATTATAATGTTTTAAGCAATTTTTCCCATAATATCATGCTTATCATTAGGTAAATCATCACATTTTCTATAAAATTTATTTTTGGAAAATTTTCTTCTATTTCCTGCCATTAGGTATGAAAAATAATGTACAATTAGGGTCCTGGAATACATGGATATGAAGCATAAAAAGAAACGTTTATACATAAAATGGATAAACTAATAAAGGAAAAGTATATCCGAACTTTTGATTCATTAGGTGTCAATATATTAATCTATTATCTGTTTACTAACATATATTATTATGGGGTTTTCCCTTAATAATAATTCATACTAAGATTATGAATTTACCAAATAATATCATCTGGGAGTGTCAAACCAGGAGTCCAGCTGGACCCATTTTCATGCACAAGTTCCCATTTGAGTCTAGATCAAAGCGATGATTTCACGTTTTACCCCTAGATACATCAATGACAAAGGCACCTCCACTTTTTTGTAACCATACAAGGATTCATTTTCTTAATAAACCACATACTCTATACTTACCAATATTTTGGGATGTTTTCTTATACGTAGTCTCATAGTTAAGGTTATTATTACAATGATATACTAATAATATTTAAAAATAACGAGGACATGATCTAATACCAACTATATAGACCATATCCTTTTACACATATCATTATATTATTTTCTGTATAATGAGGTGTCATATTACAATATGAGGATCACAATATCTAGTGTCTTGGAAGACTATGTACATAAAACTGAAAACATGGGACTAAATAAAACCTTTCATTATTTAATCTTCATAAAGAGATCCTAACTTCCATTTTGATCATAAATCTCTATAAGATAACATGAGGATAAACTGAACAAAATAATGAGCTAAAAATATCATTTAGGGAATAAACATAAGAATAAAGATTTAGAACATGGGTTTGATGGCATAAAATAATTATATAAAAAGGCATAGAATATATAACATCATAACATCTAAACATGGGAGAATATAAACATGGATTCATATTAATCTAGTAGAATCATAAATCATCACTTTAGCCTAAGTCCGGACTTGTTGATCATAGAGGACACACGTCATGGTTTACCACAAATACTTTTGCAAATGGTAGCATGAGTCAAGGTTAAACGATGATTCCGTGGCACATAACCTCTCAGATGACTCTAATTCACCCAATGAGTTGGAGATATATCTAAGAACACCCATAATCAATTGGTCCCAAATATTCTTTAAACATATATAGTCATACATAATCAATCATACATAAACATACGGGTACTAATGGAAAGAAATGAGTATCATAATCATGCCGTAATGAAAATAAATGGTTGTATCTTAAAGAGTCAATGAAATAAAAGAATTATAAATTTAATGAAACTTTATAGGGGAAAATAGGCATATATCTTGTTAAGTGATGTAAAATATAAGTGATTATACTTTTTAATTTCATTTAAGAGATATTATGATTAAAACCATTTAGTACGGTTTTAAGGAAAATATTAAACCACCTTTTAAATAGAAAATGGAATAGTGTTTTATATAAAATCGGATGTGACCCTATAATGTTTTTATACAATAAATACATATTTTATAAAGATAATGGTGGATTAAAATAGATGATAGAGTACACTTGACATTTTTAGGAATTCGGGATGTTCCCTTAAATATGTTAGCTTATCAGGAAGTATTGAGGATGGAACCACATAAAAATATGTATATCTTTGAAATAAAATGAATAATGGACCTTGATTCATGATCTTGAATAATTTACATATAATTTATAATATGTGAATAAAACGAACAGATAACTTCATTTGGTTAAAAATAATGATTGAGCAACCTGACAGAATAATGAAGGTTCGGGTAGAATCTCTTACCATATGTCTGATATTATCTTTCAAATGATCTTAATTTCATGGATAAGAAAATTAAATTCATTAATTATTATTTAAATAACATATTAATCATCTAATTTATTTTTTATAACCCTATTAAGTTCGTTCATGACCTTTTTTATGGGTTAATAGGGTCAATTTCATTATTTGGGAGCGTTTGTTTCCTTCGTTTTCATAATCAGTTTACTTTTATACATTTATGGATAAACATGTAAGATGAGGATTTTTTTCTAGAATTTGAGTTATATGTTATTAACGAACCTACATAAGATTAAATTGTTATATAATTCATTGTATTATTTGGATTGAAGATGAATCATTATATAAAACATTAATGATAACTATTTCGGTTAATTGGTGTTTTTATCACAACGAACACATTTTCATTTATAAATTAATATCATGTGTAAAAAAGATTATATAACCATAAATTAGACATAATACATATATTATATTCTTGTTAAACTATTAATATGTTTTCATTAAAAGAATTTAAGATGTTAATAGAAATTAAAGACCTTCCATCCTGGAATGTAATAAATTAACATATCTTAGATGGAATTTTCATTTATTATATATGTTAAGGGGAAATAAGAGATAATGATGAATTATTACAGTATCAAAACAACATTCCAGTAAATTTATGGTATTTTATTTATCGTGACATTTGGATGAAATGAGTTGATTAAGGATAATGAAAAAAGAACATGAAATAAAATAAGAGGAATAAAAAAGTGGAATTTTCCTCTTGATTATGTGTTCATTGGGAGCCTCTTAAGAGGATAGGAGTTGGTCTTTTAAAGATATCAAATGATTTTGGATGCAGGAGAAGGTCTTAGGGAGATATTTGAGCATAATTTGGACTAAGAACAAGGATTGAGATGTGCAAGGAGAAGAAGTAAAGAGGGTTTGTATTTATAATGGAGGAGAAGAGGGGGTTCCAATTATTTTAATCAATAGTTCAATATTTTTTATGAATAAAATGAATTGTATTGATTATTTTGACAAAAAAATATAAATTGAGCATGTGAGTTCAAACCTATGTCCATTTACATCATCCATGACTCAAGCATGATATAGAAATTTATTTATTTATCATTTACCGTAAATTGTCATATTTTACTACTCAACAAAACTTCAAATATTTTAGAAAATACCAACAAATCACCACAACTATTATTTGATGTTTATAATTCAAAAGAAAATCCATTTTATGAATATAATTTTATATAATGTTGAAAATTATTTTTAATTAGAATAATATTTTACTTGAAAAATAAAAATTGTAAAATTAAAACTGCATTTCTAGAACATTAAAAATTTAATTAAGGTCGTTTAAAATTATATTATTATAATAAGTAATAAAAATAATTAATTATGAATAATTATTAATTTAAATTATTAAATTAATAATATTATTTTACTTAATATATATGACTTACAAAAATACCAAGCCATAATTAAGAATTTTTGAAATATTTACATACTTATACTAGGATATATTTTTATCATATTAAAAATTAAATTATGGGTCAATTATATTTAGAAATTAATTAGTGAGGATAGAATTTAATTGGGCAGTTTACTATTCATAAAGGTCACATTACTATTCCCAAATTTATGTTACTATTTCACCTGTATTCATTCCTTAAGTTCTTGAGGTACATTTTATTTTAGCCATTGTTCATTTATGTGGTTTATATTGTGTTCTATATATAATATTATGTGAATATAAATAAGACATAATTATAATATTGGTATTCCATTGATAAAATATTGGTTCGTTACACATATAACCCATTATGATGTATTATTTGATCAACTACAAAGACCACAATACATTTTCAGGATTGAACATTATTTTGGATATCCTAAAGTGATTGTTATGAATTGTGATATTCAAAAGAAAATATTACATAAAATGTATATGAATTTTGAATAATTATTAATTCCATTCAGTCTGACTAATTTCCCTATTATCATCATATAATTAATGAATTTAGTCATTATAGATTAACATGATCTATTTGTGGTTGTCATTATAGTTTATATTCTTATCAATTAAAACATAAAGGGATAGTTTTAATATCACATGATAATTTTACTAATGATCCCATAAAAGTGTAAAATATTTTCAAAATAAAAAAAATTGTAAATCTTTTATGTAAATGGTTCACATTTTATTCCATTTAATATCAAGAGATTGTGTATCGGTAGATCCATCAATGATTGATTCAATTAAGTGTTGGCCCAGACCAACCAAGTGGAATGATATCCATAATTTTGTTGGTTTAGCTAGATATTATAAATGGTTTGTGTTTAATTTCTCAAAACTCTCTAATACACTCCCCATGTTATATTGTAAGGGGGTCAAGTTCCTCTGGATAGATGAATGTGATGAAAATTTCAAATAACTGTAGAGAATATTAGTCAGTTCACTTGTACATAAATTACACTGTAGTGGATGAGTGTCTGTAATATATATTGATACATCCCAGATAGAATTAAAAATTTTTATTATGAATAATTAAATGGTTAAATATTATGACTCACAACAAATATGGATCATGATCAAAATGAACAATCTCATGATATTGATTTAAGTAAGATATTTTTTAAATCAGATATATGGACGTATTATCTTTATGGGAAGAGTGTGATATATATACCAAACACAAAATATTAATGTATATATTCACACATAAAATGTTGAATATGCCCCATAAATTATAGTTAGAGTTGATTTAATTATTATGACATCCCAACACATTACCACATTGGGAATAAAAACAGACTGGCTGATTCCTTGAATCTAAATGATCATAGTATATTATGCATGATGACGACCGAAAAGGATAAGATATATTTTTTATTTTAAAATGATGTATACAAAAATATGAAAGGATTGTGGGAAATCATATCTTTTTCAAATCAATTTTCAACCATCAATCCATGTTATGATTATTGAGGCATAGAATGAATTTGTAGACCCGTAAAAGAACATTATAAATGATTCAATGTTTAACCTTGATCAAGGTAGAATAATTATTTTAATGAACCTTGTATGTTATCTTATTAATACAAGATTTGATGAATGTATTATTAGATTAATCTCATAATTCATCATTCTCTATTCATCCCAGATTTATGAAGATGTATAGAAAATTAAAAGTATTTTTGGTGGGATGGCATAAAAAGAGATATACTAGAGATTATATCTCAACACTAAGTATGTCAACAAGTTTGGGATGAGAGTAATATCTAATGGAATGTTCCATCCATTACACATACAATAATTAAAATGGGAAATCATCACTATATATGTTTTCATCATATTCCAAAAAACATTTAATGGGAATAATGTTATATGGGTTGTAATTGTTTGATTATAAAATCAAAAGGCTTCAGAAATATATAATAAGACCTACATCTTGGTTATATTTCCATAATATACATTATTGAAGTGGTACATTTTCATGGATTATGTTATTCTATTGTGTATTGTCAAGATCTAAGCATTGCATCGATGTTCGGGTGAAGTCGTTAACAAGATCTAGATGAGAAGGAATGTTTCAAAACAACATATCATCATTATATATATGGATAGTATAAGATAAAATTAAAAACCATAGATTATATTAGGATATCCTATTATTTTCATTTAAGATGTATTTGGAATCAAACCCTTCCTCTAGTTGAGTTTTTGTACACAAATAAAATTTTCTCAAGATTTCAGATGGATCCATAAGAATCCCTCTATGAAATGAGTTATAGGGCTCCATTGATAATGGATGCATGTAGATAAATGAATATATGGAGACTTGAGATAGCTTAATAAATTATAGCGAAGGTTCGGAACATTCAAAAACATATCAAGGAAACTTAGATCCAGGAGGAAATTTATATGGAAATCACAGGAAAGATCTACAATTTGAGGTTACAAACAAGGTTTTTCTAATAATTTCTCCCTTGAAGATGGTAATTAGATTTAGAAAGATTGGAAAAGTAATCCTTATATATAATATGAACATTTAAATTACAGATCATATCAGTGTGGTAGCCTATCAGATGGAACTTCCTCCAAACAACTCCATGATCTTTATGGGTTCGTTTTTTTCATTATTGAGGTATATATATGGTCCTTCACATGAACTAAAGTCAGTGGTCATACCGCTAGAGCATAATCTTTATTATTGGTAAAAACTGGTAGAGATTATTTATTATACATAAAAACGTTTTATGAATAAAGACCACTTACATGGAAATTGTTTTTTTTTCAAAATCCCACTAATTTGAAGATACTATATCGGATCCTATAGAAGTTAGGAGGCAGTGGTATCATCATTTTTTTAAAACAGAGTGATAAATTTTGAGTGTTAAATTATATTAAATGGCACAAGAATGTAACACCCAATGATTTTATGAATTTCTATTTTTTATAATAAATAAAATTTCTTTGATATCTTGAATTACATGGAACACTGAGTTTAACATTTGTTACACGTACCACTAAATTTTAACGAATAGTGATAAAATATTAATATTATTATTGAAACAAAACACTTATAACTTTTTCATTAAAAATAGTGATATGAATATTAATATCCATGTTTTAAATATTTATTTTTATTTTTTATATAATGAAAATGTATTGATAAAAATTTGAATATTTTGAAAAGCCTTTATATGTTTCAAAAATATTATTTCATAAAAATATTATTTTTTTTGAAAGAAAATAAATATAATTTTTATCATAAAAATATAATGACTATAGTAAATTAAACATTATATTTTATATTATCATATCAATAGTATATTGCAATGATTATATTGTGTTTTTCCGAAAAGATTGAGTTTGAGTTAATTGTAAAAATACAGGTTTTATTGAAATAATCCTTTTCATTTAAAGAATATATAAGTAAAATAATTCTTTAAAAAGTATTTAAAATTAAAATTAAGTCA
The DNA here is from genome assembly GCA_963277665.1 of Viscum album. NCBI lineage: Eukaryota > Viridiplantae > Streptophyta > Magnoliopsida > Santalales > Viscaceae > Viscum > Viscum album. The sequence goes on from OY728137.1 coordinate 921,947,944, forward strand.
ATAATATGTCAATTATTACTACTGTGTTTGGTATAATATTTTTCATTCTAATTTTTTATATAATGTTTTTTAACCGTTGAATATTTTCACTTTGACAAGTAGTTTGCTCATCACATATGTAAGATTAATTTTAAATTAAATTTTTCAACTTCAGTGAAAGGAATCATGAAAACAAGTTTCAATATTTTTAATTTGAATATATTTTATTATATACTATTATCATCCTAATTTTTTCCACAAGGAATACTATAGACATTAAAATTTCATTTACCATGATTAATGAAAAATTTGTTTATTAGGGATTTAACTAAAACGATATGGGTTAGAATGACTAAAATACATTTCAAATTCCTATTTTAAGGCCATATATATATATTATCCACATTAAGAAAAAATATGGCCATTTTAATGATAATTTTAATTACATCTAAATTTTTTAAATATTTTTGTATAAATTCAATGTAGTTTGCAAGTGTGTTCATTTCCCCCTCTTATAAAATGCCACCACCACCATCCCTATATTCAAACCTATAAAAGAATTTAGTTCATCCCAAACTTGAAATAATCCCTCCCCCATATCCTTATACTTTTTATAGTGCTTATGTTCTTCCTAGAAGACTGAAACTAGGGTTCTTATTTAGATAATCGATTGAGGTGCTTCTATGTGAATGTAATTGTCTTCCCTAAGGTCCTTCATTTTCAATCCACTTTTTACAGTACTATTTTTTAATTAAAAATTATAATATTAAAAAACCATTGTATCCAATATAATTATATGTTATTATGTTAATTAAATATATTTTATCCATCTATACTTCTATCAAATGGGAAAAAACACTTGATGGTTTATATGATGGACTACTGGCATGCGAACCCGCATAATTCATTTTTCATCAACTACTTTCATAGATGGGTGTAATGATGGATTTAGTCTATGTGTATAATATTTTTAACATAATATCAACTATATAAATATAATATCAAATATATTATTTTTTTACATTCCATTCTGAGGGGGTATTCTAACGTCGCTCGTTTGTACGGAAGACTACCACCTCACAATATGATGTGATTCATTAACACTATAAATTTTCATGGAAGGTAATAAAAATTATTTTAAATAATATGTTAAATATATATAAAATAGTAAATTTTCATTAATTATTAATAATTAGTGTCTTTTCATTCTATCTATCCATCAATATATGGAAACTGCATTTATGCATCCATACAACCTACCATCTCCATGAACAGTTCATTTTATCATTCAATCAATATATATTGTGAATGAATAGAAATATATTTTTAATTAAAATATATGATATTAATTTACTATTTACCATTCTTAAAATAATGATATGATGATCAATGCACGAAAATAAGAACTACTGAATGAAAACCCTCATTAAAAAAAGAAACAGTTACCACCTAGAAATATCAATTTTTGGAAATAATTATACATAAATGGGTGTAGAAAAATCATAAAGGGATCATATATGACATTATAAGTATGTGTATGAATATATAATATATTTATAGTAATCCTTTATTTATTATAAATGATGTTAGAAAATGTATAAAGGAATTCAGTCCTCAAGTGGTAAGGTATTTTTTTCAAACATTTATTTTCTTTTAGACAAAAGAAATATACACAACATATTTATTTTATTTGATTTATATACTAACCATGAATTTATTTTATTATTCTTATCATGAAAATTATTAGTACTAAATATCTATTTTAGGGTCTCGCTCTCATATTTATTGTGTTTCAAATGTTATCAAATTGGTAATGGTTATATGTAACAATCTTTTTTTAATCAAGATTATTAGTGGTTATGTATCCAATGTTGAAATATTATTATTTAACTCTCAATAATTCTCATGTATATTATTTTCATCTATTTACTAATTATTTTTTCACGTAATGTATAAATTTTTATATAATTATTAACATAAAATATGTGATAAAATATTTTAATAAAAAATATGGATTTATTTCAATCCTTGGTAAACAAATTATTTTCTTCTAAAACCGTCCTTTATAAAAAAAATTAAATACTTTTCTTGAAAATTTTAAAATTATTTATTAAATAATTTTTACCCATGTTCCCCTTATTTTTAAAAATCTAATGTTACATTCATGTAATTTTCCAAAAATTCCCATATTGTTTAACAAAAATGTGAATGGAATATTTCATATAACATGAATGAAAATAATGTATCTTGACACCATCATTTTATTTTATTTTAACTTTATATGTTTTCATTCATGTTTTTTAATAAAATTATTTCAAAATTATTTTATTAATAAATGTTATTAAAGAGTAATGTAGAAAAAAAAAATATTTTTCATAAGAGTGTTTCAAGTGATCTTTAAAATATCATTTTCCATCTAAGATGACAATTATTTGATGTTAAATGTTCTTCATTAAGGTTAGGATTTAAGGATACCATTTCAATTTATTATCTAAATGATTTATAATTCTATTTATAAGAATATTATGAAACACGTTTCTCTTCCGTGGTTCATACTTTGATAACATTGTTACAAACCCCACTTTTTTTAATGGGATATGATATGATAAAATGGTGAAATGATTAAGATACCTATCTATTTCTAACAGGTTATGAAATGATAAAATTCTTATGAAACCCATTTCATTTCATGGGTTATGATATAATATATTTTTTATGATCACCTGTCACACTTATGTATGATTTTTATTATATGATTTGTGATATATATATCTTCCTCCAATGCATTGGGTAAATATTTTTATCGTGTCGTATAGACTAGACTAGAATAAGTAGTGAACCTAGTTCTATAATTGTATTTTTCTGTAATGTTTTTCTTGGGAGAGAAGCTGGACTACAATATTGTTTTTAGGAGGGAATCGATTCCACTATGAAATCCTTGGAAGTGATACTTGACTACTATAGAAATAACCTTCTATGCTTTTGTGTATTCCAAAAATCCATGTATTATGATAATGATAATCCCTCATGGCTCAAGTTCATTTATTAACCTTATGATTCATATCTTATCAACTACCAATATTCATTCCACAACTCATGAATATGTTATTTTATTTGTCGGGTATTATTTTAAAATATTAGAATCATGTTCTTATACCCAAAATCTCATGTTATTATTATTCATCTACCTTGATTACCCATACAATGAATATAAGATCAACCATTCTTATGTTCCATTTCCTTTTGTTATGAAAAAAATTTACTCTATAATTTATTTATAATAAGGGTGCTATTTTTGAAAAATATCATGAAAGATAATGTAGTTTAACTCTGAACTAGTTGTTTTTGTTTCCATGTTTACAAAGTAACTATAACTTTACTACCCTTAGGTTTTTGTTGTGTAATATAATACACATTCATTTAAAAAGATGTAATATCTATATATATGAAAATCATGGGTCACTATATGTTCCAAGGATATTCACTTGTTAAATAATAATATGATACAATATTATGTCAATCATTGAGTGGTTTTGGAGATTTTATCACAATACATCACTATATGATTTTTTAAGATACACAAATATATATTTTTAAATTATAATAAATTATTGGAAGTAAAACTCATATGATTGATTTTATAATAAAATGTTCTTATCTGCTCAAATAAGTAAAATTGAAATACATCATTTATTTGAGCACCATGGAGGTTGAATACATAATTATCTTTCTAGAATTTACATTTTTGATATTGATTATGAATCAATATTTGAATATTGGAGTTGATATGAAATATCTATATTTTAAAATTTATGAAAAATCGAGTAAAAAAATCATAAAAAAATATATTCCATCATTCAATGAAAATATACCTAAAAATAACATACAATTTCATTAGTTAGAATTGTGAGAAAGGAATATTGAATAAATAAGTAGCGCCTAATGAAAATAAAATATAAGATATTATAAAAAAATCACTACCAAATCCATTTTGAAAGGTGTCGATTGGACTTCGGATTATAACCATCTCACACATAAAAAATTGTTTGGATATGGGATCCCCACTCCATTATTTGATTTTTTATTTTTAGAATGGTATTCTTTGTCCCATGAATTGTATTATGGTATTTCGGACCCACAAGATTGAACATTCAAAGAAGTGCTCCTTAAATTCATTGACATAGTGTATATTGTGTCCATACAATTAATATTGAGATGTTATGTGATGATATGGGAAGAAATTGTTCTTCATATTAATATAGAGGAGAAATACTATGTTGACGATTAATAAATAGATAGAGAGATAGAGAGAGGTTGATTTTGTGTTTAATCAGGGAGAGTGGTTTAGTTCAATTGAAATGAAGAGAGTGAAGACTAGATAATTTTTCTGATTGAGGATAATTCATCTCATTATTATTTATCACAAAAAACATGGTTCATGTATTCATTGTGATAGTTATTATAGAAACATTGATTCAATGAAAAAGGAAAAAAAATACATCATAGAGTAGGTTGGTATTGGATTTACCAGATTTCAAGAGGTAAATCATATTTCTTTGTTTATAATTAATGTATGTTGTGAAGGATTTTCAACAACCACAAAGGCAGTCTATGTTGGAAAGAAATTCCATTTTGGGTTTTTAGATATCATTTCAAATAATAATGTGTGTCATGACTTCTAAATAGTCCCATTTTTTATGGTCTATTTTAAATGCATGATGGAAGAAACTAATTCAATTCTATATGAAAACTAGGATTTATTCCATGATGACATATGTCACAATGTGAAGTTGGAATAAAATAATATAATAGAATTATAACTTCATAATGTTGTTTCATACCACAAAAAGAAGGATAATTCTATGAATTCCCCTTCATAATGTTCATCAATGGGAATTCATATCATTCCACAACTATAGTTTAATATTTTATATAATAGAACCAAAAGTAAAATTCAACATGTAATATTTATAATGCTTTCATTAACACTAGTTCAGTGTGGATATCAATTATTTTTTCAATTCGAGACAAATGTAATGGGAAGGGAGTCACACCATGAGTATTTATAGGTGAACATTAGTATTTCTATCAATTTTAAAGTCATTTTGTGAATAATAGAGTCATTAAATGATTGTTTCAAGGTTCAATATGGATTTTAGGATCTATAAAACTATTTTTAGGTAACTAAATATGAGTTATATAGTGGATTTATTAGTTATTATGGATTATCATGTTTCAAACTGAAAAAGATTACACCCCACTATGAGTTGTGACTTTCTATACCAGCATGTTGTTACAACTAGAGTTTATAATAAAAAAATTATCTTGTAATTACTAGTTTTAAATTGATATTATTAAACATTAGTGATCATATTAAATATATGTGTTATACCTATACTGACCTTTGTGGTCTTGTGATAGGATAACTAATCCTAACCATGTGATAATGTGTCGATTGCCTTGAATGATATAAAAACTATATTTAGTAGCTTAGAAAAAAATATGCATAGATAAAAAATGATTTTTAGAATCACAGGAATGTGTGGAGAGGTATTATAAACTATCTAATAAAGTGGAATAAAAGGAATGAGGGTGTTCTTAGAGGCTTTTGAAAAGAGGTTTTGTGAATTTCTTCAAGATGAGGAAGGTGGGTCCAATTTAGAAACCAATATTTGTGTTATTTAATTCAATTTTTTGTGATTGATATTTAAATCACATGGAAAAGTCCTGTGTTTCTTAATAAGATGAATGAAATAAGATCCCATTTTATGAATACTATAAAAGAGGAGGGTTATTGCGGCCACTCCAAACATGTGACAAATAAGTGATCTTTTGTGTTTATGGTCCATTGGGACATTTATATTTTATAATACTTATATTATATAGTTTATCTTATTCCAGTTGAAACCATGTATTCTCTGCCCTTATAGTTTATAGTATCATATAATTTATGGGGGAGTTTAGAGTAGTGTACCGAATAAATTAAAAAAGATCATTAGCAATGGATCGTTTGAATATTTCCAAACCCAAAATCACCACGACCCTCTCAAAGTATAAAACTTGTTTTGTAGAAATAATTTCCATATCATTAATTTCATTCATTTATTATTGATAAATATTCTAAAAATTACACTTTTTACATTAAATATTCTACTTATTGGTTGGGATATCTTATTCATCATTTATTAAAAAATCATTATAAATTAGTTTATCCTGGATAAAATATTTTTCTCCATTTAAAATCATTTTATAAAATATGATAAATCCAAATCATAGTATATTAATAATATAATATAATATTTTTCATAATATCAACATATTAATAAATTCTCCTTTATAATTTTTGATTAATATAATTAAAATTGACATTCTTTATATCTTTCTGAGTATTATATATTCCTTTATCCCTATCCTATATTTTACAAAAAAAATACTTAATTATTTTTACGAAAACTATAAGATCCATAAATTCTATAATTTTTTTAAACCCCTAGAGATTCATAATATTATTAATCTATAAATTTTGTAACATATTCCCTTAAAAATTAATGAATTATTTTATATAACACCAATACTTATTATAGAATATTTAGGGAGCTGTCATAACTCTATTATATATCCATGGTTATTTCCTAAAATTGAATATATTTTATCTACTATAAAATATATATTTCGATTTTAATTACCATGAAATTAATTATATAAAAGAAGTTTTATACTCTCAGATTGAAATTCTGTCTTCTGGTATGAACATTCACCCACTCATACTATCAAAACAATACCATAACAAAAAAATATTGCTTCGTTTAGTTTTTCTCAAAACCATTATAATATATGGATAAATTCTCTAAAAATCATTTACATTAGGGTAATGTTTCCATAAATTACCAAATAATTATTTACATATCAAAAAATGCACTATTTTAAACTTGTAACCTCACCATGTCATTAAGTCCCACAGTTATATAGAATATTTTTGTACAGTGTAAAGATACTAATTTAATTTTATATATAATGTTTTTTAGACTTTGAACAAATCATTATGAACTTATCATATATATTTAGATTCATGTGTTTAAAAAATTCAATAACGAGATGTTCGTGAAGTGTTTTCTCTACCACATAGAACTTTATTTCTTAATCAATAAACACACATGTATTTCTATAATATTCTCAGTATTTAATTTCACTAATATATTCATTTTACAATATTGGTTCTCAATTTTTTGTTAAATGAAAATGGTTATATATATCAATGACAAATTATTTCAACAATTTATTATAATTTTTTATAAAATTTTAATAAACACTTTTATTAAATATTTTCCCACTGAAATGATAAACCCTGTTAATATAAACCCTATCCTTTAGTTTTGCATGAACTATATTTAACTATGTAATGAGTCATATCTAGATATTGTGTCACATATTATTTATTTAGTTAGGTAATCATTCTAATATTATTATATATGACCCTTGGTTGTTGAAGTAAATAACATTTTCTATTATTCCTCGAATAGATAAACTCAATTTTATTCCTCTATAATCATAATTCTATTTGGGTATAGTATATAAATGTACGAAAAAGTTATTTAAAAAATTGGGCTTCTAGTCCTATTAGGGTCACCCATTACATTATTTCCTTATATAAGATAACCTAGGGACAACCATGATTCTCATAACATTCTCTGTTTGATGATCAAAAATTTCATATGTTCTTATTTTTTAAGGAATCTTGAACAGATAAATTTTAAAAGGGACACTATTTCACAAAAAAAACTAATGGGTAAAAATTTATTATGGTTGGATAATTATAATTTCCAAATCATTCATGTAAGGTTAACCATTTTATTTCTAATGGAAACTCTCGATGACATCCACATATGTTATAGTTTGATGAGAAAAACATTGTAGAACTACTTTCTAAATGTATATGATCATTACAATTTATAGATAATGATAATTCATAATGCACATTGGCTTTGAGGAATATAGGTTAGTCAAATAACATCCTATTATGGGAAATTGTTGAATAATTTTGGAAAAACTAATATTCTTAAGATATATCTATAAATTCTCCCGAAATATTAGTGAAGGAATTATTACCCATGTTCCATTAATATGATTGAAACCATGTACTGATATGAATAACTAAATATATTATATATTCTCCATATTTCTCTTATTATATCATGATAAATTATTTTAAAGATTAATAATTATCATATCTAGCATTTATTTACATCTAGGGAATTGGTTGGTGGTGTGCATATGAGATTAATCATGAATGAGGCATCATATATTTTCAATGATAATTGGAATGGAATCACACATAGTTTGGTTCTATATAAATTAACACATCATATATTTTTTTGGCCATGCCATTAGGACTAATATTTGGAATTTAATGTCATCATCTAAGGATATCTATGAAAAATAAACCTAGTCAAGTGCCCAGATTAGTGTGAATCACTGAGCGGGGGAGGGGGTGAATCAGTGATCCCTTAAAACTTTTTACTAATTGATTCCTTATCAATTAAACCTCTATGGCTCGTTAAGGCCTCTATCCACTCTTCTTGTATCTCTCAGCCTTTCCTCGAATGATGCAGTAAATGTAAAGGCACAGGACACAAGGATTTACAAGGTTCGGCACCAAAGGCCTACGTCCTTGCCATGTTGGTTATACGCCCCAACATGGTTTCTCCATTATAACTTGTTAGAATTACAATGGTCGATACAGCATCCCACCGTATCTCTCCTGAGTCCCACATGAGGGTCTTTATACTGCGTACCACAGTGTTACCAGAGTCCCACTAGCCTACTCCAAAATCCCACTAAAGACTTCTTCCACCCTGAGTCTCACAGGGGGCTTCTCCTGGCTCCTCGAGTCACACGAGTAGCTCTTCTTCTCTTTAAGTTCTTCAAGTATCTTCAGCAGTCTGGGATAAAGACTGCTGGCCTTGCTCTGTACCTCTGATCACTTGAGCTGATCAGGTCTTCTTGTCTTGCTCAGGATTTATCTTTTTCTTCTCAGGATGACCTAGTTTCTCTCCAGCTACTGAATACTCAGACAACTGATATCTTTAACTTCAGTCTAGTCCAGTCTCACTTCACTTCAACTTCATGCACTGAGTGCATGGCAACTCTAAATCTTCATGCACTGACTACATGGCCTTCTCAAATTCTTCAAGAACCACTGGTCTTGGATTACTCAGATGCACACTCACTGATTTGAAATTTGATTACGTGCGCATGTGCATGCAGGCATGCATGCACTTCCCTCTTTCTCCTCTTGGTGCAATAAACCCTCAAAGGGTGTAGTCTCCTTAAGCATACACCTTCTTTGAACTTCACACACTTAATTCAATTTGGTTACACACTTAGAAGTGTGTTATACTCTAGTGTGAGAGTCTCCTTCTTCTTCTCCTTCTTAGTGTGTACACACCACTTAGGCACACACTAAGGTTCAGCTTTCGCTTGTTTTTCACACACAACTTGTTCCACGTTTTGCACACACTTAAGCTTGGCCTACTCCTCTATTCTTGCACACACTTGGGCCATTGGTGGTTCTTCAAGTTTTCATACACAATGTTCTCCAATTTTCACACAACTAAGTGTGGTCTTTGGCCTTATTCACTTACACACACTTGGCTACAGCCTATTCCACTTGCACACACTTCCTCTCGGCCTTTTTCACTTCACACACAATGTGGGGTCTTCTTAGCACTTGGCACACACTTAAATGGCCAGAGGGTGTTCTTTTTCTTCAAAATGTGCACCCACATAAGGCAACGACCTTCACTTGTTATTTTGCACAACCACCAAAGGCTACGGCCTTTACTCCACTAAGCACACACAAGGAAAACTCAAAGGAGTCGCGCAAGGGGGTGTGTCCACTCTCAACAGCCGCGCAAGTCCTTAGTGCAAGGAGCAGTCGCGCAAGGTGCATGAGCACCGCGTGGCGCGCAAGTGAAACACCCACGGGCACTTCCTCCTACCGCACAAGTATGCGGGAAGTGAGGGTGCCAATCCTCGAGCGCGCAGATTCAAGCGGCTCGGGATCTTCCTGTCGCGCAAGATAGGCGCGCAGGGGACTCCTTCAGGACCTCGGTTGGTCCTGAGAACTTCAGCCGCGCAAGTGGGTTGTGCGGGGCTTCTTCTTCGCGAGGCACAAGGGTGCTCTCACGGGATGTCAGGTTTTCAACAAAGGATCAGCAAACAATCCAGAGGTATCGGCCTCTCTTTATATAGGCAGAGGGCCTCGGTTCATCCGTGTGAGATAACTTTTGAATCCCCGAAGTTTTCGGGTATTTCAAGATTTTGCAAATCTTGATATCTTCCTCTATTTCACACGCGGGTTCCCTCCTCTGTTATTTTTCTCTTCGTGCATGCTTCGTTGAACGTGTGCATGGCCTTTTTAAAACCCAATCCATGCAAAGCATCAACACCGAATGACCTCGCACCTTCGGTTGCTTCGGCCGAACTTTGAATTCTCTCATTGAATGCATGCATGACTCTTTTTGTGCATGGTACTGTTCGTTATGGCCAGACGAGCACGAGGGTGCCTTCGGCTTCGAGATAGACAACCGAGAACTCAAAATCCATCGTCGGGGAGGCGCCTGGTTCGAACGGAGGCTGTGGGTGGCTTCATTCGAGCTCGAGGAAGGAGACAGACGGGGAGTCGTCGGATCAATGATTTGGACGGCTGCGATCAGAATGGGCCGCGGCAGATTAGATGTGCGGTCGAGATCTGGCGCACAATCAATCGAGCGGCTCAGATTCAATCCGCGGCAAAAATCATTGTCCCACATCGAAACGGGCCGCGGAATTCTCGTGGTTTATCAAACATCCGCTGCCCCCTTCACCGCAATTGAATCTTCTCCCTCCACGGTGCCGCCCCGCACCGTGTTCTCTGCGGGCGCGCTCTTGCGCCCACTCACGCCTCCTGCGGGCGCGCCACTGGCGCCCACTATGCTCCGGGCACACGCTCCTACTCCCCTGCCGTGCGGACTTGATCACCGCATGGCCACTGTGCCGCCTTGGGCTTGCCCCACGGGTTCCCCCTTGGGCGTGGCACCTTAGGCCCACATGTGCCTTGGCGTTGAACCCTCAAGGTGTCCTTGGCTGGCCAATTTTTTTGGCAAATGCATGAATAAGGACTTTGTCAAAGACAAAGTTCTCCTATGAGTATAAGCCAAATGACAAGTTCCATTCAATCCATTTCTTCTCCACTTCTTCTATTCTTCTTCTTAAGAATTCCATTACTTCTCCTCATATGATCTTCACTTAGGATATGGAATTCAAAAGGTTCATCTTCATCAACCGAACTCCTGAATCAGTTATAATCTTCAATGTTCTTTATTGTTCTAATCAGAGATCAATTGGAACTTCTTCAATTCACATGCACTAAGAGTTAGTGCATGGACTTCATTAAAACCACTTCATCCACTTAGAACTTATGGATGGTTCACTTCAGCTCCTCATGCATTGTCAATACAATGTATGGTCTTCAATTATTGTTGTGACTTTGTATCATCAGGATACAAGTTCTTTGAACTTAAAGAGTAGCTCAACAATCGTCAGATATAATGATGATGCTCCATCATCATCCATTCTTCAAGTGGTGTAACTTAGTATCATCTTGATAAAAGTATTGAAACATTAAGATCAGTTCTTCAATCGTCTGATATACATAGAGAATGTTTTAACCACAACATCCTATGTCACTTAGTGAATCTCCTAAGTGACATGCATCTTAGTACCATGGCCATTCTCCTTTCCTCACCAACACCATCACATCCTTTGTCATTCACATCTTGACATTCCTTGACATCCATACATTCATTCCATGACAACAACATACCTCATTGACAACAAATGCGACATAGTGCATTTCAATCTCCCCCTTTGTATTTGTTGTCAATACACTTCTTCAGCACATATGAATGGGTCAATATGTGTGCCAATCTTTTCTCCCCCTTATTGGCAATCAAATGCAAAGGTGTGGTGTGGTTCTCTTCAAAATTATTCTTCCTCCCTTTGAATAGCATTTTCATCAAAATCACTAAGAGAGGGATGATGTCACATGGTCTTTTTAGCAAAGAACCTTTAGTAAATCATCTCTAAGTCTACTTGGGCTATCCCGGTGTAGAAAACAAGAGTGATGTAACCAAGGAACTCAATGCTGTCCAAAATTCACTGTACATGTGAGATCATGCTTCAGGGGTTTGAAATTTTTCAAATATATCAATGAATTGCTAAATCCTGCACAACTTCAAAAAACTCATTAGAAAGTTCAGGTGCAAAGATAAAGCTTCCCCTTTCAACCATTTGTCTTCAATCAATACTCCCCCTTAATTGTCATGATGAATACAATTAAGAAACAAGGGTTGAAAGTATGATTGGAATACCTTCACTTTTCTCATGATGGTATTAAATCTCAGAATCCCATGTTCTACAGATTGGCTCCCCCTCAAGGGGTGCTCTCCATTCTACCCAAACCACTCTCCAGTTGAGAATGATCATCATCTTCAATTCCCTGCAATGTTAGCACATGTAAATACAAGTGATTAGGGAATAAGATGGAACCTCCTTGGTTCATCAATGTGAACAACAATGTTGAGAAGATTCTCTCAACCGAGATGTCCCATTTTCACCATTATTCACACTTGCACATTTTATCTTCAATGATGTTGGTGCTGGTGTGGATCTCAATACATCTTCATGTGAAATATTCTTCTTTCCTTTTGCCTTATCAATTTCCAGAACTTCATCTTCAGCTCTTTGCAGATCTTTGGCAAGTTGCAACTGATTTGGCCATATGACTAGTATGTCACTTGTGAGTGTGGCCTCAGTTCTGGATATTCCACATGGTTCCTTCGATGCTTTCAAGCTACCTTTCTTAGGCAACATGTTTTCAATCAATCCTTTCTGCTTCTTCTGGATTGATTGTCTGTTTGAGTCCAGTCTGCCTCTTTTGAATTTCATGGCTTGTTTACAAAGATCCATGATATGTCCTTTCTTTCCATAGTAGAAGCATGTTTTCTTGGTGGTCCTTCTGGATGCATCACCCTTCTTGGATTTAGACTCCAAGGTCTTCTCTTCCTTTTTCATAATCTTCTTGGGAGCATCTTACACTTTCTTATGCTTTCTTCCCAAGGATTCTTTCTGAGCCAGGTTCTGTGATATTTTCTTCTTTTTAGCTCAGGATACAGTTGGAGATTGACATGTATCTTTTTGACCACTTTTGCAATCATCCCAGATGTTGTCAAGTAATCCAAACCTATTTGCAGTAAACAGATGTCTCTGGACCTGTGGATGCTGCTTCTTTTCCTCTGGCTTGCTCCCCCTTGGCATGGGCTTCCTTTTTGCTTTTACATTCAGTGGATTGTACCAACAATCTTTTGCACAGTGCCCATACTTATTACAACACCAACACTGACCCAAAAATCTTGACCTCTTCAGTCCTTCTGATTGTTGGGTACTTTTCATGACTTGCTGTGTTGTTTCATGAGAGCATTCTTTCTTCACTGTCTTCATCCATACTAGTTTGGATTCATTCTTCCATCCTGCACTTTTAGTAGAAACACTTTTAGAAGCATGAGTACAAGATGGTATGGATGGTACCTTCTTTTTAAAAGATGTTTCCCTTTCATTAGAGGATGTCTTTCTTTTAGAATCATCCTTCTCAAAGCACACTTGAGTAGCAACATTTCTACTTTCAGCTGACTGGGAGGATTCAGCTTTGGGTGATTGCGGATTTTTCAATATCACCTCCAGTTCAAAGAATTTCATGTTGAGGGAGTTCTTCTCATCCTCAACCAATCTTAGCCTACCTTCCCAATTCTGTTTCAGCTGTTCCATCTGGTCATCATGCACCTTCTTTATTTCATGCAATGAGTTGTCAATCTCCTTCACCATTTTGACTTTGTCTTCAAGTTGAGCATCTCTGACATTCATTGAAACTTTGTGCCTCTTTTCCAGTGCATGGAAAACATCTTTGATTATTATTTTAAAGAATTATTTCTCAGAAAGGCTTCTTTGCAATTATTCAGCAGTTTCTTCATATATTTCATTGCAAAGAGAAATATTTTCATATTTACCCTTCACCAGCTTTCTGAGAGTGTTGTTTATGCCAACCCTTTTAGCCAACTGATCTTCCATTGCATTGGCTTCTTCTTCTAGCAATAATTTCTCTTCTTGAAGATCAAGGATGCCTGTAGTAATACACATTGCTACTTCCCTGGGGACTTTCTTCTGAAGATATTCGATTTCACTTTGAAGATCTTTCATTGTTCCAACTTCATCACAGCTAGGACAGGCTTTCTTCATCTTCTTGGCCTGTTTCTTCTTTCTATTTTTCTGAGTCTTGGCAGATATCTCCATTTGAGGCTGGTCGCTCATTTCCTCAAATCTGCACTTCATAAAGACTCCCTTGGATCTTTTAGAGGTAACCTTCGCTCTGATACCAATTGAAGTGCCCAGATCAGTGTGAATCACTGAGAGGGGGAGGGGGTGAATCAGTGATCCCTTAAAACTTTTTACTAATTGATTCCTTATCAATTAAACCTCTATGGCTGGTTAAAGCCTCGATCCACTCTTCTTGTATCTCTCAGCCTTTCCTCGAATGATGCAGTAAATGTAAAGACACAGGACACAAGGATTTACAAGGTTCGGCACCAAAGGCCTACGTCCTTGCCATGTTGGTTATACGCCCCAACATGGTTTCTCCATTATAACTTGTTAGAATTACAATGGTCGATACAACATCCCACTGTATCTCTCCTGAGTCCCACAGGAGGGTCTTTATACTGCGTCCCACAGTGTTACCAGAGTCCCACTGGCCTGCTCCAGAATCCCACTGAAGAATTCTTCCACCGTGAGTCTCACAGGGGGCTTCTCCTGGATCCTCGAGTCACACGAGTTGCTCTTCTTCTCTTTAAGCTATTCAAGTATCTTCAGTAGTCTGGGATAAAGACTGCTGGCCTTGCTCTGTACCTCTGATCACTTGAGCTGATCAGGTCTTCTCGTCTTGCTCAGGATTTATCTCCTTCTTCTCAGGATGACCTGGCTTCTCTCCAGCTACTGAATACTCAGACAACTAATATCTTTAACTTCAGTCTGGTCCAGTCTCACTTCACTTCAACTTCATGCACTGAGTGCATGGCAACTCTGCATCTTCATGAACTGACTGCATGGCCTTCTCAAATTCTTCAAGAACCACTGCTCTTGGATTACTCAGATGCACAATCACTGATTTGAACTTTGATTACGTGCGCATGTGCATGCATGCATGCATGCACTTCCCTCTTTCTCCTCTTGGTGCAAAAAACCCTCAAAGGGTGTAGTCTCTTTAAGCACACACCTTCTTTGAACTTCACACACATAATTCAATTTGGTTACACACTTAGAAGTGTGTTATACTCTAGTGTGAGAGTCTCCTTCTTCTACTCCTTCTTAGTGTGTACACACCACTTAGGCACACACTAAGGTTCAGCCTTCGCTTGTTTTGCACACACAACTTGTTCCACGTTTTGCACAAACTTAAGCTTGGCCTACTCCTCTATTCTTGCACACACTTGGGCCGTAGGTGGTTCTTCAAGTTTGCATACACAAGGTTCTCCACTTTTCACACAACTAAGTGTGTTCTTTGGCCTTATTCACTTACACACACTTGGCTATGGCCTATTCCACTTGCACACACTTCCTCTCGGCCTTTTTCACTTCACACACAATGTGTGGTCTTCTTAGCACTTGGCACACACTTAAATGGCCATAGGGTGTTCTTGTTCTTCAAAATGTGCACCCACATAAGGCAACGACCTTCACTTGTTATTTTGCACAACCACCAAAGGCTACGGCCTTCACTCCACTAAGCACACACAAGGAAAACTCAAAGGAGTCGCGCAAGGGGGTGTGTCCACTCTCAACAGCCGCGCAAGTCCTTAGTGCAAGGAGCAGTCGTGCAAGGTGCATGAGCACCGCGGGGCGCGCAAGTGAAACACCCGCGGGCACTTCCTCCTGCCACACAAGTCTGCGGGCAGTGAGGGTGACAATCCTCGAGCGCACAGATTCAAGCGGCTTGGGATCTTCTTGTCGCGCAAGATAGGCGCGCAGGGGACTCCTTCAGGACCTCGGTTGGTCCCGAGAACATCAGCCGCACAAGTGGGTTGTGTGGGGCTTCTTCTTCGCGAGGCACAAGGGTGCTCTCACGGGACGTCAGGTTTTCAGGAAAGGATCAGCAAACAATCCAGAGGTATCGGCCTCTCTTTATATAGGCAGAGGGCCTCGGTTCATCCGCGTGAGATAACTTTTGAATCCCCGAAGTTTTCGGGTATTTCAATATTTTGCAAATCTTGATATCTTCCTCTTTTTCACACGCGGGTTCCCTCCTCTGTTATTTTTCTCTTCGTGCATGCTTCGTTGAACGTGTGCATGGCCTTTTTAAAACCCAATCCATGCAAAGCATCAACACCGAATGACCTCGCACCTTCGGTTGCTTCGACCCAACTTCGAATTCTCTCATTGAATGCATGCACGACTCTTTTTGTGCATGGTACTGTTCGTTATGGCCAGACGGGCACGAGGGTGCCTTCGGCTTCGAGAGAGACAGCCGAGAACTCAAAATCCGTCGTCGGGGAGGCGCCTAGTTCGAACGGAGGCTGTGGGTGGCTTCGTTCGAGCTCAAGGAAGGAGACGGACGGGGAGCCGTCGGATCGACGATTTGGACGGCTGTGATCAGAATGGGCTGCGGCGGATTAGATGTGCGGCCGAGATCTGGCACGTGATCAATCGAGTGGCTCAGATTCAATCCGCGGCAAAAATCTTTGTCCCACATCGAAACGGGCCGCGGAATTCTCGCGGTTTATCAAACATCCGCTGCCCCCTTCACCGCAATTGAATCTTCTCCCTCCACGGTGCCGCCCCGCACCGTGTTCTCTGCGGGCGCGCTCTTGCGCCCACTCACGCCTCCTACGGGCACGCCACTGGCGCCCACTATGCTCCGGGCGCGCGCTCCTGCTCCCCTGCCGTGCGGACTTGATCACCGCATGGCCACTGTGCCGCCTTGGGCTTGCCCCACGGGTTCCCCCTTGGGCGTGGCGCCTTAGGCCCACATGTGCCTTGGGGTTGAACCCTCAAGGTGTCCTTGGCTGGCCAATTTTTTTTTGGCAAAGGCATGAATAAGGACTTTGTCAAAGACAAAGTTCTCCTATGAGTATCAGCCAAATGCCAAGTGCCATTCAAGCCATTTCTTCTCCACTTCTTCTATTCTTCTTCTTAATAATTCCATTACTTCTCCTCATATGATCTTCACTTAGGATATGGAATTCAAAAGGTTCATCTTCATCAACTGAACTCCTGAATCACTTATAATATTCAATGTTCTTTATTGATCTAATCATAGATCAATTGGAACTTCTTCAATTCACATGCACTAAGAGTTAGTGCATGGACTTCATTAAAACCACTTCATCCACTTAGAACTTATGGATGGTTCACTTCAGCTCCTCATGCATTGTCAATACAATGCATGGTCTTCAATTATTGTTGTGACTTTGTATCATCAGGATACAAGTTCTTTGAACTTAAAGAGTAGCTCAACAATCGTCAGATATAATGATGATGCTCCATCATCATCCATTATTCAAGTGGTGTAACTTAGTATCATCTTGATACAAGTATTGAAACATTAAGATCAGTTCTTCAATCGTCTGATATACATAGAGAATGTTTTCACAACAACATCCTATGTCACTTACTGAATCTCCTAAGTGACATGCATCTTAGTACCATGGCCATTCTCCTTTCCTCACCAACACCATCACATCCTTTGTCATTCACATCTTGACATTCCTTGACATCCATCCATTCATTCCTTGACAACAACATACCTCATTGACAACAAATGCAACACAGTGCATTTCACCTAGTAATGGTTGGGGTGGGACTATCACATGAAATACCCTTTCTAGTTCATCCTTTTAGTCAGTAACTATAAAAGATATGGTATGATTAGGTCTTATATTTTGAAGGGTTCCCATTTAGGATAATTTTTTTATTATAGGTGATAAATTATGTGATTGAGTAGGTTTCATCCAAAAGATTCCATTAAGATGATTCTTTTTTATGAATGGTGAAACAATAAAAGAATTGAATGGGTCATATGCATTAATACTAACCATGAGATATTCCAATTTCCTCATCTGCATGAAAATGAGAGAATTATCTTTTGGTTAATGGGTTCCAACATAAAAGATGAATCCTACATACCCTAATTGAATAAGAATCAATCCCATATACTTTTAATAATATAATATATGGTCATTAACAAGGGGAAATCCATGATGTTTAATTTAATATTATTGGGATTAATGCTAGGAAGTATAATCTCATTTAGCATGAATATAAATTGTGAACCCTATTAATTATGTTTATCATTATAACCAAACATAAAAATAATAATATAATATCATGCGATTCATTATCATTGTGAGAAACAAGGAATATATAATCCTATAGAATGAATTATAGTAAGCAATAGAAGATTGAGAATGAATTAAATATTAGTTATGCCATTTTGGGATTCCTATGTTGTGAAATGGTTCAAAGTATGACATATTTTGGGATTATAAATTAGTGATTTTGATTGAGGGATTTTTTTGGGATTATTCATTTTAGGGGGTCAATAAATGATTAATCTGATAAGAGGATATGAACTTAACTCATGTTGCTTTATGAATCCAAAATAAGGAATGTAGAATTGAGGCATATATTAGAATCCATGATAAGATATCTTGAAAAGAGTTAATATGATAAAAAACCCACAAAAGAATCTAGGCTTGTGGAAATACGATAATACTAAGAGGATAATCTGAAATTAAGTTGTTTTAGGATGTATGATGATTTTATCAACTAATATTAAAATATGGGATGCAGGATAGAGTGATATGTAGAATATATTAATATATGTCGACCCTATCCTAAGAGTTTATTGGTGTGAATCTTGATTTTTCATTAGGTTTCAATGATAATAGCAAAGAGGCAATGCCAAAGGCCTGGGATCACAGTCCCTTAGTAATCACGTCATGGGGGTGTGAGGGATGATCCACAATGGTACTGGGAAATGGCTGAATAAGATGTTTTTTTGATGAAATGAAGGATATTAGAGTGGTCCACTCAACTAATGATATTTAGGATACAATGTGAAGAAGAGGGTGTGGTTTGATAATTTGTCTTTTTAAGGGATAGGTGAACGCAAAACCAAAAGTGGCTAGTTTCTCATAAGTTTTGATTGTCGCAAGTCAAGGATTTCCTTTGTAGGACATGTGAAACAGGTTCTTTATATAAGAGACAATTATAATGAAACTATCTTTTATACGTAGAATAATATATGCTTATAAAATTTCTAGGATTTTATACCTGATTGTTCATCACCAAGGTAGTGTGTCCAAGATATAATTATTCAATCATGAAACCAAAAAGATTTCATATGATTACATGAAATATATGTGTTAAGCTGATCTAGTGATTGTATAATATAGGTAATAATATTGTAATAATATACATGTTTGGGGATTGAATGATTTTTTATTTTTTCAACTATTCCACTATTGGTTATAATATTTTTCTTCAAATCAAAATTTAATGTTTTGATTGATCCTCCAAAATATTTACTTATTGGTTATCTAAGTAAGAGACTATATATCTCTATCATTTTATTCTCCATAATCATCTTTCTCATCTACCTATATTTTTAGTGTATTATTTAGTGTTTCTTATTTGTAAAGGGATTAATATCTTTGAAACATAATAAGGAAAGGGAATACATTTAAGGTTCAAAGGTGGTTGAGATCATATACATAGTATGAAATCATTAGATGACATTAGTGGGTAATATGAATATGTAACATGTTCTAGGATCATTTTTAACCATGAACAATCTCATATCTCAGGAACATAGTGTGACCAATAGTGTTTGTGAATTGGATATGTAATTGATAACATATTCAGTGTGCAATGCATGATCAGATTTTTATCCTTCAATTTCATGAATACTATGGGATCATGCAACCATGTGATTATAGAATATTGTTTTGTGGCACTATTAAGGAGACATAATCATATAAATATACCACATAGCCCTTTGTACATCTCATGATCTAAGAGAAATCCTTATGTGAAACACTTCCATAATGGAAGCATAAACTCTAAATGACCATATGTTTTGTTTTGTAAATCTCATTTAAATATATAAATATTAAAATAATAACCTATTAAGTTAGATACTTACCTCGAAAAATTTTATTAGATATAGAATGATTTTTAAAAAAAGGTTATCAGAAGACACTTCAAATGAGTTTCAAACTTCTTCACCGTTGTTCAGCAATGTTTGAGATACAAGACCTAATACTAGAAATATATTTCCACAACAATGTCATTTTATTGATAAATGCATTTGATATATTTCCATACATTAGTGTGAGATCAGTACTACAACCCTTGTAAATCCCATTTTATTTCTATAAGGAATGGAAATATATTTTTACTAATGTCAAATAGTTTTTTTGAGTGATAATTGCATCATTTGGTCTATATAAAAGTGCATTGAGTGTTTTTTAGAATAAAATAGATATTGTATCACATTATTATCAAATTTATTTCCATTAATTTTTTTTATTGTTTTAATTATTTTTCTTTGGATCATATTATTTCAACCAAATCAAAATGTTCAAATCAAATTGATGTGTAACACTTTATATAACTTATATAATGTGTTAATAACACAAATTAAACAAAAACACTATTTATAGATATTTATGTTCATAACAAGAATAAGCTAAATGAAAACCATTCATTTAATGTATTATAATATTATAAAATCATCAATCACAACATGTACAAGATTTTCTTGGGAAATTTTCAACCCCATCATTTCAATGTAAAGTATTAGCCTCTAGGTAAATGATTATTTTGATCAAAATTCCTTGGACCCAATAATTTTTTTCACAAGGGTAACCTAAATTCCATCATAATTATAACATATAATATATAAAATCACAAAATAAAATTATTAATAAAATATTATAATAATTTAAAAGACAAATTAAATTTATAAGAAATGTTAATAGATTATCATACCTAGGATGAATATACATAGATGACTGTATAAAAAATTATTAAAGTTGTTTAACACTTAAACTAAAGAATACATCAATTAGTAATATATATTTCTTAATTATGTTTAAAAAGCAATGTAAAAATAAATAAATGACCAATTCATATATTAAAACTAGATATAAACATTTTATGAAAAATTCATAAATAAATATATTTTAAAAACATTATTATTAAGTCTTCTTTTATAGAAATCCCAAAGAAACATAAATATAAACATTTATTATTTATCCAATGAATAAAATCATAATATTATTTTTTATATGTAATTTAACATAAATACATGACATCAAAATTATAAGCCTTATGTATATGAAATATTCATTTATTATGTAAATATTAAGAAATTTTAGGAAATTAAATATCATCAATTATGTCATTATTTATCATATCCAATATAATATGAAATGATAATATCATAGACTATGACATTATATTTCATAGTATTTAAAAAATATCAAATTCTATTTCATCTTTAATGATATTGATTAAGATTGCCAATTTCTAAAGGGAATTCTATATCTCAGCTTCTCATATGAAATATGATATATAAAATTATTTATTTTAAACATCATTTTGAGAATTTAATAGTATATTATACATCTCATACCACTGAAGGATTTGTAAGGATTGATTTCCAGTTTGTCAATACCATTTATGAAACTAGAAATTCTTGACCCCAACATCAACCATTCATCACAATAAAACAATGCTAAACATAATGTGAAAAATAGTTTGGTGCACCATAAACAATAAATGTCTCTACAACTACCTTCAATTAGTATTCTTGATGAATGTAGCTTAAATAATACTAATCTAATCACCCCACATTGATGTATCAATTAGTTTTCATGAATATTTGAATGACCTGGATGGATTCCACTTTTATCCCACGACATGTTAGCGCTCCTGAAAGAATAAGGGAGATAAAGTTAATGATTTGAGAATATTGTAAATATGTATTGGGGAAGAATTAACAACACCATATCTTGGTTACCATATCCTCTTATCATATTCGTGAATGTTACTCAATATTTAATTCATTTACTTTTATATTTTGAATAAATTAAAAAAACTAAACTTATTTTTAAACCTTGTCGAATTCATTCTCCCCAATGAATATTTTCATATAAAATATTATAAAGTAATTATGGTTGTAGATGTTTGTTGAAAATTAAAACATACTGTTATAATTCCAATATTAGTTATAATCATGACATATGAATCATACCATATGATTTCATTCATTATGATATACCAACAACTTCTAATATGATAGGCCATAGAAAAACATGAAAATTATTCATTATGAAATTCCATTATTATATAATACAATAAAGTATTTAGGATATATTTACTTCTCATAGATATAATTATTGTATTAGTAAAATTAATTGAATCCTTTTTATTATTCAAATAAAAAATTTCACATTTACGATGAATAGATTCAACAGATATCTGATCTGGGAAGAGTTTCTATAGTACATAAAATTATTAAACATTATTGTGAAAAAATATCATTTTTCTACAAAAAAACCATAAATTTGGTATAAAAAAAAAGAAATACCTTGTAAACATGATAACCAAGATATTTATAACATATATTGAAGGGAACTCTATATTTCTATAGGTTGGAAAAATGAACATGGAATGATACAAAAGAAAATGGGAATGAAATTTTCACAATCACAACACTAGTATGATAAACAATTCATTATTCATATAGAAAAAACTCCACAGAGAGAACTATATTATAATTAAAACATATATAAATAACCCAAAGTGAAACCGTAAGTACCATCAAAATAGTATAAAACCCCCAACTCCCAATGGACACAACTCTCTCAACCCATGGATCAACAACTACTACCACCTCCATATAGAACAATTTCCTTTCTTGAACCAGTAAGAAGATAACCTACATATATCCAAAGGCATAGGTAGGGTGTGAACTAAAATCCCAATAGGGTCTCACCAAGGATTCCATTATAAGATTTCAACATTTAATTAAGTAAATAATTCTTTTAATTTTAATTTAACATGCATGACAGTTCAAAAGAATACTTAAAAAAATAATGACTTACATTTAAAATGATTGAAATATTTCTAAATATATATATATGAATAGGAATTGTATATAAAATAGTTTATATAAATTGATAATTTAAGTGTAAAATATTTTATATGCAATGGAATATATTTCAAAAACAAAAAATGAAAAACATGGTCATATTCCAAATGGTATTATAGTTCCAGGATAGAGGATTCTCACACCCCCATCTTATAATGGAATCAATGTGTACATACATCCCTTTAATTGGCTAGATAAGACTCATCAAAATCCTATGAAATAATTAGAAGTTAAAATAATTTTTTTTATAGTCATAAAACATCAATCCATTGCTAGGAAAATTCCATCATTGAGTGTTTGTCCTTAATAACTCACTATATACAACATCTTTCTTGTGTAGTAGTAATAATCAACAACGTCTAATATATTTTGAAAATTTTCAAAATAAAATTCAACCCATTTACCATTTCAATATTTCAATTTCCATTTAAAAACCAATTAATGGGTTTTTAATAAAGTAATTCATTTTTCCAAGATAAAACATCTGGGTTTTTTTTCAAAAATATTTTTAATCCACTTTCTTTTATACAAATTTAAATAAATTTCATCATATAATTTTATCAATTAAAATTCACAAATTTAATTAACACATTTTCCATAAAAATTCACAACACACACCAAATCAATGAGATGGATCTTACAAATACATTCGGTGCTACCATACATGGAACACGTTATGTATCGAGGATAGTTTTGGTGGAAGTAATAAATGATAAGACACTTACCCACCTTCTCAACAAACTCAAAAGACCCCAAAAAATGAGGATAATGTCTTACTCTCCTCCCATGAAATAGATGACCTAACCAAGGTAAAACATTCCAGAAGACCTGGTCACCAACTAAAAATTAAGACAGACTATAGTAATGATCATCATATGATTTTTACCAGATATATGTAGTTAAAGTTATTTTATTAATGATATAAATCTTTTTTAAATGCCTTGAACCATGCCTGGTCCAATAAAGTATCATTCACTAATATCCAACCAACACAATGGAGATCTATAAGGCCCATTATATAAGGCCTCAAAAGGATCCATTCCTATCACAGATGGTTAACTATTGTTATATAAAAACTCAACCACCCTATAGGGTAATCCCAAGCCCAAAAAACATCAAAGACACAGGTGTGAAGCATATAATATTGAATATGTATAAATCATTTCTTTTGGCCATATAATTATGTATTTTATGCTTTTCTATAATGGTCATGAGATCCCAGTGCCTCGTGAAGGACTCTCTAAAAATGATAATTGAACACAAGATACCTATCATAGTCTATAATAGTAGGAACTATATGAAAACTAAAAATATATCTCGCATAGATATTTTCCAACTCTTCGAATTTGGATGTATAGAAAATCGGTATATAGTGAGCTGACATGGTGAACCTATCAATCACAACCAATATCACATTCTTCTTTCTTTCGGTACATAGAAACCAAACCAGAAATCAATAGATATATTATCCCACATTCATGTAGGCTATGTAGGTGGATGAATAAAACCCCAATGTTCTTGTTCCTAAAACATGACCTACTATCATGTATAACAATGAGAGATAAACTAAAAAATTCCTCATCTCATACCTAGCCTCCATAATTGTCATTGCATGTCATAAAAAACATTATGGTCCATAGTTCACTACCCACTATGAATTATGGAAATCCCCCATCAAATTCTTCCTTACCACTAACGACCAAAAAAATGGAATATAATAAAATATAATCCACTGTATATATAAATACCACTCAACAATAGTCTCCCTAATAATAAGGGAGTCTCTAATGCTATAGAACTCATCATCAAACTGCAATTCCTCATTGATCAACTCAAGAATAGTGGATGTCAACTGATCACTATCAAAGGACACCTCATCCAGTGATTCATGGACTTCAATATGGAACTCTAAAAATAGATATGTCAAGTTCCACTCATCCAATGATACCTTCCCATCCCAGAATGTATGGTTCATCCTCGAATAATCTACAATGAAATTCCCTTTCTTTGGTGTATATGTGATGTTAATGCCGAATGATTACAGGTATTCTATCCAATGTCTCCTGACAAGATTGAAATGTTTTTTTGATAAGATATAACTCAATCACATTTCATTGAAATTCCTGGTAAAAATTTCTCTTATTAGGTAATTTTTCAATCTCTTATGAGTGTGCATCACCACTACATGATCAAGGTAATGGGTTGGATCATTATTTTCCTATTGCCTAAGATGATGAGATCCATATGAAATGACAAGATCACCCTATATAAGAACACATCCAAAACCAAAACATAACAAATCATGGAATACTATTTATCTCATCCCAATCATTGTAATTTTATACATCAGAATTGTAGAAAAAATATTTTTTAGCTCAACAACAGAATTCTAATATTTTTTATCTTAATAAAAAATTACTCCCTTCTGAGTTAGGGAAGTCAACAGAGAAGCCATATTTGAGATTTCCTTTAATAAATAGTGATAATACCCAACTAAACCAAAGATGATTTGTATGTTGAAAAAATTCTATGGTTTCATCCCTGTCATAACTACTTTTACCTTTTTAGGATCAACTAAAATAAAATGTTCTCACTACATGTGTCCCAATAACATCATTTCCCAAATCTCAAAATCACATTTCGATAACTTGGCCCAAATTCAATTATTTATAAATAATACTAAAACTAATATCAAATGATTTACTTGAACCCCCTCATAAATAGTGTAATAAGAATATCATCCAAGAGGAAAACCAAAATAGTATCAAGATACTTATGGAAAATCCTATTCCTTAAATCCATGAAAAATACATGAGCATTTGTTAGACCAAAAGGAATTGAATGTTACCAGAATGGATATACCTACATCAAGAAGATGTTTTATGAATGTTAGATTATTTTATACTCAACTGATGTTAACCAGACCGAAGATCGATAATTGAGAACCACTTCTACCCTTTCAACTGATCAAACAAATCATGAGTATATAGAAATAAATATTTTCTATTTACCATTAATAAATTGAGTTTTTTGTAATCTACATAATGGTTTTCTGAACCATCATATTTAATAGAAAATAGAACTGGTGCCTCTCAAGGTGACACACATAGGTGTATAAATACTTTCTCTAGAAGATAATTTAAATGAGAACTTATCTATTTTATTTTAGATAGTTCCATATAGGTAGAGTGAATAGGCACATGTTGAATAACCGGTACTTAGTCAACAAACAAATACTACCTCCATTACCTATGAAAAAACAACGAATTGTCAATGGAAAAACATCATAAATCTCGACAAAAATTCGATGGAGGTCACCAATCAATTATTCTCACTCCACATCAAATGAAAAATAGATATTACTTTACAATACTCTTGATTAAAAGGTCCTTATATACTGAAACGCATGTCTCATTGTCCATAAAAGATATAGAAAACCCTATCTTGTATGGTAAAGGACACCCATAAATGGTAACTATGAATCTGGGATATATTAGAAGTGATCCAATGTATCCTAAATATGAAGTCAATAATTTTCATTTGGGGAACTAGAAAATCCCATGAAAGAACAACATATAATAATGATAAAGCACATGTGGGAATATAGAGACTATGTAATCTCATTGATCTAACAGTCATAATAATATCAAATTCAAAAGAAAAAATATATGTATGATGATTTAGAAGAGTGAAAAAATGTGTTGAAATAATATTATGCGATGTAACAGTATCAAATAAAGCTGTCAGTAATGATTAAGCATTAGAAACTCTACCTATCACAATTGATGGACCTTTATATTCTTCATCTAGAGACTCTTCCACTATGCGAAGAAGATTTTTTACAGATATTTGTGGCTAAAACCCCTTTATTAATGAAGAATATATTTTAACAATGTTTTATATGGTTATTATGATCTATTTACAATACATGGAGTATAAAAAACATGGTATAACTTTTACAAGTGATATGAGTGTCTGCACGAACATCATACCATGGGTGCCTTAGTAGAAACCCTTTTTCAGTTCTTAGGATTACCACAATGGAATAAAATTAAACCTCCATATTCCATAAACTATAAGATGAATATAATAACAACAATTTCAGTATCCACCATGTGATTCATTACACATTCTATTCACCGTAACAGAACTCACAGAACATTCACTATGAGAAAAACAAACTCCCATTTACCCAAATTTTCTATAAAGGTCCATTTTACCATCAAATATCTATCCATAACATTAACATAAGAGGAATGCATCTATAAGAGAACCTGATAGACAATATCCGATCATATTATTAGCTAGAACCAATATGTATTCATCTATTTATTTGATACCATCTTTGGTGAAAACTACACAGGCTCATGAATATTGTTTGCATACTATGACATGGTCGAATCAGCATGATCAATTTTGAAAAAGTCAATATCCATTCATAACAATAGTGAATCAAGATATAACTATTTGGTGAAACGATCTTTGAAATCATTCCACTCGAATCCCATGTGCTTCTTATACATCCACATCTCATCCCACCATCTCCTTCCTTGGTCCTTGCAGAATGAAGATGGCACACATCACCTTGATTTTATCAAATGTCTAAAAGTACAAAAAATGCTCAGTCATGGTCATTTATTCCTCATCAACTTGATGATAATTTGGGAATTTGATCACTTGTATATTTTCAAGAAGGAAATCCAATGAATAATTTTGGAAAATATCCCTCTAAAGTTCCACAGCTGGATCCTGAATGGGAACTGGAGGTGGTGCTTGTTCTAGATCTTGGATAGTACTCACAATCAGGTTATCCAGACTTGGGAACATAATATAATTCTATCATTGGGGTTCATAAATAGATTCTCCATTGATATAATTCTCAAATATTCTTAGAGGAATGATTGAAAACAATATAAGGAGACAACATACTTAACACATAAATATAGTAACGGGGGAAATTAATCCCAATAGATAATTGCTCATGATTTGGATTTAAATAATTTCCAAATAACAATTAGGGAATAGTATTAAACTAATCATCAAGAAATATTTCCCAAACTACCCTGGTGAAAAAAGTCTCATTATAGTGAATGATGGATATGAACTCAATCACAACTGCCACCTATTTCCTGATAAGAAAACACAACATCATACTAACATCAATGAAATCTGAAAAGCATGAACCTTTGATGCCATTTTGTCA
This sequence comes from Viscum album, assembly GCA_963277665.1. Lineage (NCBI taxonomy): Eukaryota > Viridiplantae > Streptophyta > Magnoliopsida > Santalales > Viscaceae > Viscum > Viscum album. The sequence continues at coordinate 921,976,431 of OY728137.1, forward strand.
CGAACCAACTCGGATGACCTTGTAACAGGATAACCATTTTTTTCATGGAATATCTCGAATGGATATCCCAATCCCCATGGGTTGGCGACAATCACCACGCATTATATAATGGAATTTGGGAATGTATTTTCCAAAAACATAATGAATTAAAGATAAAAAATTCAATATGTATACAAGAAAAGACACCATAGAGACTACTGTACTATAATTCAAATAGGTTTAAATAGAAAAATTTATTACCATAATAACTATAAAAGTAGGATAAAACCCCAATATCCCAACAGATACAACTCTCCAATCCCATGGTTGGACACCTACATACCACCTCAAAGTGGCACCATACCATTTCTTGAACGTGGAAGAAGAAAATATAAAAACACACCATGGAACATAAAGAGTGTGAGATGAAATACTAGTAGGTTCTCACCGAGGATTCCATTATATGATTACACCATTTAATTAACAAAACAATTATTTATATTTTAGATAAACATGAATGAAATTTCAAAATACTATTTAAAAAAATCAAATTTACATTTTAAATGATATAAATATTTATAAAAAAATGGAATAATAAACACTTTAAATAATAATTTTTATATAAATTCATAAGGCATGTGTAAAAAAATTAAAATAACTGACATATATGTCAAATTCAAACAATGATAAACAATTTCAACTACCAAACAGTTCAATAGTTTTATATTATGGGATCCTCACACACTCATGTGATAATAATTGAATTTTTCACATGTTTACCTTGAAACTAGCTATTAAAGATTATTCATCATCATCCTTATAAATAAAGTGTGCCAATAATGTTTATGTTAAAATTGTAAATCATAAATATGTTACTAAGTTAATTATAACCTCACATGTTGGTCCCGAATAACTCACTAACTACCCAGTCTGACATGTTGTCTAGTTGCAATTCACAATGAGATATTTATTTTAAAAATATTCAAACAAACTTCAACCCATATTCCATTACAAAATTCCAGTTTACATTTAAAATCCAATTCATGGGTTATATATAAAATAATTCATTTTTCAAAGATAAACAACATAGTTTATAGTAAAAATTATTTTATTCCATTTTCTCAAATACTAATTTTAAATCAATTTGATCAAATAAATTTCACAATTAAATTGCACAATTAAATTTATACAAATTCCATCTAATTTCAAATCGATCCATAATTCATTGAACTTGTGGATTTTCACAATTTCATGCCAAATGAAATTTCATATCCCCAATTCAATGGAATTGGGTTTTCAATAAACCAATTTAATGAGATATAATTGAAATAAACTAATTGAATTTAAATAAAAAGTGGAATTTAAATCAAGATAGTTAGGATTAATCAAATTGGGAAACCGAAATAGAAACACCAGTCCTGGTATCACGTGATCTCGCAACACAATTTCATAATCGAGATACTTCGGTGAATAATGTCAGCAAAGAGGATCCAAGAATAAAACCTAGATTCAAGATTTAAAAAATTGGGATTAAATCCTACAATAACTTAGAGATCTAAAAATCCCTATGGACAAAAGGGGAAGATTGTGGGAAAGATATCAGTAAGAGGAATCATGCAATGAAGATATTGAACATCATTTTCCTATATTTGATTCTCTTACTTAGGTTTTTAGATTGTCCATAATCACTTATTTGGAGCCTCCAAGGAAGAAGATAATGTTATGGGGTTGAATGAGCCCATAATTCATATAAAATATGGTTTTCTGAATTTATGGAAATTATTTTCTGATAAGAAAATATTGTACAAATGGTTTCTTGTGTAGGGACAGACATTTAGATAATCTATGAACTCCCTTTTTCCAAGGTGCATGGTTTTTACTTGTAGAGATCACTATTATCCAAACCATGAACCAACCGTACTACCCACATTTTCTATGTTTGCATTGTTTCCACTGGGAGGTTTCACAGTTTGGGAAAACCATGCACTAACTTTTCACATCCCAAAAACATTGAAATTTACAAAAATAATATTCTCTCAAAATAACCATTCATGAAACCAAACAAAATCATAATCAATAGAGTTGTTTTGGAATACCTAAAAAATGTAACAAGACGTTAAAAATATTCCAACCATTTAGATTCCCATTTTATATGATTAGTCATAATTTCTTGTTTGATGATGATTTATTTCAATCCACATTAGGATATTATATGAGATGAGTATCATTTTTACATTTATTTAAGGAAAATTATTCGAATTCCTCGATGTAAATAAATGATAAATTTTAAATTTTCATCAAATATTATATTATAATAAGATCCATATTACACTAATATTTTGATAACATTACAATTTCTTATATTAATTATTTTTTTATTCATTCATGTCACTTATATCATATTTGAATGATGGGTAATTGAGTGGAAAAAACATACACTAATCCATAAAATATATTATCCCAACTGTGTTCTTTTATGTCCCAAAAACTAGTTTGAGTTTTACGTATAAAATTAAGATAATATCATATTAGATATAGGTACATAATCCTCTTAAGTTCACTTGTATTATAATATTCTAATATAATATAATCCATGGTTACCCAAATTCGGATTGACCATCTGATTTGAAGGAATTATGTCATGATATGTGCTTATGTTAGAAGGACTCACACATTTAGTATTTTTATAGGGTTATTTAATATTACATCCATTCCATTTTGGTATCACCAATATGTACGTAAATATCTAATAATTTACATTTTTATACTTTGAATTCAATTAAAATAATTTAGTTTTAACAGAATAATTTATAAAATTTTATATGATTGATGATTTGTGATACAAACCCTAAAATTAATTCTATTTACATTGAAACATATCCAAATGAATGTCAAAAATATGATATATAAAAATACAATAATATATTTTTTTTGAAAAATATAAACCCAAATTTCACTCTAGAGTTTGTAAAATGTGGCAGATATCAAACCCTCTCAGTTCTAGAAAATATCATTTACTTATAAACTAGTAGAATTTCATACCTAATGTTCCACTATCTAATGAGAAATATTCAAGTAAGAATTTAATTTAAATTTAATCATAATGAATAATGTATATCAATATTAAGTATTATATATTTTTTAATTTATAATTAAAAATATAGGATTTTTTAAATGAAAATAAATATTATATCATTGATGTTTTGTAAGTCATTATTTGTGGTTAATTACAATTATATTAATTGGTTTAAAAATTTAAAATAAATAATATATTCATTCATAATAAAAATAATATATACTCATTTATAATTAATAGATATATAATAAAAACCATTTCAAATTCATGAATATTCTTTTAATTAAATTCAAAAATATACATATATAATCACTTTATATTTAAATTAAAAATATAAAATCTTAAAATAAGTTCATTAACAAGGAAAATATATTAACTCTTTCATATAATATTATATAATTTGTTAAAACATGAAATTTTGAATTTTAAAATTCATGTGTACATTTCAATTTAAAAATATAATTAATTTATACTATATAAATATATAATATTATATATTTATTCACTCCTTTGGATAAATTTATATAAAAAAATTCTAATGTGGATTAAGTAGAATTATGAAATACGGAATGATATTTGAAAAATTATTTTTAAAATTTTGTAACATTTCATAAAATAGTAACGACTCTTTTAAATATAGGCTAAAATTTTAAAATTAAAAACCATTATAAATTATTTTATAATGATAACATAATCACCTTATATTATATTTATAAAATATAACATGTAAATTTAAAATTCCTAAAACATTAAATGTTAACACATGATATTAAATAATTAATATTAATTTATTCGACTACAAGGAATGCTTTTCTTGAAAAAAAAATTAATGTGTTATATACGAAAATTAAAAAAAATTATGTAGAAGGAAAACATTAACTTATTTACACTAACAATTTTAATTGTGGTTTTTTTATCACATATATATTTCATTGGGTGAAATATTACTAACTTTTCATGAATTTTTTAAAATGATATTTCCAATATTATTGTGGGTTGTGTGATCACTATTCTATTTTTCACATTATGGTTCCACATTGACAACATTATAATGTTGTTTACGTCATTTAAATACACACAATTTGTACTATGTTATAGGAAACACAATCACCAGTACATGAATGCATCATGATAATATTTTTTACAACCATTTAATGAACTATTCATTTGAAAAATTTCTCTTATATGTAATAAACAAAATAGGGTCAGCCTAAGGTGTCATGTGATCAAGCCTTCCATAATGCTTGAAGTGTATTTCTGATCACCACATGTTAGAGATAAGAACCATGACATCAAAATACCAACATTGGGGATTGGTATGAATCTCTGTACCCAAATAACAAATAGTAGGATTCCTTTTGGAATTCAGGCATGAGATATCTACATGTTTCATTCCCATGATGTCGAATAACAAATTTCTCAATAAGAAAACTACCAAACTGAGTATAAGTAATATTAATTACTACATAACTCATACAAATCATATATAAATGAAGTTAACAAATTTATATTCATCTATATGTATAATAAGATAGAATATGATCAATGATGAATATGTATATCCATATAGTTCATAATGTCATCATAGATCCATAAAATAATATATATGGGTTGTACACCTCATGACCTAGGGTCAACACCACCACTAGACCAAGTAATATACTAAAAAATAAAGTCTTCATATACCTCATGGGTATATGTAGGGTGTGAGTAACGTTCTAGTAGGACACCACCATGATTCTATATAATGTAGCTCACCATAATGTATGGTTGTTATAGACTGAAATTTATATTATATTTCCTTTCATAATTTTCAATTGTTTAAAATAAATTTAATTAATTTTTTAAAATTTGAATAAGGAAATGAAAAATTAAACTAAACGAACAAGAAAATTTTAATATAAAAATCTACTAGGGAAATTTGTGATATAAGATAGCCAATCACATCAATACCCATGAATACATCATGATATCCATCCTATAGGTCTAAAAAATTTAGGACTATCCCTATGAACAATATCCATCATACATGAACCAAGTAATATCAAGGAGCTCACTCGATCACACTGGGGTAGTAATCAATCTTGTTACCTCACTCAATCTTACCTAGACATTATCCATATCCGTAACAAATTCTACACAAGGAATTTAATATATTTGGGTGACCAACTCACCCAAGATCTATAATATATAACAAATCATAAAATATAACTATTTTCATTCCAAAAAAAAGATCATATGTAAGAAAACAACATTTAAAATAACAATTACATATATAAACCCACTTTTTTAATAAATCTAATTCATTATATAAATCAATTCATCATGTAATCTATGTACTAATAAATATTTTCATTTTAAAACCCACATTAAATTCTCATTTTATCCATTTTACATCCGGATTATTCAAAACTATAATAAGAGAACCCAAAAATATATCATCACCTCAATTTTATATAATCAATACCAAAGGAAATATCAATCACATTAGGTGTGGAAATTGAAATAGAATTAGATGTATAAAACTACCTTAATACTAATTAAATCCAATATCTTATATGTAAGATAACCATAAATAAGAATCAATCCTCATAAGGATAATGTTTTTTAAAAAATACAATAAAACACCTTTAACAATATTTTTGGAACCTATGCATTTTATGTCTCCACAAATTCAATGAAATTAGAATGATATGATGAGGAAAGAGGATTAGAATATGAATATAAGATAATTTTGGACTTTACCTAGAAAAACATAATAAAATTTTAAACCAAGTAAGATAGAAGGGGGGCCTTTCGTGAGAGGATCCAAGAAGGTTAAATATATGAAGAAAAGAAACCTAGGGTATGATAAATCAAGAAAGGGTACGTAAGTGATTTCATATGCTAATAAACTTTTCTAGCACCTCACTATGACATGATCTACAAGGACTATAGTGTATTGATCCTCTATCATATCCTTCCAAAATTGGAACTATAGGAGTACCGTGGTGAGGTTCCTCACTATAATTTTATATATATGGACTCACACCTCTGCTATAGAAAGCTCCATTTTATAGAGATTTTCATCGTATAGCTAAAATAATCTATAAAAACCATATAGAACACCATTGTGAGGATCACCCTTTCTATTTTGAATAGTTAGTTGATCATAACCGTTGTGGAATGCTCCATGACATGGAGCTAATAGTGGTCTAACCTAAATGAAAAACACAAATATGTTAATGCATGGATGAGGCCCTTTTGGACCCATAGTGTCTCTGTTTCCACTATGTAACAACAAAAAAAGTAAACACATGAATTATTAGAAGTCTATTAGAAGAAGTCTAAAATATGAAATAATAAATTTCATGCTAAGAAATTACTACATGGGTAGGATAATCACCTTCAACATTCCCACTGGATGGTTTTCACATTGTTATCTTTGTAAAAAAATCATTATTTACAAATTCATAATTTTTACTATAATATCATAAAAGTAATCACCATTACATGAATAGATAATTATAATCTTTTTTATAACCCTTGAATAATACTAGTCATGGGAAAAATTGTCGAAATAAATCAATTAAAGTTTTTATAATTACTTGAGATGATTACACATTGCCAAAAATATGATTTACACATGTAGGTTAATCCCTATTACACTATCAATTTTAATGATTTTCAATTTAAAAAATTAATCTTTTATAAAAACCAGTAAACTCTTCTAAAAATCCAGAATGTGGCTCGAATACTAATGTTTGGTTTTAATGGGGAAATCATATCAAAATATCATAGCAAAAACTCTTAAAACAGAATTCCTTATAATATTACCATTTTTAGGATTAGTGAATTTATAAAAAAACTAGATGAAAATATATTATTATTTTATAATGTGGGTCCATTGTGCTTCTATATTAATGATTCAAAGCCCAGTTATGTAAGATTATGAGAGTAATATTTAAAGCTTCCAATGGAATCTTGTCTCTAAAGTTATCCACTAGGTTTTAGGAATCACTTATAAATATTCAAGGTTGGATATATATTGTAAACATGAATTTCTAAAAAATTAATTTTATTGGGGAGAAAGAATCATAGATTGTTTTATTAACGATTTACAAATCAAAAGGAACACTCATATTCAAGGTTTCAACTATATTTTTTTAATATTAAAGTATTCTTTTTTACACCCCATCAGAACAATAATAATTTCATAAATGATCAATTTATGAAATTTTTAATCATTCAAAATGTTTCTAAAATAAAATATTTATGAAACACATTACACACAACATTTAATTTTTGACTAACCGTTATGTTATTTTTTAATATTTAATAATTATAGTAAACAACTTTTAATAATATACATTATATTGAAACAACCAAACAATATCATAAAATATGATCTATAATAATGGTTTAATATAGTGTTCTATATTGCATTACAATTAATGGATATGGAGGTGGACACTATGGTAGTCATGAAAAAAAGATAAGTAGACAATATGGATAAAATATTATTCTATATGTAATAACATAATTTCATTGTAGAATAATTTGTTAACCCATAATTTACTATATGATTATGTAAAAAATATATAAAATATACCAAAGTGATAGGAATCACTATATAGTATGATTAATGTGTAAATTACTAGACATGTATTGCACACTTAGAATCAAGAAATTACTGATAATTCCTTCTCCAAAATCATCAATGTGAATTATTTCATCCAAATAATATACCATGAATTTCATTTGAGGAATTTTTATATGGATTAAAAAGAGTTTATGAAAGTCAAAAAGATAGTGGGACACACCACATGATACCAAGTACACACTAACATTATCTATGATGAAAGAATAAGAGGTTTAATAAATAGCATATAAACTATGATATCATGGAAAGAGACATATATTCTTTAGCATGGTGCCATATATATTCACCGGATTAAAATGTGTATAAATGAGGATAAGTTGAATTAAACCCACATTATATTTCATGACCACAATTTGGAACACAAAAAACATATTAATTAATTTTATATGGAAATAATATAGAATATATGGATTTTACTATGGATTAATACTTGTGTCATGTAGAACAACCCTATAAAAATAAAAATTATTCCTTATTATTCCATTAATAAACATTCATCATGGTGGGTGTTAATTAATAATCCTTCCATCAGTAAAAATTAGAAATCCACCATGAATGATCATTATATTTTTACCACTTTATAATATATTCACACTTTATAATGATTGAAATTCCAAAAAATTATGACTATTTTATAATCCATAATAAATATTAAAGTTATATTTTATGATAATGGTCATATGTTGGAAGATAACACATAACCTACCTGGAGTACTCATCGTCAACAAACTGTTTTGTTATAATTCACCAATTGTTATTGAATCTCATACATCATTGTAAAATAACAGAAAATGTGACTAAGAGATGAAAAGGATTTGTTTTTATGAGAAAATTCTCCCATCACCCATATTTATACACAAATAATGCCATACCATTATATATGAATACTATTTATGTGTGTTTAGTTTATTCCCATGTAAATTTATTATTAAAGAATGTCAATGAATTAATAAAAAATAATTTATTATATTTTACATGGTTATATTCATTGTAATAATATTAATTAATTTTCATGTCAAAAGGAAAAAATATTTATTTCTAACTAAATTGGATTTTCATGCATTATATGGATATATTTAAAATAAATATTTTCAATTTAGAAAATTATAATTTAGAAAAATTATATTAAAATTTTAATACATCATTTCAAAATTATCTTAGGTTGATTTCATTAAAATTTTATCATAGGTTTTTTTAATAAATATTCAAAAATACTAAATTATAATGAAAATTGGATTTTTCATTTCAATTATTTATAACTAAATTCATATTTTTATTAATTTACAAATATAAATAGATTAATTTTCTAAATAAAATCAAATAAATTAGATTAAAATTTATATTATACTTTAATTTGGTATTAAAAATAATTTATACATAAAAGTCATTTCTCAAAAAACAATTTTTCATCATCTTTTGGAGGTATTATATAATATTAAATTATACAAATTTTGGGAATTGAATTTTTTAAAAAGGATTCCATATTTTCAATATAAATCATTAATATTACTTAATAATGAAAAAATTATTTTTCATCATTGTAAATATTAGAAAAAAAAAATTTGTTACCACGATTAAGGTTAAAAAATATTTATCAAGGGGTAAAACTAAATTGATACGGGAAAAAAAACAAAAAAATTATCTAATTCCAATTATATTGACATATTTTTACCCTATAGCTTCTTAAATTTATAAATGGTCTATTTTGGAACCAATTATCTTTTGTTAAACATTAATATACTTTAAATTTTAAAAATATAAAAGCCTTTCATCTCCCCAACTTATTGAAGAAAACCCACTCTCTGATCTTATCCACACATCAAGAGCCTTTTAGTTCAACAAATACAGACCCAAATCCATTCCTTATATCCCTCTCCACTTCCTATTGGACATGGTTTCATTATGAAACCAACATACTAAGTCTTTATATATTATCAAAAAGAGGTTGTTTGTAGAAGATATATTCTTCATTGAAGAACATTTTTATATTATTTTGTATCATACCTCCTTTAAAAAGTATTAATCCATGATTAAATAAAATAATAATTATATTCAATATACTAATATGTTATTATGATAATTCCAAAACTATATGAATATCATCTTTCCTAAAATGGAAAATGAAATCATCGTTCATTTGTACAAGAAACTAGCGCCTCACAAACTAATATAATGCATTTTCCATCACCACCCCTCGTGAAAAGATATAATTATGGATTATATGTATTAATATTATGTTAATGGAATAATTATTTTTTTAAATAAAATATATAATTTATTATCTTACCTTTTCATCCATTGAAAAATGATAACACAATTCTTGTGTACTGGTGGTTTACTACCTCCATGAAGTGATGTGATTCTTTTTAGATCACTAAATCAAATTGATGGTATATGTAAGTTTATTTAATGATATAACATGATATTTATGATATAATAAATTTCAATATATATAAAATTTTTCCAACCTTCATTCCATCATGTTCATTAAAAAAAGGAAACATTACTAATGCGTACATACGAAATATAATTTCCATTGTTCTAATGTAGTTGATTTTTCATAACAATATTTCGTGGATGGTTTTAATAGTATAATTATTTTATAAAAATTAATAATATGAAATTATTGTTATTATGTGATTTTATAATTAACACTTTTACGATATTTTAACTAATGAAGTCATATTGGACCTATATGTTGAATATAATCAAAACACCTCACATAGACTCAAAAGGTTTAGTAATAAAATATATCATTGATGTAAATGAAATAAAATTAATAATGAAAATATAATAAACCTTTGAAATTTTAATATTAAATTAAATAAAAATAAAATTTTATTACACAAGATCTAAATGGTGTATGTGATGAGTCAAAATATGATGTTTAAGACACTCAAACCAAAATGATTATTTTAAATGTTCTGAATAATTATTTTGTAAATATACTTATTCCATTTCCATGTAGATATATTTATTTTATGAATGTATTTATATTTAATTAAATTAATTATAAGTAATATTTTCTTTAACATTATAATTTATTTCAACGTTTTTCAAAAGGAATATTTTTTCATATTTTCTTTGGTGCATTATGACAAAAAGGAAAAATGACATTTCAATTTTGATGTATACAACATCAATGATTTTTCAGATCTCCATAATAGTTATTTTATATTTATACTAATTTGTAATATTTATTTTTTAAACAATGAAACCCCCCATTACCTATGTTTTGTGTATTTTTGAAAATGGTTTTAATTGAAATGTATTTTTCTATATCTGAAAATGTTTTCTAATCGGTGGAAACAAGTTTTTATGAGTATAATGATGGAAATAATATAATTCATCTATCATGATCATGTTTTGGTTATTTTAAACTAGTTATTATGAAGAGTGAGAACGATATAGATCATTATTCTAGATTAGACAGATATAGATCTCCATTATGTTATATAAAGGGATGGAGTTAACCAGTTATATATTTATCTAAATTGATTATTAGTATTTACCAGTAGGTTATTATATCTATAAAAATAAATATAATATTGATATTAAGATTATTTAACATGATACCTACATGATTTATCTATATTTACTATGGGTTTTTATGAAAATCAAATTATTTTAGATGAAAAGATAATGGGATTTAATTTAATGGAATGTTGTTGCTATTTCTTAAGGGTTAAATGTATGTATAATTGAAATGTTTTCATGAGATTATAATGGCTAAAAATATATCATAATGACTTTCGTTTTGACTTTAATATTTTTTTATTATATTTATTATGAAACTAATTATACAGAGAATTTTATTTATTATGTAATAAAATGATTATTTTGATATCAATGTTTTTTAAAGAAATTATTTTGAGTATTCAGCGAATAACAAGATTAATTCAATTTACCTATCCATTTCTAATGTTTTTATGTCAATATTATATTTCTAAAGATTTTTCATAGGGACATAATATTGATTTGGGGGTAGGATGAGGTTATGATGAAAATTATGAAGATATTTCATGGAAAGGAAAATTTTTATACCATTCATGTTTTTTATTATGGAAAAAATTAAAATTGAGTTGATGTTTTCACATTTTTTAATATTTAGTTTTGTAAGGTTGATGAACTAATTCTATAATATATTGAAGATAATATATATTTGATAATGAAATAAATTAAATTATTGTCTTATTATAAAATATACAAATTATTCAAGGATGGTTCCTTATAATTGGTAACAAAGGAAAGGATTAGATAATTTTATATTTCAGGATAAATTAACTATATATTACTAAGTGATAATATTTTATATTTATCATAATATTGAATTTAATAATTAATATTTTGATTCATCCAAACTATGTTTAGAATTTATTTCCACAGATGAAGTTGGGAAGTCGATTTTGAAAGGAGTTAGAAGGAAACAATTCTTCTAATTCATCTACCTAGAATGTCTGGAATTAGAAATGGGTAATTTATTACTATATTTGAATAGGTGAAATTTTCTATTAAATGTGTTTTTATATATTCTAGAGATTACCCAAATATACTATAGGGGAACATTTTGATAGTGGAGGATTTTTTGATACAAAACCCTCAATTATTTAGTGGATATTAAATATTATTGTTAGATATGTAATTGATTAAATATATAAATAATATTTTCTAATCCGTGGGTTGTTTGAAGCATCAAAAGAAAAAAAAATTGTTTACCATTTGAATGGGAGGGTGATAAATAGTTATTAATTGTTATGAATACTTTATAAAAACAACATATTGACACCATGGAATGAGATATATTTAATTTTAATTTTCTTGATAAATATTTAACTAATGTTTTTTCAATTATGAAAGAAAACAAATACTTTTAAATGGGGAAAAGGATAAAGATTTAATGGTTTGGTATTTAAAAAAAATCAGGTCATTGTAATGTGTGCATTGAATTCTATTTAAGATATTGATAGCAAGGTAATCCGATTTACTCAAGAATAAACCATTCTATAATAGAATATTCACCTTTAGTTAATTTAAATGTTATGAAAAACATTTCTCTATGATTATGATATGGAAATTGAGATAATTGATTATCATTTGACCGAAAAAATATAAAATGAGATGTAGGTGGTCAAAAAATGGATGAAGCCATCAAATAAATATGATGGTATGAAGAAAAAGATTTTATTTTTATGATAGTTGTGTTAAAAATCACCATAATGAATATGTTATGACATCATGGAAGTGCACCTGATTTGGTATTTTTGGGTATATAGATGGTGATTTCCTAGTAGAGGATCTTAGTTCTTTCATATAAAATTTTGATACAATGGTAGTAAGGAATTAAAATGTAAGAAATGGTTCATTATGCAGATTCAAGTTAGAATAAGTGTGTGGATGATGATAAGCATAGAGTCAATAAGAAGATAGTTGTGTTGAAATTATTTGTAGCAAATTTGGATGATAATTTTCCATCATATAAAATTGTATTATCTCCATGGATGTCAATGTTTTTTTGAAGGTTGGTCCTAGGTAATGGTTTCATCATTTGAGTTAATGGGGAATGACTTCACTAAGGTTGTGTTTCATACAAGTTATAATGATAATAATTATTTAGATATTCCCTTTGGGATGAATAATTCTTCAGTTCTATTCACTAATATAATTAACCGAATAATCTAGGAATAATCACATATGTTCTTGGTTGTTCTTATTGATAATATTTTTTTTATTGTATTTAATTGGATCATGAAAAATATAAAATTATTGTTCTAGAAAACTTGAAAAAAATTATTCAAATGAAAAAAAGTATAATTTTTTTTAGATAAAACATATTTAAATTCTTTCTAATATCATAAATAATTAAGGAAAAAGAGTTGATCAATCTAAAACTAAATTAATTGATAAATTGAAAAGGCCTAAAAATATTAGTATTATTAATATTTTTTAGGGAATAAGATGTTATTTCTAGTGGATTGATCCAAAAAATAATTATTATCTAGCCCATAAACCAAGTCAACAGGATAAAGTAGTTTTCATCATCTACATGAATGAATAATATGAATTATTCCATTAATTGAACAAAATGGGGTTGATTTTAATACATAATGACTGTATAATTTCTTTTGTTTTATGTAAAATATAATCTAATGTGAAAATTTATCTTACAAATGATCTTGAACTATCATCTATAGTGTTTTATTTATAAAATTGACGACAAAATTTAAATGTATTAATGTTATAAATATATAATGATCATGAAATATTGAAGTATATATTTAATCAGAAAGAGTTAATAATGTAATATAATAGATATATGGAATTAATGAAATATTTCTATGACACATTTTCTTACCATCTAGTAATGGTTCAAAAATTTACAGATTCATTATATCATAACGATGATGCATCATTAACTTCTCCATGTTTGAAACATGATCATTTTTTAATGATTTATTAACTAATGTATTATAAATATTCATGTTGTAAATACCACTATTTTGTTATATTTGTTATTATAATTATCAATTTTAGAATGGATTAAGAATTCTCAAAAGAAACAAATTGTTTTATAGGAGAAGTGATAATTGGTTAAGATTATTATGTTACCTAAATTTAATATTGAGAAATAAGGTTTTTTGAGATTTAAAAAAAGGTTTTCTATTTCATGATATTCTTAGTAAATGAATGTAATATTGATTGAGGATTATAACTCTTTATTTTTGTGTCATCCTCGACAAAAAAAAACATTAATGATTATTTGGGGTACAATTCTGATGGGAAGGAATGAAGAATGATATTACTAATTTTATTATAGAATGTTTTAGTTTTATGAAAAATTGTTGAAGATGATGCTTTAACATTTTCAAATTATATAATGTATATCGGAGAATATATCCACTGATTTGTTTTTGAAGATACCAACAAAATATCAAGTTAATAATGTGATTTTGGTAATTAGAGATCAACTATCAAAATCGACTCATGTTCATCCCATTCAAGATAATATACTTTTGGATCATCTTTCAGAAGTCTATGTTAAAGTGAAAATTAGATTATATGGCATTCCTATTTCAATTTTACCAAGTCATGATCTTAGATTCACCTATAATTTATTAAAAGGGCTTATTAATTCATTAGGTACTGGATTAAATATATGTATATCCATTAATTCTCAATATGATTGAAAATTTAAGTGAATGATTCAAACTATGGAAGATATGGTTATAACATTTTCAATTGATTATCATGGATTCAAGGGTCTATATATGACTTTATTATATTTCTTATTACAAAACTTTTCATTCAATTATATAGGAGGAACCTTTTGAGTAACTCTATGGAAAGAATTATCAAACTATAGCTTTTTGGGATGAGGCTGGAGAAATAAATTTATTAGAACCATAATTGATAGAATAAATGGTTATGAAACTGAAAATGATTTACCAACATGTGAAGATGGATTAGATTTGGAAGAATCAATATACAAATATATTGATGAATAAATATCATTCGAGGTAGGAGATCATGGTTTCCATAATGTGAATTTAAGGAAAATTTATTAATGGTTTGGTAAAAAGGTATAATTTATTCTATGTTTAATTTTAAATTATTAAGAATATTGGACTGTTTTCTTACTAAATGTCCAATCCTTTGACTTTATATCTGGTACATGATATATTTCATGTTTCTTCTTAAGAGAGAATTTATATGATGCATATGAATTTTTAATCCCTTATGTATTTTTGTTGGAATAAAACCATTCTAATGAGGAATAACCATTAAATATTATTGGACAAAGACATTAATTTTTGTGGAATAATGTGATCTATAAGGTTATTTTTTTAGAAAACCCATATGATTGAAAAAGAAACATGGAAATCTGAATATGGAATAGAGCAATAATATCCCCATAAGGTTAATTAATGAAAAAAATTCCCAGGATACAATTAAAAATGGTGAGAATAATGTAACAAACCATGTAATTTTAATAATAAACCTACTTCATGAATTATATTTTGTAGATTTATATTAATTTTTTGGAAGATTACGTAATTTTTCTGTTAATAGAAAACAAATCGTTATTTCTAACCAAATTGGGTTCTCATTAATAATATGGTTTTTTTAATCATGATTTGATCATATAAATTTTAAAAAAATAACTTTATTTTTGAATTTATAATTTCAAAATTATCTTATTATTATCTTTTAATAATTCTTTAAAATGTTATATTTTTCAATGAATAGAAAAAATAATTTTTTTAATTAAAAATTGTATTATCATTTCATGTAAAAAGATAGAAAAATTATATTATTGATTATTTTTAAAATTATTTCTATTATATTTTACATACCGAATATAAATTTTTTATTGGAATTAACATTATATTTAAATTTTTAATGAAAACAGATTTTTTCCTAAAAAATAAATTTTTATGATTACTATTTTCCTTCAAAAATTTTTAGTTTAATTTTAAATTAAATCCATATAATATTGTGAATTGGATAATATAATATGGATTCCATAATTTTAATAAGCATAATTAATATTAGGAAATACTTTCAAATTATTTTTTGTTCACAATGAATAGTAAAAACAAAAAATATATATTACCACTGTTAAGGCTAAAAGAAACTTACTAGGGTTTAATCTAAAGTGGAAAAGGTAAAATTAACTAATAACTACTTTAAATATAATTTTATGACAATATGTTATCCCTATATCTTCGGATTATTATAAATTTTACACATTTGAGCCATTTTTTCTTGATAAATACATTAATATATTTTAACATTTTTTAAAATTCAAAATGTGTCCTCTCACCCACTTATAAATGGACCTCACCCCCTATCATTTCATCTATACACATCAAGAGTATTTTATATTAAAATATACCAACATAAATACATTCGTATAATCTCATTCCATATTCTAGGGGCCCTTTTTTATGATAAAACTAATATATAAGGCTTTTTGTACAATCCTAAAGTGGTATTTCGAAGATAAGATGTAGTTCTTAACTGAGTGTTTTCATTTTACTTATTATTATACCTACTTCAAATATTCGTAAAACCTGATACAATAATTACATAATCATATACATTATACATATATTTTACGATGTTAATGAAATTACATATATCCATCTCCACTTATATCAAATGGGAAATGAAACCACCATTCATGTTTCTAATGGATTATCACCACCCGAAAAATGTAATTAATTTTCAATCACCGCCACTCATAGATGGTTAAAATTAAAGATTTTTTGTATTTATATTATATTAATGAAATAATTATCAATATAAAATTATATTATATAATTTGTCTTGTTACCTTTCTTTCCATTGAAAAATGACAACATCGTTCGTGTGTACATGTTAGTTACCACTACTATGAAGTAATGTGATTCATTGTTAATCACCGAATCATTTTAATGGTATATAAAATCTTATTTAAAGAGTTAATATGATATATATGACAAAATTATAAATATATAAAATTAAAATAATTCTCACCTAATTTACATCATTTTTTTGAAATATAGAAACAATACACAGGCACATCTATGTCCCACCATCTCTAATATTGTAAGATAATTCATTTTTCATAAACATCGTTCATGGTCAGTTTTAAAATTATAATGATTAAATTATTAGTTTCATTCATATGATTGAATAACGACCACTTTGAGAATAGGCAATCTACCGAAGTCATTTTATATTTATGAGTCAAATAATATCAAAACTCTAGATATTGACATAAAAAGTAAAGTAATTAAATATGAAAATAAAATAAATAGTCATAAGATATGTTATTAAATCATGAAAATTTTCTTATATAGTACTATTGATTTATAACAAATGGGTTACAATTGATATCAATCTGAACTATCCATGAAAAGATGCACCTTCTAGGCGATACTCTTATAACCATCCCTAGTAGAATCTCTTTCTTTATAAATCCCCTGGGTACAGAGTCATTATTTTCTCAATGTACACATGTGAGAGTTACCAAGTATTTAATCTCGTTCATTTATCTCTAAAACTATCTATTATGTCCCAGCGTTAACTATTACATAATATTGAGTTTAAATACAATAATTAATTCTATTAAATTTGAGGATCCTTATGGTTTGTAGTTTTAGATTGTTAGGTGATCACCATTAAACAAATAAATATTACAAAAAAATTTTACCCATACATATACTATCCATCTTACCTATAATTATTAACATATAAGATTTAAGAAGTTATATTTTCATTAAAAATCATCAAAATTTTAATCTTCACATCATCCTTGTCTATATTATTAATTAAAATAATGTGAACCCCATTTTGAAACATGATATTTGTTTAAAAATCTCAGTAAGGGACAAAAAAATAATAAAACTATAAGCCCGGAAATACATATAAAATTTTTCTTTTTAAAAAACATCTTTTATTACCCAAAAACTAATCTTTACTACCAAAATCATTTCATTAAAAAATTTATTATTTTAAATTCAAAATAAAAAATATAATGGTTTCTTTAAAATAATGAAAATCACAAGAATTATTTTTCACAATGATAGACTTTTCATTGTTAAAAAGTATCCTATATTTTTTATTAAACATATGATCATTATATTAGCTTCTGAAATCATAATATTTTTGTAAAAACCTATTGTAAGAATAGATAAA
Organism: Viscum album; assembly: GCA_963277665.1. Taxonomy (NCBI): domain Eukaryota; kingdom Viridiplantae; phylum Streptophyta; class Magnoliopsida; order Santalales; family Viscaceae; genus Viscum; species Viscum album. Next base: position 921,994,808 of record OY728137.1, read on the forward strand.
TAATGTGTTTAATGTAGGGAAACATTTTTCATATCACTCCTACAAATATAAAAACCATTATGGTAAAATTACATACACAATGACGTGGAGGGAAATCATGGACCCACATCTCACTGGTTTATAATGGAACTACACATCCATGGTTATTAACCAGACCATCTAACCTAGGATTATAATGGAACCATCCATCATCATAATAATTCCAAAGAACCATTGCACAATATTATCATATTAAATCATAAAATTTCACATATTTCAAAGATAAACATATTCTTTTCAACCATAAGATAATAAATTCAGATACTGAAATATGCATTCCTTTCCAAAATTATTTTTTAAATAATCACAAAATAGGTAATGTGGGTATTTATTTTATGAAAAAATTAAAATTTATAAAGTAATTTAAATATAAAATAATGGTTATTTTATAGGGAATTGTTTTTCCATATACCTTAAAATAGAACATTAAAATTTTCTTTTATAATGAATATCAAAAAAATCAGTATAAAATATGTGGAAAAAAACTTTTAAAAACAAATAAACTGGTAAACATACACATAAAATGTCCTGTATAAATCATTTATTTTTTATTAATAAAATCAAATAATAATGTTCAAAATATGGGCATTGAATAATCGTTGTTTGTAGGGAATCATTAAAAATGATTTTGGGAAGAATAACCATCACCTATAGTCTGACTCATCATGTACGCTTTTTATCTTCATGAACAAAATACATAATTTAGATATTTATTTTTGTAAAAATAATTTTCAAATTATATGTTTCAATTATTTTATTTCGTTTCATGTTATATAAAATTACATAATCCTCAAATTTTCAACAGAGGTTCTGATGATTATTGGAAAATATTAATTAAAAAATATTAGTTGGTAGAATATTGTAAATGTAGTAATTATTTAATCATCTAAATAAAAATAATCAGGAGATAATTATTATATTTATATATCAATTATACTTTTATAAACATCCTAGACAGATCATTATTAAACATTAACAATATTAAAATCATTGATGTGGTAGGTCATACATACATAATATTAAATATTCCTTTTTTCAATGATAATTATGGAAATAATGTGAGAATTATTTTATCATTCCATATTTATAATTATATAATGTATACAATATTATTTCATTAAATATACTTATATATATCATATATTTGGTGTGGTGATGAAAAATGTATTCAATTCTACATGGAGGTGGTAGTATAAACAAAAATATAAACAATTTTATCATTTTTCAATAAATTAAATTATAATAAAGTAAATGATATAAAATACATTTTTAATGGTAAATTTATCACGTGTAAAATATATATACATTGCATCTATTTTTACTACTATCTTTAAAATGAGGTGATGGAAAAAAATTTATGTCGGTTATTGTGTGGGAAGTCCTCCATAACCATGAATGATGGTTTTGTTTTCCATTTGATGAAATAAGATACGATTATAGGCAAATCTATTACCATAATAAAATCTCCGTTTTTGGAAGATACTATTTTTAATAATTTAGTACGGTTCAATGTAATATACTATATTTTCCTTGGTGAAAACATCTTTATTGATTTTTGTAAAAGTCATTGAATCTATTTTTTCTTAGTCTTGTTGTACCTTGGATGTTTTGGGTGTGAGAAATAGGGGATTTGTGATGAAATTTGTAGTGTCAATCGATTTTTTCTGTAGAGATATGTTTTATTTCACAAGGAATGTTTTTGTGTCCAGAAGGTCTACATTATGGTTTAGGGTCTGTGGAAGATAAAAATTCATGCTAAACCTAATTTTTTTAAAAGTTAAATCATATAAACTGTATGTGGTGAAGACCATATTTACATTACATAATGGTAGTTTTTTCATTTTAAGTTTATTGGGGTTGTATTTGGTCAGTTCTTCCAAATTTAGTACCCCTGAAACATAGAACTCGGCTATGTCATAATTCATAACATGGTATTGGAATTGATGATTGTTTGTCATCCTCAGATGTGGTGTAATTTAACACCATTTAAATAGGTTCTATTTCATGAATCATGGAAATTATTTTAAATGTGTTTTGACCAAGTGGGATAGAAGTGTGGTCCCTTTAGATAAACCATAGTTTTCACTATTTTAATATGTTCTAAAACATGGTCCAGTAGGATATGTCTTGGGAATCTTCTTAATATCCTATCTATAAATATACACAATCCAATCCAAACTCTTTTTTGTATCACCCTAACCATGAATACACTAAAAAATGTTCTCTGGGATGGTGTACCACTTGGGCTTAGGCACACCTCCCTAAATACTGAAGTCTTCTGGAGAGTAGAATAGATGAAAATGGGTGATGGTGGAGAGAATATTCCCTCTATTGGAAATAGTGATAATGGTCTTTGTATATACAATAGAGGAATTAGAACATAACATACAAAAAAAATTACATTCAATAACTAATGTGTAAACATAACAAAAAAATAATAAATAAACAATAAGCTAAAGCATACCATTTTTAGACGCATTCAAACAAGACATGTCAAATAAGAAATTAAGGAAGAAGGGTCATTAGTGGCCAACCATAGTAAATTTATATATTATGTATTTCAACAAAAAATGAATAAAAATTAAATCCAAATGACACATGAAAAACAATTTTCACTGTCTTCCATCCCATGAATCTATTATAACATGATCATTGAGGTCCATCTCTTGAGCATGGTCCATTTCCGGATAAAAAAATAATAAGGTATACTTGTGTCCTGAAGGTCCAATTTAGGGTGTGACAATAAATCTTAATATGTCACCACCAACATGTTATTATATTGTATCTATGATAAAGAAGGTGTTATAAATGTAAATAATTATGCATTGCATAAATAATAAAATAAATAACCAACTTCCCATGTTATCAACACACACAAAGAAGTGATTGCCTCATCCAACCACAACTAGAATACCACATGACACTAATTATATAGATGTAATAAAACATGTCTCAAAATAATAATAATATTAGTGGTAAGGATCCATACAATAAAGCCCAAGGAATACCCTTATAACATAAATATTACCTAAACCCTTAGGTACCACCTCAATATATATCATAGTCACCATGTTCTATCAATAAAATAGTCTAAAATCCAAAAATCACACCCAAATAATAAACACATGGTTCATCATACCTTATCTCAAGAAATCCCCCTAGGACAAACAATTATAATTTGGGAAAAAATGACATATTTTCTCCATATAATAAAAACTATCAACTCAAATAAATGCATCTTGAGAGGTATGATAACATTAATCCTCCCAATATCATGGCCCATATCCTCACATATCATAGTAACCTTCAGCACCCAACCAATGGACTCAACACTGTCAACTAAGGGATCCTCAACATCCATGAGGATTTCTATAGTAAGAACATCCATCCTCAAAGTAGTTTAAATTTGTCCTAAGATTTAATTATAATAGAGGTATCTAGCCCCACAAGTGGTCAACACCACCTCTATATGTGTTATATATTTTTGAACATCACTCCAATGGTGTTTTCTTTCAACAAATGGTGAGTGAAAATGACCCAAATATCTTATGGCACATCATCCTGACACCTCATGCCCCAATCATCATATCACTCAACCTCATGGTTGACCATGTTTTTAGGACAGATAAAATTGATTATGAAATTTTGGTGGATTTATAGTGTAGAGAAGACCCAATGTCTTCTCTCAATGAGCGTCGATCTGTATATATTAAGTGTTTTTAATAAAATGTACTAAATTGGGGGTTATTTTGAAAACAGTTTTAAGAAAATATCCTAACATAAAGATTTTAATAGTTAAATAAATATGTGGATTTTAAAAAATTGAGATAAAGGGGTAATTATGATTTCACTTCACAAATTTCTGTTTCATTGTTCTTGGATAATCATTTAGGTTGGAGTAATTATTTTATTGAAATTAATTGGAATCCCGATTATTTCATATTCCATTATTTCATTTCGTTAAGAACCAAACCCTAACATAACAACCCTATTTCCATGTTCCGGAACATATGTATGAAATAATAGCATCCAAAGTAAATTGAGATGACAATAATATTGGTATGAAAATTATTCTTGTGGTTTCTAATCAAAACATCACATGTTGTGCACTGAACACTTCACACCTATCAGTTAGAAATTAAGAGCATAACATTCACATGCATAGAAACAAGAATTATAAAATGAAATCAAGTAATATAAAGAGATTTAAATGTTTTAACACCAAAATTACTCTAAAATAGTAGCTAAAATATTGAACAGAACCCCCTTGACATGTGTGTGGCTATCTCACAATGAACTCCTATTATTTATCCTAACAAAGAGAGGAGGAGGAAGCATGGGTTGAACTCATTCATAATTATTTATCCACCTATGAGGATAAGGTCCTACAAAACATCTAGGATTAGAAGTGGACTCCTCTAGGAATCTAAAATAAAATCGGATTTCTTTTGGTTAGAACATTCAAATGAAGAGTACAATGCTCCATTTTATAGGAAAATTGGAATGTGGTTTTGGGAACACATATTTATTATATCTACATGGACTATGATTTTAAACATTAATAATCTTGATACTATCTCCACAGAAATTTTGGATTCATTTTAACACCTACCAGTTGTGATATTGAGAGAACACAACACATCACTTTTGACTTCGTGCATATTCAGTATCTTAGAAAGAGCATGCATAATGAGCCAACAGATGATGAAATTGGGCTTGTTTTCCTTCATTAATGTTGTAGAAAAATGAAATTGGAACCATACCTAAAATTATTATCCCATTTTCAGGCACAATTTAGCATAAGTGTGTGGTTCAGTGCACTAGGGTGTTTCGGTCCTACTCAGTTTGGCCCATTTATCTTGAACATTTTCATGGGTCCCCTAAATGACCTCCATCAATAATAAAATTATGAAAACAAGAAAAATGTAGCTATTAAATAGTGCTAAACACAAAATAATTAAATCAAATATGATTTTATTTTTGTCATTATTTTTATAATTTTCAATACTAAACAAGTTTATTATAGTGGAATAAGGGTGAAAATGAAATAGTTATCGTGGTGTGATCACACCCTCACACCTAAAAATTTTCACTACAAGTAAAAGTAATGTTTCTAAAAATTATGAATGTATAAATTTACAATTTCATAAGCATTTAAAATTGAATGAAAATATAATTCATAATAGAAATGTGAACAAAAAAATGTCACATCGAGGAGTTATTCTTAGTGATCATCGAAAAAGATATCTCAAAAATTGTATGAGAACTAAACTCCAAGATATGCATGATACCAATCAAATAAAATAATTACAATGTAAATAATTTCACTAATTATAGACGTTTGTATATGAAAACCATTTCATTTTATTCTTTCCACATTATATTGAGTAAATATAAGTTATTTTAAAAAAATTCTGCTTACAAGATCCTTTCCACCGAACCGGTCATACATCCTTTGTATTAAAATTTCAACACACAGTTAGTAAATAATTAACTAAATTCAAAACATAATCTCTTGACCTATATATCCACATATATTGTACATTTCATTTATCTCCTTAATGTTTATTTGTGTTTTTTTTGTATTTTTTTGGTTTATTAGGGCGTACAACAGTCAGATAACAGGTACACAATCATAGGTCAATATTGCATAGTAATGAAATAGATCGGATTAGTAAAAATCATTTGAAAAAATAATTTTGTAAATTAAATATAAATTATCCATACTTAAATTTACTTTCTATTATATAAGAAAGTTTCACACTTGATTGTTGGGTGTAATGGTGTGAAAAAATTATCTGACACAATTTTCCCATAATCTACTCTCACAAAGAACACCATTCTTATCAAAGGTTTCAAAATGACACCACCATTTCATTCATTGAAATGGAACCAAATTTTTAAACAAAGTCACACCATATTATTGAATTATTTCTGAAATGAACATTTCATCAATTTTTTTTGAACGCTAAAACAATATGAAATTTATAAATCTTCAAGAATTTTAAATAACATCCATGAATAACAAGTCAAAAATTTACATTAAAATTATTCATAAAATTTAACATTTAATTACAATATTGAGCTATGGAGAGGTGTGGGAAAGTACAATACTATACAGGAAGTAAAAAAGAGAAAAAGAGAGAATGAAGATTAAAATTCCTAACTAACCTATGATTCTACCCATACCCCCACACCTAATGTGTATAGTTCCCTCACTGTAATAAAATATTTTCTAAGAAATAAGGATAAAATCATGTGGGTTTCATTCCTAGACTGCTTCTTGAAGCTGTAATTCCTTCATTGGGGACTCTGAAATGACTTTGTAGAAGTGCTTCAGCCACTGCCAATTGATAGTGAAGGATTTTTTGGTATCTTCATTTTGAACTTGAACAACACCAAAGGGATATACATTAGTAAAAAATTATAGCCCAAACCTGATGGAATAAATCTTACCTAGATGCAACATCATCCTTGCGTTGTAGATGATGACCTTTTTTCTAATTTGGGGATAATGATTATGGATGAGATAATAGTTAGTATCCTTGGTTGGATCCTTATAAATCTTGTTGTTCTCATATAAATATCTATACATTACCTCAAAATCTTGAATATTCAACAACATTTAAGTTTATGCATCACAGTGACTAGAATTGCAATGATTAGTGGCCCAGTATGCTCGGTTCTCTATATCAGTAGGGAGGTAAAAACTCTTTCCAAACACTATTCAATATAGTGACATGAAAACAAGTACTTTGAAATTAGTATGGTAATCCCATAATGAATCATTAAGTCTAAGAATAAAATCATTTCTTGTTGGGTTGAACCATTTTTTCAAAAACATGTTTCACCACCATATTTGACCCATTGGCTTCACCATTGAATTGTGGGTGATATGTAGTTGACACTCTATGCTTGACCCCACACTGATGTAAAAGATATTTCATTGTTCCATTTCCAAAATGAGATCTCAGGTCATAGACGATGAACCTAGGTAATCCAAACCATCAGAATATTTGTGTTCTAAAAAATAAAACAATTTTTTTAAAATCATTAATACTTATGAGTCATGAATCTATATATTTTGAAACATAATACACTTCCAGAAGAATTTAAAGGATCCCTAATGAATTGGGGAATGGTACCATAATGTAAATTCAACAAACATCGAAAATTTCATTGAAGAGAAATGGTTTTTTGGAAATTAATTTCATTTATAAATATTCCACATTCCTTGACAGTGAGATCAATATTTAAATAAATGATAAACTTCCTGAAAAAATGTTAACTAAAATCTACTAGAATCAATGACCATGGGATCAATCTGTTGGGTGGAAAAATTTTCCCCAAAAGAAAGAATATTACATAACCTAAGGACAGACTGAAAATCCTTATCCAAAACACAACTCCTATGGACGAGACCACTACATGTGTTCCAAAGGTAGTGGTTATCCCAAATATACCAATTGGACTCCTGTTTTAGATGATCATTCTATTTTTTTTAACTCAATAGGAATTTACAATACTACCAAATAGTTTATAATTTTGGCATACCAATGAATAACTTCTTGCACTTGGTATAATTTCTCATCTGGAAACATTTATTTATGGGAATATAGGGGGATTAATCAATTTTCAAGGATGGGTTTATCCTACTGATGAAGACAACCACCACATTTTTTACACCTTTTTATCTATAATTTATAGATTTAATTCCTAAAGGAGGAGTATCTACAGAATGAGACATGGTTGGGATTCTGGTTTCATAAAGAGATTCTAGAGGGATACATGGTTAGAGTACACGATGAATTTAGAACCTAACATTTTTGACTTGAATTTTTTTTAATTAAAATTAAATGGAAAGAAATCATTTTTTAAAGACCAAGACAATGATATGTGGAGCTCAATCTACCCTTTGTGACAAGACTTCCCCTACTGCATAGTTAGAGGATTCATACACAAGCTCAAATGGTAAATCCCACAAAGGTGGTTGGATTACAAAGGTTGATGTGAGATTCCATTCAATATATTATAAACATACTCATATTATTTAAAAAAACAAATTCTCTTTCTTTTTGGTGAAATTTAGAGAGGGGAGTGAAATCTTATTAAAATCAGGAATGAAACAATGGTAAAATCAGGAATAAAATAGGAAATACCACCCATCCCCTACATTTTTGGGGATTGCTACAGTATAAATAAAATCTCAGTTTTTTTATCTACATGGATGCCATCTTCAAAAATCCCATATCCCAAGAAATACCTTATCGCACATTGAATTGACATTTCTCAAAATTTAATACAATATTCGTTTCAATATAGCAATATATAAAATAACATTGACTAATAAAACATTTATAAAAATAGGATCCATAGACAGTCAAATAATCCCTATATACTTCCATGTAATTATCAAGGTTACCTGAAAATTTACTAACCATGCATCGTTGGAATGTTCTGGGAGCATTGTAAAGACCAAATAGAATTCTCTTATATTCAAATGTTCTAATGGGTCAAGTGAAGGTTTTCTTTATTTTATCTTAGGGGAAATATAAATCTTAACATATCTAGAATACCCATAATTAAAATAGTAATGATAATTCCCAACTAGACTCTCTAGCATTTGGTCAATGAATGATAATTGGAAATGGTCCTTCCTAGTGTGTTGGATAAGTCGGTGGTAGTCTCTCGATAAACACCAAATATTCATCACACAAGATTGAACCAATTCATTATTTTCATTTTTTATTACCATTGACTAGATTTTTTATGAACCAATTGTAATTAAATGACTCATTGACTACAAGATATGCGATTAATTATCCCCATTGAAAATAATTTTTTCCTTCATTTTTGAAAACATCTAGGAGTTTTGGTTTGAATCAATGTTGTGACTTCCCTACTGGTTTAGCCCCATCATTTATCCATATATGATGTTTTCAAATTGATGGTATAATACCAATAATGTCTGCAAGTGTCAATAAAAAAAAATTCATATACGCCATCAGAAGATCAAGTAGTTACAATTCATGCTCTTGAGGGAGTGAAGAAATAATGACAATAGGAATCTTTTTTCCATTATCAATATTGGAATATTTTTTTTCACTAAGAAGTTTTTTAGTTCCAATTAATTTGTATTTTGGATTGATTTGAGTGTGTGTGAATTTATTGGTCACTAATCACATCTAATTGCTCAATGGTTCCATCCTCATATGTTTAATGAGATTTTATAAGATTATTATTATCATTGATGGTCTTGTGATACTCAGTGTTCTAGAAATAATAAATTAAAAACATTCGTGAAATTTATCAAGACCACTACATCATCTATGCATGATTAATTTCTCAAAATTTCAATCACTGATAAAAACATATGTTGGGTATTAGGGGAAATAAAATATGTTTTATCTGGGGAAGAGAGTATATTAATTGAATTAACAGAGAGATAAGAATGTTCTACTAAGGACTGATTCCTGGAATCAAGGAAGTTTAATTGGCCAATGTCACCAACAAACTCTATAAATGAAGTACCATTATGGGAATTAATTATGTTTTTGGTAGATTTCAAGAAATTTCTTCACAATATATTCCTGGATTTCCATTCATCCTATCATCTTCCATTTTTAAGAAATAATAACTAGTGGGAAAATTTAATATTTTCACCCCCACAAGAACATCCTGTAACACACTAGGGGTGTGTTATACTTTAATTTGCGAGTTGAAAAAATATTCTTAGTAGATTTAGTTATCCAAATTTAATTATAGAGTAAACTTAGTGAGCCATCACATTTATAGATGTACTGAAATCAATCATAGAATTTTAAATGGAATACTCCCATATGGTGCATGGGATCGATAATATTCTGGAGTCATAGCATTTGGTGGGATGTGATTGCTATATAAATTCATAGATATTACTCCACAAGCTCACCTTAAGATCACCTTAATGTTTCCCTCTTTGTGTACATATATCTTTTAGAATTTTTTCATATCATGGAATTTTATTCATAGCATCAATAAGGGGGTGTTAACATTCATGTTTTTGAATTTTTTCAATATTTCCCTGTCAATTTTAGTTTCATTTTGTTATCTTGGTTGTGTTTTCCTTTGGGGTAATGAAATATAAATTGTTAGTATAGGTGAATCATCAGTATATTTAATCTTTCCATTATTTGGGATTCTCTCAGTAAAATGATTTTCTTCTCTTGGATCATTATCAATAGTTGGTATGGTTGTTTCCTAAAGCGGGGATGACTCAAATATAGGGTTCATTTGGGTTTTATGTTGTTTCCCACTGTTAAAGATTATGGCACAAACAAATCTCTTATCCCTAGGCTTGACTACTGGTTGAGAGGGTACTTCACCGGACCCCTGACATTTAATTTTCCCCCATATAGTTAACAAGGTATCCTAATTGGGTCTTTAGATCTTGTATGGATTCATGGGTTGTTTTTTGGAATTAGAGATTGTTGGATACCTTTAATTTCATCATTTTATCTAGGATAAGCTCTAGTTTTAGAGGAAGTGGTTTGAAAGTCCTTTTTGGTGGTTGGGTAGTTTTGAGTGGTGGTGGTGGATGACTACTCTTCCATAGTTTGTCCCAATATTTCTTAGGTTGTTTTGAATACCCCATATCCCATAATCTTGGTTTTCTTTCTACCTAGGGTTGGTTATAGGAAAGGAATGGAAATATTTCCTCAGAACACTATGAAGTTTCTCTTATTTGGGGGAATTAGTCAAAATAATAGGTGTAAAAAGAACATATTCCCCAGTATTTGGGAGGAGGATATTGGGAGTTCCCTTAGGAAATAGAATTCTTTCAATGAAGGTTACTTACCTCTTCAAACATAGTGTCCACTTTTTTCTAAAATTACGTACTTGTCACCTCAGGGACACCTTGAAGGGGTATAATAGATCATGAACAAACTTGTTGAGTGTTCTAAAAAATGTTCCATATTTGGGTTATTACTGAAATATGGGTCTTATCAACTAGTGCACCACCTGTCACAAAATCAATCGTATTTCAATCAATGGGAATTAAAATTAAATTAAAATACAAAATTAAATGTTTATCACTTATTTGGTGGTGGGGGAAAATTGAACAAAGCCTTTTAAATCATTCCTAATATCTATGAACTGTTTCCTATTGAGATTATCATATACCACAAATTCTTTTCATTTTTATTATAGTTCTAGAGGCTGGAAATATTTTTTCAATAAAATGGAATCTCCTTTCCGCCCAACCACTAATTGGTGAAATAATATTATACAAAAAATATTTCGTGGTTTCTTCTTATGGAAATGGGAATGTCCTATTCAAAACTAGTTATTCATACATATTATAATGTATTAATTTAAAACACATATTATGAAATTATTTAATCTTCTTTTGTGGATCTTCTCCCATGAGTCCATGTAATCATGGTAATAAATGAATAAAACTAGATTTAAGTTCATATTTGGGTGCCTCTCCTTGAATTTGAATAAATGTGGGTTGAATATGAACATCAGGTGAGGTTAGTTATTTTAATTTGATGTTTTTACAACTATTATATACAAGTTTAATTCAGTTTTAATTAGGGTTTAATATAAAAAATAAGGATCGTGTATTTGGTTGATTTTTGTGTGTCCTTCTTCAAAGGGTTATCTTGTGAGCCTCAATGTCATAGACGTATAATCATCAATGTTTCATGTTAAAATGAACGAATTTACACCAATTATGATCTACTAAAGAAGAAGTCCTAAAAAATAATTTTATTAGAATTCAATATAATGTTTTAAGGAAGAAAAAATTGAACAAATAATTATAGAAATATGCAATAATTTTATAAAAACACACACTTAAAACAAAAGAGATCCAATACAACAGCTCTAAAATTTGATCATGTTGTCATGACACATCAAGTTGACTATGATTTTAAGGTTGATTTACAGTATAGTGTAGACATTATGTCATCTCTCCATGATCATTTATAGGTTTAGAGTACGAATTATTAATAAAAATTATTAAAATAAGGGAGATTTTGAAATAATTTTTAAGAAACTAACATAACATAATGAGTTTAATAGTTATCAAACAAAGTGGATTTGAAAACTTTTGAGACAATGGGGTCATTTTTATTTCAACAAAAACATTTAATGTTCATTTTGATTTTAGATTCATTTAGGTTTGGATTAATTATTTTGTTGAAATTAATTGGAATCTCAATCAATTTTTAAGACTTTATGTTATTGCTTGAAGAATTAATCATTGACATAACAATCATATTTCCTAGGTCCAGAACTGATGCCTAGAATAAAAGCTTCCAAATAATATTGAAAACAAAATAATGTTGGTAAGAACATTATTCTTGTGTTTTTCAATCAGAACAACACATGTCACGCACTCAGAACCTCTCACCGACCAGTTAGAAATTTAGAGCATAACATTCACATGCATGAAAACAATATTCCAAAAATTAAATCATGTAATATACATATAATTAATTTTTTTAACACCCAAATTACTAAAACATATTATCTAATATATGCACCAGAACACCCTTGACATGTGTGTAGCTGCCTCACAATGGACGCCCACCGTCTAGACCGACATCGAGAGGAGGAGGAAGCTCATGTGGAACTCCTTCTTCATTCTTGGTCCCCCTATGAGGATAGGGGCCTGTAGAACTATTAGGATGAGGAGGGGAATACCATAGGAGTCCAAAATATCATATCTCTTTCTCTAGATCTAACTCAAAAATTAAAATCCATTAGTATCATTTTATAGGCAAAGTGGAAGGTGGTTTTTGGAACAAAGATTTATTAAAACCAATTGGACCATGGGTTTTGATATCCAAAAATTCTTATATCAAATTTAGTAAAACTCAAAATTTTTTCCCCACCTATTCAATACTTCCACTGAAATTGTGTCTTTATTTGGACACCTACATCTCAATAAATTGACATAACACAACAAAGCAATTTTAACTTCATGCAGATTTGGTGTCTTGGATAGATCAGTCTGGATGGGACACCATATGGCCAAATTGGGATTGGGTTGCTTAAAAAAAGATCTATCAAAGTTAATTATAAACCATAACACATGATATAATCCCATATGGATGCATAGTTTAGTAGTATTGTGTGGTTGAGTCTATTGGTGTGTTTGGATCCTATGTAGTTTGATACGTTTTTCTTGATCTTCATCATGGGTCCTCCAAATCACCTCCACCTACAATAAAATTATCAAAACAAGTAACACATAAATTTTTATAAATGATAAATAGAAAATAATTGATTCAAATATGATGTTTAGTTTTTTTATTTTATACTTTTCAATACAAAACTAGTTTAGCACAGTGGTGTACGGGTGAAAATCAAACAATGATCATGGTGTGATCAATGGTCTACAATATCTCATATTAGTTGGTCCATTCCTTTAACATGATTTAATAATTTCCTAAACCATATGACCATGTGACCCATTCCTATTATAAAAATCACCTCATGTGTATCGGGGCTCAACAAACCTGATGAATCACATTTCTTTAGTCCATATAGTCGACACCACATCAATCCTTGCACCAAACACATCATGTTCCCAAGGAACCAAGAAAGAAAATGCAAATTATTTAATTTAATTAAAATTTCCCACCCAATAAAATCAACATATTTTATAAAAGCCTATATCCCATAATTAATTTTTATAGTCATAGAGTAGGATACCAATACACATATCATGTTACCAATTTAATAATTAAAAGTAAAACATTAAATTATTAGGGTTTCTCTTGGACAACCCACTATCACACTCAACAATGAATCCCATGAAGTCACCATGAAATAAAAGATAAATCCTGGTCCCACATACCTCATACTATCAGACACTCACCAATCTAACATCATCCTAAAACATGACCCGAATTGGAAGAAATCATCATTTTTGACAAATGCCATGAAAATTGGGTAAAACATCTAACACATATTTAGCTCTCTAAATGGTGATAAAAAAATTATAAAAAGATTATAGTAGATACAAATCCTTATTTATGTGGTTAAAATGATAGTGATGGAGGTTAGATGAGTTATCAGATGATGAAAATGGATCAAATAATTGTTAGGTATAAAATGATTGCTCCCCTCTACTATGCATGTGAGTGCACATAAAATGAGGTTTAAAATAATTTAATTGATGGAGGTGAAATTTGGTAATTTCACATATTTTAGTAACCCGTGTGATTTGGATACACATTTTGGATATCCAGGATCTAATCATATGGCACCCATTGTATAGGTATTACATCATGCATAGTTGGACTACACAGTTTACCTAACCATAAGAAAAACGTGTGGGAACTATCTGCCAAAAACTAGAGAAAACCCCACATGTTTGTGTGCCCCCTCCCATATAGTTTTTCAAATCTTATCTAGTGAATATTTAAGGAAATATATTTTATATTAGGAGGATGCATAGTCTTTCCAATCAGTGTGCCTATTTCTATGTGCCCAGAAATGTTTTGTTTTAGACCTCTAACAAACCTGAAGTGTAACACTGCCAATTTTTTTTGAACCTTGTCATTGAATAAATTGATTTTTTTAAAATAAATGTGAGACCATATGATTATATACACTTTACCGAGATAATATTGTTCTACACACAACACTTAATTGGCTTAAGTTACACACAACACTGAGTTCCAATGAAAAAACATTTTTTTATTTTAATTATATAAAAAAGTATAGTTATAAAATATCCATTAAATAAAGAAATATGAATATTAATAAAAAATTATTAAAAATTATTTATAATTGTTTTATATAAATAATAAATATTTATAATACGACATACAAATTTTGGAAAAATCTTTTTATATTTGAATGTACTACTTTCTAAAATGAACAACTTTTTATGTACTTGTGTTAAAAATAATAAATTTAATTTTACAAAAAATCTATAAATGAAGTTTGATAAAAATAAAACTCATTTTCTAATTTATAATTTAAAGATTATATTATGGTTAATATATTAGATTTTTCTATATAAACTTCATTTTTGATGAATAGTGAAGAATACAAGATTTTAATCCAAAACTCCTTTATCACCAACATTATTTTTATATATTAAATTATATTTTAATATTTTATTAAAGACTAGTTTGATAAATTTTAAATTAATAAATCCAACATATTTCATTGAAACTAGAATCATATTTATGATTTATATAAATATATTATATATTTTTTAAAAAAATCACTTAAAAACATGTTATCACAACACATCCATGAGATTAATTTTAAATTAATTTATATAATATATAGGATTATAATTTAACCAAATGGAATTTATATATTGAGTCATAAAAAATTATAATTTATACTATGTTCAACATGGTTTTTTGTAAAAAAATTTTGGTGAGTATAATTTAAATCATTTACAAAAGTTATGTTAAAAACAAGATTACCTATTGGTTAAACGTTAACTTATATGTCGAAATAACCTAAAATCATATACAAAATCCATAGGATAGAAATATTTTGAAAATTTTCCTTCTTTTATAAACATGTAAAATTATTTGAGGCATATTATGTAAGGGAGACCTCACAATAGTGTTTTCCTTTTTTTATTTACAAGAATGAAACCCATCTTCCACTAAAAAGTGGTACTCACCCCCAATTCTTCAAAACTACCATGACATTTGGCTCAGAAAAATTGGCTCAAATATCCTCCAAAATTATATTCCTTAATCTTGAAATCCTCTTTTTTTCATAAATCCATCCAAGGAATCCAATTGATGTAATAACAAAAAAAGAGGTAACTTCCTACCACAAGCTCTATTGTTTTATTTTCATTATATAACCCCTTAAATATTCTTAATCCAGGATTATGTACTAACATTTGAATCCAAAATATTATTATATGTTTTTTTCTATGGTTTATACTGATACATACACACATTTACATAAAATGTGAAATGAAACTACAATTTGTATGTATGGTGGACTACTGCCTCACAAAACGACTTCATTAATTTTTTTCATTACCACTTATCATGGTTTGGAATTATGATGTACATGATATTTTTAGGTTTTATATATGATATTTAAAATTTATTTATGATTATACAATTATAATTTAACACATACATTCTTGGTCTCCGTTTTTTGTAAATATGATAACTTTATTTCTGGATGTGTGGACTAACGCCTCCTAAAAGAGATGTTATTAATTCAAAAATTACATAGAATGTATTTAAGATGAGTATAGTAAACATATATGATAAATATTAAGTAATAAATATAATTTAATTATAGTATATATATATATATATATATATATCATTCATATTCTTTCTTTTAAAATGACAATTAAAAGGACACAACGTTCAGGCAAACATATAACCTACAATCTCCATGAATTGTTTATTTAATTCTCTAATTATAAAATTAATAGATTACCATAAATATCTAAATAATTTATATATATATACATGATATTTATATAATTTTTTACATTATTCAAATAATTAAATCATGACCTAATTAATAGGAGTGTGAATAATAAGTAAAATAATATAAAAAAACAAACGTGTTGTTACCTAAAAAATAACATTAGCATGGAATTATTAATAAACAGGTAATATAAAGTAATAAAAACCTATATATGGTAATATATATAATTATACACTTCTATTTTGGATTTATAATAAATATATATTTGTTATACATGAGTTTTTAATGAGCGTGTTGAGTGTAAATAAATAAGTTAAGGGGATTTCTTGTCTAACATTTATTTTTATGAGACTTATTCCTTATTCACCATACATTTTTTTATTCTACATATACTAAACATGAATGTATCATATGATTATTATCCTAAAATTTAGGGTTATTTTCATATCCATTTATTTATCTCTCTTTCATGGGGTTTACTGTTCAAATTTTTCCTTATTAGTAAAGTAATTTGTCTCAATTTTCTTTCTAAGAGACACATGCCATGTTATACACCTATATTAATTTAAAAGGTGTATAAACATTTATTTAATATTTTATATCATTAATATACTTCCTTCCAAGATATTCTTATATTCAGGTGATGTCCTTTTTTTGAAATGGTTATTATGATTCAAAGTTACCAATTAGCAAGAGTTTATTGTAATAGTCTCATCATTTATCAAGATTGATTATGATGATGCATTCATTCATGAAGTCCTATTATAAAAATTTCAATGAACACTCATGATATTTCTTCTACTCTAGTTAGTCATTATATATTCATGTATTAGTAACATATAACCACTCTTTGTTACTTATGATAATTAAAAAACTATTTTTAGGAAAATCTTACCATATCTCTCTCATTAGTCGAAAATTTCTTTTATTCAAAAAACAATGTATTGAAAACTGTTTTGAAAATGTTTTTTTAAATGATATTGAATCTCATTTTCCTGTATAAATTATTTTAAAAATGTTTTATTATTTCAAAATCATTGATTACATGTTTTAAAACATATTTTCAAAGAAAAAGGATTTAAAATATATTATATTTTTTAAAAAGTATTTTTCAAATAAAAAAATATATTCCTAAAGAAATGTTAGTAAAAGATATTTAAAAATTATTTTTAATCTAGTATGACATACATTGGTGTTACTCATTCCATTCTAGGGAAATTATAACATGGTTCCTTTGATATTAATTCTCCTAATTGATTATGTTTTTATGACACGATGTTTATGAAACTCAATTCCCTTTCATTGGTTATATTCTTGTGGAACCTGTTTCTTTTCATGGGTAATGCTTTGATGAATTGATTATAAAACTTGTCTCTTTTTTTTAAGTAATTATAATCTTACATGTATATGATACCCATTTTATATCATGGTTTATGATATTATTGTTTATTATCATGTGGAATATATATATATATATATATGATTTCATTATGATTTGGGTGTGACCCATTTATCCCTACAATTAATCTGTTAAATATTTATGTCTCATGAGATATATATCGATGGAATTAAGAGTGAAATTGGTTCAATAAAGGACTTTTCCACTAAAACGGACATGGGAGTAAACCCTGACTACTAATACGGTCATGATAGTGAACCTTGACTACAAATATGATATGGTATGTGAACCTTTTAAATTATGATCTCATTAAAGGAAATTCCAGGACTATAATGAAAATAATTTTATATACTAACTTCTCTTGCCCAATTCCATGACATATTCCTATGATATTATTCCATAGATTATTCTCTTGATTCCCTAATGATTTATATCTTATGTGATTCTAGTATTTATGAAAGTATTAATTTTAATGATCTTTTATATGCAGGGTATGATCTAATATTATTATGTTCATATTCTCATACCCTTATTCTCATGTTCATTCTTACATATCTCCTTTATTTACCCATACTGATCATCTAATCTCACACATTATTTTCTATTTTCTCAAGTTATAAAGATTGATATTATTTATGATGTTAATATAATTGGTTCTAGTCATGAAGATCATTATGGTAGATAATGTATCTCACTTTTGTACGAGTATTTATGTTTCTATGTTTTGGAACACACAAAACCAGTATAGTCATTGGGAATCTGTTTGTGGAATATATTATGTTTTCCAGAAAATGAAGTAATGGTAATTTATGTTAAGATATAGTCACTATATTTGGTATTATACTTAATTTTTAGTTATACATTGGAAACCAGGATGAGAAAATCATAGTAATAAATCTAAGGATGTGTCTAAGGAGAAGTATACAGATAAGGAAAAGTATAAGAAATGTCATGGAATTTTGGTAAATGATAAAGTGTATGGCATCCAAGAAATACATACCTATCTAGATACTAATAGTATATGTCACTCTGGAACATATTTACATAGGGTTAACAACCTCGAAAACACCATATTGAGATAGGAACGATTGTCAAATGGTTCATAATAATGGGAAATGTTTCACATATGGTTAGAAAAAACATTGGAGATATTCTTCATAAATTCAAAAATTATAATGATCCATAATGGAGGTTTTAATTTTAATTTTTCTATGAATAACCTATGATAAACCTAGCGTTTCCTAGATTATATAAGGTTTCACAACATAACCATTCTATAATTGGTTGTTCATGATTATGTGGTTCCTCACTATGATTATTAATTCATAATCTAATATTTTTGTATTTAGTCTATGGATGGAACCCGAGGGACCCATATTAATGGTGGTTGAGATGAAAACTACATCGATTTTCCTCCTAGGAAACTGAATTCTATGGGACACGAATGAAAAATATCATTTATAGGATCCCCCAAATTTATCATGTTATGAATAATGCATGAAATCCAGACGAGAAAATGAGGGAACAATATTATGTTGCTTCATTCATGAGTAAATGTTTAACTTCATTCATTGGGTATTATAATCCTCTTGTTGATGAAAAATGGATAAGTACAAGTAAAAATAAATTCTCGATTCTCTACTATTTGGAACCAGATAAATTCACTCTGGATGTTTATTAGTTAGAAGGTAAAGCAGGCCAATAGTGTAATCTAATCAGGATACAAGGTCGCAAGATAAAATTGAATCTATGGATTGGGATGTGTTCGAGTAATTAATTTTCAACAATTACATAACATATATTCTTCAGACAATGTTGGAGAAAGTGTTCCTTGAGTTTAAGAAAAGAAATGGAGATTTTTTCATGCCTATGAGGGTAATTTCATAATGCATGCATGGTAGGATTCTGGTATTATCATCCAACACAAATGTAATGTTGATAGATTCTTCAGTGTCATAAATCTACATATCATATGGTAGTTGTGCATAAGAGACATTAGCATTTACAAAGAGATTTTGTGTTGTTCAAGTAATGTTGCAACGGATGTTGGAGTTACGTATCAAACTCGTGGTTTTGAAAATAAAAAGAAGATGAAGATCAATGGAAGATATAAAAACCATGGTGAAAATAAGATGATATTTCCTTTATTCACTAATTGTGGAAATAATCATGGATGAAATTTTTAGAAGGGTTTTACTAAAACAGTATTTGTGCGGAATGTAAGTCCATCAAGGATTTGATATTCATTTTGAAGGGAAAAAGTTATCTGATAATGAAAATGGATAGAATGGTGCACCAAATTCACCTACCCCACTTCATTTCTATAAATGTAAAGAGAAATATAAATATTCTAACCAGTTTCCAAACCAGAAGGTTACTGATGATGATCTCTATTAGCAACCTCTTATTCTAAGGGACAAGGTGGAATATTATGTGATTACTATTTATTATGAGAGGTGTGATAATTTAATTCTGAAACTTACACATACCATCAACTCTAGAGCTCCAAAATTTCTTATTTGATCTTATTTCTACACACATTTTATATCTAGTGAATTTTCTAATTGTATTAACATTCCACCAAAATGCTGACATGCAGAATTAGTAATAAAAACACAAATAGAATAATTATTGTCTGTCAATTCTATGATTATTCCCCATTTGGTGTTTTTAGGAATATAATACAAGATAATATTTTCATTCCTCCTCTGGATGAATTTTATGTCATCTTTGGCCTGGATGTGATTTACATACATAAATCCCACATAAACTTTCATAGAAGGGATATTATGTTTGATATTTCAAACAATCATATGATCATATAACTATGTTATGATAACCATGAATTTCTTATGTATATTAGATGTTGTTTATCAGTCTTAATTCCCATTAAGAATGCATTTTTATCTCCAATGATTAGGGTGAAAATCGACAATGATATTATGGATATTTTTTAGGATTGTGTGGATGTCTTTCCATAAGAGATTCTCATCCTTCAAACAAAATGTGAAGTCAATATATTAAAATAAATCATACATGGTTCACCATCTATTTCAAATAATCTCCATAGATTGGCCACAATTGCATTGTTGGAATTGAAGAATTAACTCCCACAAAACCTGGATAAGGGAGTCATTTAGCCAAGTGTTTCTCACCTTGGGGTGCACCATTTTTTTAGTGAAAATGGCAGATGGATCAATGTGGATATCTATTAATTATTGGGTGTTGAAAATGATCATGATCAAGAAAAAATATCTTATTCGCTATATTTAATCCTTGTTTGTTGAATTGAGTGGAGCCCAATAGTTTTCCAAGATTGTCCTTCATTCTAGATATCATCAATTGAGGGTAAACTAGGTAAATATATCCCAAAAAAACATTTTTTACAAGGTGTATACACAAGGAATATATAGTGATGATTTTATTCTTAGTAATTACCATTTTATCTTAATGTATTGTATTAATAGAGTCTTTATTGATTATGTTGACTTGTTTCTGGTAGTCTTTATATATGATATTCAAATATATTTTGTGATCATCAAAGATCATGATGAACACTTGATAATTATACTAAAGTATCTATGGATTGAAATAATGTATGAATAATTTACAAAGTGTGAATTTTGGCTTCAATAGGTTTCATTGATTAGTTATTTAATCTCAAGAGAGTATATAACATAAGATCCAGTGAATAAGGAGGTTATTGAATGTTGGACTAGACCAAGCTTTGTGAATGAGATCACTAGTTTTATTGGTTTAGGTGGATATTATCAATGGTTTGTGGAGAATATATCATGACTATCTAATACACTATCCAAGTAAACTATAAAGGGTGTCATGTTCCTCTAGATAGATGAATGTGAGGAAAATTTCTAGGAACAAAACAAATGGATAGTTATTGCACCTGGTATTACATTACCATATAGTCGATAAGGGTTTGTAATATATTTTGATTCATCCCAGAAGGGATTGGTATGTGTTATTATATCAAATAACATGATTATAGCATGTTCCTCATGTCAATTGAAGACTCCTGATCAAAAGTACCGAAATCATTATTTGTATTTTGTTACAGAAATTTTTTCATTAAATATTTGGAGACTATTTGTTTATTTAGAAATGTGTGACATATATACAAATCATAAAATTCAGAAATTTATATTCTAACGGAAGGAGATGAACATGGTGAAGAGATGATTTTTAGAGCTGATAAAATATTAGTACTACTCAATACATTACCAATGAGGGAAATTAAACATAGTTTAAAATGTTTTGAGTTAAAAGGATCATGATATATTATCCATTAAGAGGATAAAAAATATCCAATATTTTGGTGTTTTCAATGGATGGATCTGGAATTATTGACAAAAGGTAAACAACATTAACTTTACCAATTGAATGTTTACCACTCTATCCAATAGAATATTAAAGAGTCACAAAAGGAAGATGTAGAAATCCCAAATAATGTTACATATGTTTGATATGTTTAACATTGATCATGATAGAATAATAAGGATTAGGAATCATGTATGAGTTCAATCTATACTGAATTTGATGAAAGGGATGCTAGAGTAAGATCAAAGCTCTTCATTCTCTATCCATCCTGGAAGTCTAAAGATGTATATAGGATTGAATGAATAAATCTAGGGAGTGAGAATGAAGATATATATTTAAGGTTTTCCATATCGGTTCTGGGTATTCTATTAGGTTAAGGTTGAAATACAAAATTCATAGCATATTGTGGATCCATTACACATATATAAATTAAAATGGGAGAACATAACTATGGATATTGTCACTAGATTCCCCAAAATATCAAAAGGGTTTAATGTTATATGGGTGGTAGTAAATCCCCTTTTTAAGCCAGAAAACATAATTTCTATTATATGAAGAATTCTATATAGGTTTTCTTTTCAAGATATAAATTATAGATGTTTTAATGGTTTCTTAGAGTACCTTATTCTTCTCTTTATGATTGAGATCCAAGGTTTAGTATAATGTTTTGGATGAGTCTTTATCAATCCCTTGATATTGAATTTGCTTTCAACACCTCTTATCATCCTCATAAGGGTGTTCAGTCTGAAATAACAACTCAAAATGTAGAGGATATGTTTAGTTATTCTTATCTGTATTTTAATGTGTGTTGGGATCAACATCTTCCCCTAATTGAGTTTCATACAACAATAAATTTCAATCAAGCATTCATATGGATCATTTTGGAGCCTTATATTTGATGAAAGGTAGAGTTTTAATGTGTTGGAATTAATTTATATAGAGAAATATATTGGGACCTAAGATCACTATTTAAATGTTAGAGAATGTTAGAACCAATCAGAATAATATCAAAGTATCACATAGTTGATAGAAAAATGTCACTGATAATAGTTTGAGTAATCTAGAAAAAGATGGTGGGGAGAATGTGTTTCTATGAATCTATCCATGTAAAAAGGATATGAGATTCTGGAAGAAAGGTTAATTGTGTCCTAGGTATATCTGTCCCTTCAAAATTATTGATCATATTGGGAATGTAACCTATCGTTTGGAAATTTATTCCATATATCTGTCAAGTTCATGATATGTTCCATGTATATATCTTCATTAATTATGTTCAAGGTCCTTTCAATGTACTGAAATCAGAGTTCATAGCACTGGAGCATGATCTTTCTTAATATGAACAACAAGTTGAAATTATGGATTGTATGAAGAATGTTCTACGAAACAAGACCACTCATCTAGTAATGATTTTATGGATAAATCACTAGTAAAAGGATGCTATGTGGGAACTTCAGTATTTGATGAGGTAGAAGTATCCTCGTTTTTTGAAATATAATGATTAATTTCATGGGTGAAATTGATTTTATGTGGGGTTGAATGTAACACCCTAAGTTTTTATAAATATTTTTTAAAATAAATTTATCTTCTTTGATGTGTATCAATGAATAGTACACAAAGTGAAAATTTGGTAATATGATAAACTATGAAAAGATATCACTATACACAACAACTATTTTGATTGTTTTATAGTTGAGAAACATTTTATAACTTAAAAGACTTTCAAATTTTTATAAATATATTTACAGAGCTAGGTGCTGAGACAACGTGCAATTATGAGTCCTGGTGTTCCTGGAATTAATTCTACAAATATATTAAATATATTTTATATTATGAGAAATGGTAATTAATAAAAATAGGATATCTCTTAATTAGTTGATTTTATATTAAATCCAAGATCACAGTTGTGTTTGGAATGTGATGTTTACCCTCGAGGCAACATAAAATGAGTCAGCACGAGATGTCTGTACCACTCGCTCTTTGCAAAGTTCACTTAAGTGGACTAATTTATTAATCACATAATTTTTTTTAACCTAAATATAATTAAAAATTCCTTTCATTGAGTATTTTACAAGGTTTGGATTCACGATTCTCGGAATCCAATGGTGAGATCCCACTCTTCCTTGTCTATTGCCGAAAAATGAAGAACCTCTAATTCATGCTCGATCGAAGCACAATCAACTCAACAGATCCTCTTCCCCCTTTGTTTAACACATTCTTCAACAATTAATGATCCAAACAAGAGGTATGTATTCTCATCTAGTGTATTTCCCCTTTTATTAAATTATTGAGAATATGGAATGTTGTTCTTTGATATGTGCTAATGGTGAAAACATTTTCCTGATCTTATGCACTAAAATATTTCGTCTCCATTTTCTTTATTATATGAATTACATGTTCATGATAAATTGGACAAGAATTATTTTCTAGTTATTATTAAAGCTTGGTTTTTGTGTTGTATCATCCCTGGTACTTTGTATTCTTCGTTGTTGGAACCATGTGGTTCAGGACTCGACAGTTATTGAGGGTCCTGAGCTTGATCGGGAGACTGAATTCATGGAGGATAAACTTAATGATAGAAAAATGTCAAATCAACCATATACCCAAGAAGAATAAGTTATGGGGATGAAAAAAAATATGTTTTAGGTTGGATCGTCATGGAGAGTGGTTGTATTGTCAAAATGAATGAATGAGGGTTTATCAAATCTTCACCAAAGATGTTTTCCAGTGAATGATGACCACCACGAAAGAATCACCACCAAATCCATGAGATACAGGAGGAAATTTTCTAAAATCTATGGGGGATTGAAAGGATTTGAAGTGTGAATACCATATCAAGGAACCTAGGGTTTCTGAAAAAATCCTGATAACATGTTATATATGATGATGAACAAATAGTGTGTTTCCCCTTTCTAGTGATAGTGTTAGGGGTTGGGAATCCATAAGGATGGAACAACAAGTACATCCTTAACACACCATGATACACATTCTATTTTAAATGAGCTATGTGATAGAATATACATCTAGAGACACACTATGTACAAAGTACACAAACACGGGTTTTCCACATGGGCAACATCTCATGTGAAGAGACACACCATCTTCCAAATTACACTGAAATAGGTTTCAGTTACACTAACATTTCCAAAAGGAATGGACTGCTCCTCGAATAAGTGGGACATGCTATGTAGTACACCTACACATCATTTACCCCTACACATACAAGGCCTATGTACCGAGTAGAGACATGACCAGACTATGAAGAGGGACAACATTCCATGTGGGTCCCCTCACATGCTGTGTACTACTTTTGATCTTCAAAAAAAATCAGGCATCCATATCTCCTTTTTTTAAGTCGGATTTTGTACGGTGAGATTTCTATACTTAGTGTTTTTACATTTAGAACATTATGGTTCCCTCAAAATATTCTTTTCAGACATGATGTGAAATTATATTGGTTTGGAACACACTAAGGTGACACCCAATGGTGGAAACAACCATACCAAATAACAAGAGAAGTACTAGGATTTCCATTTTGGTGGGATAGATAGTTAGTGTTACCATATGGTAGTTATGAGCATACCCTCCAGCTATCCTGGGTAGTGGTATTCCTTGATGACCATTCCGAGTTACCCTTTGGTAGGACTTGGGAGTAGAGTTCCACGAAGTTCCAGGAATACCCTCCTGCTGGGATAGGTAGTGGCATTACCTGATGAAATCTTTTATGAATAACCCGATAGCTAGGCTAGGTAGTTGTGTTTCACTGATGGCACATTGGGCTAACACTTCAATAGGACATCACATAGGCATTCCTCGGTGGCCTTCCCAAGCAGTACCCTCTAGTTTGAAATGGTAATGGAATTACTCAATGACTACTTGGGTAGGACCCCCCGGTCATACCAGGTCACAAGATCCTTTCAAAAAACCGGTTACCCCTTGACTGTATGTAATTTTGATAGGGTTTGGTTTGATGAACCATTGGATTAATAAGAAAGAGGAATGATTTCCCCACGAAGTTGTGTTATTTTTATATTATTTTAAACTGTGTGGGAAATTCATTTCAATTCAAAGTGGATAGTATAAGGCCCCAGCCTTAAACCTTACTCAATCTTGAGTTATTACAAGATTACACATTGAGGATCTTTTCTGGTTTAGAGTTTTAGAGAATTAGATCATAAAACTTGCATTACATTCCACATATAAACAAAGTGGTTACATAAAGATAGTATTCTTCATTCCCATCAATGGAAACACATTTAAAATAAAACATGGATTCGTTTTGACACATCCTTGACCCTATCATCTTATCATGTACCTTTCCCTTGACCTGTGAAAAACATTTCAAAAACTTGGGATGAGTATAAAAACTCAGTATGGGTTATAAAAACATGGGAAGGAAACATGAGTTTACATATATACATAAGAATGAAATCATACTATACCCATAAAACATAGGCACTTTAACATACCTCATAAAATCATGAATAAATCATAGAAATCATAATACGTAAAGGTAACTTGAGGCATTCATAACATTCTTACGTAGGGAGTAACCCTCTTGGTTACGTTTGGAATACCCATCACAGTATATTCCCTAAAATCTCTTCGAAGAAACCTTAACGTTTCACTCCTTCGCGTTACCCAATGCATTGGAGAGCTATAACGGGCTCACCCGCCCTTAGTTTATCACAGAACCACCCGTCTTCATAATAATGCCCAAGAACCATAACATAATCATATCACATAAAACATGCATAAAGGAAACATAACATTTCCACATTTCAATCACGAGATATCAATACAACACATTGATATAATAAATACATTTTGAAAACCATTTTCAATACCAAAGTAAAACATGGTATTTATTTTTCTTTTAAAAAGAAGGTATGGCTTGTAGAGGAAGCCGAAACTCAAATAACGGTCACGACGGCGGAGAAGTCGTTGTCGCCGCATACGTACGACAAAAACATTCCCTTTTGTCGTTTAGTAAACGCTTCGTATAAAAAAGATTCCTTTTGAATAAACGTAAAAGTCAAAGGGGTTTATACACCGTATAAAAGAAAGTTGTGTATAAAATAAAATATGCCTCAACGAAAGGAGATTGAGACGAAGTCCCATACCTCGTATCCGACTTGACCCGACCGTTCTTTAATATCCTGAATAATAAATTTGAGTTAATCTCTACTTGCTTATGAATCTTTTTCAAGTTCATTATTCCTTTTATACCATGTTATGAACATCATGTAATCATTTAAGTTAATAATGTTCATTTTGTCGGTATTTGGTTCTTAAGTCAAAAATAGACTTCTTATACTTACATGTTGTTAATTTGGTCAAAGGTTCATTATATCCAGAATGGTATTCATGATGTAGATATCATATATGTCATATATATCCAGTACATACATTCATTTATAATATTACATCACATTTAGAGGTAAGAAATGAAATGCACCGTTCATGGAGACGGTAAGCCGTACGTACGCATGAACGCTACTTCCATTTCTATTTCATATTTTCTGGAATGGAATCATAATGATATAAGAGTATATTATAATTCCAGTATAATAACATATATAATATCATTAACTTTATCCTTTACACATCCCACATATGGTATTAACGAATCAAATCACTTTTAGGGGGCGGTAGTCCGCACTTCCTAAAATGAAGATATCGTGTTTTACCCATAATGGAAACCATAAAGGTATGCCCAAAATGAAAAAACAGAAGCTTAAGGAAAACATAAACATATTATATATCATATATAAAAATAGTGACATCATAATGGCCACCTTTGAAGTTGTTTAATGAGTGTTGAACAATCATCGTTTCGGGAGGCAGAATTTCGCCATCCACGGAAACCGTATGTTCTTTAACCATTTGATGTAGTTGTGTGAGAGTGTAGCTCAAATATATCTTATAACAACATCCTAGTATATTGAAGATACTGTTGTTGTTACAAAAGAAGTAAATAAAAAGAGTTTAGGGGGTTGGAGAAGAAAAATAAAACAAATGAACATGAGAGAATGAATTACCTTTAAAAAGTGTAACTCCTTTTGGTTTGAGCCTAAAGGCTTCCTTTGAAAGGATTCTTACCAAAGATAATCCTCTAGGATGAGGATAGGGATGTGGAGAGAGAAAATGGGCAGGGGTTGGCCGAGCCAAAGGCTTGAAGAGTGTGTGGAATGAGGTAGAGGTGGGGGCCTTTTATAAGGGGAGAGGAGGGGCACTTTTGGAAAGTAAAGAAACATTATTTTATTTGAAAATGTGTTTCGGTTTTAAAAGGTCCCACATTGATATAATTCGTGGATAAGGTGATAAGGGTTCGAAATCCACTCATCCAATTGGTTTTGGACATGTGTAGTTCATATATTTTACATTATATTTCTATTTTATTTAAATCGTCAAATAATGATGTCATCGCTGCATCATTATTATGTCATAAATAATTATATTTATTTAATGTCTAAAAATTATAAAAAAACAACTATGATATAGGAAATCTTTTTATCTTTCCAATGACTATTTATAATCAAAATTTGGACTTTTATAACCCCACTTAATAATTGTTTTCGCAAAACATATTATGTTTGTGTCATTTTCACTTTTACATTAAATAAAAAGTAATTTATGTCATTTCCCAACAAAAGTGGATCTATGGGGTCCCCAAGTTGACCCATGGCTTTTCTTGGTCGGCCATGACACAACCAGTAAGGTTGGGACATGTGTATAGGTCATTTCATATTATTAAAGCATTATTTATACCTTAAACTACACTAATAACCACTAATCGCGATTAGAAACTTAATAAGTTACTATTCACCAAAAAATTATTTTAATCCCATTGAACCACATTTTACTTCTTAATGACAACCATGTATGTCGGATTTTCAAAATTCAATACACATTAGTGGTAAAATTTCATTTAACTGAAAAATCAGTTTGCTTGATTACCACTTAGTGGTTTCACTATTCATCAAAAATTGAAGTTTTTCAGAAAATTACCAAAAATTCATCCTAAGATATATTTGATATTCCGAATTCAAAAATGAAGTCCATTTTACAAAATTCAAATCATATAAGTCACATTAATTAATTCAATAATTAATTCCCGCTGCCAGGGCAAATAGCGTGTTTTTACAAAACAATAAGTATCAAAAGATTGACACCAGTTTAAGTCTAATTTCAAAGTGAAATTGATTCCAATGACCACCATTGGATAAATTGGTAAAAATATATTCTAATTTCACTTCAAAACCAATTCAAAACATAATCTAATCATATAGATATATTATATTAAAAAGCAGTTTTGATGTAAAATGCAGTATTTTTCACTATTCATTAAAAAATGAACATTGTCAGAAAAATACCAAAAATTCACACAAGGTAAATTTTGATGTCTCAATCATAAAGAATAAGTTTATTTTGACAAACATAGTTTATAAAATTGTCAAAATATAGATTCAAAAATGGTTTGCCATCAAAAGGCACTAAAACAATCTTTTAAGAATATTAGTGTATTCCATGCATAAGATTGTATTTATTTTCATTTTAAGCCTCTAAAACACTATCTTAATCATTAATAGACATAGGTAAAAATATCTATTATTCATTACTTACTTGGGATGTTACATCCTTCCCCCCTTTAGAAAATTGCATCCTCGCAATTTATTTACTTATCAAATAAATGGGGGTACTTATCCCTCATTGCATTTTCAGATTCCCATGTTGCCTCTTCAATCATGTGGTTTTTCCACAAAACATTTACCTGCTTAATCACCTTATTCCGTAACACTTTCTCCCTGTGGTCAAGAATCTGGACCGGTTGTTCCTCATAAGATAGGTTCTCTTCCAGCTGAACTACCTCTGGACTCAAAACATGAGATGGATCTGGCATATACGTTCTCAACATCGAAACGTGAAAAACATTGTGTACCTGAGATAAACTCGGAGGTAAAGCCACTCGGTATGCAACTGATCCAACTCTTTCCAGAATTTCGTATGGTCCAATAAACCTTGGACTCAACTTTCCTTTCTTACCAAATCTCATCACACTTTTCCAAGGAGAAACCTTGAGAAAAACATGATCACCTACCTCGAAAGATAGATCCTTCCTCCGGTTATCCGCATAACTCTTCTGCCTGCTCTGAGCTGTTCTCATGTGCTTCTTAATCAGCTGAACTTTTTCTGCCATCTCTTCTACCAATTCTGGTCCCATTAACTTTCTTTCACCCACTTTATCCCAGAAAGCTGGAGTTCGACACAGCTTCCCATATAATGCCTGAAATGGTTCCATCTGTATACTGGAATGAAAACTGTTATTATATGAAAACTCAACCAAAGAAAGATGTTGGTACCAACTTCCCTGATAATCCATAGAACAAGCTCGTAGCATATCCTCCAATGTCTGAATTGTTCGTTCTGACTGCCCATCTGACTGAGGATGAAAAGCTGTACTAAAATTTAACTCAGTACCCAAAGACTTCTGAAGGCCTTTCCAAAAGTTAGAAGTAAACCTGGGATCACGATCCGATACAATGGAGAGAGGAACTCCATGTAACCTGACTATCTCTTTAAGAAACAAACGGGAAAGTTGATCAAGAGAGAAAGTATCTCGTATAGCAAGGAAATGAGCAGACTTGGTCAAGCGATCAACAATAACCCAGATTGCATTATTACCTCGAGATGTCTTCGGTAATCCAACAACAAAGTCCATGGATATATTCTCCCATTTCCACTCTGGCACTGGTAATGGCTGAAGCATCCCTTTCGGTAACTGCCGCTCTGCTTTAACCTGCTGACAAGTCAAACACTTCACAGTAAAATCAGCAATATCTCTTTTCATTCCATCCCACCAGTAATACTCCCGCAGATCTCTATACTTCTTAGTACTGCCCGGATGAACTGAAAACGGAGAACTATGAGCTTCACATAACAACTCTCTCTTCAACTGTGAATCACAAGGCACACACAATCTCTTCCCAAATCTCAAAACACAATCATTATCAATGTTGAATTCAGGCAACTTACCTTTCTGAACCATCTCTACCCTTTTCTGCAACTCACTGTCTTACTTCTGTGCTTTCTTGATTCTATCTGATAGAGAAGATCTCACTGATACCTGAAACAAAACAGAAGGACTTCCTGCACCAACAACTTCTATGCCAAAGTTCATCAAATCCTTAACTAAAGGATCACATTCCAAACGCAACATTGTTAATGAAGCATTACTTTTTCGACTCAAAGCATCAGCCACTTTATTTGCTTTTCCCGGATGGTAATGAATTGTACAATCATAATCCTTGATTAATTCGAGCCATCTCCTTTGTCTCATGTTTAACTCTTTCTGAGTGAATATATACTTTAAACTTTTGTGATCGGTATATATTTCACACTTTACTCCATACAAATGATGCCTCCAAATTTTTAAAGCAAAAACAACAGCAGCTAGTTCCAAATCATGTGTAGGGTAATTTACCTCATGAGTTTTCAATAGTCGTGAAGCATAAGCAATTACCTGATCATTCTACATTAGGACGCAACCAAGTCCTTTCAATGAAGCATCACTGTATATAACAAACACACTATTCCTAGAAGGTAGTGCCAAAACTGGAGCATTCACCAATCTTCTTTTCAATTCCTGAAAAAAGTCATCACATTCTTTTGTCCAGATAAACTTAACACCCTTCCGAGTTAGCTTAGTCATTGGACTAGATAACCGTGAAAAATTTCTAACAAACCTTCGGTAATAGCCCGCCAAACCAAGGAAGCTACGAATCTCGGTTACATTTGTGGGTCTTGGCCATTCTTCCACAACTTTTGTTTTTGCAGGATCAACAGTTATTCCATCTTTAGAAACAATGTGACCAAGGAAAGAAATTTGTTGCAACCAAAACTCACACTTGCTGAATTTCCCATACAGTTTCTTTTCTTTTAAGGTTTGCAAGATAACCCTTAAATGTTTTTCATGCTCCTCTTTACTTTTAGAAAACACCAAAATATCATCAATGAAAACCACCACAAACTTATCCAAGAACTCATGGAAAATTATATTCATTAAGTCCATGAATACAGCAGGTGCATTGGTTAGCCCAAAAGGCATTACTACAAATTCATAATGGCCATATCTCGTACGGAACGCGGTCTTCGGAATATCTGCCTCCTTTACCTTCAGCTGATGGTACCCCGATCTCAAGTCAATATTTGAAAAAAACTGAGCTCCCTGGAGTTGATCAAACAAATCATCGATATGAGGCAAAGGATATTTGTTCTTAATAGTGATACTATTCAAGGCTGTGTAATCAATGCAAAGTCTCATAGAACCATCTTTCTTTTTAACAAATAAAACAGGAGCACCCCATGGTGATGTGCTAGATCTAATGAAACCTTTCTCTAATAAATCTTGCAATTGCTCCTTCAACTCTAAAAGTTCAATTTGTGCCATTCGATAAGGGGGTTTTGAAATTGGCTTAGCATCAGGAACTAAGTCAACAGTAAACTCAACTTCCCGATCTGGTATTATTCCAGGCAACTCATCAGGAAAAACATCAGGATACTCATTTACCACTGGCACATCATTAATCTGAACAGTTCCTTTATTTTCAATGACGTGTGAAAGGTAACATTCATTTCCATCTTTTACAAGTTTCTCGGCCTCTTGATATGTTATCAAAAATAAGGGTTCATTCTTGTAAACAAACTGAAAGTCTTTCTGAAAAGAAACTTCTTTAGCTCTACAGTCAATCTTAGCATGGTAAATAGAGAGCCAATCCATACCCAGGATAACATCAGACTCTACTAGAGGTAGAACAATAAGGTTTGCAAGTAGGTTCTTTCCACAGATAAGGATAGGAATATTCTTATAAATTCTTTTTGCCTCGACACTTCCCCCAGGTGTTTTTACCAAAAGTTCAGGAGTCATTTCTTGGGATGGTATCCCCATTTTACTAGAAAAGGTTTCAGAGATGAAAGAATGTGTAGACCCCGAATCAAACAACACACTGGCATAATCTGAAAAAACAAACAAAGTACCTGATACAACTTCATTTGATGGCCCGAAATCTGCTGAAGTAGTTGCAAAGGATTTCACCACCCCTTTCTGCTTGTAGTCTAACTGCTTCCCATCACTCAAGCTCCTTGTCGGACACTCGTTTTCATAGTGACCCATCTCATTTCACTTATAACATTTCACTAACTGTAAATCAAATTTGTTCTTACCTTCACCTTGATCCTTTTCAGTGCAATCACGAGCCTTATGTCCCATCTTACCACATCGGTAGCACTTCCTAGAATTCAGAAGACATTCCCCAGCATGCCTTTTGCCACATTTATCACAAACTGGAAACTTAGTTCTCTTACCATCAGACTTTTTTGAAGAATTCTTACCTTTCTCATGCCACCTCGGTCTCTTCTTTTGCTGGTTGTTATAGAAAACATGGTCATCGGCAAACTCCATTTCCACCTTCTCAGCACATCGAACAAGCTTTTCATAACTTTTAAACTCACGAGAAGCTAATGCCCTTCGATACTTTGGCTTTAATCCTGAGTAAAAACGATTGATTTTACTATCAAGGTCCCGGATAAAATTTGGAGCATTCCTTGCCAATCGAGTGAACCTTTCTTCATAGGCAGCCACTGAGTCTTCCTCTTGCCTCAATTCCAAGAATTGCTTTTCCATCCTAAGTCGAACAACCTTAGGAAAATACTTCTCAAGAAACATACCTTTGAATTCATCCCAGTCAAGAGAATCAATCTCATCGGCGTCCCTGATATTTTTAACCATAGACCACCACTGATCAGCTTCACCCTCCAAACGGTAAATAGCAAGACTAACCTTTTGATTGTCTGAACACCCCATGACATCAAAAATCTTCTCCAGTGCTTTAATCCACCTTTCAGCTAGCACATGGTCAGATGATCCTCTGAATGATGGGGGATGTTGCCTCATGAAATGTTCCACCACTGACATGTTCCTCTGCGGTTGTTCTGGCTGATCTCGTGCATGGATACCACCGCCATTTATCGCTTGAGTCAACTGCGCCATTACTGCAACAAACTGTTCAGTTCCAATTCCGACCATTTCTGGATGCTGATTCGGAAGGTTATTTCCTTCTGTATGCCTTCCTAGCACAGCTTCCCTGTTTCCTCTGTGGAAAACCATTCTGAACAAACATGTCTTAGATGAAGCAACATGGTAATCTTTAAATGCTATATCATTTCGAAAAAAATATTTTTGGATAATCATTTAATAGAATTCTAACTCCTAAAGTTATCTAAACCGACCTTTGATACCAACTATAAGGCCCCAGCATTAAACCTTACTCAATCTTGAGTTATTACAAGATTACACATTGAGGATCTTTTCTAGTTTAGAGTTTTAGAGAATTAGATCATAAAACTTGCATTACATTCCACATATAAACAAAGTTGTTACATAAAGATAGTATTCTTCATTCCCATCAATGGAAACACATTTAAAATAAAACATGGATTCGTTTTGACACATCCTTGACCCTATCATCTTATCATGTACCTTTCCCTTGACCTGTGAAAACCATTTCAAAAACATGGGATGAGCATAAAAACTCAGTATGGGTTATAAAAACATGGGAAGGAAACATGATTTCACATATATACATAAGAATGAAATCATACTATACCCATAAAACATAGGCACTTTAACATACCTCATAAAATCATGAATAAATCATAGAAATCATATTACGTAAAGGTAACTTGAGGCATTCATAACATTCTTACGTAGGAAGTAACCCTCTTGGTTATGTTTGGAATACCCATCACAGTATATTCCCTAAAATCTCTTCGGAGAAACCTTAACGTTTCACTCCTTCGCATTACCCAATGCATTGGAGGGCTATAACGGGCTCACCCGCCCTTAGTTTATCAGGGAATCACCCATCTTCATAATAATGCCCAAGAACCATAACATAATCATATCACATAAAACATGCATAAAGGAAACATAACATTTCCACATTTCAATCATGAGATATCAATACAACACATTGATATAATAAAAACATTATGAAAACCATTTTCAATACCAAAGTAAAACATGGTATTTATTTTTCTTTTAAAAAGAAGGTATGGCTTTTAGAGGAAGCCGAAACTCAAATAACGGTCACGACGGCGGAGAAGTCGTTGTCGCCGCATACGTACGACAAAAACATTCCCTTTTGTCGTTTAGTAAACGCTTCGTATAAAAAAGATTCCTTTTGAATAAATGTAAAAGTCAAAGGGGTTTATACACCGTATAAAAGAAAGTTGTGTATAAAATAAAATATGCCTCAACGAAAGGAGATTGAGACGAAGTCCCATACCTCGTATCCGACTTGACCCGACCGTTCTTTAATCTCCTGAATAATAAACATGAGTTAATCTCTACTTGCTTATGAATCTTTTTCATGTTCATTATTCCTTTTATACCATGTTATGAACATCATGTAATCATTTAAGTTAATAATGTTCATTTTGTCGGTATTTGGTTCTTATGTCAAAAATAGACTTCTTATACTTACATGTTGTTAATTTGGTCAAAGTTTCATTATATCCAGAATGGTATTCATGATGTAGATATCATATATGTCATATATATCCAGTACATACATTCATTTATAATATTACATCACATTTAGAGGTAAGAAATGAAATGCACCGTTCATGGAGACGGTAAGCCGTACGTACGCATGAACGCTACTTCCATTTCTATTTCATATTTTCTGGAATGGAATCATAATGATATAAGAGTATATTATAATTCCAGTATAATAACATATATAATATCATTAACTTTATCCTTTACACATCCCACATATGGTATTAACGAATCAAATCACTTTTAGGGGGCGATAGTCCGCACTTCCTAAAATGAAGATATCGTGTTTTACCCATAATGGAAACCATAAAGGTATGCCCAAAATGAAAAAACAGAAGCTTAAGGAAAACATAAACATATTATATATCATATATAAAAATAGTGACATCATAATGGCCACCTTTGAAGGTGTTTAATGAGTGTTGAACAATCATCGTTTCGGGAGGCAGAATTTCGCCATCCACGGAAACCGTATGTTCTTTAACCATTTGATGTAGTTGTGTGAGAGTGTAGCTCAAATATATCTTATAACAACATCCTAGTATATTTACGATACTGGTGTTTTTACAAAAGAAGTAAATAAAAAGAGTTTAGGGGGTTGGAGAAGCAAAATAAAACAAATGAACATGAGAGAATGAATTACCTTTAAAAAGTGTAACTCCTTTTGGTTTGAGCCTAAAGGCTTCCTTTGAAAGGATTCTTCCCAAAGGGAATCCTATAGGATGAGGAGAGGGATGTGGAGAGAGCAAATGGGCAGGGGTTGTCCGAGCCAAAGGCTTGAAGAGTGTGTGGAATGAGGTAGAGGTGGGGGCCTTTTATAAGGGGAGAGGAGGGGCACTTTTGGAAAGTAAAGAAACATTATTTTATTTGAAAATGTGTTTCGGTTTTAAAAGGTCCTACATTGATATAATTCGTGGATAAGGTGATAAGGGTTCGAAATCCACTCATCCAATTGGTTTTGGACATGTGTAGTTCATAGATTTTACATTATCTTTCTATTTTATTTAAATCATCAAATAATGATGTCATCGCTGCATCATTATTATGTCATAAATAATTAAATTTATTTAATGTCTAAAAATTATAAAAAAACAACTATGATATAGGAAATCTTTTTATCTTTCCAATGACTATTTATAATCAAAATTTGGACTTGTATAACCCCACTTAAAAATTGTTTTCGCAAAACATATTATGTTTGTGTCATTTTCACTTTTACATTAAATAAAAAGTAATTTATGTCATTTCCCAACAAAAGTGGATCCATGGGGTCCCCAAGTTGACCCATGGCTTGTTTTGGTCGGCCATGACACAACCAATAAGGTTGGGACATGTGTCTAGGTCATTTCATATTATTAAAGCATTATTTATACCTTAAACTACACTAATAACCACTAATCGCGATTAAAAACTTAATAAGTTACTATTCACCAAAAAATTATTTTAATCCCATTTAACCAAATTTTACTTCTTAATTACAACCATGTATGTCGGATTTTCAAAATTCAATACACATTAGTGGTAAAATTTCATTTAACTGAAAAATCAGTTTGCTTGATTACCACTTAGTGGTTTCACTATTCATCAAAAATTGAAGTTTTTCAGAAAATTACCAAAAATTCATCCTAAGATATATTTGATATTATGAATTCAAAAATGAAGTAAATTTTACAAAATTCAAATCATATAAGTCACATTAATTAATTCAATAATTAATTCCCGCTACCAGGGCAAATAGCGTGTTTTTACAAAACAATAAGTATCAAAAGATTGACACCAGTTTAAGTCTAATTTCAAAGTGAAATTGATTCCAATGACCACCATTGGATAAATTAGTAAAAATATATTCTAATTTCACTTCAAAACCAATTCAAAACATAATCTAATCATATAAATAAATTAGATTAAAAAGCAGTTTTGATGTAAAATGCAGTATTTTTCACTATTCATTAAAAAATGAACATTTTCAGAAAAATACCAAAAATTCACACAAGGTAAATTTTGATGTCTCAATCATAAAGAATAAGTTTATTTTGACAAACATAGTTTATAAAATTTTCAAAATATAGATTCAAAAATGGTTTGCCATCAAAAGGCACTAAAACAATCTTTTAAGAATATTAGTGTATTCCATGCATAAGATTGTATTTATTTTCATTTTAAGCCTCTAAAACACTATATTAATCATTAATATACATAGGTAAAAATATATATTATTCATTACTTACTTGGGATGTTACATATAGTATCAAGGTCTGGTGATTGAGTCTCATAGACTTCTGTGTCCTGGTAAGATGCATGAGATACTAGTCATCACTGATGAACTTTCATTTAGAACAATTAGATAATAATATTCGTAGGTGTATCAGTGAGATGGATATCACCTTACTCTCTCATTTGGGTTTCATTGACTAAGTATATATATATATATATATATATATCTTAATTCAGTACCCACACCATGGAAATAGATAGTCTCCTACCAAGAGGAGAAATATATGTGGGTGGGGGTGTTCAATGTGAAATTAGTTTTTAGGTTCTCAAGGTTGGATGAGTCCACTCCCCTACTATAGGTAGGGAAGAGTCAATAGCAAGTTCAGTTCCTCACTGTGTCAATCTTCTTATGTTTGGATGAATTCACATTAACTCTATTGTTGGGTTGATCTGTACTTTTATATTGTAACTCATTCTAACCATTTCTTCTCTCTTTAGTTGTATCATTTAATAATCTCCTTTCACCTTTTTTGGGCATTCTACTAAGTATGTATATATTCACCCCAACATGTGTCTCGTATTTTTAGATGGTGAACAGTTCTATCATGAATTCAGAGGATAGTGGGGATATGGGATTCGTATAAAATGCACGGTGGTCGTAGCTTGGGATATATGAGCTAGGCTCTTTTAGTTGTTTACTCATTTGTAGTTTTATTTGGTTGGGATATATTTCAAGATTGGGTGTGCTTATTTTCCCTTTTAATTTTTATTATACACTACCATAACTCATTTTTTTAATTTTTCATTCCTATTGGGTTTATTTATATCATTGTTTCATATTTCATTATTTTCCTATGCATTGTTTCATTGATTTATTTGTGTGTGTGTGAAAGTATTTATCAGAAAACTACCCTGAGTTTAGTGATCCATTAGTTATTATTGACATCCATGTCCTATAGAGGTGGGCTTGGGGTATTTTTGGATGGAGCCCTAGCATGGGTTAGGACAGGACAGACTGGTATCAGAAGCGTTTCAACCTTTGGGACATTATTCGAATGATTCCCTAAAAAGGATTTTGGTTGGATTTGAGGAAACAATTTCAATGTTTCATGAGTGTGGATCTCGTAACAAGGAGTCTGGTGATGGTGTAGTGGCTGACGTAACCATTAAACATGAACTTGAATATGTATATGTCAACTCATCATGAAAAGAAAATTTTTTCGATGATCAATGGTACATGCATCATATTGGATTGAGTCATTGACAGTTTTTCTTGAGTCAGGTCCCCATTTTAATTATCATATATATGTATTCTTATCAGACCATGATACTCTTTGATAAATTTCAGGATTTCCTTACAATGATAGCCAGCCATGATACCTACTTTGTTTCATGATGAAAACCCTATGAGTGACGATTCATCAGTTCAGGGTCCATCCCGCAATCCCCTTTCTCTATATGGGTAGGTAGCCGCACCAACACCTATTGAGCATCAGATTGTACCAGTAGAATAGGCTAATAACATGCGCAGTCTAGGTGCGCTCCACAATTTCTAACATCAAAGACTAGTGAGGTTCCATAATGAACCATATCCACAGGAAGTGGAGGATTGACTAGATTTTTTGGACCGTATATTATTTCTTATTTAGACATATATTGACCATATAGTGGCTTTGGCATCCAGTCTTTTCCATGGAAAAACATAGCGTTGGTGGAGCCAAGTAACCCATATGTATGATGAGTTTGGGCCCTTATAGGATGACTTATAAAATATATATAATTAGGATCACTACCCTCCTTATACTCCATTCAGATTTAGGAGATTATGAAGCTTTAGTAGGGAGGGATCACAGTGAAAGAGTATGCAGTTAGGTTCACATACCGTACACATTACTCTATCGACATGATCAGATATGGATACTTTCGATTACAGATATTTGAGTAGGGACTCTGTTGAGAGATCTGAGCCATTTTATTTCCCTTGTTTGTCCCCACATATACTGATGTGAATTAGTGGTTTCTTGTGACGATGATTCTTTTGTCGAAGGGACTCCAAATTAGATGATCTGATAATGGTAATGATAGTGCTGAGACATCTATAGAAGATGGTAGGAGCCCAAAATCTCAGAATAGGAGAACATTCTATGAATAGAAAATGGGACAAGATTGTACAGTGTTGGGGTAGAACATATCACTAAGGAATTCTAGGGAGGTTCGGTGTTATGGATATGGTAGGTGAGGTCACATGTCATGAGACTGCCTGACTAGATTTACATAGTATCCTAAGGTATATCATAGAAGGACCTCCCCACTAGAGATAGTTCCAAGATCATGGTCGTCCTCTAGGAGGTGATGCAAGAAGAGGACTAGGAGGTGCTACAGTTAGAGGACAGTGTTATTAGTTCCTACCACTGCAACCACCAGGTAGCCCACCTTAGGTTTAGAGAACTGGCGGTTGGGGACGTAGATAGCTTCATGCTTTGGAAATCTATGATCAAGAGGCGCATGAGATGACTCGAGGTATGATCTATTATTGTTATTCTATTGCCTTAGTTATAATAGACATAGTTTCCAATAATACTAATATCACCTTATTACTAGTGCATGACCTAGGGCTCCTAGTAGAGATGATATCAAAGAATCATTGTCTCAAAGTTTCTATAGGAAATGATTCCTCTCTATCATTCATCTATCGATAGTGTGAGCTATCTATTGTGGGAGATAGTTTCACGTGAGAAATTTGAGACTTCACGATTAAATCCTATGACATCATCTTGGGAAAGGATTCATTTTTCATAATTCAATCCCAAATCATTTTTCACCACAAGCAAGTCAAATTTCTACATGATGATGGGATATGGTTCACCTTTTTTTAGATTAGAGAGACCTTGTAGTAAGACATGCTGGTGTTGTGAGAATGTTGACAAAGCATATTTCCCATCAGTCAGCAAGTGTAACCCTTAGTTCAAAAGACTATTCAAGAATTTGGGTTTCTTCGGTTTTGGAAGACTATATGTTTGTCTTCCCAAAAGACATTCTGAGACTACATTTGAGACAGGAGATGGATTTTTTCATTGACTTGAAAACATGGATATCCCAAATATTTTCAATGACATATCATATGGAACCAACCGAGATCTGGTATCTATAGTTGTAGTGAAGGACCATTGGGAGAAATATTTCATCATATCCAGTGTGTCCCCCTAGGAAGCTCTAGTTATATTCATGATTAAGGTAGAAATAATATTTCAGTTTTGCCAATATTATTGACAACTGAACCAAGACAAAATAATGAAAAAGTACCCCATTCAAAGGATTTGTGACTTCATTGATTCGTTGTGAGGTGAGATATGGTTCTCCTAGATAACTCTCAATTCCATCTACCACCAATTGAGCATTCAGAAGGATGTTTTTTTCAAATATTTTATATATATGTAGCCATAGACACTATGAGTTCCATGTGATTCCCTTTGGTGTGAATAGTTCCCTCACTTTCCATAAAAATATGATGACCCAGGTATCCTATCTATACATGGATCAGTTTGTTGTCATATTCAACCATTACATACATTTCTGTTCTTAAAAAAAAGAAGATTATGAAGATCACTTAAGGATGTTCCTGGATTTTATTCCATAGCATCATATTAATGGAAATCTCTTGAAGTTCCAGTTCTCGATATGGGTGGTTCACTTTCTAGGGCATGAAATTTATGAAAATGGTTTAGTCATGGATCCCATAATGATCATGGCAGGGATTCCTTTAAAACCACCAAAGAATGTATTAGAGGTTCATAGTCTCTTTTTCTATGTAGGTTACTACAAAATATTTGTGGAAAAATTCCCTATAATCATGTCCCCTTGATCATCATGATGTAGAGGGGGGAAACGTTTACCTAGTCTACTCAGTATTTGAAGACCTTCAATGTGTAGATGTAGAGGATGATGAGTGATCCATTTTGGAGACTACCAAAGGAAGGCATAGAGTTATTGGTGTATTTTGATGCCTCAAGAGTTGGGCTCAGTTGAGTGTTAATAAAACAAAAATAAATCGTCACATATTGGTTGAGGCAGTTCAGCCCTCATGAGTAGATCTGTGCAACCCATATCCTATAAATAGTAGTCGTATTATTCTCCTTGATGATGTGGAGGCACTACATATGGTAGAGAACTTTGTGGTTTAATCATAACACTACAGCCTTAGGTACGACTTCAATCAGAGAGACCTGAACCTGATGTAGCAACATCGGTTGGAGTTACTGCAGGACTATAACTTTGAGATATTTTATACTATAGGGAAGAGAATCATTGTAGCAGATTCCATCAATATTAATTCTCAGTATCTCTTAGTTTTGGATGCTTCAGAGTAGTTATCTTTCCTATGATTGACGATATTATAGAATGAGGGTGCACAATTTTTTCAGTTGATGGTGTATAATTAATTGCTTCATGATCCCTTATTCCTTGTAGAATAATAGATATACTTTTTCAATCAAAAAATGTTGTAAACTCCAACAATAATGGAATATACAAATCATTAATTAGTTTCAAGGTAGTCACGAATATCCCATATAATTTATCCATATCGATCATGTATTATTCTAAAGTCACTACTTTGGTATGAGAACCATATTATGGTTTATCTTTCTCTTAACCATATATTATCCAAAAATTTAACCTACTATTTAGTCACTTTTCTTTGTTCCACACAATCTCAAGTCTTTAATGAAATAGTACTGTTGTACAATCCTTATATACTCCATAATTATTATAACAAGTACATTGTTGATACAACACTCAAATGACATAATCAACATAAGAACTCTAATCATTCCTCTTCATCTGTGGTAGTATAATAACTTGATTATTATCCAATAGCATCATTTACGGCATAGTCTGATGACTGGGACATAGGTTCGCGTAGTGTCCAAACTCCTTGCAAATGAAGCATTGTACATTTGAAACCATTTTCTTACTCTTGCAGTCACATACTTTCTACCCTTTTCCTCCACAATTATAACAAACTCCCATTCCTTTCAGGCAAGTTCCAGTGTGTTTCTTCCCACAGTTATCACATATGGGAAAATTATTCTTTTCCCTCTTCCCTTTTTCCCATCTTTCTCTCTTCTATCGTTTTCTTCTCTTGCTTCCCTTCAAAGCCATAGAACTCAGTAAACTCTTTAC
This sequence comes from Viscum album, assembly GCA_963277665.1. Lineage (NCBI taxonomy): Eukaryota > Viridiplantae > Streptophyta > Magnoliopsida > Santalales > Viscaceae > Viscum > Viscum album. The sequence goes on from OY728137.1 coordinate 922,038,025, forward strand.
TTATCTTATCACAACATGATATTATTTCTTCATATGATGATAATACATGGGAGACTATTTCTCTTTAAATTCTGGCTTAAGACCATGAAAGATATGATCCTTCTTTCTCTTTGGATCATGTGCATTGTTAGAGTTATCATTACTTCTACTGGGAGCCATTTCTAAACAATGGCATAAACTAGATTAGTTTGTGAATAACAATACTTAATCCCAAACTTGTAAAACACATAACATAAATTAAATAGTTTATGGATATAATCCATAATAATAAAAATGTATCCTTTGAGGATGTATATACTCATAAACCCTTAATAATGGTTTGTAAAGAAAATGAGAATTATCATAAGCATATCCCCCAGGAGTGTCGTAACCAAGAGTGCAGCAAGGCCCATTGTCGTGCACCGGTTCCCGTTCGAGTCTATCTCAAAGTGGTGTTTTCAGGTTTTACCCCTAGGTACATCTGTGCCAAAGTCACCTCTACCTGCTCGTATCCAGACAGGGATGTATTTCTCAGAAAACTCACAAAATCTCAACAATACCAAAATTCTAGGAAGTTCTTCTATACTTATCCTCATAGTCCATCTTAAATCTACATGCTCTAATCAGAGTTCATCTAAATCTAGCTTCCAAGGTTTGTACTAAATGTCCTCTGATACCAACTGTAATTCGCTGACCCCAGTTACCTAGAGTCGGTGCATTATTACATAACATTGGCATGATCACAAGAAAGATTAAATCTCGAAAGACAGATTGGTTTAGTAGCCTTGGAAACCCTATATATATTCATAAAGTTTTACATTACATCATGAAGTAAAAAACTACTACCACAACATATTGTCTCCATAATACACACTATTATCCCCTCATAATATCCCTGTAGGTCATTCAAAATTTACTTCTTCAAATCCTGGGAAAAATAAAACATAGAAAAGGGGTGAGCTCAAATGCCCAGTAAGGATAACAATATAGCGGAAACTTTCATAAATAAGAATTAACATTTAAGGCAGTGTATAACTAAAACAAAACCATTTTAAACATGAACTTCAACATAGTATGGAAAAAATAAAATGAAATAATACCATTTACTTATTCACATGGATATTTTACTAATCGAATAATCACATGCACTATCAATAACCACTTTCATAATGATGGAATTCATAATGTCAGACTATCATAACCACATAGCCAAGGCCTCGTGCCAAGACTACAAATAAGATTTTTCCAAGGCCTTGTGCCAAGACACTAGTTTGTCTCATGAGACCTAACAATGCATCGAGGAGCTATAGCGGGCTCCACCCGTCACATATTAAGTCCAATGCATTCCCATATGAAAAGGTTTAAACATAACATAAACATTCGTATTAAAACTAGCATACGAAATGTCAATACTTTCACCATAAACTATGAATGGTATAAAAAATAGCACATCCACAGTCAGGAATTTCACAAAACCTTCAATACAATATAGATGTTTTGTATCATAATAAATCAACTTCAAATAAGCGTAAAATCCATCACAGGATGTTGATATAGATGAAATCTAAACTCTTTTTAGAGACATATCTGTTTCTATTTTGAAATCTTTTAAGAGTAATATATTTATAAAATAAAACATTTTCTTTGAAAATATTCTTATAATATTGTAAGGGAAGCTTCGATGATTTTATAACGGTGAAAAATAGTCGCACTCGCTTTATAAGTTAAAAAAACATTCTTACCTTAATTCTGTCCAAAAGATTAAAAAGCACCTTGTTTGGAAAGCGATGGAAAGATTCCTTTATAAACCTCTTATAAAAAGTCAAACAAGGGTATAAATGAATTTATCCCACATTATAGTAAATAGTAAAAATGTTTTGAAATTAATTTTTAAGAAACATGGATGTGGATGATAAAGATATCTCAGTAGATTATTATGTATAAACAACCTCGGATAATGAAGAGATTTCGAAATAAACCCTTACCCTGTACTTTTCCTTGGTTGGGGTAGGTTAAACTCTGTTATAATGGAGAAATAATTTTTATTATGTTATAAAAGAATCATATATACTAATATGATATCATATATGATCTTTTAACATTGACTTGTTAATAATATTTTAGTATTATCGTTGTTTCGGGTGTTAACTTAATCATTTTATTTTATATGTTTTGTTACGTATGTTTTGTTTGTCAGAGATAGGTTTTATCTTATTCATATCCATAATGATATAATGTCCTTAAACATTATTTTTAAATCATAAAATGATAATTATACTTGAATGGATACGATGGAGAATGAATCTCATCACGTTCGTGGAGACTGTAGTCTTTACGTACGCACGAGCGACAATATCATTATTTTGATATTAAAATAATAGATAATTAGATGGTATATCATATATACATAATCATTATCATGTTATATTTATTATTTACAGGATTTACACATCATTATTATACCCATCCAAATAATAATTTGTTGAATAACAATTACACCACGACGTGGAGACGGTAAGCCATACGTACACACGTATGGTGACATGTTATTCAATGGATGGATAGAATACTGAATATGGTTGTAATATATTTATAATAATATCACAGTATATATAAGATACTGGAGTTATTATTTTAGAATGGTAATAACAAAGAAAGAAGAAGTAGAAGAAGAAAGGATCTTTGAAAAGGGTGGTGAAAACATTACCTCTTCTTCGGGTTCTTCCTTTTGATTTGATCGAAAGGGCTCCTTAAGATGGCTTTATAAATAAAGGAAGGCCTATAGGATGAATTGAAGGAATTTGAGATACTATTTGGGTAGAGGTTGGCCGATCCAAAAGGCTTTGAAGGTGTGAGTTAATGAGAAGGTAGAGTGCCCTTTTATAAGAGGGGTGAGGGGCACCTTTGGAAAAGCTAGAAATATTATTTTATAATAAATTCATATTCGGTTTCTAATGCCTAAAAAGTGTATTATTTAATGTTTATGGTGGGTATAGGTCTAAAACCACTCAAACAATAGAATTTATATAGGTTTGGGTTACTATATTAACCTTATCATTAAGTATTAACTCTTAGTTAATTAGTCTTACTTTTACAATGCCTCTTTGTGTTTTTATATTATATGGTTAATAAACTTACTATATACATACAAGCGACCCAAAAGTGGTCCATTAATGATACACCTATCACGATATAAGTCGCTTGGCCAAACCTTATATTTTTATGAATTTTATATCAATTAATAATATAATATTTGTTTTAAAAACCCTTTTATGTCACTTTTGACACTATTCAATTATTGATTTTTTTAAAAATGATAACAGAATTATTACTTCAAAAAGTCAATTAAATCAATCCTAATATGCCATAGTATCCTAGAAAATTTGTTTAATTCATTAAAAGTCTCAAATTATATTTATTTAGTTATTTATAATATCAATTATTTTAATTTTTCACTATTATGGTAATTATTGCATCATCATTGTGTCATAAATAAATTAACTTATTTAATATATAAAAATTATAACTAAAATATAATTATGTAGGAAATCTTTTTATATTTCTAATGAATATTTATAGATGAAAATCCAACATATATAACCCTTATGTAAAAATTGTTTTTCAAAAAGATATATCCTTGTGTCATTTTTGTATTCATTTTAACTTAATTAAAATAAAGTGTCCCTATCACTTACAAGTGGCACCATGGGGTCCCAAAATTGACCCAAAGACGCCCATGGTCGAACATGTATAGACCAATAAGGTTAGAACACGTTTTAGGGTAATGTTTTATTATTATAATATTATTTTTTAACCCTTATTTACCGGATTTACCATTTAACCATGGTAAATAAAATATTTACCGAAGTAATTATTAAAAATGTCTAAAAATAAACGTTACCTATTTAAAAAATTTGAAAATCCTGATTACAAATATGGAATCTATTTTTCCAAATTCAAAACACAGAAGTGACAGAAATTAATTTAAAATTAATTCCCGCTGTCAAAACAAAAAGCGTGTTTTTAAGATATAATAACTACCAAAAGATTGATACTTGTTTATGTTCGGTTTAATTGTGAAATTATGTACAATGACCATAATTGTATTAAGTGGTAAAAATATATTCTAAATATACTTTAAAACCACTCAAATTTATAATTTATCTTTATTAATTATTTTGATTAAAAATGTTGTTTTTAATTAAAATTTAGTAATTTTCACTATTCATCAAAATATGAAAGTTATCCGAAAAGTACCAAAATTTCATCTTAGGCTAAATTCGATACATTGAATCCAAAAATGAAGTCCATTTTGAGAGGTAAAATTTCTAAAATTTTAAAAGGTCGGTATTACTATTCATAATGGCTAGTTTGATTGGTTGTGGTGTGTTAGAATCTCGAAGTTGCGTACAATGCACACCATTGCATTATTCAAAGAGAAACGTACCGTGGAAGCTTGGGATGTTTAATTGTAAACTTTTTTGATGTCCCCATTCTAAAAATTAAATTTATGTAGTCAAATTGAATATATAAAAGTTTAAAATATTGGATTTAAAAAGGTTTTAACTATTAAAAGTTGGTAAAAGTGCAATACTGAAAATGAATTTGTTCTTACATTATGTCTAAGAAACTCATAATATTGATTATAAAATTATAGGGATTATATAAAGTTTAAAATTTAGTTAATTCTATTCATAACCTCTTCTGAACGGCTTGTTAGGTAAGTCATGGTGCACTTGAACTCGGTGTTGCATGTAGTGCAAGTTATTGAATTATTTTGAAGAAATAACACACTATGAAATCTTGGGGTGTTACATTCTCCCCTCCTTCAATAAATTGTGTCCTCACAATTTGAAATTGTTCTTAGAAAATAAAAGGTTGAATATAGAAAATATCTTTGTGGGAAATCTCACATCATAAATTGGGTTGATAAAATTTAGTCTTAATAAGAGGAAAAGAGAAATGAAAGGGTCACCACCAAATTATGATCTTTATTCAGAGAACATTGGTGGAAATTAGAGACATATAATTGGAGTAAAAGCGTAAATATTTATAGGTAATGATTGAGGTCATCAATCACAAACAATTGTAAAATTTAGGGCCTTAAATTCATCAATCTAAGATGATTTAAAATACCATCGATTCAGAAAAACATATGGTATTAGGATAACACATTTTTTTTAAGATCCCTTCACTAAAGAATAAGAATTAATTACTTCATTGAATAAGGGAAGAAGAAAAATATATACTTGAAAAGTAGAGTCTCAACCTTTAACTAAGTTCTACCACAAACTCATCTTTCACTCTGAAAGACAATAGAACTTAAAAATAATATTCTATTTATCCTATTTGTATAGGGTTAAAAAATAAATTTATAATTCATCTAGAAGAGCCATTAAAGAAACGACTTTATTCAAACCAGGACATCACGTGGGTCCGTGGTAGGTGATACACCCTTGTCGCCCTTTGGTTGTGGGTTCAAGTCTCGCGGCCTTGCCGGACGCAACGGGTTGACGCCCGACCTCCGGGCTTTCCTTTAATGGAAATCCAAAATAATCCAAACTAGAACTATGCAAAATACTTTAGTCCAAAAATTATAAGGAAGGTAAACACAATGAAGATCCTTTTTTTCCTCGTAATAACATGTGATCACCTTCATCATGTATTCTTTTAAAACACTGCAACATCCTGAATTACCATAAAACCTTATTGATTACATTCATGATCCCTTATTCCATAGAGAATAATAGATATACTCTTTCAATCCAAAAATGTTGTAAACCCCAACAATGATGGAATATACAAATCATTAATTAGTTTCAAGGTATTCAAGAATATCCAATATAATTTATCCATATCAATCATGTATTATTCTAAAATCACTACCTTGGTATCAGAACCATATTATGGTTTATCTTTCTCTCAACCATATATTTTCCAAAAATTCAACCTACTATTGAGAAACTTTTCTTTGTTCCACACAATCTCAAGTCCTTATTGAAATAGTACTGTAGTACAATCCTTATATACTCCATAATTATTATAAGAAGTACATTGTTGATACAACACTCAAATGACATAATCAACATAAGAAATATAATCATTCCTCTTCATCTGTGGTAGTATAATAACTTGATTATTATCCAATAGCATCATTTGCGGCAAAGTCTGATTACTGGGACATAGGTTTTCGTAGTGTCCAAACTCCTTGCAAATGAAGCATTGTACATTTGAAACCATTTTCTTACCCATGCAGTCATGTACTTTGTGCCCTTTTCCTCCACAATTATAACAAACTCCCATTCCTTTTAGGAAAGTTCCAGGGTGTTTCTTCCCACAATTATCACATATGGGAAAATTATTCTTTTCCCTCTTCCCTTTATCCATCTTTCTCTCTTCCATACTTTTCTTCTCTTGCTTCCCTTCAAAGCCATAGGACTTAGAAAACTATTTACTTATCTTATCAACACATGATATTATTTCTTCATATGATGATAATACATGGGAGACTATTTCTCTTATAAATTCTGTCTTAAGACCATGAAAGATATGATCCTTCTTTCTCTTTGGATCATGTGCATTGCTGGAGTTATCATTCCTTCTACTGGGTGCCATTTCTAAACAATGGCATACACTAGATTAGTTTATGAATAACAATACCTAATCCCAAACTTGTAATACAGATAACATAAATTAAATAGTTTATGGATATAATCCATAATCATAAAAATGTCTCCTTTGAGGAAGTATATACTCATAAACCCTTAATAATGGTTTGTAAAGAAAATGAGAATTATCCTAAGCATATCCCCCGGGAGTGTTGTAACCAAGAGTGCAACAAGGCTCATTGTCGTGCACCAGTTCTCGTTCGAGTCTATCTCAAAGAGGTGATTTCGAGTTTTACCCCTAGGTACATCTGTACCAGAGCCGCCTCTACCTGCTCGTATCCAGACAGGGATGTATTACTCGGAAAACTCACAAAATCTCTACAATAACAAAATTATAGGAAGTTATTCTATACTAATCCTCATAGTCCATCTTAAATCTATGTGCTCTAATCAGAGTCCATCTAAATATAACTTCCATGGTTTGTACTAAACTTCCTCTCATACCAACTGTAACGCCCCAACCCCAGTTACCCAGAGTCGGTGCATTATTACATAACATTGGCATGATCACAAGAAAGATCAAATCTCGAAAGACTGATTGGTTTAGTAGCCTTGGATACACTAGATATATTCATAAAGTTTTACATTACATCATGAAGTGAAAAACTACTACAACAACATATTGTCTCCATAATCCACACTATTATCCCCTCATAATATCCCTCCAGGTCATTAATAATTTACATCTCCACATCCTGGAAAAAATAAAACATAGAAAAGGGGTGAGCTCAAATGCCCATTAAGGATAACAATATAGTGGAAACTTACATAAATAAGAATAAACATTTAAGGCAGTGTATATCTAAAACAAAACCCATTTAAACATGAACTTCAAAATAGTATGGAAAAGATAAAATGAAATAATTCCACTTACTTATTCACATGGATATTCTAATAATCGAATAATCACATGCAATATCAATAATCACTTTCATAATGATAGAATGCATAATTCCAGACTATCATAACCACATAACCAAGGCCTCGTGCCAGGACTACAAATAATATTTTTCCAAGGCCTTGTTCCAAGACACTATTTTGTCTCATAAGACCTACTGATGCATCAAGGAGCTATAACGGTCTCCACCCGTCACATATTAAGTCCAATTCATTCCCATATGAAAAGGTTTAAACATAACATAAACATTCGAATTAAAACTAGCATACAAAATGTCAATACTTTCACCATAAACCATTAATGGTATAAAAATAGCACATCCATAGTAAAACATTTTACAAAACCTTCAATACAATATAGAAGTTTTGTATCATAATAAATCAACTTCAAATAAGCGTAAAATCCATCAAAGGATGTTGACATAGATGAAATCAAAACTCTTTGTATAGAAATATCTCTTTCTATTTTGAAATCATTTAAGAGTCATATATTTATAAAATAAAAAATTTTCTCTGAAAATATTCTTATAATCTTGTAAGGGATGCATCAACGATTTTATAATGGCATAAAATAGCCGCACTCGCCGTATAAGTTAAAAAACATTCTTACCTTAATTTTATCGAAAGGATTAAAAGGCACCTTTTTTGGAAAACGATAGAAAGATTCCTTTATAAAACTCTTATAAAAAGTCAAACAAGGATATAAATGACTTTAGCCCATATTATAGTAAATAGTAAAAATGTTTTGAAATTCATTTTTAAGAAACATGGATGTGGATGATAACGAGATCCCAGTAGATTATTACGTATAAAAAACCTCGCATAATGAAGAGATTGCGAAATAAACCCTTACCTTGTACTTTTCCTTGGATGGGGCAGGTTAACCTTCTGTAAAATGGTGAAATAATTGTTATTAAGTCATACAAGAATCATATATATTAATATTATATCATATATGATCTTTTAACATTGACTTGTTAATAATATCTTAGTATTATCGTTGTTTTGAGTGTTAAATTACTCGTTTTATTTTATATGTTTTGTTACGTAAGTTGTGTTTTTCATGGATAGGTTGTATCTTATTCATATCCAGAATGATATAAAGTCCTTAAACATTATTTTTAAATCATCAAATTATAATTATACTTGAATGGATATGATGTAAAATGAATCTCATCGTGTTCGTGGACACGGTAGTCCGTACGTACGCACGAGTGACAATATCATTATTTTGATATTAAAGAAATATATAATTAGATGGTATATCATATATACAGAATAATTACCAATGTTATATTTATTATTTACATGAGTTACAAATCATTATTATACCCATCCAAATAATAATTTATTGAATAACAATTAGACCACGACGTGGAGACGGTAAGCCGTACATAAGCACGTATGGTGACATGTTATTCAAAGGATGGATAGAATACTGAATATGGTTGTACCATATTTATAAAAACATCAAAGTATATATAAGATACTGGAGTTATTATTTTAGAATGGTAATAACAAATAAAGAAGAAGTGAAAGAAGAAAGGAACTTGGAAAAGGGTGGTGAAAACATTACCTCTTCTTCAGGTTCTTCCTTTTGATTTGATCAAAAGGGATCCTTAAGTTAGCTTATAACTAAAGGAAGGCCTCTAGGATGAATTGAGGGGAGATGAGAGAGTATTTGGGCAGAGTTTGGCCAAACCAAAATGCTTTTAAGGTGTTAGTTAATGAGAGGGGAGAGTTCCCTTTTATAAGAAGGGTGAGGGGCACCTTTGGAAAAGGTAGAAATATTATTTTATAATAAATTCATATTCAGTTTCTAATGGCTATAAAGTGGATTATTTAAATTTTAAGGTGGGGATAGGTCGCAAACCACTAAACCAATAGAATTTATATTGGTTTGGGTTACTATATTAACCTTATCATTAAGTATTAACTCTTAGTTAATTAGTCTTACTTTTACAATGTCTCTTTGTATTTTTATATTATATGGTTAATAAACTTATATATACATCTGAGAGACCCCCATGTGGTCCATTAATGATACGCCTATAATGATATAAGTCTCTTGGGTGAACCTTATATTTTTATGAATTTTATATCAATTAATAATATAATATTTGTTTTAATAACTCTTTTATGTCACTTTTGACACTATTCAATAATTGATTTTTGTAAAAATCATAACAGAATGATTACATCGAAAAAAAATTAAATCAATTCTAATATTGCATATTATCCTAGAAAATTAATTTATTTCATTAAAAGTCTCAAATTATATTTATTTGTGTATTTATAATATCAATTATTTTAATTTTTCACTATTATTGTATTTACTGCATCATCATTTTGTCATAAATAAATTAAATCATTTAATATCTAAAAATTATAAATAAAATATAATTATGTAGTAACTCTTTGTATCTTTCTAATGAATAATTATAGTCGAAAATACAACATATATAACCCTATGTAAAAATTGTTTTTCTAAAAGATATATGCTTGTGTCATTTTTGTATTCATTTTAACTTAATTAAAAAAAAGTGTCCCTATCAGTTAAAAGCCCAAAATTGACCCAGAGATTCCCATGGTCGAACATGTATCAACCAATAAGGTTATCACACGTTTTAGGGTAATGTTTTATTATTATAATATTATTTTTTAACCCTTATTTACTGAATTTACCCTTTAACCATGGTAAATAAAATATTTACCCAAGTAATTATTCAAAATGTCTAAAAATAAAAGTTACCTATTTACACAATTTGAACATCCTGATTAACAATATGAAATTTTTTCTTCTAAATTTAAAAACCAGAAGTGGCATAAATTAATTTAAAATTAATTCCCGCTGTCAAAACAAAAACGGTGTTTTTAAGATATAATAACTATCAAAAGATTGATACTTGTTTATGTTCGGTTTAATTGTGAAATTATGTCCAATGACCAATATTGTATTAAATGGTAAAAATATATTCAAAATGTACTTTAAAACCACTCAAATTCATAATTTATCACTATTAATTATTTTGATTAAAAAAGTTGTTTTTAATTAAAATTTAGTAATTTTCACTATTCATCAAAACATGAAAGTTATCCGAAAAGTAACAAAATTTCACCATAGGCTAAATTCGATACTCCGAATCCAAAAATGAAGTTCTTTTTGGGAGATAAAATTTCTAAAATTTTAAAAGGTAGGTATTACTATTCATAACGGCTAGTTTGATTTGTTGTGGAGTGTTAGAATCTCGAAGTTGCGTACAATGCACGCCATTGCATTATTCAAAGAGAAATGTACCGTGGAAGCTTGGGATGTTTAATTTTAAACTTTTTTGATGTCCCCATTCTAAAAATTAAATTTATTTAGTCAAATTGAATATATAAAAGTTTAAAATATTGGATTTAAAAAAGTTTTAACTATTAAAAGTTGGTAAAAGTGCAATACTGAAAATGAATTTGTTCTCACATTATGTCTAAGAAACTCATTATATGGATTCTAAAATTATAGGTATTATATAAAGTTTAAAATTTATTTAATACTATTCATAAACTCTTTTGAACGGCTTGTTTGGTAAGTCATGGTGCGCTTGAACTCGGTGTTGCGTGTAGTGCAAGTTATTGAATTATTTTGAAGAAATAACACACTATGAAATCTTGGGGTGTTACAGGGTATATCCCTTCACCCAAGGACTAATGGGAAGACCAAACACACTATCCGGGTGCAAGAGAATACGATGAGGGATTTCATGTTGGATTATGGGATGATAAAGTAGAATCACCTAGCTTTTGTAGAGTTTACGTACAATAACAACTACTACTCTATCATCATAACATAACCTTTTCAGGCCCGATATAAGAGACCTGGAAGGTCACCCTTATGTTGGATGGAGATCGTAGATTCATCTCTCATAGGCCTAGAGTTGGCTCATGCAACAATGGAGAAATTGTAGGTTATCCATGATCAGATGAGGATGACACAGAGTAGACAATAATCCTACGCAGATCATAGTCATAGATCATTGTAGTTTGATCATGGAGACCATGTCTTCTGGAGAGTCTCCACATGATGTAGAATGAGAATGTTCATGTGGGTAGGAAACCTATCACCAAGGTTCTTTGGATAGTTTGAGATAATTTAGAGGGTTGAAAAGGTTGCCTACTTTCTCTCCCTACCTCCACAGCTGGAGCAGGTGCCCAATGAATTCCATGTGTTGCTGCTAAGGAAATACGTGCATGACCCTACGAACATTATTGATTGGCTGAGATGGACATCAAGGATGGACACACCATTATAGAGCACCCAGTTGTGATAGAGGACCGACAATATAATACTTTGTGAGGACCGACCATGTCACGACCCGTCCTCGGGGCCCGTGCCGTGACTACCCCAAGCCCGCCTTCCATAGGCCAGGGGCTGGCGACTAGCACCAAGGCGTAAAATCCCAGTAAACAGGGAAGGCATTGCCTTTATAAGTAACAACCACACAGAGTCAGCAAGCGGAAAGTAAAGTGCAGAAAAGTAAAGGGGCCGGAAATACAAGCCCAACTGTAAAGTACAACTGAAAAGAAAAAGAACAGCAACTGAAGAAAAGACGGCGGCCTCGTGTCGTCCACTGGCAATCCCACCTGAAGGGTGGGTACAGATAGCCTCCAGGCTCCTCGGGTCCCACGTCCGCTCCGAGCACGTCCCGCCCAGTGGTCCACCTCCAGGTACCGTCCTGCTCCACGCCCCAACCGTGATCAGCGCTGTCCGTCGTCTGCAACCAACACAACAAGGTGCGGGCATAGCCCGTGCAGGGGTGAGTACAACTACTCAGTAAGGACCCCGAGACCCCCGAAGGTCTCTCGAAATCCACAAAGGATATAGCACAAAAGAAAGATGCAATCACGAAGTAACATCTGACTCGACTTAGGTATATGCCCATACATATACCTAAGTCCCCAATTCTAGCTCTGCTCACGAGCTCAAGAACAACTCAATCCACAAAGGAAAGCAAGACCCAAATCCACAAAGGAGAGTAAACAGTAAATCCACAAAGGATGGTTCAACACAATCCACAAAGGAGAGTAACATAAGATTCAGCTCAACCAGGTATACTTTTTCAGATGACGTCAAAGACGATCACTGATCCGTCTCAGTCGTCGGACCCACGAAGGATCGATAGGTACTAACCCCCGCAAAAAGACCCACGTAGGATCGGGCTCACACAGAACCTGTAGGCAGTGGCTCACACAGAACCGGTAGTAAGGACCCACGGAGGATCGGGCTCACACAGAACCTGAAGCACTGATCCACGTGGGATCGCTGAGTGCAGTAGTCGACGCAGTCCACTGAGGATCTCTGCACAGTCGTCGCCGCAGTCCACGAAGGATCTCTGCTCTGCCGTCGTCGCAGTCCACGGAGGATCTCTGCTCTGCCGTCGTCGCAGTCCACGGAGGATCTCTGCTCTGTCGTCGAGGTCACAGCCAGCGCTAGGGTTCCCGCACGTAGCGAGCTCGTTTAGGAGGGTCCGCTCCACGAGCCGAGGGGCTGATACATCAACTGACACGTAGTCCGAAGTTGATGTATCCAAAAGTTCCGTATCGACAACAGGATCTCAACGCGACAGACGGCGCGTCAATCGGACGCCCGGTCTGAGAGTTATTGGCATTTTCGTCCCAGGGGCCCGGTTGGTTTTTAGGGCAAAACCAACCCGACCGTACTCCGCCTGTATCCGATCCTCGGGCGGAGTATGCCAAAAGTTCCGTCTCACTTAGAGGAAACTACCACAGCTGACGGTACGTCGTTCGGACGTCCGTAGCTCAAGTTATGAGCGTTTCCGCTCCGAGGGCCCGGTTGGCTTCGTGTACGAACCAACCCGGCCGAACCCAAAGTCTTCCGAAACCTTGAGTATAATATACCGAAACGACCGTCTCGATCCAAGGATCGCGTAGCCGCTGACGGTTCGTCAATCGGAGGTCCCAGGCCCAAGATATGGGCGAAAGACCGTAGAGGGCCCGAAACGGGGGTACTGGGCCCGGGGCGACCCGGCCCGAACCCCCCCCTGGGGTCGGCCGAACCGGGTCGGCCCGAACCGGGTCGGCCCGACCCGGCCCGAACCGGCTCGGCCGGGTCCGGTCCGGCCTGGGCGCGGCCCGGCCGACCGGACCGGCCGGCTCGGTCTTCGGCCGCGCGGCCGAAGAGCCGCCGCCGCGGGGTTGAACCCGCGGCTTGAGAGAAACCGCGGCCCCGCGGGGGGCCGCCTGTCACGCGGACGCGGCCGGGCCGCCGCGTCCGTCCCGGTTCCGCGCGGCCGCGGAACCGGCTGCCGCCGCCGCCGCGGCCTCAGCCGCGGCGGAAGGTTTCCACGGCGGCGCGCCTGGCGCCGCCGCCTCCGGTCGCCGGCGCCGCCGCGCCGGCGACCCGCGCCGCCGCCTCCTTCCGCGGGCCGCCGGAGATGCTCCGGTGGCCCGTTTTCTTTCCCGTCTGCGCCGATGCTCCTCCCGGGGGACGATCTTCACTGCGGAGCCAACAAATTGCCCTTGCCGCACGGTTTGTCGACGTCCGCCAAATCCGCACAACCAAAATAGATCGGCGGAGGGTTGCCGGGTCTTGTTCGTTAGACCCGCACCCTCCGCGTTAGTCATAATCCACGGGAGGAACAGTAAAACAATCAACAACAATTTTAAATGTTAAAATTGTTCGAAGGTCATGCTTCTTTACTTTAAAAGAAATAAATCACGGGAAGGAAAATATTCCAATCAACCCTTACTTTATCGTCGTCGTCGGAATTGCTCGTCGCGGAAGATGGAGATCGCCGCGTCGTCGCGGAATCGCTCGTCGCGTCGCCAATCTCCGGATCAAGATCAACGGATTTAATTAGTTTAAATCCGTTGATATTGAAATTAAAAAGGGAGAAGAAAAGATCTGATTCTCACCTTTGTTGCCGAACGAGGGTCGGCCGCGGAAGAAGAGGCGTCGCCGAAGAACGTCGCGGGTAGATCTCGTCGACGTCGCAGATCTTGGTGTGCGTCGTCGAATTCCGGTCGCCGGCGTTCTTCGCGTTCTTCGCGTTCTTCGCGTTCTTCGCGTTCTTCGCGTTCTTCGCGTTCTTCGCGGAGAGGGTGGAGGAACGAAGATTCTCTCAAATCCTTTCCAAGGATTTTTATGTTGGTCTTATTTTATAAACATGCCAACACGAAACCGGTTAAGAAACGATCCATCAATTCGTTGAATTAATTCAACGAAAGAAACGACCCATTTAATTCACGAAGAAACAGTCCATTTAATTCACGAAATAAACCGCCCAATTAAATGGTCTGTTAAGAATTAAAGAAAACGCGTCGGTTGACTTTTCAGTTACTTTGACGGGTTTTCGCGGGTGCGTTACTTAGCGAAAGAAACGGCGGGGCTCGTGCGGGTCCCACCGCACAAATATCCTACCAAGGGGTAGGATATTTCTGGATAGCATCCTATCCAGTTCAACTCAGTTCAAGCCGTCTTTAAGTGACTTCAAGTGGCTTCCAAGCAGCTTAAGTGAAATAAAATAAAGTTGTCGCACAAACTTTATTTTATTTCTGACTTAAAGCCGTAAAATTTAAAAACCACGTCTGAGCAAACGCAACTCCGGAAGAGGCGTTTCTAAGCAAATACCGGCGCTGCGATTTCATCGGTGCCCTCAGAATTCGATTCCGGGCACCGGTTCAAAAGATAGAAAAACCCGCTCGTCCGTTCACTGAACGTACCCGAGCCAAACTTCGGAAATTGATTCCGGGCACACCGGGCCTCGGAATCAGGTGCCGTCTGAAGCTGCGTTCTTGTAAAATTCCAAAGAAAATTAAGAAAAAAATTTCCTTGAAATTTGCGGGTCTTTACATTACTCCCACCTCAGGGCTTTACGTCCCCGTAAAGATACATCAAAACTAGGGGAACAAATGGGGGTACTGAGCACGCATCTGAGCCTCCCGCTCCCAAGTGCTCTCCTGGAGGTTCCCGTGCTGCCATCTGACGCGCACAAGAGGAATCGACCGCCCACGTAGGACCCGCTCCTGTCGATCCTCGATCTCCACTGGAACCTCCGCAAAAGTCGCCCCATCGTCCACGTCCAGCTCCCCAAAGTCGATGATGTGCGTCGGGTCGTGCACGTATCTCCTCAGCTGAGACACGTGGAAGACGTCGTGCACCCGGTGCAACTGAGGTGGTAGAGCCAGGCGATAAGCCACCTCTCCTATCCTGCTGAGGACCTGGAAAGGCCCGATGAAGCGGGGAGACAGCTTGCCGCCTCGGCCAAATCTCCGTAAACCACGTCGAGGTGAGACACACAAAAAGATGTGGTCGCCATCCTCGAACTCTAGTGGCCTCCGCCTCCTGTCAGCATATGACTTCTGCCGGCTCTGAGCTGTCCTCATCCTCTCCTGGATGATTTGGACCTTCTCTGTCGTGGCTCGGACCATCTCTGGTC
Organism: Viscum album; assembly: GCA_963277665.1. Taxonomy (NCBI): domain Eukaryota; kingdom Viridiplantae; phylum Streptophyta; class Magnoliopsida; order Santalales; family Viscaceae; genus Viscum; species Viscum album. Next base: position 922,054,010 of record OY728137.1, read on the forward strand.
CCACGAGTGCTGACTCCCCAGGGTCTGTCCAGCACAACGGTGATCTGCAGGGTCTGCCGTACAACGCCTCGTATGGTGCCATCCCGATGGTGGAGTGGTAGCTGTTGTTGTACGCAAACTCCACCAAGGGTAGGTGGTCCTCCCAGCTGCGACCAAAGTCGAGAACACATGCACGGAGCATGTCCTCGAGTGTCTGTATGGTCCTCTCCGTCTGTCCATCCGTCTGAGGGTGGAAGGCTGTGCTCAGATGGAGCCGCGTCCCGAACGCCTCCTGCAACCCCTTCCAAAGCCTGGAAGTGAAACGAGCATCTCGATCGGAGACGATAGACGATGGCACACCGTGAAGCCGTACGATCTCCTGGACGTAAAGACGTCCCAAGCTCTCTACTGAGCCCTGCTCTCTGATGGGTAAGAAGTGTGCCGACTTGGTGAGTCGGTCGACAATCACCCAAATGGAGTCGTGACCTCTGGAAGTGCGTGGAAGTCCAGTCACGAAGTCCATAGATATGCCGTCCCACTTCCACTCCGGGACCTCCAAGGGCTGTACCAAACCTGCTGGTACCTGGTGCTCTGCCTTCACCTGCTGGCAGGTGAGGCATCGTGAAACGAACTCTGCCACAGCTTTCTTCATACCCGGCCACCAGTGCTGTCGCCTGAGATCCTGGTACATCTTCGCCACTCCGGGATGTACCGCCAAGGGAGAAGTGTGAAACTCTCTCAGCACCTCCTCTCGTAAAGCGACTGGTACGAAGGTACGTCCTCTGAAAAGGATGTCGTGCTCTGCTCCAAGGGAGAAACCATCAGGCGCCTGACCTGAGGATATCAGTGCACGCCGGGTCTCACAGTCAGCGTCCCCACGCTGAGCCTCTCTGACCCGCTGTAGAAGTGGAGGAGAGACTGTGAGAGACTGAAGAAAGGCTGTTCCGTCTCTATCCACGAAGGATATCTGCAAGGAGGCTAGCTGCTCCGTCGCCTCCTCAAGCAGCTGAATGCCCGTCCTCCTACTGAGGGCATCGGCTACCACGTTCCCCTTCCCAGGAGTATAGACTATCTCAAAGTCATAGTCCTGGAGGAACTCAAGCCATCTCCGCTGTCTCAGGTTCAGGTCCTTCTGAGAGAAGATATACCTAAGACTCTGGTGGTCAGAAAAGACTGTGAAGCGCTCGCCCATCAGATAGTGCCGCCAAGTCTTCAGAGCGAAGACCACTGCTGCTAACTCCAGGTCATGAGTGGCGTAGTTCTGCTCATGCGGCCTCAACTGACGTGATCCGTAGGCGATCACGGCCCGCTCCTGCATCAGGACGCACCCGAGTCCAGTCCCTGATGCGTCGCAGTAAACTACGTACCCAACTCCCTCCTCAGGCAACCTCAAGATAGGTGCGCTGGTCAATCTCTGTCTCAGCTCCTGGAAGCTCTGCTGACATCTGTCTGACCACACGAAGGGTTTCCCCTTCTTCGTCAAGGCTGAGAGTGGTGCTGCAACTCTGGAGAAGTCTGGCACGAATCTCCGATAGTATCCCGCTAGGCCCAAGAAGCTCCGCACCTCTGTCACGCTCTTGGGTGGCTCCCAAGCTAGCACTGCCTCGATCTTCGCGGGATCCACTGCAACTCCCGCCTCAGAAATGACGTGCCCCAAGAAATGGACCTCACGTAACCAGAACTGGCATTTTGAGAGCTTGCCATAAAGCTGGTGCTCTCGGAGTGTGTCTAGCACAACTCGCAGGTGGTAGGCATGCTCCTCCTCAGTCGTCGAGTATACCAAAATGTCGTCAATGAAGACAACGACAAATCGGTCGAGGTATGGCTGGAAGATCCTGTTCATGAGGCTCATGAACACCGCTGGAGCATTGGTTACGCCGAACGGCATAACCAAGAACTCATAATGGCCATACCGACACCTGAAGGCCGTCTTCTGCACGTCCTCGTCTCGAACTCTGAGCTGATGATAGCCTGACCGGAGGTCTATCTTCGAGAACCACCGCGCTCCCTTGAGCTGATCGAAGAGGTCATCAATCCGTGGCAGCGGATACTTGTTCCTCACTGTCACCTGGTTCAGGCGACGATAGTCGACACAAAGTCGCAAGTTCCCGTCCGCCTTTTTGGCGAACAAAATCGGGGAAGCCCAGGGTGAAACACTGGGTCGGATAAACCCCTTGCTCTGCAAGTCCTCCAACTGTACCCGCAGCTCTCGAAGCTCGGCGGGGGCCATCCGATATGCTGGAGTAGATATCGGGGCTGTCCCGGGGTACAAGTCGATGTAAAAGTCTACCTCTCTACGAGGAGGTAGCCCTGGAACGTCGTCGGGAAAGACGTCCACGTACTGGTCCACCACTGCAGGAAAAGCCGGACTCCGCACGTCCACTGCTCCTAGGATGAGGCTAGCCAACTGATGTGAGATGGGCTGCACTCTCCTCCGCGGAAGTCCATCCTGTGCTGCAAAGGTTCCCTTCTCGCCGGTGAAGGTAAACCTGCTCCCGTCGGTACGAACACATCGTACCTTGCGCCTAAAACAGTCGATCTGGGCATGAACCGTGGATAGCCAATCCATGCCCAAGATGACGTCGTAAGGCCTCGACGCCGCTACAAGGAGATCCCAGCCGAAGCTCTCGCCTCCTAGAGTAAGCTCACACTGCCGGCACCAGTGCGTAATCGTCGAGTCTGCTCCCGTAGGAGTCTCTAGCCGTAAGGATCGAGCCAACGGCTCAGTCGGAATCTCCGAGCTCCGAACAAGGGCAGAGGCTATGAAAGAGTGACTCGCTCCTGTGTCTATAAGTACTGCAGCAAGGGTGGAATAGACACAGATCGTACCTCGAATCATCTCTGGCATGTCGGGGTCGTAGGCCTCCACTGCCTGGAGCTGGGCCTGTCCCTGCCCGCCGGCTCCCTGTGGTCGAGGTGGCCCTCCTGGTGGTGGTGGGGGTAGAGCCTGAAAGCGTCGCCCACCACCCGCTGCTCGGCCAGCTCCTCGGCCTCGTCCGCCTCCTCCCTGCGGACCGCCACGGTCGACCCTCTGCCTCTGCCTGGGTGGCCCCTCCACCGTCTGCTGCTCCTCTGATCGGCGAGTCGGGCAGTCACGAGCCATGTGACCCTGCCCGCCGCAAGAGTAGCACAGCCTGCCTCTCGAAAGGCTGGCACTCCGCTGTGTGCCTCGTACTGCTGAGCCGGTGTCCTGAGGCCGTCTGCGTGGGGGTCTGGTCTGCCTGGACCCGTGAGTCATCCGTCGGCTACCTGCTGCCGAAGACTCAGCTACCTGCCGCCCTGCGCTAGGTCTCGCCGCTGAAGAAGGCTCTGCCAGGAAGCTCTCGATCAGGAGGGCTCGCTCCAGCACTCCTGCCTGGGTCGGAATGCTGAGGGAGATCAGCGACGCACGAATCTCCTGTCGCAAGCCCTGCTCGAAGGTCCGGGCCCGGAAGAAGGGGTCCCGTACCATGTCGGTCGAGTAGCGAGATAGGTCCGTGAACCTCGCCGCATACTGAGCGACCGTCATGCTGCCCTGGCGCAGCTGGAGAAGCTCCTGGATGCGCACCGCTCGGAGGGTGGCCGGGACGAACTCAGAGCGGAAGAGGCTCTCGAAGTCCGTCCAGAGCAGGGATGCCTCATCGTGAACCTGGAGCATCAGGCTCCACCATCGTCCTGCCGCCGCCTGCAGGAGGCTCGCTGCGAGGATCACCATGAGATCCGCTGGTGTCCTCACTAGCCTGAAGATCCGTACCACCGCCTCTAGCCAGTCCTCGGCGGCCTGGGGGTCCGCCTCACCGCGAAACCTGGGCGGTCGCTGGCTCTGAAACTCGTGCAGTGCCCTGAGGCGACGTGCATCGTCGGCGTCTGGTACTGGAAGCATCGGTGGCTCGGCGGGTAAGGCTACCGCCGGTGCCACTGCTGGCAAAGGGCCCTGCACCGAGGCCTCGTCGCTCGGTGGGCTGCCGTCGCGCCCTACACTCGGAACCCTAGCTGGCAGTCGTCGCGGGGCCATCCTGAAAAGGAGAACAAGAGCACCACAGTCAGAACAGTATACCTGGTGAGCTGGCACAAGTAATCACAAGGAAAACTTGAGACTTTCATAAAGCAGATCAGTATACCCGGTGAGCTGACATAAGTAATCACAAAGAAAACTTGAAACACACACGCAATCAATGTTTTCATGCATTAAGTCGGAAATCAGGAGTCAGGGTCCTGGTGTACGGATACGTCGGCCGCCGCACCAACACTGGGCTCCCTGAACTGATAACCACACTCAATACACTAAACACTATTGCTTCACATAGAAAGAAAGGACGATCAGAGTCTGCGGTAGAACCGACCGCCTCTGATACCAATTTGTCACGACCCGTCCTCGGGGCCCGTGCCGTGACTACCCCAAGCCCGCCTTCCATAGGCCAGGGGCTGGCGACTAGCACCAAGGCGTAAAATCCCAGTAAACAGGGAAGGCATTGCCTTTATAAGTAACAACCACACAGAGTCAGCAAGCGGAAAGTAAAGTGCAGAAAAGTAAAGGGGCCGGAAATACAAGCCCAACTGTAAAGTACAACTGAAAAGAAAAAGAACAGCAACTGAAGAAAAGACGGCGGCCTCGTGTCGTCCACTGGCAATCCCACCTGAAGGGTGGGTACAGATAGCCTCCAGGCTCCTCGGGTCCCACGTCCGCTCCGAGCACGTCCCGCCCAGTGGTCCACCTCCAGGTACCGTCCTGCTCCACGCCCCAACCGTGATCAGCGCTGTCCGTCGTCTGCAACCAACACAACAAGGTGCGGGCATAGCCCGTGCAGGGGTGAGTACAACTACTCAGTAAGGACCCCGAGACCCCCGAAGGTCTCTCGAAATCCACAAAGGATATAGCACAAAAGAAAGATGCAATCACGAAGTAACATCTGACTCGACTTAGGTATATGCCCATACATATACCTAAGTCCCCAATTCTAGCTCTGCTCACGAGCTCAAGAACTACTCAATCCACAAAGGAAAGCAAGACCCAAATCCACAAAGGAGAGTAAACAGTAAATCCACAAAGGATGGTTCAACACAATCCACAAAGGAGAGTAACATAAGATTCAGCTCAACCAGGTATACTTTTTCAGATGACGTCAAAGACGATCACTGATCCGTCTCAGTCGTCGGACCCACGAAGGATCGATAGGTACTAACCCCCGCAAAAAGACCCACGTAGGATCGGGCTCACACAGAACCTGTAGGCAGTGGCTCACACAGAACCGGTAGTAAGGACCCACGGAGGATCGGGCTCACACAGAACCTGAAGCACTGATCCACGTGGGATCGCTGAGTGCAGTAGTCGACGCAGTCCACTGAGGATCTCTGCACAGTCGTCGCCGCAGTCCACGAAGGATCTCTGCTCTGCCGTCGTCGCAGTCCACGGAGGATCTCTGCTCTGCCGTCGTCGCAGTCCACGGAGGATCTCTGCTCTGTCGTCGAGGTCACAGCCAGCGCTAGGGTTCCCGCACGTAGCGAGCTCGTTTAGGAGGGTCCGCTCCACGAGCCGAGGGGCTGATACATCAACTGACACGTAGTCCGAAGTTGATGTATCCAAAAGTTCTGTATCGACAACAGGATCTCAACGCGACAGACGGCGCGTCAATCGGACGCCCGGTCTGAGAGTTATTGGCATTTTCGTCCCAGGGGCCCGGTTGGTTTTTAGGGCAAAACCAACCCGACCGTACTCCGCCTGTATCCGATCCTCGGGCGGAGTATGCCAAAAGTTCCGTCTCACTTAGAGGAAACTACCACAGCTGACGGTACGTCGTTCGGACGTCCGTAGCTCAAGTTATGAGCGTTTCCGCTCCGAGGGCCCGGTTGGCTTCGTGTACGAACCAACCCGGCCGAACCCAAAGTCTTCCGAAACCTTGAGTATAATATACCGAAACGACCGTCTCGATCCAAGGATCGCGTAGCCGCTGACGGTTCGTCAATCGGAGGTCCCAGGCCCAAGATATGGGCGAAAGACCGTAGAGGGCCCGAAACGGGGGTACTGGGCCCGGGGCGACCCGGCCCGAACCCCCCCCTGGGGTCGGCCGAACCGGGTCGGCCCGACCCGGCCCGAACCGGGTCGGCCCGACCCGGCCCGAACCGGGTCGGCCCGACCCGGCCCGAACCGGCTCGGCCGGGTCCGGTCCGGCCTGGGCGCGGCCCGGCCGACCGGACCGGCCGGCTCGGTCTTCGGCCGCGCGGCCGAAGAGCCGCCGCCGCGGGGTTGAACCCGCGGCTTGAGAGAAACCGCGGCCCCGCGGGGGGCCGCCTGTCACGCGGACGCGGCCGGGCCGCCGCGTCCGTCCCGGTTCCGCGCGGCCGCGGAACCGGCTGCCGCCGCCGCCGCGGCTGAAGCCGCGGCGGAAGGTTTCCACGGCGGCGCGCCTGGCGCCGCCGCCTCCGGTCGCCGGCGCCGCCGCGCCGGCGACCCGCGCCGCCGCCTCCTTCCGCGGGCCGCCGGAGATGCTCCGGTGGCCCGTTTTCTTTCCCGTCTGCGCCGATGCTCCTCCCGGGGGACGATCTTCACTGCGGAGCCAACAAATTGCCCTTGCCGCACGGTTTGTCGACGTCCGCCAAATCCGCACAACCAAAATAGATCGGCGGAGGGTTGCCGGGTCTTGTTCGTTAGACCCGCACCCTCCGCGTTAGTCATAATCCACGGGAGGAACAGTAAAACAATCAACAACAATTTTAAATGTTAAAATTGTTCGAAGGTCATGCTTCTTTACTTTAAAAGAAATAAATCACGGGAAGGAAAATATTCCAATCAACCCTTACTTTATCGTCGTCGTCGGAATTGCTCGTCGCGGAAGATGGAGATCGCCGCGTCGTCGCGGAATCGCTCGTCGCGTCGCCAATCTCCGGATCAAGATCAACGGATTTAATTAGTTTAAATCCGTTGATATTGAAATTAAAAAGGGAGAAGAAAAGATCTGATTCTCACCTTTGTTGCCGAACGAGGGTCGGCCGCGGAAGAAGAGGCGTCGCCGAAGAACGTCGCGGGTAGATCTCGTCGACGTCGCAGATCTTGGTGTGCGTCGTCGAATTCCGGTCGCCGGCGTTCTTCGCGTTCTTCGCGTTCTTCGCGTTCTTCGCGTTCTTCGCGTTCTTCGCGTTCTTCGCGGAGAGGGTGGAGGAACGAAGATTCTCTCAAATCCTTTCCAAGGATTTTTATGTTGGTCTTATTTTATAAACATGCCAACACGAAACCGGTTAAGAAACGATCCATCAATTCGTTGAATTAATTCAACGAAAGAAACGACCCATTTAATTCACGAAGAAACAGTCCATTTAATTCACGAAATAAACCGCCCAATTAAATGGTCTGTTAAGAATTAAAGAAAACGCGTCGGTTGACTTTTCAGTTACTTTGACGGGTTTTCGCGGGTGCGTTACTTAGCGAAAGAAACGGCGGGGCTCGTGCGGGTCCCACCGCACAAATATCCTACCAAGGGGTAGGATATTTCTGGATAGCATCCTATCCAGTTCAACTCAGTTCAAGCCGTCTTTAAGTGACTTCAAGTGGCTTCCAAGCAGCTTAAGTGAAATAAAATAAAGTTGTCGCACAAACTTTATTTTATTTCTGACTTAAAGCCGTAAAATTTAAAAACCACGTCTGAGCAAACGCAACTCCGGAAGAGGCGTTTCTAAGCAAATACCGGCGCTGCGATTTCATCGGTGCCCTCAGAATTCGATTCCGGGCACCGGTTCAAAAGATAGAAAAACCCGCTCGTCCGTTCACTGAACGTACCCGAGCCAAACTTCGGAAATTGATTCCGGGCACACCGGGCCTCGGAATCAGGTGCCGTCTGAAGCTGCGTTCTTGTAAAATTCCAAAGAAAATTAAGAAAAAAATTTCCTTGAAATTTGCGGGTCTTTACATTACTCCCACCTCAGGGCTTTACGTCCCCGTAAAGATACATCAAAACTAGGGGAACAAATGGGGGTACTGAGCACGCATCTGAGCCTCCCGCTCCCAAGTGCTCTCCTGGAGGTTCCCGTGCTGCCATCTGACGCGCACAAGAGGAATCGACCGCCCACGTAGGACCCGCTCCTGTCGATCCTCGATCTCCACTGGAACCTCCGCAAAAGTCGCCCCATCGTCCACGTCCAGCTCCCCAAAGTCGATGATGTGCGTCGGGTCGTGCACGTATCTCCTCAGCTGAGACACGTGGAAGACGTCGTGCACCCGGTGCAACTGAGGTGGTAGAGCCAGGCGATAAGCCACCTCTCCTATCCTGCTGAGGACCTGGAAAGGCCCGATGAAGCGGGGAGACAGCTTGCCGCCTCGGCCAAATCTCCGTAAACCACGTCGAGGTGAGACACGCAAAAAGACGTGGTCGCCATCCTCGAACTCTAGTGGCCTCCGCCTCCTGTCAGCATATGACTTCTGCCGGCTCTGAGCTGTCCTCATCCTCTCCTGGATGATTTGGACCTTCTCTGTCGTGGCTCGGACCATCTCTGGTCCCACGAGTGCTGACTCCCCAGGGTCTGTCCAGCACAACGGTGATCTGCAGGGTCTGCCGTACAACGCCTCGTATGGTGCCATCCCGATGGTGGAGTGGTAGCTGTTGTTGTACGCAAACTCCACCAAGGGTAGGTGGTCCTCCCAGCTGCGACCAAAGTCGAGAACACATGCACGGAGCATGTCCTCGAGTGTCTGTATGGTCCTCTCCGTCTGTCCATCCGTCTGAGGGTGGAAGGCTGTGCTCAGATGGAGCCGCGTCCCGAACGCCTCCTGCAACCCCTTCCAAAGCCTGGAAGTGAAACGAGCATCTCGATCGGAGACGATAGACGATGGCACACCGTGAAGCCGTACGATCTCCTGGACGTAAAGACGTCCCAAGCTCTCTACTGAGCCCTGCTCTCTGATGGGTAAGAAGTGTGCCGACTTGGTGAGTCGGTCGACAATCACCCAAATGGAGTCGTGACCTCTGGAAGTGCGTGGAAGTCCAGTCACGAAGTCCATAGATATGCCGTCCCACTTCCACTCCGGGACCTCCAAGGGCTGTACCAAACCTGCTGGTACCTGGTGCTCTGCCTTCACCTGCTGGCAGGTGAGGCATCGTGAAACGAACTCTGCCACAGCTTTCTTCATACCCGGCCACCAGTGCTGTCGCCTGAGATCCTGGTACATCTTCGCCACTCCGGGATGTACCGCCAAGGGAGAAGTGTGAAACTCTCTCAGCACCTCCTCTCGTAAAGCGACTGGTACGAAGGTACGTCCTCTGAAAAGGATGTCGTGCTCTGCTCCAAGGGAGAAACCATCAGGCGCCTGACCTGAGGATATCAGTGCACGCCGGGTCTCACAGTCAGCGTCCCCACGCTGAGCCTCTCTGACCCGCTGTAGAAGTGGAGGAGAGACTGTGAGAGACTGAAGAAAGGCTGTTCCGTCTCTATCCACGAAGGATATCTGCAAGGAGGCTAGCTGCTCCGTCGCCTCCTCAAGCAGCTGAATGCCCGTCCTCCTGCTGAGGGCATCGGCTACCACGTTCCCCTTCCCAGGAGTATAGACTATCTCAAAGTCATAGTCCTGGAGGAACTCAAGCCATCTCCGCTGTCTCAGGTTCAGGTCCTTCTGAGAGAAGATATACCTAAGACTCTGGTGGTCAGAAAAGACTGTGAAGCGCTCGCCCATCAGATAGTGCCGCCAAGTCTTCAGAGCGAAGACCACTGCTGCTAACTCCAGGTCATGAGTGGCGTAGTTCTGCTCATGCGGCCTCAACTGACGTGATCCGTAGGCGATCACGGCCCGCTCCTGCATCAGGACGCACCCGAGTCCAGTCCCTGATGCGTCGCAGTAAACTACGTACCCAACTCCCTCCTCAGGCAACCTCAAGATAGGTGCGCTGGTCAATCTCTGTCTCAGCTCCTGGAAGCTCTGCTGACATCTGTCTGACCACACGAAGGGTTTCCCCTTCTTCGTCAAGGCTGAGAGTGGTGCTGCAACTCTGGAGAAGTCTGGCACGAATCTCCGATAGTATCCCGCTAGGCCCAAGAAGCTCCGCACCTCTGTCACGCTCTTGGGTGGCTCCCAAGCTAGCACTGCCTCGATCTTCGCGGGATCCACTGCAACTCATGAATGAAATTTCTTTGGAGTGGGACTACCAAATGCAGGCTCAAAATCCTGAGTTTTTTCCCATGTTTTGATTTTCAATGATGAAATTTAGAATGAGGTAATGATATAGAGACCTAGGTTTTTCCTTATAAGTCTATGAAATATTTATATATGTATTTCCAGAGTTAGGCATTGAGACGGTATCAAATGATGAGGCTTAGTGTGCCCAAAATTAATTCAATATAAATATTAAATATATTTTATATTTAGAATTTGTGGTGAATTAAAAAAAATTGTATAAATATTAAACGTTAGATAATATTAGAAATATGAGACCAAAATTGTGTTCGAAATGATGTTTTTACCCTTTGAGTAAAATAAAATGAGTCAGTGTGGGAAATATGGAAACCTTTCATGTTGGTGGTGCACATTAGTTGATTAATTAATTAATCACTTAAATTTTATTTAATCCAAAAAATGCCTATAAATTAATTGTATAGAGGATTTCCCCATGGTCAACCTCATAATTCCTACAATCTGCCAACAAGATCCCTCTCTTCCTTGTCTATTGGAAAAAAATGATGAACCTTTGATTCAAGGTGGATCAAAGCCCAAAAATGAAATATATCCACCTCCAATATTTTTGGAATTTTTCTTTAACAATGAATGATCCAATCATGAGTATGGGCTTGTCAACTACTTCTATTACACATTGTTTAAATTTTTTATGAGGTCAAACATTATTCATCAATCGACACCCCAGTTGAAAATCATTTCATGCACCTATGTATTGAAATATTTCGTTACCAATTTCATTCTAATCTAAGTATCCAATACAATATAAATTGGTCCATAACCATTGGTCAATGATCATATAACATTTTGTCATGGTGGTTTTTCTTCTCTCATTCATCATTTTCATCAAAATTGAATCACCATGGGTCCCATATCGACATTGTTTGGGGATCCTAAGCTTGATCAGGTTCCCAGATTCACAGAGGAATGTCAAAATGATAAATGAATGATGAATAGATCATAGATCCAAGAGGATTGTTTCATAAGGAAGAAAAAATAGATGGTTTAAGGGTGGATCGTCAACAGTGGAAGTCATAGAGTCGAGAGTAATGAATGATTATTTATAAAATAATCATTTTTGTTCTTTCCTAATGAACGAAAACTGATATGAATGAATTATGGCTAGATATGATAGATATGGGAGGAAATGATTCAGGATCTATGATTGTTTGAATGGATTTGAAGTTTGAAAAATTAATTGAGAAACCTAGTGTTTTTTAAAAAATCATGACAACACACAATGTCTGATGAATAACACACATTGTGTAGTGCCATTAAAATGGCATTACTATGGTTTGGGTTCCCACAAGGATAGAATGGCATGTACTTCAATAAAATATTTTGTAACTCCTTATCATGTGAGTGATACACATGAAGAAATAAATGGTTAGAGACACACCCTATAAAATGTGATCGAACACATGAAGCATCCCATGTGAACCCACACACTGTGTACCAATGTACATAGAAACAAGTCCCGAGAACACACACATGCCCAGAAGACATGGCCTAGTCCCCAGATAGGTGGTATGTGCCATGTACTTCAACTACACGGTGTATAGCCCTACCAAGATGAGGCTCGTGTACCAAAAAGGGACAAAACCAGGTAGTGAATAGGTACCACACACTATGTGGGTCCCCTAACATGTTGGGTACTATTTTATATCTTTCGAGTGATATTCAAACATCTTTATCTTCTTCATTTTAACTCATATTTTAGCCTATGAGATTCTTATACTAAGTGTTTTTTCTCATATGACATGATGGTTCCATCAAAATATGATTTTTATAGAGAATGTGAAATGTTACAGGATTTGAAGACTCCAAGGAAACAAATGATGGTGTAAGGAATCATACATGAACACCAGAGTATTACCAAGATTACTCTCTAGCTGGACTAGGTATTAGCCTTCCCCAATGGTAATTTTATGAATTTTCTCTAGCTGGGCTATGATGTGGCATTCTTTAATGGTTGTTCTGGTATTTCCCACCAACTGGGTGGGGTATTGGTGTTCCCGACTGATCTTTAGTGTTACCCTCTAGTAGGACTAGGAAGTGGAGTCCCTCATCATTAGAGTCTTACCTTCCAAATGGGGTGGGTAGTGGTGTTCCCCGATAACATCATCTAGGAATGACCCTCCAACCAGGTTTGGAAGTTCCATTTCCCTAACGATTCATTGGGATTACCCTTCTGTAGGAATGGGTAGTGTTATCCCTCAATTATCTTATAATGTGGTACTGTCCAATAATATTGGGTAGTGTAATTCCTCGGTTACTACCATTATAGGACCCTCCAATCATACTAGAGAACAAAATCCATTCCTAAACCATGTGACCCCTTGAGTATGTGTAACAGTGAAATAACATGCTTTAATAAACATTTGGACTCATGATAATGAGGGATGCTTTCCCCATTGAGACAAGTTCTTGTGAGATGATTTAAAACCATTATAGTTTAGTCATTTTCTTCCAAAGAGGATAGTATAAAGGTCTGGTGATTGAGTCCCATATACTTGTGATTCCTAGTTAGACACAAGAGATGTTGAGTATCACTGATTGACTTTCTTTAGGAACTTTAGGCTACTCATCATATTTGGATAATCTATGAGATGGAGATCCCATTACTCTATCATTTGGGTTTCTTTGACTATGAAAATATATATATATACTACCTTTGTACCCACTCCATGGGTAGAGATACTATCATTCTAGGAGACCCAAAAACACATGGTGTTTGCCACATGATTTTTGTGTTTATGTTATCGTGGTTGGATGATTCCACTTTCCTACTATATGTAGCAATAAATCAATTATAAATTCTTATTTTCATAGTGTGAAGCTCGTTTTATTTAGATGAGTTAAATTTCAATCTATTTTTGGGTTGAGATTTACTATTTTACTATACTATTTTCTATCTATTGCTTCCATATTCAGTTGTTTCTCTTACTACTCCCCTTTATCCTTTTTAGTGTTTTATACTAGGTTTTTATAAACTTGCAGTTTCATGGGTTTCTCCAAACACATTTCTTGTCTTTTTTAGATGGTGGACTGGTCGATTGTGACTTCATTGGGGCTTAGGGATATGGGGTTCTTGGACCCCATATGGTGGTATTAGGTTGGGATAATGGAGTTGGGCTCTCTTAGCTATTTACAAATTTCTAATATTGTCAGGGTGGAATATATTTTTTGTTTAGATGTTTATTTGTTCCTATTTACTTTTTATTATAAACTACCACACATCATTCATTTTAGTGGTATATGCATATTTTCTATATTTAAAGTAGTGTCTCATCTTTCATTATTTCCATCTACACTTTTTCAATGTGTTGGTGGTGTTAATGGGTAAAAAACATTAGGAAAATTCCTCCCCATGTTTCGTTTTTCTATAGTGCTTGTCTCCACCCCCTGGCCTATGGAGGCAGGCTTGGGGTAGTTGCAGCTTGAGCTGCAACTTGGGTCGATTTGTGAAAGACTGGTATAAGTGGTGGTTTGACCATTGGGAAATTGTTTGGATGTTTACCTAAAATGAGTTTTGGTTGGGTTTTGAGAAATAGTGTCAAAATATAACCCCTATAACTCTTAGTCCATAAGGTCAAGATATGGTGCGGAGGCCGGCATAGCCATTCACTAGGACGTTGAATACATCCTTCTAAACTCAACATGCTAAGACATTTGTGCCAGGGATCAATGGTGCATGCATCATATATGATTAATCCAATGAAATTCCTCATTATGAAATATCCCCAATTTCATTGTGATAAATATATATATATATATATATATTCTCATGTGATGTGGGTAATACTTAATAACTTTCATGATTCCTCTCCAATGGCAATCAACTAGGATACCATCTTTAATTCATCGCAAAGGACCTATGTGCGATGAGGCCTCAATTTAGGGTCCATCCTGTGATAGCATTCCATCATGTGGTATGTAGAAACACCACCACCTATTGAGAAGACAAATATCCTAGTAGAGTTGGTTTAGGATGTGCGAAGTCTGAGTTGAGAATGCGATATCTGACATTAGAGACCACTAAGGTACCATAGAGAGCTTGATCCTCAAACATTAGAATATTGGGTAGAGTCAATGGGGTCAATATCTTTATGAATATTCTTAACCCGATGGATCATATGATTTATTTGGAAGCTATCCTTTTCCATGAAGTAGTTGGGTGTTGGTAGATCCTATTTACCCAGATGCCTGAAGAGTCACCACTCTCACTGGATGTCATCCAAAAACTATTTTTTGAGGATTATTACCCATCCTTATTATTACCTGTTTCAACCCAACATATTCTAAAGATCTATTAGAGAGGGATAATTGTGGAAGAGTACACAGATAGGTTCACAGAACATACCAGTTACTCTCTTTACATGATCACATAAGGCTACTTCCGAGCATGGAAGTTGGAGCAGGGACACCACAGAGAGATCCAATCTAGTGTAGTTCCCTTATACATCCCCACTTATGTGGCGGTGATAGATGGAGAACATGTGATAGAGATATTTCTATTAGAGGGATGCTAGAAAGTTAGAGCTGGCATTGGGAACCCTAGGGTTCCGACATCTACATCATTATATAGGAACCAGAAATCGCTGAACAAGACACCGTTTCATGAGAATACTCTGGGACATGGTCATATGGTATAGGATAAGTGCGGATCATTAGAGAATCCCATGGTTGTTAAAATATGTGATTAACACGGGTGAGGCCCTATAGTGGGAGATGGACTTACCATAACTACAATGATTCCTAGAATGACAATAGATAGACCTGCATGTTTGTCACATTGATGTGATCTGGGTGGTCAACAAGGTGCATGTGTTTGAAGAAGAGAAGGGAGATCTTGATTTTGAGTACAACACTACGAGGTCCATCCACCAAACCCACCAAGAGTCCCACATTAGGCTTAGAGAGCTGGTGGATAGGGTCGCGGATAGCTATAAGATTTTGACATCTATAATCATGTGGTGCAGGAGATGATTTGACATATGATCTTATCAAATTATACTTTTTTCATCATTAATAGTAAAAATAGGTTCTAATCATTCTTTTTTCTCACAAATTCTTTTTCGAGAGCTAAGAATCCATAATTCTATGCTAGTACGATAACTTTTTCTTGCAGTTCATATACGGAATGCTTCCTTTATATCAGTCATCTATCATCATCGTGAAATATAATTTTGAGGGGAGAGGTTCATGTGGGACCTTTTGGTCATCATCTTGGAACCCTACGAGGTCATATTTTTCATGAATTATTGTTCCATGGTTCAAGCCCAAATCTACTTTCACTACAGGGTAATTAGATTTATATGTGTTGATTTCATGAGGTTTACCTTTTTCGGTGAGATATACCCTATAGTAGGACAAGATGGTTCTGCGAGAAAGTTGGTGTAGCCTATTAAACATCATATCGAAATAGTAACCCATGCTACAGAAAAATCCTCATGAATCTGAGTTCCATTAGTTGTTATAGACTATATTGAGTTCTTCCTTGAAGATGTTATCAGACTAAATCTGATATGGGAGGTGGAGTTTTTCATTGACATGCAAGCAGTGACTACCCCGATATCTTTTATAGAAAATCAAATGTAACCTAACAAGATTCGGTAGCTATAGTTGAGTTGGAGGACCTTCATGAGAAATGATTCATCAGACCCCATGTACCCCCTAATAAGATCCAATTATATATACAAAGAAGGTAGATGAGAGATTGCTATTTTATATAGATTATCGTCGCCTGAAATAGGTCTTGATAAAGACCAAGTACCTCATACCAAATATTGATGACCTCTTTGGATAGTTTCAAGGTGTGAGATGGTTCTCCCAGATCGATCTCAGTTCCAGCAACCACTTATTGAGGGTTCATGGGGCTGACATTCCAATGATAGATTTATAATGTTTCTACAAACACAGTGTGTTCCTAGTGATACACTTTGATGTGAAAAATGCCACGGCCATCCTTATGAATTTGATGAACCAGGTCTTCTAGATATACATGGATCATGTTTTTTTGTCTTTATCAATGACATACTCATATATTTGACAATAGAGGAGGATTATAAAGAGAACTCAAGGATGTTCCTAGATTTTCTTCATGAAACCATACTTTAAAGATATATCTCAAAGTGCTAGTTATAGACACTTGAGGTTAGCATTCTTAGGAATTTCATTTTGGAACAAGGTTTAGCTAGGGAACCAAAAAACATCAAGGAAGTGCATTCTTGGGAACCATCCAAGAAGTTATTAGTGGTGAGGAGTCTCCATGTCTTGGTAGGTTAATATACAAGTTTTTTTTAACACTTTTCTAGAATGGTTTCCCATTTGGCCACACTGAGGTGGAAGTGGAATCCATTTACTAGGTCTAAGTAGTTCCATATGGCTTTTGAAGAGATTAGGTTGAGGATGACGAGCTCTCTATTGTTGAGACTAATAGTGGTAGGTGTTGAGTTCTTGGTGTATTGTGATTCCTTCAAATATGGGCTCAGTTTCATGTTGATAAAATGACAGACAGTCATCACATACAGGTCGAGGTAGTTCAGAACCCTTGAGTAGAACTATTCAACCCATGACCTATAGATATCAGTGTTAATTTTCTCCTTGAGGATTTTGCTGTACTACCATTTGAAAGAGCACATCATGATTTACTCATTCCACTGTAGCTTTTGGTACATCTTCACTGAGAGATACCTAAAACTATGGAAGCAGAAGTAGTTAATGTTCCTAAAAGTCTAAAACATTGATATAGTCTATACTCTATCCAAGGTAAACATTGTAGTATAATTTATTAGCAGGAAGTACTAGTATAACATAGTGTAGGAAGCATTAGAGTAGTTTTCTTCCCTGCAGTTGACCCTGTTAGGGTCGGAGGGTATAGCTTTTCATCAATCAATGTTGTTGACTCCATCACTCCTCTAGTAGATGAAGGACTCTAATCTGGGAGAAATCTACTATGAGGTTCTATGTGATTAGATATCCCTATAAGACCCAGCATATAGGTATTATGAACGAGGGAGTCACGAGATCTTGTTCGAGGGGAAAACAATGTTCCCATCGCAATGCGAGAGGAGTTGATGTGGGAGCCCCACATTCCTCCATTAGCTATACATCCTAGTTTGGGGAAGATGTACCTAGATTATCAATGTCTATTTGGGGGGTTCAAAATGAGAAGAAGTGTAGCTAAGTTCCTCTCACGGTTCCACACCTATTAGTAGGTAAACGATGAGAACCATGTTCCGGTGGGTTTTTTGCGACCTCGTGGGATCCCATTGTTGAAATGGGATGACATATCCATGGAATTCATCATAGGGATTCCATGATTAGTGAAGGGACATAATGACATCTTGGTGATAGTAGACCACATCACAATGTCTGTGAACTTCTTTACTATGAGGGAACATAGTTTTATGGACAGTTTGTTGAAGTTATATGTATGGGAGATCTTCCACCTTCATGGTGTACCCTCGATGATTGTATCCTATCATGACATGCAGTTTTCACCATGATTGTGGAGAGGCCTAATTGTGGAATTCAAGACCCAGTTATGGATGAGTATTGCCTTTCACTACCACAGTGATTGTTAGAAGGAGCACACTATCCAGGTGTAGGAGGATATGTTGACGCATTTTGTGTTGGATTTAAGTCAGAGCAAGGAGGATCACCTGCCTTTGGTAGAGTTTGTGTACAACACCAGCTACCACTGAACCATTAACATAGAAAATTTTGAGTCCCTCTTTGGGTGACACCTCAGGTCACCATATTCTTGATGGAGATCATAGTGGTTTCCCTCATAGGCCCATAGTTGGTGAATAATACTCTGGAGAAAGTGTAGTTCATCCATACCATATGAGGATAGCCAAGAGTAGACAAATATCTTATGCAGATTGTTGTCATCGATCCTTGTAGTTCAAGTAAAAATTCAATGTCTTCTTTATAGTCTCCCAACCATGAAGAATATAGAGATTCAGCAGGGGAGGCAAGCTATCCCCGAGGATTATTGGTTGATCATAATCGTGCATAGGGTTCACAAGTCCTCCTACTACCTCGACCTACCCCAAAAACTAGAATGGGTTTGTGACATCTTCGATATGTCATTGATGTGAAATTATGTGCATGAACAAATGCATGTTATTTAACGGGGAATGCTAGACATCGAGTATGGATCCACCTTTGTAGAGAACCCGGTGACGATCGAGAACTGATAGGAGCATACCATGAAAGGATGGTCCATCCCTTTAGTTTTCATATTGTGGTAGTATGTAAATGTGTACAAGAGTTTCTGAGAGTGAGAAAAGAATGATTTAGGCTTAGTATCCTTGGTTTTTTTCCTATTGTTTCTTTTTGGGGATAAAAATATTGAAGGAGGGAATGAGGTATAGACTCGGTTTTTCCCTTATTTAACTTTTAAATATTTATGAATATACTTCCAGATCTAAACACTAAGACATCATATAATTGTGTGGCACGATATTCCTAGAATTAATTATATTAAAATATTAAAAATATTTTTTTACTGTGTACACGTGATTAAGTAATGAAAATGGGAGAAATCATAAATGGTTGATCATATTAGAAATATAAGACCACGATAATGTCTGAAATGTGGTTTTTTACTATATGAGAATCATAAAATGAGTTGGAATAGGATTTCTAGACCCCACACTCATTGGTGGTGTTCTTAATTGGATTTATTAATTAATCACCTAAATTTTAATTTTACATAAAAATGAATATAAATGCATTGTGTAGAGGATTTTTATTGGGTTAGACTCACAATTTTGGGAATCCTCTTATCATATATCTCTCTTACTCATCTATTGGTGATGAAGGATGAACCTATGATTCATGGTTGACCGAATCACAATGCATACAACAGATCCACCCCTATTGGAAAACATATTCTTCAATAATGAAGAATCCAAACAAGAGGTAGGGCTCACAAATTGATGTTTTAACCTATTGATTAGATTTCGTGAAAAGATTGAATATTATTATTTGACCTGTTCCCCCTGTTGCAAACCATTTCATGAGCCTAAGTACAAAAATATTTCATTTCCAGTTTCATTCTATTCCAAATTTTGCAATCCTGACCATTTGGCCAAGAACGCTTGGACAAAAAATGTAAAATCTCAATTCATTGTGCTTTTTTTCACTTTTCTTCACATTATTCACTATTAAAACCCCAAATTTCCTAGATTAATAGTTTATGGGTGTCTAATGCTCGATCAAGTTCCCAGATTCTAGGTGGATCGATGAAACTACATCTAATTGTTGAATCAAGAATAGATCCATTTATCCTGTGAGCTGGGGATGAAAAAAATCAAAATTTTGAGTCTGTAACATCAAGGGGGGAGATGCAACATTGAATATAATGAAATATGGATTACTAAATCATCACCAGAGCTATTTTTTGAAAAAAAAAACGAAAAAGGAAGCATGAATCTTGACCAGATATACGAGATATAGGAGGAAATTATATGAGATCTATGGTGTATTGAATAGATATGAAGCCTAAATAACAGATTGAGAAAAAATGGATTTCTAGAAAAAAAACTAGACTACATGTCTTTTATGATGAAGAACACACATTCTGTTTCCCCTTTCATGAAATGATTCAAGGGTTGGTAAATTACAAGGATGGCATGGCATGTACATCCTTGAAATTCAATGTAACACCCTTTCATGTGAATGAGTCATGTAACAGACTACAAGTTGGGATAAAGACCCTGTAAAATGTACAGAGACATGGGTTGGACACACGGGTTGCATCCCATGCTATCCTATGCACTGTTCACCAATGTACACAGACACGGGGTCTTAGTACACATGCACGGCATGCGGACACTGCCCAGTCCCCAAATAGGTGGGACACACTGTGTATTGAACCTGCATGGTGTGTACCCATACATGGATGGGACCTGTATACTGAAAAGAAACATGGAAAGATAGTGAAGAGGGACCACTCACCTTGTGGGTCCCCTCAAACATAGTGTATTACTTGAGCTCATTTGAGAGATCATTAAAAAACCACATCTACATCATTTGAACTCAATATTTTATCCGTGATATGCCTATATTATGATTCTTTCTCCATATAACATGATGGTTTACTACAAAGTAGCTTTTAAGATATGTTGTGAAGTGTTATGAGCAGGAAATGTGCTCTCGTGACACTAATGGAAGCATCAATCATATAGAATCCCCAATGTAGTATTGGGCTAAAGCTCTTGATGGGATGGGTAGTGGAATTCCATGATAGATGTTTCGGGCTTATCATCCCACTAGGATGGGTACTGTAATTCCAAGATATTATTTTCAAGTTTACCTCTAGTAGGAATGGGTAGTGGAGTTCTTAGATGTTTTGGGATTACCCTCCAGCTAGGTTGGGAAGTGGAATTTTCTGATGACATCTTCTATACATAACCCTCCAGCCATGATGAGTAGTAGAATTTCCTTAATGACTCGACATGCTTACCATCTAGTGAGACTGGGAAGTGGTGTTCCATGGTGAACATCCCAAATGGTACCCTGTAGTAGGGAGATAAAATGGCATTCCTTTATGACTACCAAAGTAGGGCCCTCTGATCATACCAAGACATGAGATCATTTCGTAAAACTGAGGACCCCCAACAGTGTGGCAGAGTTAGAAGGGATGGTTTGAAGAACCATTGGATTCCTGAGAATGAGGGACGCTTTCCACCACTGATATAAATTCTTGTGATGAAATTTAATGCTATGTGGAGAGTCAGTACCACACAACGTGGATAGTATAAAGGTGTGGTGATTGAGTTCGTTAGACTTGTGTGTCTTGGGAAGAAGCATGAGATGATGGGAATAACTGATGGACTTCCTTTTGAAAGTATTTACCACTCCTCTTCTTCAGGTGAGTTATGATATGGATATCCCCTAAAATTCTTGTTTGGATTTCCTTGACTAAAAATATATATATTCTACCTCAGTACCCACTCCATGGGTACAACTACTCTCCTTTTAAGAGATGTGAAGACACACAGTGTATAATAAATTATTTCCCTATATAGCTTCTCAGGGTTTGATTAGTCCACTCTCCTTCTATAGGTAGCGAATACTCAATGATATGTTCATCCTCTAATAGTGTTGAGATCCTTGTGTTCAGATGATTTCACCTTCACACTCTTGTTGGGAAGAGCTACACTCTTTTACTTTACCTTGGTCTATCTACTACTTCCCTTTTCAGTTATATCTCTTGCAGCTCCCCTGTGATCTTTTCATGGAAATCTATTAGGTATGTATATATTCACCCAATCATGGTATTTCCCAACATTTTTTTTTCTTTTTTAGAGAAAAGATAGGTTGATAGTGACTTCTACCAAATAGAATTTATTTATCACTATAATTTAAACGATATGTTAATAAAATAGTCATTAAACATAGAAATATGAATAGTGATATTTAATTTTTAAATATTTTTTATATTTTTTTATATAAAAATGAATATTTACAATAAAACATAAAATCTTTGGAAAAGACATTGTAAGATTGAAAGTACTATTTATTCAAATGAACTGCTTTTTATGTCCTTTAGCAAACAATATCAAAATTTATTTTATAGAATTTTAAAAAATTAATTTCATAATATAAAATCCATTTTTTTAATTTATATTATCAAAAATACATTATCTTCAATTTTTTTATTTTTCATAAAAAATTCATTTTTTTATGAATTGTGAAAGTTACAAAAACATTAATACAAAAAAACTTTTTTGTAGAACTTGTTTATATTAAAAAATATATCATATTTTTATTTTAAAGTGTAATTAGATAAATTTAACATCAATTATTCCAATTTTGGTCTTTTTAACGAATTTTACATTGAAATTAGATATCAAAACATTTCATACTTTTATACATTTTATCTTAAAAACTCACAATCACAACACATTTGTTGGATTAATTTTAAATTACATTCTATCGACTATATGATTAGAATTTATAAAAATGCATTATATATTTTTAATAATCATAAATTATAATTTATAATAAGATTAACTTAGTTTTTTACCAATAATTAGTGAAATAATTAATAATAAATAATAATAATTAAACTAAAAACATGATTAAATTGTGGTAAAACATTAAATTTATTGAAAAAATAACTTACATTCCTGAAAAAAGCCATTTTCTAGATATATTTATTCCATTTACATTATTTTATCAACAAATTTGATGTTATTTGTGGCACCTGATATAAGGGGGTCCTCTTAATAGTGTTTTTTATATTTACAAGAATGTCACTCCTCCTCCACTATAAAGTGGAAGTCACCCCACTAACTTATTTCACACACATCAATCCTTTTTTCTTGGAAAAAGTCTTTATAAATAATCCCCCAAATATCAAACCTTTATCCTAGTATCCTATATTTTGGCAGAAATCCACCAAAGGAAGCCCTTTGATGAGAACAAAGCGGCGTTAACCAAAGAAGAGGTAACATCATTCCCTGAGATATTTTGTTTTATTCTCAATATCCACCCCTCATATATTCATAATACATTATTATATACTAGACATATTATCCAAAATATTCCTATATGTTTTTATTGTATGTTTTTACACACACCTACACACACATTCATCCAATGTGTAATGAACATACCTTTCAGTTGTACGGCAGACTACCATCACACAAAATGATGTCGTCTGTTTTCCATTACCACCTATCATGGATGACCATTATTTGTTACATTGATTTTTTAGATTTTATATATGATATTTATGATGTTTTTCAAAATTTTAAATTATTAAATAACACATACCTTCTTTCCTTTCATTTTTTAATTACAATAACATTGTTCTTGGATGTGTGGACTACTTCCACCTCAAAGTGATGTCATTCATTCACACATTACATGGAATGTATGGAGGATGGGTTTAGTGAACATATTTTATTAATATAAAATAGTAATTATAATGTAATTATAGTATATATATATATTTATTTATTACATTTACATACTATCTTTCAAAACCATAATTAAATGGATAAAACATTCTTGATTAAATACAACCTATTGTATCCATGAACTATGTATTTTATTTTATATTTAAAACATTTATAGATTATTATAAATATTAATATTATGAAATTATATGATATTTATGTAGTTTTTTACATTTTTTTCACAATTAAATAACAACTTATGTAAGAGTATCAAGAATAATAAGTAAAAACATATACTAAAAACCAAGTAGATATTTCCAAAAACAAAAAATTAATATAGAATTATTAATAAAAGAGTAATATAAAATCATAATCAATTAATATATGGTATTTGATATAAGAATATTTTTTTATATTTATAAAAAACTTATATTTACTATACATGAGGATTGAATGTGTAATATGTGATCCAATATATAAGGTAAGGGGATTTCTAGTCTCACCTTTATTTCTGTGAGGCTTGTGCATTATTCTCAACTTGTTTCTTTTTTCATGTGTATGTACTTACTTAAATTTATACTATCATTATTATTCCTTGATTTTATGTGAATTATCATATCCATTTTATGATCTATTTTTAATGGGGATTTCGGTTCAAAATTTACCATAATGGTGAAGTAATTTTCTCTCAATTGGCCTTCTTTGAGGTAAATTTTATGTTATTCACCAATATTATTCTACAAGGTGTATATAGTAAAATTTTACATATTCTATCATGCATATTGTTGTTTAACTGATATTTTTTGCTTCATTTATTTTAATTTCCTACATGTTTGGTATGAATTTATATTACCATGTGGTAAGAGGTTATTGAAACAATCCCATCATTTATCAGGATTGTTTGAAATTATGCGTCATTGATAAAATCCTATGATCTATATTTCAAAAAAAACTGAGGAAATGTATTCTTATATATGTAGTCATGATATCTTAATATTATAGTAACATTTTTCCTAACACTGATACTAAAGACGGTTAAGAAAATGTTTTTAAGAAAATTTGATGACACCTCTCTCTTCTTACAGAAATATGTATTATTAAAAAAAACCATTTTTAAAAAATTTGCTATTTAAAATTTTCATTAATATCAATTTCATTGAAAGGGGGATTTAATTTTTTTATGGGTTTTATATATTCCTTTATATTTTTTCCAAGAAACATTCAATGAAAAATGTCTTAAAAAATGAATTAGGTTTTAATGTGAGTTTTTCAAAATATAGAGGACATAATCATCAGGATGTTTTTTTAATAAATCTATTAAAATTATTTTCCATGTAAGAGGAATTCAATTTCTTTACTCATTATTTTCCAAATAAATAATCTAGTTTATTTATTCATATTATTTCTCTTAACGGGTTATGTTTTTATGGAATAACCTTTTATAGAAATCCATTCTCATTCATGGGTTTTATGCTTATAAAACCTTCTTCTTTTAATGAGTTATGGAATGATGAAATGATTAAGAATCCATTATCTTTTTTTGAAGTTTTGATATGATTTAATGTATATGATACCCATTTTATTTCATGAGTTATGATATAATTGTTTATGATCTTTTAGAACAGGTATGTATGATTTAATTATGAGATGGGTGGGCCTATATCTCCCTCCAATGAATTGGCTAAATATTTATATCTCATGAGATAGAAATGGATTAAATGGTGAGTGTAATCTGTTTAGAAAAGGTATTTTTCCTATAATATGGTCTTCAGAGTAAATATTTTCTACTAATATGGTCATGGGAGTGAACGATGAACACCAACATGGTAAGTGGGGTGAACTCATAATACTAAGATGGCCTTGGAAGTGATGCCTTTACTACTATCAAAATCAATTTATATTCTTATATGTCTTACATAATTCTATCTATTCTTCTTATGTTATTAATTCATAGATTATTCTCTTGATTCCATAGTGATTCATATCTTCTGAACTACAAATATTTATGAAGTTATATATGTTTATGATCATTGACATGAAAGGATTGATCTTATAATTTTATGTTCAAATTATCATACCCTTAGGTACATTTTCATGATTACATTTCTCCCTTTTTTACCCTTACTGAGCATTCTATCTCACCATTATTTATTTTTCCTTTCCCCATGTTATGAGGATATGTATTATGTAGGATGTGGCTATGAAGGGTTCTAGTTAGGGAGAACCTAATGTGAGATAATATAGCTCAATTACTTACAGGTTTTTATGAATCTCTATTTCCAAATTTACTAAACTAATATGGTCTTTGGGCGTCTATTTGAATAATGTATTATGTATTTTAAAAAAAATGAAATAATGTTAATGTATGATAGTGAGGGTTGTGATATCAAACCCACTCAAGGACCTCAAAACATTCTAAACCTTAAATACAAAAGACAAATAAGTCATTAGGTTAAGGAAACTCTCACAATTTGTTTTCGAAGTCATGATGTCAAATTTTCCAACTCACCAAACGAGTAAAATTGAATCATGTTGAAGATTTAAACAACATCAAAACACCTAAGATATTATAATCAACCCATATTACCATATCCCATCCCCAATCTATTAATAATTACCTTGATATTTTACCAAACAAACCCATTCCTTTTAAAAAAACATGGTTTACTCTGGTCTTCAATTCATAGGTCAAATCTATCTAGATGCTCCCCACCATAAGAGTTACATACCGCGGTATCTTATTGACCCAAAACAAAAACATAACATTTTTCACTAACCATCCATGGACACAAAATAACTCTCATGATGCATCATCACTCATGCACCACCTTAGGTGCTCAAATCATCCTTTTCATGTCTGACACCCATAAAATCCTGATCGTATATATTCCCAAATTCCAACTCACCACAAACAGTGCCTACACTACCTCAATGGCCATAAATAGTCCTATTTCCATGCACCATATGTATGTGTATATATATATATATCACACATTAGAGACTTTTTTTACCTACTGAATATTTCATGGATAGTCCAAAAACCATATATCTTTTCCCTTAGTGCACCAAACCTATCCAAATTAAAATAAATAATTAAAACCCCAGTCATTCCTGTCATCACAACATACCTCTAACTCTAGTCGACTCCCCATCCTAAACTGCAATTGGAAGCTCCACTGTGTGAACCTTTTCAGAAGATTTAATAACCGAGGATTGGCCTATCTAATGATCTACTCCATATATCGGCCACTGACCCCACTGTAGAGTCTCACTGTCTCGACCAAGACCTTCACATGCGGCTCACTCTCATTTAACAGCTCATATTACTGCTCTTGAGCGTACCTAAGATGCATGAATATTCCATTGTCTCAGGCTCTAACATATCAATGATGGATTCCTACAGAACCTCTTGAGATGACCCATCTATCCCCATGCCTATCATTCCTTTGGAGGCCACTCGCACTACGTCCATGAATGTCCTATATTCTCTCACTAGAAACCCGGTGATGAAGACCCATTTTTTGGTTGAATGCCTAAGTCTCTTGCATGACATCCCATCTGAGACTCCTCTCGGTCTTGCTTCCTGCTTCATGAATCATATATTCCCTACTCATCGGACATCGACACTCAAATCCACTTTAACAAGTACATCATATTTTTGGTGGATATCATTTCCCAATTCATAGATCTTGAGAATGAGTTCTTCATAGAGACTTTTACTTGCACCCTGATTATGTGTCACAAACCACCTTTGAAACACCTCACACTTGAGGTTTCATTGGAAACCATATCGGCCATGAAAGGAGACAATTTTGTGAATGTAGCTACAAAGTCCATGATAGAAGTGCCTCCATAATGTTGGTTCAAGAACTCTCTAGATCTCTCCAACCTCACCGCCTCCATAAATATGTTATTGAATTATTTGGGCTCATAATTTATCCAAGAATGTTCCTACAGTCTGACTTCTTGAACCTATACATTCCACCAGTTCTTTTTTCCAATGAGAAGGTACCTTTCCAAATTCACTCTATGTCATTGAGGTACCACTGTCTGTTCAATGACCATCTACACTGATTTTGTCCAGTTCCCTAACAAATGAGGTCCAACCTCACCTAGAAATAAGGCCAGGTCTTGTGAATGTAAATCATGGGTTCGGTATCTGATTGATGAAAAAACTCAATGATATCCCCTATCAATTCTCTTGATCACCCAAAATAGGCTCTCCTTATGCTTCTCCTTAAACAATATCTCAAAAGCTATCATATCCTACAAATTCCCTCCTATAAATAAGAATGCACCAGTTGCCATATATATGGATCACGATCAGTCCGGCCCTCTAGGGACTCATCCTGACCCTCATGGGTATCATACCATGAATGATAAGGAGGCACCAATCACTGCCCAAATCACACTCAAATAGATCTTGTATAGGTTTAATCACACTGAATACCAATACCATGATTATACACCCATAATAGTATATATAAAAATAGTGTAGTTTGATAAATTAGTAACATGTTGTACAATCTCACCACCCTTACACTCCCCTAGTGCACTGTGTCATATGACATAAAAAATCAAGGACCCTTACCAACCCATATTGGGGTTAGGTATCACAAATATCTCGACCACTTGGCCCCATGTCTACCCATATCAGAGTTAAGAACTATGTACTACTCAGCCTCATGGCCCCTCACCTTCCCCTAACATGGTCAAGAATCACATTTCATCCCAATCTGCTGAAAAAAATTAAAAAAAAGAGGCCATGCAGGAGAACACTCCGTATCTTCTTTTTTTACACTTTATAAAAACACTCCTTTTCATCATACCGACCTACTCATATCAGGCTCAATCCCATATATCACATGCATGTCAACTCACATAACAGCATAATAATACCTCATTAGAACTGCATGGATGTATAGGATATATGGAATTCCACCAATGGGATGTTAATAATGAAAACAATTTTTAACTCCAATTATGGCACTTTAAACATATAAAAACCTATGAAAAATAATAATCACACCACACATAAAATACTTTCGAAGTTAAAAAAGGCATATAATAGATAAACATCACACTGAATTTCACCAGTCGAATTTGAAATCAAATCAACTATAAAATAAAACTCAAAAAGAAATAATCCACCCCTAGAAATTTTTATTGTCCCTCATGCATGGGTTTTTAGGCACCCTAACATGATCTCTGTACAATGATCGGAATACATCCCAGTATTTGGTTTGTTCTACCATAATCCAAATACTATGACCATCGAAAAAGAAAATCATTTGATTCCATGAGTGTCATGATGAACACATTTGCAGATTCCAATTCATGAACTTCTTTTATTCCATTTATAGCAACCTAACCCAAGAGTTAGTTATAATCGTGCTTCTATATAGCGTTCCACGAGTCCTTATTTGCACCTCAAATAATGAAAAACGATTCCAACAATAAAAGAGGGTGTAAAGGGTTAATAATGGGGAGACTATACCCTCTTGTTGTGATAATGATAATGGCCTACATGTATACAATAATGGAATAATACCATAACACAGTGGAAGTGATAACATATTGTAGCAGAAGCATAAACATACAACAACAGTTGAAATAAAAAACATTCCAAAACATACCATTCATTTATGAAATCATATAATTATGGTCAAACAAAATATTAATCTAGAAGGGTCACCCTCAGATAATCTTATTAGAAACATATAATAAGAATGCTGATACAAAAAGAACAAAAATTTACTTCAACTGATGCAGGAACCACTAGGTTCATTTCCATCAATCCCATGAAAGAATTGTAACATAATCACTATTGTCTAACTCATGTTCCCAGTTTAGTACCTGATCGCAAAACAATATAGTCTACACATATCCTAAATTTCCAATGAAGGGTGTGAGAATAAATCTCAACTGGCCACCACCAATATGTTCCTATATTTTATTTTATATAAAAAAATTGTTCTAAATATAAATAAAAAACTAGTTCAAGAATAATAAAATAAATAACCCACATACATTGTTTCTAATAATTATAAAGAAGTAATCACCTACATAGGCCATCTATATAATACCACATACCCAATTATACATATGGATTATAGAAAATGTCTTCATATGTATAATTGTAGTGGTGAGGTTGCATAGCATAAATCCAATGGAATTCTATTAAGAAATGAATATATGTTAAACCCTTTGGTTCAAACTCAAAATTTTCCACTAGAACTATGTGCCATCAAATATTATTCCTTTCATCTAAATGTCACATAAAGTAAATAAGCACTCAGTGGATTAAACCACCACTATAGAAATATATGTCAACTCAATAACCCATTATCCAAGGCACAACATTATCTTTCCTCCGTGTAATAATCACCATCGATTTAAAGCCATTAATCCAAATGTACGGAGACATCCTTCCTCCCATTATCCTTGCCCAATGCCTCACATAACTTGGTGAGCCTCATCCCCCATAAAACAGTATCAACAACATCAAATGATTGATAATCTCCATCCACATGATTTTCTATGGAAAGAAACTCCATCATCAATAATGTTCAACCCCATCCTAATATAGAAATTTAATTCAGGTCTTTACCCATATGAGTGGTCAACACCACCTCAATCTGAGTCCTATCTATGTGAACATGACTCACACAGTGGATCATCAAACCAACACTGAGTGGAAATGACGCAAAAATCCAAACCCACCTTATCTTGGAACATCATTCTCCAATGATCATGGCACTCATCCCAATGGTCAATAATTTCTCATGTTACACGAGCCATGTCCATAACCTAATACATCTTCACCTCACCCTAATGACCATGTTGCTCAACTTGTTGATCAAAGTTAGGTCATGTGTCTTTGGACTCTCCAATGCTAATGAATCACATCTCCTCAGTCTAGGTAGTTTTTACCACCTCATTCATTGAGCCAAGCCCATCATCATTTGATGGATCCAATAAAAACAATCAATACATTTAATTTTAATTAATGAAACCCAACTAGACTATCCCTCCAAGAGGTGAAATCCTCAAAACAGGTATTACCATTTATAGTCATGATTGATCATGCCCATATATATCTCATGGTATCAATAAAATAATCAAAAGAATGACTTAAATTGTTAGTGTCTCTCTTGAAAACCCTATTGTTGTGATGAATAATGAAACCAATAAAATAACATGAAATAAAATATAATGAAAGGAATATTATACCATATATTTTTATTCACTCACTCATCTAATATAATAAAACAACTTGAGCTGATTCAGAGAAAATTTATGGTTTAGAGGAATTCCATGAAAACAGGGTAAAATTACTATAACAGATTTAGAACTCCTTATGGAGAGAGAAAATAAGAGAATAATGTAGCATATCTAAGGCCATTATTACATGGTTATAATGATTCAGATGATGGTAAGATTGAAACATGATGGAAGAACATTCCTCAATACCTATGGATAAAGAAAAGGAGGGATCCCCTCTACTATACACATAGGTGGAGAAGAAAATAGTATGAAAGTAGATATATAGAATGAGGTAACATTTTGTAATTTATCCTCTTTATATGACCCAAATGTTTTGTCCACACTATTTGGATAATTGTGCACCCACCATGAGAATCCCACTGTCTTGGAACCACACCTCACACCGTTGTCCGACATGATTTCCCAAACATTGTATGATGTATGCATGAAGCCTCTGATAAAACTGAATAATACATTACATGATCATTCAACCCATCCCTTATATATTTTCAAACAATATATAGTAAATAAGGAGGATTGTATGGTTTTTACATAGAGGCAGCAGGGTTAGTCCAAACATTGTGCCACTATCTGTGCACCCTAAAAAATTGGATTCTTTGCCTTTGAAAATCAATAAACCCACTCAAATAATAGGGTATATTTAGGCCTTAAAAACATATATAAAAAATAACATAGCTAATGTAAAATCACAAAATTGGGTTCTGAAGTCATGATTTCAAATTGTTCCACTCACCTAACAAGAAAAACAATAACGAGTTGAGGATTTTAACCCACTCAAAAAACCCAAGATGTTTCAATTTGTGATATGACCAATTCATCTCAAAAAATAGGTTCCCCATAGATATTTTTGAATTCTTTTGGAAATCAATTTCATTGGATTATACCCCACCCAACCAGTCATTGTTATCCAGGAATAGAGTTTTAAGTGAAAGGATAAGGAACGATATTACATCTCAGATGATGGGATTTTATCCTCATATTCTTAGTATTTGGGGTGGTTTTTTTAGAATATATATTGATTTGATTATTTCATTTATTCTTGAATGTGAAATAGATGCGCTAACATTGGAATATTGTGATTGTGTCTTAAATAATTGTTTTATCCTCTATTCAATGATTTAAAAATGTATTGACCTCCCATTGGATCATGTTTGACCCTTTGTTGTTGAGATAGATACATGTGGTCACCCAATATGTGTTCCATTCTTTTTTCCCTAAGTGAGATCACCTATAATTGATTACTGAATTTTATTATTTGGCATTACTTATTAAATTTTAATGACTACATGAGATAGAATCACACATACTAAATTTGGTTAATTTTAATAATAAAGACCATGGGAGTTTAAATAATAAATGGAATCGTAATTTTTATTATTGTGATGATAATTGAGAATGAATCCATATGGGATGTTAATAGATAGATAAATTGTAGTATGATTATTTGAACATAATAGCACTATAATGACACGTGTTATGAACTCTTTTGTGTTTTAATGCTTACAGGTATTGGCATGGTTATGAAATAATTCTTATAAGGATTAGAATAGTTAAAATTTAACTCTTATAGGGATAGGATTAACCCTTTTGTAATGCTTGTAAAGAATATACTAGTTATGATATTATTATAATAGTTCTCTTACTGAATCTTCTAGGTTGATTTAGGGTCATACCAAATAAGGGTAATAGTTATGTGTGTCTTGGCTCCATGACATGCTCATTGATATATACCATTATGCGGATATCAGTTTCTATAACCCTAGGTGTCAACCCGATGTTCATGGGTTAGTATATTTGTTTCACATGAAATATTACTTGATAAAATTAATAAAATATTTATCATTTTACTACATGCACTATATATGTTATATTATATTTAATTATAAATGGTGGACTTTACCCACATAGTTATACTCACACATAGTATGGGATATATTTTGGTACCTAAACATATTTAATGTGTATTTGATTCGATAAGGGAAAGGGACAATGTTTTTTATTGCCACTTTTTTGATAGGTTGGATCTTGGTGACGATACAGACATGGGGATTATTATTGGGGACATGGAGTAATTATTTGATTCATTTTTCCATTAATTTTATTTGTTATTTATTTCATTATTTATTAAAGTTTCATCCTACAATTACATTATCCAATTATTATTAAGTTGTTGGAGATGTTTTCTATTCTACTATAGAGGAATTTCATTCATTATTCTATTTATTTTGTTTTTTCTAATATGTTTATATTTTCCACTATCTGTTTTCCCCATTTTAGATGGTGTAGTCTCCCCACTATATCCCTCTCACCATCACTTCTATTCGGTAGCCTCTTGCATACGTGGGTGCATTCACTTAGTCGCATAGACAACCAAAATAAATCACATGGGAGAGTATCGGGTTAGGGATGTTTTAATGTGGTATCAGAGCCTCGTTTTTCTATTCAAATTCATTTATATTTGGGAAAGGTTACATGAGAGAGAATGTGTCACTATTTGTTCATGATCTTGTGTATTGGAGTATCTAACCCATGCATTAAGGGACATTAAATTTCATAGGGATGGAATTGTAGTTCTTGTTTGTCACTTATTAGAGTATTAACATTATTTCATAGTGGGTGATTCATTTTTGATAATGTTATATTTTACTGAGATTTTGTTATGTCTTGGAATGGAACAAGATGAGTACACATGAATCAAGTTATTAAAAATGGAAATATGTTGACATGTATTGTTCCTGATAGTATCAAACTTAGAACAAGTGACACTCATGCCCATATGAAATAGGAAACCAAATTCCTTATTATATCTGATAAATTAAATGAAATAATTTTTTTTATGTTATGCCAAATCACTTGTTAAGACACCTATAGAGAAACCATTAGTCAGTAATACTATTTCTTAGGTTATCAACTATTAAGGTTAAACATTTTTTGTTCTTATGTTCTAAGGTGTGAATTTTCTTTGTTGATAAAATTTTCTTGTTTAAGATTTGAGTTGATCATCAGGAGAGTGGTAATCAGCACAATTTTAATGATGTTCATCCAAAACATCTCACAACTCCAGGTAATCATAGGGAATATAAGAATCAAAATAGATTACTACAGATAATGTGATGAATGGAGAGGAAGAATATTAAAACTTTAACAACAATATATTATATGAATAGAGATTTCAAGCTATCACATCATTTTATGTTCAATAAGTAAAGATAAAACAAAGTAGATAAGTTTTGTTTTGATTCATTCATATCAATGTTTAAAAATCACAAGACACCCTCAAATCGGAGGGTAAACCATGTTGATCTTTTGCATTGAGGACTAGCCAAGAATTTTTAAGAATTCATAGATCAAGATGGGTAGGAGGAGTAAAAATGGAATTATTTTTAGGGAAAGCTTCTAATCCACTTCAATCGAGAGACATCAAGGGGTTAGATGCATTGTCAGTTCATATACTTAAAAATGGAGGGTATGTTAGTGACAGACTATGTTGGATTATTCCAAAACCTAAAACACTTTTTCCCATCCTTATAAGTTGATGAGGTATCTAGGGTGAGGCATTTTTAGGAAGTGATCAACTATGAAAACATGTTTTAGGTTAATGTTTTTTATTGATTAACTTTATGGGCCTGATGAATAATTATCTAAATATAAAAGGTAATATAAGAGATTCCTAAAGTGGTGTCTAGATTGTTTTTATATGAAGATCTGGGACCTATTAGTCTGGTAGATGTAAGTTATTCTACTATAGTTCCACCAGGATTATAGTGGGAAGAGATGCCAGGGTAGTGGGTGGAAATCATAGAACCATGTCTCGTTTTAGTGCTTTAATTATGGAAATTTTGGTCAAACGAACCCTCAGTATACCTTCCCCACTATGGAGTGTCGTGTTTATGGAAGGATTGTTATCATAACTTATTTTTAAATACCACATATCAACAAATTAATCTCGTGGATTTGGGAATGCACCTAAGGCAATGAGAGACTCAACTAATCCTCAACAGACTGGTACTTAGAGTTTCACTAGATAGTGAGGCCAATTTAGGGGATGTGATACCCCATTGCAACAATTCCATTGCCATTATGAGGGGATAACATATGGTAATTAGACTAAAACATATAAAATTAGGGTGATTCAATTTCATGTTATAATGTCAAATCTAGCTATATTTTATGCAGAACCCTCTACCATCATTGATAAAAATATTGTATCATATTCCCATTAATTTTTTTATTTATTAAAGATAATCAAATTCCTTTTTATTTACACTTTTTCAATGGTTTTAATGTGGTTTTTGAGATCATGGATTGTTCTATGTCATTTGACACACCCTTGGGAGTGAGATTAGATAGCGATAAGGATTACAAGGCATGTTCTCTAGAAATTGGCGATTTCCATTTTCATTGGGATATTTTTGTGATGTAAATGACATGATTCTATTAGATTCATGGTATGGGCTAAATAGTTATATACCATGCTCACATCAAATTTATCAATGTATATATATCCTTATATATCTTGAAAGGAGAAGCTACCTCCACTAGGGTGAGTTGTATCATCAGGTTGTATGTTCAAGTCCAATTTTATATACATTGGATTTTATCATGGCTCAGATATGATGTATTTCTCATTATGATGGTTGAATATAGTAAGGTACTTTTATTTAAGTGCTATACTTTTTCAAGATATCATTCATAATGTGTTCTTTGACTTACCACCCATGCATGATATAATGTTCAGAATCGAGTTGGTTATGATAGATGAACTACTTTCCATTCTACCTTACAGAATTGAACCAAAATAGAATTGTGAGTTAAAAATTAATTTGGATGACCTAGAAGCCAAAGGATTTATATATCCATGTAATTCACCCTGGGGATGTCTTATTCTTAAATCTAATAAGGATTATTTTCTTCTCTGTGGATTATCAGTTATTGAAGTTGATAACAATAATGAACTCGCATCCCATTCAAATCATTGATTATTTGTTTGATTAACTAATAGGTTCCAATATATTCTCCCTGATCCACATGAGTTTATGGTGCCTTTAGTTGATTGTTATACCGTCTTAAATACCTAGGACTACATTTATGAGTAGGTAAGGATATTATGAGTTCAGTGAAATGTTGTTCGGTTTGAGAAATTCCCTAAAAGTGTTCATAGATTTGATGGATAAAATTTTTCATCAATTATTTCACCACTTTTTGGTTTTTTTTATAACATCTGAGTCTACTCCCATTCAATAGATGATCATGAACACCATCTTGAAATCATTTTTACTACACAGAGGGTGTATTCATTATACACCTAGCTGTAAAAATGAAAAACCATTGTATATAAAGGTCACTTCTTATGCCATGATATCTCGAAGGCTAGAGAGGCAGTGGGTGAAAATAATGTTAAATCCATAGATTTAAGTGATAGACTAAAAAATGTCTTTGATATTATGATTTTTCATGGCTTATTAGGATATTACCATTAAATTGTATATGACTCATCCCATTTGAAATGACCAATGTACATGTTGAGGATGAAATTGGTGAAGTTTGTTTGGTCTGATGCATGTGAGGGATATGTCTAGAAGATGAAGATATCAGTGACCTCTACAATGATCCTTACATTATTTTTTCTAGAAACATTTTATATCATATACTACATCACCTTGGTAGTCATCCTCAGTGTAGTTCCGATGTAGGAAGGCTATGTTGTTGATTATGGCTCTAGATAGCCGAGACCTCATGAGAGTAATTACCATACTAATGATTTGGAATTAGATAATGTGGTATACTATCTTAGGAGTTTGAGACACACACTTTTGGGGGAGGGTTTCTTGTTGTACAACGACCACATGTTCCTCATGTACACATTTTCATTGTGAGAACCGAACCTTTCGTAGAGGATTTGGGTCAAGTATCTGGAGTAATTAAATATTAGGTTGTCTTACCCACAGTGAATGGGAAACATGGTTTCTGATACAATGATCTCAATGACATAAAAAGAGGAAGTGATGTAGTTTTTTGATGAGTGGTGACTGATGAAAACCATTATAGACATCAATATCATTGTTCTGGAGTCCTAGGGTAGAGTGTCCTAAACAACGACATTGGATATATCCATGTTTTTACACCTAATTAAGATAGAGTAGATATCTGATTCAAAGAGCTTAGCTATGAGGAAAAACTTATATGGGGTGGAGCTACCACCGGGTTGGTCTCATGGCAGTGGTGAAATTTATCTTTTATAAGGTTTGGTATGATTTCATGTGGGTCTGTGTGAGAATTTGATGAGATATTTTTAGTCTTCTCAATGGACAGTACATCAGGGTCTGACAAATATGTAACATGATCTCTATTGAAAATCCAGGACACTATGAATAAAGAATTAAATGACATATTTTTTTAGAGAAATGTTTAACTTTTTAGTAAGAGAAGTCTGAGAATCAAAGGATAGTTAGGTCATTACATCCCATTCCCATTCTAGAATTGAAATCACGTGATGTATCTACGGATTTTGGGAAAGGATTACCCAGGACCCCCAAGAAGAATGTTATTATAGGGTGATCATGGATGGACTGAGAAGGTAGGGCAATTATTTCCAATCCTTGATACATTATGTATTGGTAATCTAGGTAGTATCTATGTATGTGAGATAGTATTACTGTATTTCATACCAAGGAGTATCGTTTCTAACTGATATCCACATTCACATATCGATTTTGATAGGGTCATGAAAGTAATATTGGGTTCTAGGTTAATCAGAGTAAAACCTATCATCCTAAGAATAAGGACAATTATTAGAGGACAATTCATATACTAAAATATATGTTTTGAGAATGTACAATGGATTTTATTGGTTCTTAGATGAATTATTTGAAACACATTGAATATTATAATAATAACTGATACCTAGGATTTATCCACAAGTATTTTTTCTAGGAATTGTTTGGATTTTCATTATTTTCACTTGTTTGGTAGTTAGATTTAGGTGAGTTTTAAATAATTGGACCATTTTTCATACATGAGATGGTTGAGTATGATTCATTGACCAATAAGTATTTGGAGACATTTCAAATTTTGAATAATTCATATGATGTCCATCAGAGATGACCTTTTCAATTTGAGTTTGGTAATTGTGTTTTACATTACGTGTCATCTAATATGGGGAAATGTCATATATGAAAAGCATGGAAGCATAGACCTAGGATTATTGGGTCATATGATAGAGTGAAAAGTGATGGTCAGTGGCATACCATTTTCCCCTTTCATAGTGAATAAGTACCATAAATGATGTGTTTAACATAACACACCTTCAGAGATATCCTACAAAGTCTTCTCATGTTATATATATTGATGAAATTGATCTAGATGATGATCCGTTAATTGAGGAGAATCGGATTCATATGATGAAACATATTGAAAATTATCTTCAAGGGAAGATTATGCCTCTAGTGTAAGTGAGTGGATTCATGGGTCTGTGAAATAGGTGACCTAGGATAGGTATTTTGATATAAATACATAGTGGTAATACTTGTTCATAGATATCCGATGGTGACACTTGGGGGAGATCAAGGATTAGATGTAAAATTGTGGGGAGATTGTATAATCGTGTATTTATCAATGAGAATCCCTCTGTAATGTTTGTGTAAACCATCCTAAACTTGTAATTTTTTTTAGTTTAGTTGTACCATGGATGTTCCATTGGATGATAGAGTGTATTTTTACTTTAAATACTCATTTACAAAGGATTATGTACATCAGAGCTCAGGGTTTCACCATAATTCCAGTGTTTGAAATATGTTGATTGTAGTTTCATTATTTAGTCTTGGGTGGAAGAAAATCCAAGTTACTTCAAACTTAAGAATAGATATGGAGTGGAATATAGATGTGACATAGGATGATTTAATGCTACAATGTGGTGATGGTGTCTCTGACATAAGGGTCTTGAGGATAATATGAGTTATGAATATTTTTGACATTTAAATGGTGTGGAAGATAGATAAGGAGTATTATAGTTAGATTTTATAACATGGTGATGATGTCAATAGCATGTATATAGTATATGGAATAACTGATGAAATGAAAATGGAATGGTTGCAACCAGGTACCCTCAATTGTGGTGTGGTTGACCATCGTTTCAAGAGGATATGTTTCGTAGTACTCCAAAAGTATTTCAGATGTGTTTTGACCAAAGGGGGTAATAGTTTCTTCCTATGGAATACAACATATTGTTCCATATGTCCGGATTTTCTATAGAAAGGTCTAGTTTGATATGATGTGGAACATTTTTTAGCAGCTTTTATAAAAATATGCCTCATACCATTTGAACTCCTTTTAATTTGATCTTATCCTTTCATCCCCTAGGCACCCAAACTATTTTTAAATTATTTGGGACCTCCTTTTCATTGGATTAAAACCCAAATGTACAAACATGGTTTTCCAGGAATTGATATTGAATGTAAAGGAAAAGGAACATAATTCCAACTTTGACATTAGGATTTTATCCATGTCTTATTCTTCATTGTGCTTTTTGTCAGGAACTTATATTGATTTTTCGTTTTTATTTATTTTTTTTCTATGAAATATATTTGATTGCATCAGAAAATCATGTGCATGACCTAAATAATTGGTTTATACGGTATTTAATGATATATACATGTAATTACCTTTCATTGGATCCCATTAGATCATTTTGTGTTGAGATAGAGTCATCTCACCACATAATATCTTTTTTAGCCTTAGACCCTAAATTTTATCTTGAATAATTGATGTATTAATTTTATTATATAACATAACATATTATTATTTTGGGATTTTATGAGAGAGAATCACACAGATTTAAGATGGTTAATTGGAATACTAATGAAAATTGGATATTAAATGATAAATGGACATGGAATAGATGTAAGTGTGTTGATAGTTCATATTTAGACCTTCTAAGATGTTAATGACAAAATTAATGGTAGTTTTATTATTAGAGAAAAATATCTTTAGGATTAAATTTTTTATTCTTTATTCTTGGAAATGTTCATATGCATATTGGGATTGTCCCAATCATGTTGTATTTCTTATATGTCTTGGATCGGTTATGCTACAATGCATATATAGAATGGCTCAGTTATAATGTAAGGATATAAATCATGGCCTGGTGATTCATTAAATATTATTAGGATACTCCCAAATCTTTTATGATGATTTCTTTTTATACCCTAAGTGGTTTATAATTATGTGTTTATTACTTCTATGAAAAGCACAAAGATATCTAAAATTATGAGGAAGCAGGTTTAACTGGACCCTTGTGTTAACCCATTTCTTGAGGGTCCGTGGATTTATTTCACATCTTACATTACCTGATTATATTATTACCCTTTTATTAGGTTATTTCATTTACTACATCTCTCCGAATCAATTTTTTATACATGGATGTGTCGACGACCTATTTTGTGCTTACATCCTAGATGGGTCACCATTTGGTAGTCAGACGTATTTCATGGATAATCGATTGGATAATCTTATGTGACACTATTGTTGGTTTTTACATTCTTTATCGGTTGGAGCTCGCTAATAGGACAGAAATGGGGATCTATGCATGGTAAATGGAGTTTTAATTAGTGTATGTATTATCATTTACTTTTTTGGCATTGAACTAGTCATCTAGTTAAAATTCAACATGTCATTATATGATTCTATTTTTATTGATATATTGTAAGTGTTATTTATATTTCTATAGATATATTTCATTTATTATACTATTAAATATATTTTTGATACTATTATAATAGTTATTACTGTTGGACTCCTCATGTGTTAATTATATTTTAATGATCACAAATCATATTACTATTAATTAATCTCGATCTTCACTGCACATCTTGCTAATGCTCTTCAATCTCAATAATAGCTACACATCATGTTTTAATGATAAAAAATCTTATGATGTTAATTAGGCTTTTTATTATTTACAAGTCTCATGCATGATCACAATTCTCACATATGTTATCACACCTTTATATTTATGATTCAAGAACTTTTACTCTCTCGTGATTAAACTTAATCCATGTTCTGTATATTACTGTCTAAGTCCAAATACAGATATTTTTCTATGTATGGAGACACCGTGAAGGACTCACCATGACCCAAACACTGTGAAGGACTCACCGTGACCAGACACTGTGAAGGACTCACCATGACCAGACTCAGTGACCCAGACATCGTGACCAGACACCATGACCCAGACACCGTGACCAGGCACCGTGACCCAGACACCGTGAAGGACACATCGTGAAGGACACACCGTGAAGTATAAAACCGTGAACCACATACCGTGAAGAAGACACAGTTTCCATAATCACTGTGACACTGTTTCTTTACTTTTTTTCAATATTATGTAAATAATGATAATGGTCATATTTGTTGTTTTTAATGCAATTAATGTTATTTAATGATAGTTGTTGGCAAGTCAGGAAACCATATCTCGAACCTATGAAAAGGTAATCAATATTACAGCCAGAACTCATGGAATATAAGAACGATTGAAATGCAGTACACGTGCAACAAGTGAAGTGGCATGCAAGTGTGAATATAAAACACAAAGAACTTAAATACACCTAAGAGCACTGTTCTAAACAAGAAGAACAATCCTGAACAAGAAGGAGATTGCAATACCTTCAGAGAACTCTCATGAGTGCAATCCAATACTGCGGAAGAACACACGATGAATCAAGAGGCCTTTCTCACTCCTGAAGAAGACAAGCTGAACTACGACACTCTATTATTCAACAGAAAAACCAGAGGACTCAGAGGAATTCCTGCTAAATCCAACGATTCCAGAGCTACATTGTTCATCACTAGATCTTTCTAAACTCTAATCTATCTTCACTACGTGATTTTTTTATTAACTTTCGAGCAGTGTAGTGTACTCTCTATATATTTCACACACACTGTCTCCTGTACTGAACTAGAGGATATCAAAATCCTCACTCAAATTCTCTTAACTCATGTTTACCCACATCAACTGTGTAAGTGGTCCTTGTGTGACCTGGTCTTAGTTTTGTTTCCCACGTAGAATAGTGGTAGAGGTCCCTACGTGGCCGGGACAGTTTTGTAAACTGTTGTTAACCCTGATCCAGGGTGTGGATCAAATTTATATATATTTTAGAGGACTAAGTATTGGCTTGAGATTGAACCTCTTGTTTTATATACTGTGCATCTTTAATTTATGTTTAAAGTATACTACATATATCTTATTTATTCTGCTGCTATTAATTTGAAATAAAAATCTATTTTGAAGCTACTTTGATAGTTAAATTAGCAAGTGTTTACACTTATTGTAAATCAATAGCTTAGCTTCAAAAGTTTGATTGAACTTTTGGTTAAATTAACTGAGACCTAATCAATATTTTAGAAGATAAGGGAACATTTACAATCTATATAAATTCACTACAGTTTAACTTGTTTTATAAATCGGGGGATTTTAACTAGACAATATTTTAAGAGAAATTGTAATTGGAAATCAATTCACCCCCCTCTTGAGTGTCCACTCTGACCAACATTTTGTATCAGCGGATTAGTTTTTGTTCAAACATTTTTGAGATAATCTATTTTTGAACTGTGATTTTAGTTTCATCTTTAAAGATCTTGAATTTCTGTTAGTTCTAAATTTTTATCTCTTTAAATTATCTTTCAAAAATCTCATTTTGGATAATATACTAGAGGGTGCTGCTACTAACAACCCACCTTTCTTCAATGGTACAAACTATGCTCAGTGGAAACTTAAAATGAAAATTAATTTAGAGAGCATGGGTTTTGATATTTGGACTGCCATAGAATCAGAATATAAACTTCCCACTACTGTTTGATCCACTTGGGATGAATCTGCAAGGACTGATTACAATAATAATTGTAAAGCTATAAATGCCCTGTACTGTGCTCTAGGAGATGAAGAGTTTAACAGAATTTCATCTTGTAAAACTGCTTTTAAAATTTGGGATACATTGGGTGTTTCTCATGAAAGAACAACCAATGTTAAAGAAATGAGATTAAATACTTATACTATTAAATATGATAATTTTAAAATGAAATCTGATGAACCTATTTCTGACATGTATCTCAGGTTTAATGAGATAGTCAATACAATGAATTCACTTGGTAAAGCTGTTCCAGCAAACGAACAAATTATGAGGATTCTGAGATATTTACCAGAATGATGGAGAGGCACATCTGTCTCAATCAGAGAGTCATGTGACATTGCTGCTCTACCTATCAAGGAACTCATTGGTAAGCTTATGATGTATGAGGAAGAACTCAATGTGAATAAAGAAGAAGATGATGAACCTAAGAGAAAATCAGTGGCTTTCAAGACTACTGCTTCAAAGAGCAAGGACAATGATAAAGCACAACTACCAACTGATAGTTTAACCAGTGAAAATTCAGACTCTGATAGTGATGCTGAAATGGCTCAGATAGCCAGAAGGTTTAAGAAATTTTATAGGAAAAAGAAGTTTTTTAGAAAATCAAATTACAAAGGAAAGTATGACAATAAGGGACATTGGAAGAAGGATTGAAAAAATATAGATAAAAGTGATGAAGTTGTCTATTATGAGTGCAAAAGAAAAGGACATATTAAAGCAGACTGCCCAAATCTCAAATTCAAGAATAAATATGATTACAAGGATAGTAAGTACAAAAAGGTTATGAAGGCTACATGGAGTACTTTTGAGGATAGCTCTAAAAAATCTGAAGCTTCTGAGACTGTAACCAGAAATAAGGTAAACATATGTTTTATGACAAACACATCTGAGGTAACCTTAGATACTCTTGCTTTAAAGTCTTATTATTCTGAAGATAGTGCAAAATCTGATTCTAATTCTGAAAACATGACTAGTGAGGAATTGTTTGAATATTGTAATATACTAGAAGATACATGAAATAAACTTAAGGATAAATACAATCCATTAAAGAAACAGTATGCTCTCACTACTACTTTTAAAATCGAATTTACAATTGAAAAAGAGAAAAATTATTAGCTGTTAAGGGAGAACACTGAACTAAAAATGTCTAAGGAGCAACTTAGAAAGGATTTAGAGAAGTTCACAAATGGAAAGGATACACTAAATCAAATGCTAGGAAAGCAAGTTGCACCAAAGTACATTACTGGAATAGGCTACAAACCTGGACAGAGAAAGATTACTAAGAATAGATTTATTCCTAAATCTGGACAGAATACTGCTAGTTCTAGTTCTGGACATTTATATGCTTCAACTAGTAATATTCATAGTTACAGATCTAATATGTTTTTTCTTTAAAAATATTTTGATTCTACAAATTTTATGAGACCCATAAGACGAATTTGGGTACCTAATGTTTTGTTAGCTAACCTGTCTGGACCCAAGAAAATCTGGGTACCAAAATCATTAACTATCTAAATCTGTTTTGTAGGGAACCTGCTTAAAGATATCCTGTAAGAAGACATGGTACTTGGATAGTGGATGTTCAAGACATATGTCAGGAAACTTCTCATGCTATAAAAGCTTAGTCAGAATTGATGGCGGCTTTGTCACCTTTGGTGATAATTCTAAAGGTAAAATCATCAGCTTAGGACAGATTGGTAACACCGACTCATTATTAATTTCTAAAGTTTTATTTGTTGATGGACTTAAATATAATCTGTTAAGTATTTCTCAGTTATGTGATGATGGTTTTAATGTTAAATTTGAAAATGATTCTTGGAAGGTTTTTAATTCTAAAAATGCTTTAGTACTTTCTACCCTACGAAAGGAAAATGCTTATGCTATTGATTTAAATTCATTAACCATGGAAAATATTACTTGTTTA
The DNA here is from genome assembly GCA_963277665.1 of Viscum album. Classification (NCBI taxonomy): domain Eukaryota; kingdom Viridiplantae; phylum Streptophyta; class Magnoliopsida; order Santalales; family Viscaceae; genus Viscum; species Viscum album. The sequence continues at coordinate 922,098,158 of OY728137.1, forward strand.
AATGCTTTTCATAAAGAGTCTTGGCTTTGGAACATATGATTAGGACACTGAAATATACATTCACTTTGAAAACATACTAGGAATAACTTAGTGAGAGACCTACCCAAACTTGAGTTTCCAAATGACAAAGTTTGTAATCCCTGTAAAAAGGGAAAGCAACACAAAATCTCTTTCAAACCAAAGAAAGAAGTATCAACTTCTCAACCTCTCGATTTGGTTCACATGGAATTGTTTGGACTAGATAGAGTTTCTAGCTTAAATGGGAAGCACTATGTCTATGTCTTAGTAGATGACTTTTCCACATATACTTGGGTATACTTCTTAGCTCACAAAAGTGAAGCTTGTTCTTACTTTGTTAAATACTCCAAATCTGTAGAGAACCTTAGTAGAATTAAGATTAAAACTCTAAGAAGTGATCATGGACATGAGTTTGAGAATCATGAATTTGAATCCTATTACTCACACAATGGCTATAGTCATAACTTTTCTTCCCCCAGGACACCTCAGCAAAATGGTGTAGTAGAATGGAGGAATAGAACCCTGCATGAAATTGCCAGAACCATGCTAAATGAGTATGACCTGCCTATTTACTTTTGGGATGAAGCTGTGAATATAGATTGTTATATTATCAATAGAGTCTTGATCAGACCTTTCCCTAAGAAGACCCCTTATGAGTTGTGTAACCATAGGAAACCTAAGGTTAACTATTTCAGAGTCTTTGGCTGCAAGGTCTTTATTCTTAATACAAAGGATAATCTTGACAAGTTTGCATCCAGAGTGATGAAGGAATTTTCCTAGGTTATTCTATTTCTAGTAAAGCCTATAGAGTTTTCAATAAGAGAACCAAGTATGTGGAAGAATCTGTTCACATCATGTTTGATGAAACTGATCCACATGAGCCTAAAATCTCCCTTGAAAATCTTGAAGAAGATATATCTTTTCTGGAACTTAATGACAAACCAAATAAACCTGCTATAAAGACAACCAGTTCTGGAAATTTTCCAGAACCTGCTTCTGCTGATTCCCAATCTATTGATGAACCTGAAGTTTCGAGTCCTACCTTTACTAGATCAACAATAATTCTAAAGAATCATCCTTTAAATGTTGTTCTAGGAAATCTTGATAGAGGGACTCTGACTAGAGATTCTCTTAAAAATCAGGTTGAACATCAATCCTTCTTGTCACAGCTTGAACCTAAAATCATTGATGATGCTATTAATGATGAATTTTGGGTAATTTCTATGCAAGAAGAACACAATCAGTTTGAAAGAAATAAAGTTTGGGATCTTGTTGAAAGACCTAAGGACACTTTCACAATAATAAAAAATGGGTGTTTAGAAATAAAGTAGATGAATATGGAAATATAGTTATAAATAAAGCTAGGCTAGTTACACAAGGCTATAGTCAAGAAGAAGGTATTGACTATGAGGAGACTTTTTCTCCAGTAGCCAGATTAGAAGCTATTAGGATTTTACTTGCTTATTCTACACATCTAAATTTCAAACTATATCAAATGGATGTCAAGAGTGCATTCTTAAATAGATATATTGTTGAGGATTTTTTTGTTGAACAACCACCTAGATTTTCAAACCCTCATTTTCCAAATCATATTTTCAAACTATCAAAAGCTTTATATGGTTTAAAGGAAGCTCCAAGAGCTTGTTATGATAGATTAAGTACTTTTCTAATTTCTAAAGGTTGTACAAAAGGAATAGTTTATCCTACTCTGTTTATAAAACTAATTTATAAAGATGTTTTAGTTGTACAAATTTAGGTAGATGATATTATTTTTGGATCTTCAAAAACTACATTATGTACTGATTTTTCTAAAATGATGCAAAATGAATTTGAAATGAGTTTAATGGGTGAACATAAATTCTTTCATAGTTTTCAAATCGTTCAAAATTATGATAAAAATATTTTAACTCAAAGTAACAACACTAGAGATATTTTAAAACGTTTTGGATTGGATAGCACAAAAAGTAGTGACACTCACATGAGTACCACCTGTAAGATGGATCTTGATGAAAATGGTAAATCTGTTGATCAAACCATATATAGAGGAATGATTGGAAGTCTAATCTACCTGACTGCTAGTCGTCCTGATATTATGTTCAGTGTGTTTATGTGTGCCCGTTTTCAAGAAAACCCTACAGAGTCACATTTAGATGCTATAAAGAGAATTTTCAAATACCTCAAGCATACTCCCAATTTAGGATTGTTTTATCCCAAAGGACAATCATTTGAATTAGTTAGTTATTCTGATGCGGATTTTGCTGGATGTAAGTTAGATAGAAAAAGAACCTCTGGAACATGTCATCTTTTAGGCAAGTCACTAGTATCATGGTGTAGTATGAAACAAAATATTGTTGCATTATCAACTACAGAAGCTAAATACATAGCTGCTGGAATTTGTTGTGCACAAATTTTGTGGATGAAACACACATTATTGGACTATGGATATCAATTCAGACATGTCCCAATAAATTGTGACAAGAAAAGTGATATTAATATTTCTAAAAAACTTATTTCTCATTCTTGGACAAAACATATTGATGTAAGACATCACTTTTTGAGGGATCATTATCAAAAAGGTGATATCACTTTGGAATTCATTGGTACTGAATATCAACTTGCTGATATATTCACTAAACCATTAAATTCTGAAAGATTAGACTACATTATACATGATCTTGGTATGATTAACCATAAGTAAATATCCTACTGATCTTAACGTTTAATACTTTACTGTACTTTACTTTATGGTTTCATACTTACTGTTTCTAAGTTACTATTTTATGCTCATGGTCTAACAACTCACTGTCTCACCGTGACTATATAAAATGCTCACTGTCTCACCATGACTGCACAAGATGGTCATTGTCTCACCATGATGACTATAAATTGTCTCACCGTGATGACTAGTTTTCTGTCTCACCGTAATTCCTACTCATGGTCTCACCATGAAAACTATTTTTATAATGTTTATTCTTATTTTAACCCATATCACGGTAATTTTTATTTCACCGCAATTTGATTTCCCGTGTTTTTGTTTTTATGACGTTTGACATTCCCAAATGATAAAACTTAATGGTTTCACTCAATTCCTTACCTGAACTCCCTCCTGAACCTTCTCTTCCCTCTCGCCTGAAACTTCAGTGAAAGCCAAGGACGAAGCGTCCATCCTCACCTTCGTCTAAGAAGCATCGCTCTAAGAAACAAAAGAGGATACCGAGGATAGCTCCCGAAGGACCTCTAAACCCAAACCTGGTAAGTCGTACAGTTGTACCTGAAATAGAGGTTTTCCATGAATGGTTGCTGTCTAGCAGATCTAAAGTTTTGAATGTTTTAAGAGAAAAAGGATTTCATGAATGGTTCACTAGACAGAATAGACCGATTTACCCAAGGCTTGTATCTCAATTCTATCATTATGTGAAGCTCTCTTTTGAGTTTGGAGAAAGCTTTATGGTGACCAGCTGGATCGATGGTCAGAAGTTCTCTTTCTCTTCAAGGCTATGGGTTGCATGCCTATGAATTCCACATGAAGGAGTTTGTGAAGATTACCATAGAGACCCTCCTCCAAAAACCAGCATCTTTGACCTAGAAACAGCTTTGGAAAGTCTAACTGGAAATGGCACCAAGTGAAGGGTCATAGCTGCTGAACTAGATGGGGAGAAAAAACTTCTGTTCAAGTTTGTTCAGAATTTGGTTAGTCCAAGAAAAGAGGATTTTGCTGTGATGAAGTATCAGGACGTGTTCCTGATTCACCTGTTGAAAAATGGCCATAAGATCAATCTGTGTAAGTATGTTATCAACCATATCTGTGAGCTGATCAAAGTAAATTCCAAATCCACCTCCCTATTTTATTCAAGGATGATTTCACCTATGTTAGTTTCAAAATGGATGGTTGGACCGAATGAAGAAAAATTATAGGATCTTGATTACTGCCTATCCATGCCTATCATCAGAAGGATGAAGATTAGCTGGAATCCATGGAAAAATCAGTGGGTTGAGGATAGTGATCCACCGTATAAAAAGTTTAATCCTGTTGACAATCCAAGAAGGCCTAAGAACCTAGCTGATCCTGGTTCGGAACCAGATGAAGTGGCTGAGTTTTCTAAACAAGAAGAACAAGAAGATGTAACAGCTGATGTACCACCTAGAGAAGAACCTGAAATACCTCAAGGAGAGAAAGTTGTTGTTGAAAAGGAAAGGACTATGGATCCTTCAGTTGTTCTTAATGAGGAATAATCCCATCCTAATGCTGCAAGGAAATTGGTTTTTCCTATTTTAGAACAACAAACAACCTTAGAGGTAGATCTTGTTGAAGAGAATCATTCTGTTGAGAATGAAGCAAGTCAAGAAGATCATCCAGTGGAACAATTAGTTCCTTAGATTATTCCATCTGCTGGAGAAAGGATGGAAATTGCCTTTCAGTTGGCAAGGCAAGAGTTTGATGAAGAGATTAGGGATGATCCTATGGATCATGTCCATGTTCCCGAACATCAGTAATCTGGAAGGGAAGCACAAGTTGAGGGGGAGGAACCTCAAAACCTTGATATTGTGGAAGCTGGATCTGCTGAAGCTTATCAACCTTCTATCACTTTTTCTGTGTACGCTTGGTATGAGTTCCCAAGCTTCTATGATGTGAATGAGTCAGAACAAGTGACAACAACTGGAATGGATATTTCTTCTTTGTTTCAACTAAAGTCCTTAGCTCATCCAGAACCAGAACCAGAGCCCCAACCTTAATCTGAATCAGAATATGAGTCTAAAGATGACTCCGAACCTCAAACAGATTCTGAAACTCTACCTTTTCCTACATTATTACCTGAGCATCACTCCATTGTGACCAAAGATTATCTGAAGGGTTTTGGAGAGACTTTATTATCTGGAGTTGAGAAAATTGTCTCCACTCAACCTCACCCAGTGACTCAGTTAAGTCAAAAAGATGCATCAATTCTCTTGGAAAATATTATCTTGCATATTCAACCAAGGATGATCCAAGAAATTCAAGAAGTCAAAGTAGAGAAAAATCCGTTGAGTGATGATGTTGAAAATCTGAAAAGTATGGTAGCAAGTCTGCAGAATGAGTTATCTTTGAGATCAGAGACTACTCCAATTTCTGCCCCTGCACCTGTTGTTGTTTCTCCTGAGTCTTCGGATTCCCTCCTTGCTAGGGAGATTGTGTCTCAAGTTCATCCATACCTACTTTCTTTTGATGAAAATATTGGAAAAAGACACACCAAGATGTTGGAACACATGAGAGATCTTGTGAAAATCTGAATAAGCTTAGAGATGAATACACTGGATGCCTGCAAAAAGTTCTGAAACAGCTCAAAGTTCTACCTGAAACTTTCAAGGCTTCACCTGCTTCTGGTCAGCTCTCAACACCTTCTATGGATGATTCTATGTTGAGATCCAAAATAAAGGATGAATTTCAGAATGCCTTCAGTGGCTTGGATCTATCTTCTTTGTTAGAAGTGATTAAGAATAGTGATAGAGCATTGGACTTGGTTAGGATTCATTCTAAGATAGCCAATGATGCTCATCAAGAGATCACCAAGAAAATAGATTTGTATCTATCCCAGATTCTCTCTAAAATTGATATGACAGATCAATTTAGATATCTTGTGGAAAATTTGAGAATCCTTACGGTGACTCAAGCTTTTAAAGATCAAGTTCAGAAACATACAGAGTTCACCAGATTGTTGGACAAATTTCTTGAGAATAAGTATGATATTGAAAAGGCTACATAATATGGTGGTGAAATCATTACTGATTTCATCAACCTTTTGAAGCAGTATCTTCATGTGCAGAGTACTGATATAGTTTCTCCAGCTGCTACACCCATTAGACCTGGTCTACCTGCCTTAGCCTCAACTGCCATGATAGTTAGCCAAGCTCTTTCTCAGATCTGGTCAGTCATTATTGACCAACCACAACCTATATCTTCTACTACTCCTACGTTGGCACCATCTGTTTTTAAAGGTCTACCCTTACCCTCTTTTTCTACCACATCTATGTCTTCTTCTACTTCAGCACCAGCTCCTGGTACTGATAAAGGCAAAGACGAAGTGGATCCCTGAAGAGTCTGAGGACTGTTTTTCTTTTTTGATGGGATGTCTTTTGTTGTTTCATGTTTTATTTTATTCTGAACCCTTTGTTTAATGCCAAATGCAGTGTTTCATTTCATTCTCTCTGCTTTTTGATAATCCCAAAAGGGGGAGAAAAACTACATGTGATAGTTCTATAATAGTCTAAATGGGGGAGAAAAACTACAAGTGTCTGTCCTATAATTTTTTTGCTATGCTAGTATCTTTAATATTACATTTCATTTATATTCTGCCTATAACTGATTTTTGATCATCAAAAAGGCGGAGATTGTTGGACTCCTCATGTGTTAATAATGTTTTAATGATCACAAATCTTATTACTATTAATTAGTCTCAATCTTCATTGCACATCTTGATAATGCTCTTCAATCTCAATAATAGCTACACATCATGTTTTAATGATAAAAAATCTTATGATGTTAATTACTCCTTTTATTATTTACAAGTCTCATGCATGATCACAATTCTCACATATATTATCACACCTTTATATTTATGATTCAAGCTCTTTTACTCTCTCGTGATTAAAATTAATCCATGTTCTTCATATTACTGTCTAAGTCCAAATACAGATATTTGTCTAAGTATGGAGACACCGTGAAGGACTCACCGTGACCCAGACACCGTGAAGGACTCACCGTGACCAGACACTGTGAATGACTCACCATGACCAGACATCGTGACCCAGACACCCTGACCAGACACCGTGACCCAGACAATGTGAAGGACACACTGTGAAGGACACACCATGAAGGACACACCGTGAAGGACAAACTGTGAACCACATTACGTGAATAAGACACTGTTTCCATAATAACTATGACACTGTTTCTTAACTTTTTGTCAATATTATTTAAATAATGCTAACAGTCATATCTGTTGTTTTTAATGCAATTAATGTTATTTAATGATTGTTGTTGGAATGTCTGGAAACCATATCTCAAACCTATGAAAAGGGAATCATTACCACTGCCAGAACTCGTGGAATATAAGAAAGAATGAAATGCAGCACACGTGCAACAAGTGAAGTGGCATTCAAGTGTGAATATACAACATGAAGAACTTACCAACACCCAAGAGCACTGTGCTGAACAAGAAGAACAATCATGAACAAGAAGGAGATTTCAAGACCTTTAGAGAACTCTCATGAGTGCAATCCAATGCTGCTGAAGAACACACGAAGAATCAAGAGACCTTTCTCACTCCTGAAGAAGACAAGATGAACTACGACACTCTGTTTTTCAACAGAAAAACTAGAGAAGGAATCAGAAGCATTCCTCCTGGATCCAATGAGTCCAAAGCAACATTTATTATCACTAGAGCTTTCTAAACTCTCATATATCTTCTCTACGTGATTTATTTATTAACTTTCGAGCAGTGTGGTGTACTCTGTATATCTTTTACACACACAATCTCCTGCACTGAACTGGAGGATATCAAAATCCTCACTCAAATTCTCTTAACTCCTTTTTACCCACGTCAACTGTGGAAGAGGTCCTTGTGTGACCTGGTCTTTGTTTTGTTAACTACGTAAAATAGTGGTAGAGGTCCCTCCATGGCCTGGACAATTTTGTAAACTGTTGTTAACCCCGATCCAGAGTGTGGATCAAATTTATATATATTTGAGAGTACTAAGTCTCAGATTGAGACTAAACCTCTTGTTTTATCTGTTGTGCATCTTTAGTATATGTTTAAAGTATACTACATATATCTTATTTATTCTGCTGCTATTACTTTGAAATACAAAACTATTTTGAAGCTACATCGATAGTTAAATTAGCAAGTGTTTACACTTATTGTAAATCAATAGGTTAGCATCAAAAGTTAGTTTGACCTTGTGGTTAAATTAACTGAGACCTAATCAATCTTTGAGAAGCTAAGTGAACATTTACAATCTATATAAATTCACTATAGTTTAACTTGTTTTATAAATCGGGGGATTTTAACTAGACAATATTTTAAAAGAAATTTTAATTAGAAATCAATTCACCCCCTCTTGAGTGTCCACTCCGACCAACAATTACTATTTGTCTACATTGTTCTAGAGGGTATAGTCTCACCACTATATCTTTTACACCCTAAATGCTAGTTAGAAACCTATGAAATGTGGGGTGGTGTGAATGAGGTTATGTTTCCAACCCATCTCAGTTCTGTTAGGGGATTTTAGGTTGAGCATGTTAGAATGACCAAAATTTTAATATGGGTGAATATGAAAGAAATGAAAATTCTTGATTCATTTCTATACTTTTTTTTGGAACATCTCTCATGTTTTTCACCCAAAATATTTATATGGTTGGATTTATGATTAGGAAAAGGCCCCTAGGATATGAATAGGGAGGTAAGGAATGAATTTGGTTAGTTTGTTGCTAAACCAAAATAATTATGAATTATGATGAAATCAGAGGATGAGGTGACCTAATATAAGAAAGGGGTGGGATACTCTTGGTATTTAATAAAATATTTAATTAGTATAAATTGTATCGACCGTGACCCCAGTTACCCAGATCTAGTACCTACATTATTAAATTGGAATTAGACATGACTAATGTCATTATGAAGAACACATCAATTTATTAGTCATTGTAATTTAGATAAAAAATTGAGTCATATAGTACATTTTTAACTCAAATTATAACATAATTTAATTTGAGAATATAATTATAACCTCAATAATATTCAAACATATCTATCATAGTAATTTTCATTGAATCCTTGTGAATAGAAAAAATAATAAGTGAGAGCTCATGTTACCATTATGTGTTATGTGCATTGGAAAAATTCATGGGTCATTGAGCATAATATATATGGAATTGTAATAAATGAACACAATTGAAATATAATCAATAAAATGAGATGGAATTGGTTCCAAAGATAACATCAATAAGAAAAATATCAAGGATAATAATCAATATAAAAAGTTATAAAACTGAACACACATTCCATTTAAATAACTTTATTGTAATAACATATAAGGAATAATCAATTTGGAATGGTAAATAATAAAAAACACTTTGAATTTAATCAATAACTGGTAATCAATTGTTTCTATAGATAATTTCATAGTGGAAATATCTTTGATTTTTGTTACTGAATAATGAATATAGGAAATTATTAATTATGGGACACAATGAATCCTAGTTATATGATGTCATTACCTTCAGGACCATTCACAAGAAGGTTTAAAATATACTTGGTGAAAACCCACTTAACATAGGGTAGACAACTAATTTATCTCCTCATACTACCGATACGTCGACGGTATTTCTAGAAATGGTCCCCAATTCTTGTCATTGTCCAAAATATTCCTCATATATTGAATAGTCAATTTTATTAATAAATTGTGTCCCTTATTAAATATCTATATTAATTAATGGATATGGATTTATCAAATTTTCTCCTAACAAACTAATGGAATTGAACATACAACACCGTAATTAGAAATAATATACAGTTTCTGAAAAAAAATATATCAATGTTAAATAATATATATATTAAGGTTAAATTGAATTACCAATTTGTACATAAAAGAGAATAGTCCATCGGGATGTTAATGGCTCAAACAATGAAACACAGAAGTGAATGTTGATACTATCAATGGTCAAAACAATTATAAACTATTAAAAGGAATAATAAGGATGTAATCATTATAACAAATACTAATTGGAGTATTAATAAATGGCTATTTACATTGATTAAAATAAATACCATAAAAATATTTTTTTTACATTCTTGAGTAAAAATGACCTTTTATTTTGAAAATGATTTTAAAAATACATTTTATTAAAATCACAGTTGAAAATATTTTCATTAAAAAGAACCTCATACACTTTCAATGGATTCATAAAACATATGACAATCATGATGGAGTGTAATTTCATACATTACCAAAAATTAAAAACAACATTCATTTTTCAATATAAATATTTTAGGAAATGGTCTTTTCTAGAAAATGTCAAGAAGATTCCTATCAAATTTTCTATAAATGACAAATATGAATTGTTTTTAGAATGACATGTGATTCTTTTGGAAACACTTTTTAAAGAGTAAAAATTCAGGAAATTTTATTTAATCAATAATTTATAAATGGAAAATCAATTTTTAATATATTTTAAGAAAATATGGTTTTGGAAGAAAAACTATTTGTAACTTAAGACTAAAATGATGTCGTATTTTCTTGAAAACATTTTCTAACATATTTTAAGCACAAAAGAGAGAAAAAAATATTAATATTACTTGAAAAAAAATAACCTGATCTGATGAAACATTAAATATTTCTATAAGGAAATATTAAAATTATTTATTTCAACTTGAATGTTAGAATAAATACTCTCTAGGAGAATGAGATTGTGAAATAAACCCTTAAAATATAAAAACATTGAAGTGAAAATAAAAAAAATTGATTATGTGTATCAAATATAAAAATACATAATAAATATTGAAATATGAAATATTATAATCATATTAAATTATTATTATAATCTTAGAATCATATAATCAATAATGAATAAGTTAATACAATGAATGAAAATTGAGTTAAGAAATTATTTACAACTTCATAACATTTAATTAAAAAACCCTTAGATGTAATTTTTTAAATTGAAACATAAAATAAAATTAATAATGATGTATTCATGATATTGAATTTATAAGGGTCAATATATACACTATACAAAATAAATTATCTGTATAACCATATAATTTTCCTCAATGAAATGAAATTGAGAGGAATTTGCTAACACTGTGGTTACTTTTGAATGAAAAGGATTTATCCTCTAGTATAGTAGTAATAAAAATGTTATTATCATATAAGAAAACATTATAAAATTGTTTTATATCATATATGATAGTATTATAACATTTTATCACCCAATCATTAATATTCTTTCATTATATTCATTGTTTATGGTATAAATTGCCTTGTTTTATTATGCATGTTTTTTAAGTAATGTTCTAGTTGTTACGCATATTATATAGTTATATCATCAACTTAATGATAAAATTAAAATAATTATCATATTTTCAGATCAATTATACTTTTATTACAAACAGTAAATGATAGTTATGATAAATTAAGTACATTATAAACATTTTTAAGGTATTTCGTACATATGCATGAGTAACATTTTGATATTTCACTTATCATTATAGAAATAAATTATATAATATTTTACCATTACATAATGATAATAATATCATATACACTATATTATATACAAACATATCATCCATTTGGTTTGTTGATAAAAAGAGAGTCACATCGATTTGTGAAGGGAGTAGTCCACACATATATGAATGATATTATCATTTTACCTCATTGAAATGAAAAAGAAAAGAAAAGATGCATATTATCATTAAAATATTATATATATGATGTTATTATCATAATTATTTCATTTATATCACATATAACCATTAAAAGTGTTTCTTTTTTACCATCCATATAATGTGTTAATGATAGACGAATCGTATCACTTCACGAGATGTTAGTCCATCGTACACACGAGCTACATTATTATGACTCCTACAGTGTTGATGACAATAATATATATGTGATATATTTACTAAAAAGGTATAAAAGTGTTATAAATATCATATATAAACTATACATCAGTCATTATACCCAACTTTGAGTTTTTGGAATTTTAAAACGAACGACATCACTTAACGAGGATGTAATCCTCCAATCAAATGAATGATGATTTTGTAACCCATTTGATTGAACTAGATATGGTTTTAGGTAATTAACCTATTAAAAAAGCATCCCAATATATAGAATATAAAGAGTCTATTATATCATCATGGTTTAAATTTTTTTTATTGTGGTGGAGAAAAAAGGAAAATAATAACCCTTGTAAAATAACATTGACTATTTTTCATGTATCCCCCTTGGGTTTTTATTATAGCCTTCATTGGTTTGACATATTTACAAATTAATGTTTCTAAGATAATGTTTGGTAATTTTGGATGTTATTTGGGATGTTATTTTCTGATCAAAATGAGTTTTAGGGTGTGTATAAGAGATTAGAGCGTGTGGCCTTTTATAATTGGGGGAGAGGACACACTTTGTATTTTCAAAAATAATTGAGTGCTACCGCATTTTCCCAATGAAAATGAGTCTAAGGTAGTCTATTATATAAAATGTTATGCGTAATTGTATACATATTTCCATCCGATAGTTTTTATTAAAGTGTATAGGCCATTTTTATTTGTATATTTTTAATTTAACCCCCATTATTTCCATTTTTAGCGAAATTATGGTAATTATTTTTCAATCCATTCACTATTTATTTTGGAAAAAATGTAGTTTTAATTATTATAAATTATAAATTATTGTTATTCCAAATATTTAAGCCGTTTTTAAAAATTAAAAAATATGTGAAAAATATAATAAAAAATACTCTTAGAGAGATGATGAGTAAACAAGTTTCTAAAAGTAAAAATATTTAATAGTTTATAATGTTTCATATATATATATTCAATATTAAAATGATTAAAATTAAATAAATTGGATTAATTTTGGTAAAGTTAAATTACTTTAAATTTAAAAACTATTATTAATAGAATATGGAAATATAATTTTTAAAACAAAATGAATTGTTTCATTAAGATTCATTATTTTTTAGTATTTATCAAAAAATGAAACTTCTTAGAGAAATATAAATGTTCACCAAAAGTTCATTTTGATATTATGATTTGAAAAAATATATATTTATATTTTATTAGAATTTTACAATGTAAGGTTGAAATTAATTTTTTATTATGTGTGAAAAGTGTGACAAAACTGTCTTTTAGAAGAAAAAAAATATTTTTTAAAAAGACTTTATTTTTCATTTAAATGATTACAATTTTATTTTAAATCAACAGATTACCATATTTTTAAAAATTTAATTTTTACTATTCATGTATATAACTCTATTGGATAGGTCCAAACAATATAATAAATAATAATATTAATATTATGTTGTTGGTCAACAAAACCCAGTGTTGCAAATATCACAAGATATCGATGGAACTGTCTATTATGTGTATCATATGCTATAAAAAAATTAAATTTATTTTAAAATAAATATATTTTAAATTATTATGCTTCTTTATTATCTTTTAAACATGTTATTATCATTTCACATTTTTATCAAAAAATGTCATTCTTTTAGAATTTTCCTTGTGTAGCATTCTACCAACCTTAATTAAATTGCATACTCAAAATTTAAACTTGATCTCAGAAAATAATGATTAATTATTGAAAATTCATTTTTTAAAAACCATAATTTAAAGAATATTTACAAAATTCCTTCTTAATAAGAGATAAAATTTGAGTGTGAGGGCCCTATAGAATAACACAGTACTAGGTTTTCAAGGATAACATTAATGTAAAATGAAGATATAGGCATTAAAGAATTGTAAAAAATTATAGAGAGTGATTTAGGTCATTTAACACAAAATAGTGAATGATAAATGGAATTTCATGTTACAAAAAACCATAAATCATCAATTATTCAAAAGGCACTTTGATTCAACTGCTATGACTCTAATAGAGTGATTTTTTATTTCATGTAAATTTTTCTAATATTAAGAAATTAATTTACTGTATGTGTATATAAAGAATTATACATACATGATATGTTTCTAATTTACAAACACAATTTCAATATTTTTTTCCTAGATTGATTAATCTATGACTTTAATATCCAAAGATGAATTTTTTATGCCATATTCACTAAAATTCACTCATTATGGATTATAAGATTCATAAAAGAGTGACATGTCTATCCCCATGTCACTAAATATTTTTTGAAACAAATATTGATAATACATTAATCCCTAAATGTAGTATGTAACAATAATGGTTCTTTATTAATATATACAATTTTATTTTATATTTTTTGAAATTTTTTAACTAACAAAAATTACATATTTATAATGATTTCACATAGGTTAGTGGTAGGCACTAAAACCTTATAATCCTATGATCATGGTTTCAACCTTGACAGTTATTCCAGAAATGTTGGGTTTTCACCTACTATGTTGACATTTCCTTATAAATATATATTAATATAATTCCTACAGTATTCAACAATGATGTACATCATTAAAATAAAATTAATAATTAAATAACCTTTCTATATGGGTCTTCAATAAAAATATTTAAAAAATATCACAATATTATTTGACTATTATCACGATGACCTAAATGATCATATCAATCCTAAAGGATAATTATAACATTAATATTATTACAATTAGATGTGATATAATTATTAAAAAAATATTTTTTCCAATAAAAAAAATACATTACACATATTTTTCCAAAATTTAATTAATCTTAGTAGACCCCATCACATAAAATGAAAAAGTGGTGTTTAGGACATTGAACATATGATAAATCATAAAATAAATAAATTATGATAGAATCCATAAATATTTATTTTATAATTACATATATGATTCATGATTCTTACAACTAATATAAAATTGGTAAAAATACATCTAAAATTAATTTTTTTAATCCCAATACATAAATAATTCTTCGGTTTAATTTATAAATATATCATTTCATAGAATAGAGTTTAAACAAGGTCATTAATTTCCATTATATATTAAAATAATTCATAATGGGTTTTAATTGAAATGTGAATACAACTAATAATATCCCATGGGTGTTTCAAACCAGGTGTGAAGTAAGATCCACTTTCATCTCCCAATTTACATTTGAGTAAATTATTATGTACACTTTTCAGAGTTATTACCCCAAGGTACATATATTTTTTAACCACATACACTTGTTGTAATAGACATGAATTTTATTTCAAGGAAAACCCACATTATCCTTATTTTACCAAAACATTTGTGTGATCTTCTGTACTTATCTTAAAATTATTTCACAGTGCTATGTCACCTAATATATGTTATCGTAAAAATAGTTCCCTAGGTTTTTAATAATGTTCCAATGATACCAACCGTAGAGACCTAGTCCCTAGAAGCTTAGAACTAGTGACAACTGTATCACATTTCCCTAAGATACATAGAATCACATCCTTAATGATGGGTTAGTTTAGTATTCTTGTTAAAATAGTTGCATACAAGAGTCATTCATTAATTTCTAATACTCCAATTACAACATAATTTTTTTCTAGAATATAAGTATTTTATCTATAATATTCTTTAATTTCTATCATTGTTAATGTAACAGAATCATAGTGAAAGAAAAAAAATTAAGGGTCAACTCAAATTCTCGGTAAGGTTTATATACAACATAATCATTCTTGAATCAAAAAACATAATCACTGTGGAAATGAAATTACTGAGCACACATTCCATATAATCAAAAAATTGAGAAGGATGTCTATACATAGATAATATAAATGAATAAATCTCAAGGATAATAATAAAAAATAGATAGTTAAATAACTGAACACATGATCAAGTAAAATTATATGACTATATGAATAGAGAATTCGTAATCAATAAATAATGTCAAATAAATGAAAACACATGATATTTTATAAATAAAAAATAATGAAAGGTATTTAGAGATAATGTCATAGTGAAAATATTCCCAATAGTAGTAACTGAATACTTAATGAAGGAAATTCCTAATTATTGGATGCCATGTCTCCCAGATACATGATATCATTCATATTAAGACCATTCACAAGACAGTTTAAAATATATTAGGTTAAATCCCACTTACCTTAAGCTATCCAACATATTACTCAAATGAGACTACTGATGCATCAAGGGGATTTCTATAAAATTTCCAAAACCCATGTAATACATTCCTATATCATTCCTCATATATATCGAATAATCGATTTAATTTAGAAATAAAGTGCCTTATTGAATATATATATTGAGTAAATATTATGGATTTAATAATATTTCCCTAAATAAAAAATGAAATTCAACGTAGAACACCATATATAGAAATGGTATACAATTTATAAAATAATCATATCCTCGATAAATAATATATATATATTCTAGGGAAATTTAATTACCAATGATTACATTAAATTTAATATCCTATAGGGAAGTTAATGGATACAAAAATGAAAAAAAGAACTGAATGTCAACACTATCCTTGGTCAAAATGATTATACAACCTCCAGAGGGAGAATCAAGAAGGTATCATTATGGTATATAATTAATGGATGAATAATAAATAATTATTTTCATTAGTTAACAGAAATATGATAAAACTATATCAATAAACATTATTGAGGAAATATCATTTTAATTTTGGAAATCCATTTCATTGAAAATAAATTTTAAAAATCGTTTATTTTATATGATCTTTACATACATGGAAAGGAATTTTTAAGAAAATTAATGTCATTATGGAGAGTAATTTTTTATATTCCGTAAAAATTAAAAATAAAATTAATTTCCAATTGTTAAAATGTTTGGAATGATCCTTTTCTAGTAAATAAGAATAATTTTCTGTTTACATTTTCTATGAAATCTAAGTGGTTAGTGTTTTGGAAAAAATATATGATTCTTATGAAAATTTGTTTTAAAATATTATATATGGGTTAAATTTCCTTTTTTTTATTAATTTTTAAAAAGTTTAAAATATTGAAAACATGTTTAGAAAATTTGGTTTTGGATGAAAACATATTTCTGTCAAAATATAAAAATTAGGTCATATTTTTATGAAACAAATTTCTAAAACATTTTAATTACAATTAAGTAGAAATTTTGTAATATTAAATTAATATTTAGGGAATAATCATAGCATAATTAAAATGAAATATAATTATTAGGAAATGGTCAAATTATTTCCTTTCATTTGAATTGATGAATAATCAATGTCGATGAGGATGAGATTGTGAAATAAACCCTTAAAAGATCATAATGTTGAAGTGATATTCAAATAAGGAATTGATTATGTATATATACTCTAAATCAATGTAAAACAAGTGGATATTTAACATAATATAATAAAATTAATTAAAAATATAATCTTATAATAATATAATCAATGAATTATATATTTAACCCAATGAATTAAATTTGAGTTATGAAATTCATTCCCACATGGAATATTTTATTTCAACTCCCCTTAGATGAAATAAATAAAATTTATACATAAAAAATTAAGAATGAGTTATCCAAGACAAAAAATATCAAACAAGAATTATATACACCATATAAAATAAATTAGGTTCTAAACAAAAAATATTACTTAATGAAATGAAACTAGGATGAAATCCATTACCTTATGATTTCTTTTAGGTGGAACGTGAAATAACATCATGTATGGTGGTTTTAAATATGTTATTAAATTATAATAAAACTTTATTAATATTTATGATATTTTATATGATCCTTTATAACATCATTGTTACCATTTGTAAATAATCATTTAATATTTTAATCGTTTCAGGTGTTAATTCCTTGTTTTTATAGTTTTAGTACTGTTATGAATATTCATGTTAGTGTTCATATTATATTATTTTATCATATAGAAAATAAAAATAATGTTATAATTATCATATTTTTACATCAAATTTTACTTTTAATATAAATCATGAATTATGGTTATGAAAAGAGGAGTATGTTACGATCATGGAGATGGTTGGTCGAACGTACACATTAAAAACATTTCCATTTTTTCACCAATCATTATGGAAATGATTTAAGTTAATTTTTAAATTTAATTAATCATAATAATATAATATATACCATATTATATAATTATATACATCATCCATCTATCATGATTATTAAAAGAGAGTCACATCGCTTTGTGAAGACGAAGCGCCACGTGTACACGAATAATGTTATCATTACATTAAAGAAAATGGAATGAATAAAATAAGGTATATTAACAATATAATTTGATAAATATGTCTTTAAAATCATATTTAGTTATTATAAATTATATATATTATTAAAATTTTCTATATCACTTTCCAATAAATGTGATAGTGAAAGATAAAACACATTGCATGGCGAGGAGGTAGTCTGCCATACACAAGAGTGACAATATTGTGTATCCTGCAATATGGATGATAATAATATATTTTTTAAATAATGATTATATATAAATAATAATTTTATAAATATAAAATATATAATTTATCTCCATCATCACTCCCAAACATTATTGTTGGAAATTGAAATATAAATGACATCGATTCACGAGGTGTTAGTCTGTTGTACACAAAAAAGATGTTTTCAGAACCCATTACATGGAAGTGGGTTCTAATGAAATTTTTATAAATTCAGACCATTATATTTAATATAATGATGATATTATATCATCATGGTATAATAAAAATTGAATTAGTTGTAGAAATAATTAAAATAATGATAGTTATAGAAGAATATTACCTTTTCATTGGGTATCCTCTTTAGG
This sequence comes from Viscum album, assembly GCA_963277665.1. Classification (NCBI taxonomy): domain Eukaryota; kingdom Viridiplantae; phylum Streptophyta; class Magnoliopsida; order Santalales; family Viscaceae; genus Viscum; species Viscum album. Next base: position 922,116,635 of record OY728137.1, read on the forward strand.
TTTACACTAAAGCCACCCAAGGGAGAATTTAACCCCCAAATAAGGCTTCTAGAAATAGGTGAGGGATGTTTTTATGTGATTTGGTAAGGTATTGTCTGATAAAAATTGGTTCTATGGTGTGAACTGGAGAATATAGGGGTGTCCTTTTATTAGAGGGGGAGAGGACATACATCATATTTTTGAAAATAATTGAGTAATCCCTCTTTTTTCATATGGAAAAACAAAAACTAAATGGGTCCTTATAGAACCATATAGGTTTAATTGTCCCAATATTCTAATATAATTGTTTCTATTTCAGTTTATATGTCATTATAAACTTTATATATTTAGTTTAATTTAGGGTAAACCCGTTTTAATCCTAACTGTTATAATTGATTTTTACTACATTCACAAATAATTTTAGTCAATAATTAAGTTGAAATACTTATAAATTATAAAATATTATGATTTAAAATGTCAAATAATTTATTAAAAATTCAATTAACATATGTGGGAAATTAAATTTATAAATAATCCTACATATTTGATGAGAAAGTGGGTTTTTTAAGTGAAATTGTTCAAATGTTTGCATAGTTTTTATAAATAAATTCAACAAGAAAATGATTCCAATTTCATAAATTTAATTAAGTGAAATAAAATTGAACGAATTTTACTTTAAAAATAATTCACCATATTATTTAACATTATAAATTATTTAAATGAATATTCAATTTTCAATTAAAAATCAATATTTTCCATTATTCATCAAAAAATGAATCTTCTCATAAATATCTGAAATATTCAGCCTCATATAAATTTGATATTATTAATTAAAAAATAAATTTTACTTGGACATATAAATTTTATAAAATTGGAAAAAATTAATTTAAAATTTGTGTGAAATGTGCAACAAATACATCTTTTAGAAAAAAGTTACTATATTTTGAAAACATTTATGTTTCATTTAAATGATTATTATATAATTTTTTATCATTATATTACCATATTTTCATTAATTTAGTTTTTAAAAATAATTCCCATAATTCTAATAGATTGGTGATTACTATTATGTTATGTAATAATATTAATAATATTTTATTCATCAGTAATATCTGGTCTTGCATATAACACAAGCTACTGAAGAAACTGTAGAGACCCGAAGATTAACGTACATGGAAATTACATTACGTTAGTGGAATACTTAATACATAACAAAAATAGACACACAAGGACCGTAATAGTTTAGTGTCTTTGGAAACTTGTAACGTAATCTTCAAATCGTGGTGAAAGATCTTCAACATCTCCCATAAAAATCTTGCCATTTTTTTCTTACCTAAAACCTTTCTTTATATCCTGGGGAAAAGAAAACATAAAAAGGGTGAGCTCAAATGCTCAGTAAGGGTAAGCATGGATAAAATAAAACATACCATATACATTTGAACATAAAAACATGAACATAATGTTTAAACATCAAAATCTTGAGCAATGACATAAAACATGGAAGTACGTAAGGCCTAGATCATAAAGAAACATTAAGAATGATAAAATGGCATGGGAATAAAACATGTAATTGTGGAGACCATTATGCACATGATATGATTTCCACAGTAGCGAAGGAATTGCTGCCAAGACTATCTTATTGGATAAAGTCCCTTTCTGAATCGAGTTCACTCCTCGTTCCAGTCCTGTATTACTGAACCGGTTTAACTTACCATTCCAGCCATGTCTATCTCATGAGATATAAATCGTTACCCAATGCATTGGAGGGAGATATAGTTCCCACCCATCTCATAATGAAATCATTCTTACTTGTGCCAAAAAATAAACATACATCATTTATAAAAACCCAATAAATAAAATGGGTTTCATAAAAATCATACCATCATCACATAATCCATATAAAAGAAATGGATATCATTTCATAATAAGAGAATTTAAACCATGTAAATCATTGATACATTATACTTGAAACATACACATATGAAATAATGTCATCTTATATGAAAAATGGTTTTGATAAAACACTTGAAATGAATTCGTGAGGAAAATATCCTTTTATCTTCAAAATCATTTTCTTTTCACAAAATGTCATGATATTTTAAAAGAAAATAATTTTTTTGAAAATAGTCATGAAATATTTTGGAGAAAGCTTCATGAAAACAAGGCTTTATAAAACCGTAAAAATCCATTCACACCGTATAAGTTAAAAATAACATTCTCCTCGTACTTTTGTCGGAAAAGTCAAAAAGTACCTCGTAATGTAAATAAGAGAAATATTCCATATATACCATGTAGCAAAAATGTGTAAAAAGGACTTTATACATACATGAAAACACTTTTATAAAACATGGACATGATATAAATAGCCCCAGTAAATACTTACGAATAACCAATCTCGGATAAAAATGAGATTTCCAAAATTATCCCTTACCTTAGGTCTGATATGCTTCGTACGTATCTGAACCTCCTGTATAATGATTTAAATAATGTTATTGACATATTACAGAATCATATTAATTGTTATGATATCATATATGGTTCACTTATGACATTATATTACCCGTTCTTTTGTAAATTCCATGTTAAAGAGCGTTTTGGGTAAAATCGTTTCATTTGTTGTCCGTGTTTTGACTTGTAATTATTCATATGATTACTTATATCATGATTAATTACATCCAGAATGTAAAACATGATTTATATATAATATATATTCATAATATACTTATATATAATAGATCGATAAATTGAATGAAATACACCGTTCAGGGAGACGGTAGGTCGTACGTATGCATGAACGTTGTTTTCGTTTCCTTATTGAATTGAATGGAATAAATTGGATGACATACATATATATATATACATAAATCCAGTATCATTATTATGTCACATATTTAATGATTACTTATTATATATACTTTATAATTATTTATGAATGGTTAATCATTGAGAATGAATCTCATCGCGTTGTGGAGACGGTATTCCGTACGTACGCACGAGTGATGATATCATTCCAATGATTGTGTCATTTTATTAGAGTGTATGTATACTATTATAGAATCAATATCACTTTACAATAATCATATATAGTTATTATTTACACTATTATACCCATCCCAATAAGGTGGTGGTGTAAAATAGATTACACCACGATGTGGAGACGGTATTCCGAACGTACGCACGCGCGAGGATTTCGTTTTACGTAGGATGGATAGATAGTGAAATAGGGTTGTTTCATACTTATAATAACATATCCATATATGAGTGATACTGATGTTATTACTTCATATATTTCATGATTACTTATTATATATACTTTATAATCATTTATTAAATGGTTAATCATTGAGAATGAATCTCATCGCGTCGTGGAGATGGTATTTCGTACGTACGCACGAGCGATGATATTATTCCCATGATTGTGGAATTTTATTGGAGTGTATGTATACTATTATAGAATCAATATCACTTTACAATAATCATATATATTTATTATTTACACCATTATACCCATCCAAATAAGGTGGTGGTGGAAAATAGATTACACCACGACGTGGAGACGGTATTCCGAACGTATGCACGCGCGGTGATTTCATTTTACGTAGGATGGATAGATGGTGAAATAGGGTCATTTCATACTTATAATAACATATCCGTATATGAGTGATACTGATGTTATTACTTCATAATGAAAAAACCTAATAAGAAGAAGTTGAAGAAGAAATAAAGGTGAAAGAATTGGTAATGGAAATTACCTCTTCTTTGAAACGCCTCTTTGAGACCTCCTCTTAGGGCACTAAACTTGGTCTTTGAAGAAGACCAGAACCTCTAGGATGTTTTTAGGGAAGTGGAGAAGATAATTGGGCAGGGGTTGGTAGAGCTTGAAGGCTCAAAGTGGTGTGTGGAAGAGAGGGAGGAGGTTCCCTTTTATAAGGGAGGAGAGGGGCACCATTGGAATTCTTAAAATATTAATTTATAATAAATCTAACCCTAGTTAAAACCTCAAAAAATGACTGATATTCGAATATTAGATTCTATAGGGTTTTAATCTTATCAACCAATCAAATTTATACATGTTTGGATCTTATTTTAAACCTTATAATTTTGATTTATCCTTATTTAATCTATTTAAGTTTATTTGTGGTAATAAAATTTTAAATTTTAAATTATAAAAAATATTTACTTATTTGTTGTGAATTTTCCATAATTGTTTACTTTATAACATTATAGGCCATATAAATTTAAATTTATAATTTTTAAATATTTTTTTGATTTTTAAACAATTTTATAATATGTTATTTTTATAAAATAACAATAGTGTCAATTTTGACACTATTCATTTATTTGAATTTAAATAAAATATATACAAGAAGATATGTTCGAACTAAAAGCTTTAATATATTAATAAAAGTTCATATGTGTCTATAAAACTAGTGTATCACATTAAATAGTTCATATAATATTTATTTTATTATTTTTGAAACCATTTATTTGGTTTATCTCTTAATAAAATAATTACTACAACATTTTTGTATAATTATTTAATATACTGATCTGTTTCATAAAAATTAAAAATAAAAACCTATGATGAAGATAAATCTATTATCATTCACAATAATACTTTTACCTGAATTTATCATCTTAAAATCACAATATTTAAATTGTTATATTTATGAAATTATGAAGGTGACAACTTTGTTATCATTTAAAATAAAATAACATAAGTATCATAATTACTTTTGTAAGGCTCCAAACGGTTATATATTAGTTAACTTGATGATTAAGGTGTATATATACACTACAAATAATTTTTGGTCTGGTTTGTCGGCCTTTTAATAGGAATTATTATTTCAATAAAAACTATATTACTTATTTTCCACTTAATAAATAATTTCTGTATCATTAATGAATCACCATTAATGATAATTATTTAATCCCCAAAAATTATAAATAAATTATCATAATGTATATAATTTTATTATATTTCTGGAGACTATTCATTTTCAAAGTTTTATATTGTTTATCACTAAATTAAAATTATTATACTTATAAGATTTTAGAGAGTGACATGTTGTCACTTTCTTTGATTTTAATAATAATTAAATTATTTTCAGGGTCAGAAGTCCATAAAATGAATCTAATCCGACCCTTAGGTGATATGGGTGGATGTTTAGTCATCCAATGGGATTTTGGCATGTGTTAGGGTAATTGTATAATATTATATTTACCCTTAATTACCCAATTTACCTTTAACTATGGTAAATAAAATTTACCGTAGTTACTATTCATAATTCCCAAAAATAAAAAGTAGCCTATTAACATAATTTGGACCCAATGATTCCAAATATTGAATCCATTTTTTCAAATTAAATACACAAAAGTTTCATAAATTTATTTAAAATTAATCCTGTTGTCGAATGAAAATGGGTTTTTGTTTAAAACATTGCAAAAGATTGAATTGATTTAACCTACGATTCAATGTAAAATCAATGCTAATGACATACATTATATTAAATCGTAAAAATATATTCTATTTATAATTTAAAACCATAAAATATTATAATTTAACCATATAAATTATTACGATGAAAAAAGTTGTTTTTAATTAAAATATAGGGTGTTTTTACTATTCATTAAAATATGAAAGTTATCAGAAAAATATCAAAACTTTGTCCAATGTAAATTTTTATATCCTGATTCAAAAGAATGAATTTTATTTTGTCAAATTGAACTTATAAACATCTCAACAACTAGATTTAAAGTGGGTGCGCCATCAAAAGGCTGCAAAACTAGATTTTTTGAAAAATACATATTTTACCCAAAAATTTTATTCTGTTCTTATTCCATGTTCTAGAAAATGTGTAAGATGAATAATAATGTTATAAAATTCAAAAATTAGTTAATACTATTCATAACGTCTAGTTTATAATAATATAATAATATATCGTTGTTTAGTAAAACCCGGTATTGCGTACAACACACGCTATCGAGGAAGGTCGCGATTGCGTGTAATGCATGCCAAGTCAGGGTTGCGTGTTGTGCAAGAATCATTCATTGTTTCGTATAACAGAATCCAACCATATTTCATTTATACATTGAATATATATATATATATATACTCAATGATGCGTAGAATAACTATTATCAAAATTTTGTGTAACACGATCCAAGAATAGTGTTGCGTATGCTACAAGCTAATACGGTGTTTCGTATAGTGCAAGGTAATTTTGGTGTAGCATACAACACAAGAAATTAATGAAATTAAAAGAATATTTTTCATAAAATATCTTGGTGTTACATTCTAGCCCCCTAAAAATGAATTTCTCCCTCAAAATTCCTCGGGGTTATAAATGGTTTACTACTCGAAAGTTTGTTTAATAGAAACCCACATCGTAAAAATGAATACCAAAACATGGCTTTAAAAAATAAAGTATGAAATGTAACGGTTACCCAAATCAACTCATCATTGTGTTTCCACGTAGGAGAATATAGGTGAAAATATGGATATGGAAGAAAAATCTAACCATCAAGTTCTGATGGAGAGTGGTAGAGAAAATGGCTATGAAAAATCCAACAATCACAAAGCTATAGATTTGTGATGATCTAAGGTACCATATGATTCATCGGATATAAGGGAACTAGGACAACATTTTTGGTTTTCAAGATCATTTCCCTAAAGTTGATGAATTAAAAGAAATACTTACATGATTAAGGTACAATCTCACTGTTGTTCGTGAGTTGAACAATTTCCACATCATCCCTTAAAGAAATGAAGTTCAATTTGTTATTCGTGATTTGTTAGAAGATCATGTGATAGAATGATGGGTCATTCCATCTCTTTCAAAAAAAAGGTTGGCAAAAGTTATAAGTACATCTTATGGTTAGATTAACCCTATATGGTTCCAAAAATGAACATATACTTCATATATCATACCTCTTAATAAAATAAAACTACTTTCTAGTAACCAGGAACTTCTTGTAGGCCAGTGGTAGGCGATAAAAGCCAGTCGCACTTCGGTTCTGGGTTCGATTCCCACAGCCTTGTCTGACACGATGGGTTGCCGCCCATCCTGCAGGTTGTCCTTTTTCTAAAACTATATTACTATAACATCCCATCAATAATATCGAAAAAAACTTCTATCCCTAAACAATACTAACTTATGTCCAATATAATCCATTCCAATATTCAGGCTTATCCATAATACTGCAGTCCACTCTCATAATATAGTGAAAACGATTACCAGAGATTTAATACCATCATTGATCCCCATATATCATAAGATATGTCTTGTTGGTCACATTCCAAACATTCTAAGGCCTTAATCATGTATTTTCTTGAAAAATGAATACCCATTGAACCTTAGTGAAAACATGAATACAGTTAAAAGTTAACACCTTCCACATACCAAAATCCTAAAAATTCTATATACTCAAACCATGATATCACATAGTCCTTATATCAATCATGAGATCATGAATACAATAAAACATATCATTATCTTATTATTCCTTTATTATGTGCATATCATCTACTTTACAAAAATATCTGAATATACTTCCATGGTTATTGGTACCATTCAACATATACTTTAAAATACTTTTAGGAAAAACAATAGTGTAACTATACAACATAACTCTCAATAAACATACAATCATTCCACTACCTTCTAAAACAACTGACTGAGCTTCAACACTTCTTCCAGCTCATATATCATTTGTAGTCTCCTCATCATCATCCACATAAATACTACCCATATGTCCATGCTGATTCTCTTCATGAGATTTTCCATTAGGGAATTGGTTTTCATAATGCCCGTACATTCCTCATTTAAAACATCTAATCATTGTTGATGTCGTAACAATACCATTATCCTTGTCCATGGTGTTAACTGAACCTTTTCCTTTGCACTTACTGGCTTTGTGTCCTTCTTTTCCACACCCAAATCATCTTCCAATTCCTTTGAAACAATCTCCCTGATTCCTCTTCCCACATGATTTACATGAGGTAAATTGAACTTTCTGTCCTCTATGATCATCATGAAACTCCATCTTTCTCTTATTATATGAGTCCGGAAACTTACCAAAGTTGAGATTATTGATCATATTATGAGATTGCTGATTAGGCATAATAACAATGTTTGGACTTCCAGATCTTGTTTCATTTGGTTTCTCATGAAGAAAATCATTCCATTGTCTATCATATCCTCCATTATCGTGAATCTTCCTATTTCCAGCCATTTTCTAAATCCCAAAAAGAATAGTGTGAGAGGCAAAAATCATGCTAGGGAAAACAACAAAGTAAAGGGAGAGTATCCTCAATATCTATCATCTTAGTTTAAATTATATGATCATTACCGTAGTTCTAGGACTATATCCTATACGTATACTTATCCTTAGGGACATCCCTAGACATACCATAGAAATATCTCTAGGGATCCTACTAACGTTTTCACATCCTAGTTTCCAAAGGTTGACTAAACCTTTCCTCTAATACCAACTGTAGAGACCTGAAGATTAACGTACATGGACATTACATTACTTTAGAGGAATACTTAATACATAACAAAAACAGACACACATGTACCGTAATAGTTTAGTGTCTTTTGAAATTTGGAACGTAATCTTCTAATCGTGGTGAAAGATCTTCAACATCTCCCATAAAGATCTTCCATTTTTTTTCTTACCTAAAACCATTCTTTATATCCTTGGGAAAAGAAAACATAAAAAGTGTGAGCTCAAATGCTCAGTAAGGGTAAGAATAGATAAAATAAAACACACCATATACATTTGAACTTAAAAACATGAACATAATGTTTAAACATCAAAAGCTTGAGCAATGACATAAAACCTGGAAGTACGTAAGGCATAAATCATAAAGAAACATTAATAATGATAAAATAGCATGGGAATAAAACATGTAATTGTGGCAACCATTAAGCACATGATATGATTTCCATAGTAGCCAAGGCATTGCTGCCAAGACTATCTTAGTGGAAAAAGTCCCTTTCTGAATCGAGATCACTCCTCCTTCCAATCATGTATTAATGAACCGGTTTAACTTTCCGTTCCAGCCATGTCTATATCATGAGATTTAAATCTTTACCCAATTCATTGGAGGGAGATAAAGGTCCTACCCATCTCATAATAATATCATTCTTACTTGTGCCAAAAAATAAACATACATCCTTTATAAAAACCCAATAAATTAAATGGGTTTCATAAACATCATACTATCATCACATAATCCATATAAAAGAAATGTTTATCATTTCATAATAAAAGAAGTTAAACCATGTAAATCATAGAGGCATTATACTTGAAACATACACATATGAAATAATGTAATCTTATATGAAAAATGGTTTTGATAAAACACATGAAATGAATTCTTGAGGAAAATATCCTTTTATCTTCAAAATAATTTCTTTTCACAAAATGTCCTGAAAATTTAAAAGAAAAGGATTTTATTGAAAATAGTCATGAAATATTTTGGGGGAATCTTCATTAAAACAAGTATTTATAAAACCGTAAAAATCCGTTCACGCCGTATAAGATAAAAATAACATTCTCCTCGTACATTTGTCGGAAAAGTCAAAAAGTACCTCGTAATGTAAATAAGAGAAAGATTCCATACATACCATGTAGTAAAAGTCAAAAATAGGTAAAAAGAACTTTATACATACATTAAAACACTTTTATAAAGCATGGAGATGATATAAATAGCCCCAGTAAATACTTACAAATAAGCAATCGCGGATAAAAATGAGATTTGCAAAATTATCCCTTACCATAGGTCCGATATGCTTCGTACGTATCCGAACCTCCTGTATAACGATTTAAATAATGTTATTGACTTATCACAGAATCATATTAATTGTTATGACATCATATATGGTTCACTTATGACTTTATATTACCCATTCTTTTGTAAATTCCATGTTAAAGAGCATTTTGGGTAAAATCGTTTCATTTGTTGTCCGTGTTTTGACTAGTAATTATTCATATGATTACTTAGATCATGATTAATTACATCCCGAATGTAAAAAATGATTTATATATAACATATATTCCGAATATACATATATATAATAGATCGATAAATGGAAATAAATACACCATTCATGGAGACGGTAGGTCGTACGTACGCATTAACGATGTTTTCGTTTCCTTATTGAATTGAATGGCATTAATTGGATGACATAGATATATATATATATATCTAGTATCATTATTATGTCATATATTTCATTATTACTTATTATATATACTTTATAATCATTTATGAATGGTTAATCATTGAGAATGAATCTCATCGCGTCGTGGAGACGGTATTCCGTACGTACGCACGAGGGAGGATATCGTTCCCATGACCGTGGAATTTTATTGGAGTGTATGCATACTATTAAAGAATCAAAATAAATTTAAAATAATAATATATAGTTATTATTTACCCCATTCTACCCATCCAAGTAAGGTGGTGGTGGAAAATAGATTACACCACAGCGTGGAGACGGTATTCCCTACGTACGCACGTGCGGTGATTTCGTTTTCCGTAGGATGGATAGATGGTGAAATAGGGTTGTTTCATACATAAAATAACATATCATTATATTATTGATACTGATTTTATTACTTCATAATGAAACAACCTACGAAGAAGAAGTAGAAGAAGAAATAAAGCTGAAAGAATCGGTAACGGAAATTACCTCTTCTTTAAAGCGCCTCTTTGAGACCTCCTCTTAGGGCACTAAACATGGAATTTGAAGAAGACCAGAACCTCTAGAATGTTTTTAGGGAAGTGGAGAAGATAATTGGTCAGGGGTTGGTAGAGCTTTAAGGCTCAAAGTGGTGTGTGGAAGAGAGGGAGGAGGTTCCCTTTTATAAGGGAGGAGAGGGGCACCTTTGGAATTCTTAACAATATTAATTTATAATAAATCTAACCCCAGTTAAAATCTCCAAAAATGACTGATATTCGAATATTAGATTCTATAGGGTTGTAATCATATCAACCAATCAAATTTATACATGTTTTGATCTAATTTTAAACCTTATCATTTTGATTTATCCTTATTTAATCTATTTAAGTTTATTTGTGGTAATAAAATTATAAATTTTAAATTATAACAAATAATTACTTATTTGTTGTGAATTTTCCATAATTGTTTACTTTATAACATTATAGACCATATAAAATAAAATTTATAATTTTTAAATATTTTTGTGATTTTTAAACAATTTTATAATTTGTTATTTTTATAAAATATCAATAGTGTCAATTTTGACACTATTCATTTATTAGAATTTAAATAAAATATATGCAAAACATATTTTCGAAATAAAAGCTTTAATAGATTCATAAAAGGTCATATGTATCTATAAAATTATTTTATCACATTAAATAGTTCATATAATATTTAGTTTATTATTTTTGAAACCATTTATTTGGTTTATCTCTTAATAAAATAATTACTACAACATTTTTATATAATTATTTAATATACTGATTTTTGGCATAAAAATTAAAACTAAAATCCTATGATGAAGATAAATCTATTAACTTTCACAATAATACTTGTAAACTAATTTATCATCTTAAAATCACAATATTTAAATTTTTATGTTTATTAAATTATGAAGGTGACAACTTTGGCATCATTTAAAATAAAATAATATAAGTGTCATAATTACTTTTATAAGGCTCCAAACGGTTATATATTAGGTAATTGGATGATTAAGGTGCAGATATACACTAAAAATATGTTTTGGTCAGGTTTTTCTGCCTTTTAATAGGTATTAGTATTTCAATAAAAACGGTATTACTTATTTTCCACTTAATAAATAATTTCTGTATCATTAATGTATCACCATTAATGACAATTATTTAATACCTAAAAATTCTTAAATAAATTATCATGATGTATATAATTTTATTAGGTTTCCGTATACTATTCATGTTCGAAGTTTTATGATGTTTATTACTAAATTAAAATTATTATACTTATAAGATTTTAGAGAGTGACATGTTGTCACTTTCTTTGATTTTAATAATAATTAAATTATTTTCATAGTCAAAAGACCATAAAATGAATATAATCCGACCCTTAGGTGATATGGGTCACCTTTTAGTCATCTAATAGTATTTTGGAATGTGTTAGGGTACTTTTATAATATTATATTTACCCTTAATTACCCGATTTATCATTAACTATGGTAAATAAAAATTACCGTAGTTACTATTCATAATTACCAAAAATAAAAAGTAGCCTATTAACATAATTTGGACCCACTGATTCTAAATATGTAATCCATTTTTTCAAATTCAATAAACAAATGTTTTAGAAATTAAATTAAAATTAATATCATTGTCAAATGAAAACGGGTTTTTGTTTAAAACATTGCAAAAGATTGAATTGATTTAACCTACGAATTCAATGTAAAATCAATGCTAATGACATACATTATATTAAATGGTAAAAATATATTTTATTTATACTTTAAAACCATTAAATATTATAATTTAACCATATAAATTATTACAATGAAAAAATTTGGTTTTAATTAAAATATAGCGAGTTTTTACTATTCATTAAAATATGAAAGTTATCAGAAAAATATCAAAACTTTGTCCAATGTAAATGTTTATATACTGATTCAAAATAAGAATTTTATTTTGTCAATTTGAACTCATAAACATGTCAACAACTAGATTTAAAGTTGGTGCGCCATCAAAATGCGGCAAAACTGGATTTTTTCAAAAATACATATTTTACACGAAAAATTTATTTTGTTCTTATTCCATGTTCTAGAAAATGTGTAAAATGAATAATAATGTTATAAAATTCACATTTTAGTTAATACTATTCATAACACATGGTTCATAATAATATGATAATATATCGTTGTTTTCGTAAAACCCGGTATTGCGTACAACACACGCTATCGAGAAAGGTCGCGATTGCATGTAATGTAAGCCAAGTCAGGGTTGCGTGTTGTTCAAGAATCTTTAGTTGTTTTTTATAACAAAATCCAACCATATTTCATTTATACATTGAATATATATATATACTCAATTTTTCGTAGAATAACTATTATCAAAATTGTGTGTAGCACGATCCAAGAATAGTGTTGCGTATACTGCAAGCTAATACGGTGTTGCGTATAGCGCAAGGTATTCTTGGTGTAGCATACAACACAATACATTAATGAAATTAGAAGAATATTTTTCATAAAATCTCGGTGTGTTACAGATGCTCATTATTGCATGTATCACAAGCTATTGATTGAATTAAATTCATTACTACAAAAATCTATTTTAAAGACAAAGGATGTTATATTTTCTCCTATGATAGGTTTTTCATGCCACATACACTGTTGAATAAATTGTTATTCTTGTAGAATTTTGATGGTGTTACATAAATTATTTTTCATATTTAAATTGTTCAAAACTGATAAGATTCATAGACAATATGAGTATTATTTTGAATCCTCTCATGGAATATAATTTGGATAAATTTAAGTCATTTTTTATCCCATTTATTTTAGTTTTAATATTCTTTTACAATTTTTTAAACTTACCACTCGATAAATGATTTTATTCATTAGGGGTCAATAAAATTACAATAAAAGGAAATTGGACCATAAATGGATCATGGTTGATATTCAAAAAAATCTACCAGTTTTTTCTAGAACATAGCATTTTTTAGAGTTTTAAATCATTTAATAAAATAGAATTTATTATAAAATAATATTAATATCATCTTTGGAACTATTAAATTAAGTTGAATTATGAAACTATAAAAATACTAAAATTGGAATATAATGCAATAACACCACTCCAATATTTATTTTTTACCTAAAAATCAATTAAAACTAATTTTCTTTTAAATATATTTCTTTTAGATTAAGTAAAATCATTTATTTTATTTCTTAAAACAACGAATAAATACAATAACCGCGTTCCATAGGAATTTAAGATAAATATTTCATCTGTAATTGAAAATAAATTACTCGGATAAATAAAAAACATTTATTTCTTTAAATAATAATTAAAACCGAAAATTAATTTTTGAAGTCCATATTTACAAAATTTATTAATAATAAAACAATGAGAATGAAATTTTTTACCTTTTGTTACATAATATATTTTAAAATGAAAAATCATTTATATATGGTAAACAGGGTCTTATATTATAATTTTTGATGATTATGGATTAAATATACTTATATAAAAAAATTAATAAATGATAGATGGTCATATTTTTGTTCTTATCATAGTACTTTTACACTAAGTAAACTCATTTTACCTTTACCATGGTAATTTGTTTTACTATGATTACTATTCATAAATTAAAAAATAATAAAAGGGTTGTATTTAAAATAATTGGACATACTCATAAAAAATTTAAAATATTTTTTTATGTCTCAAAAACCATTATTTTTAAAATTTATTTTAAATTTATTTTTTTTATAATTGGATGAATAATAGATATTTTAAGAAAATTAAATTTTAAGTAAAACAAAATTGTACTAATTTCAAGTAAAAAGTTATTTCCAAATACAATATCTAGATTATTTTTAATAAAACAGAACTAACTATATTTTTAAATTAATAAATAAAATAAAATATATTTATAAATACCTAAAAAGAATGTAAAATATAAAATAAAAATCAATATTTTTCAATATTCATCGAAAAATCAAACATTTAGAAAAATCACAAAATTTAAACATCATCTCATTTTTTTATGTAGATTTAATAAATGAAATTATTTTTATAATACTATATTTAAAAGGTTTTCAGAAATTAAAAATAATATTCGCTTAAAAAAATTAAATGATTTTTAAAGAAATGGAATTTGTGAGTTGTAAATTTTCTTTTCTAAAAAAAGTGCTTATTTATAAAAAATTAATAAAAAAATTACTGATTAAGACAATTATATATATTTCAGAATGTGTTTAATATTATTAAAACCCTATAATTCATTTTCCAACTTATAAAGGTCATATATAAATATTTATTTTATAATATGTGTTTCTTATTTTACAAGTTATTGAATAAAATTTGCTTCATCTAAAATATTGGGGTTTTACATCCCCCCTCCATCTTTAGAAAAATTCACTACAGTTTTAACATAATCATTCTAATAAAATTATTTTCACCTGAGAATACGTATGTTGGAATCCCACATCATTAAAATGGTATGTAAAACCCACTCTTGAAAATAGGGAAATGTAAATTGAAAGGTTATATGGAAGAACACATAACCAGGTTCCAAATTGGAAAACATTAGTAGGAAGGGAAGATATGTTCATGGGAGGAATGAATAATGTCCATATAATAATAGATAGTGATATATATTATTGATTATAAGAATGTAAATTATCTTGTTAGAGTTAATGCTCACAAAACCCTACACTAAAGAGTTACAAAATAGACCATCAATTCATTGGAAATAAAGGTAATATGATAAATTTTTTGTTTCAAGATCACTTTACAAAATATAAAAAATTATGTTACAATATAGATATAAAAAATATGGAAATAAACATTCTTGATAAGTACAATATCATCCATTAATAAATTTCCACTAAAATATCATCCTTTTCCATAAATAAATACTATATAAGATAAATTTTTTATGCCTGAAGCACTAAAAAAACTATTAAGAGATCTTGTAACCATTAATGGATAAAATGTTATTCCTCTTGTATTTAAGAATTTACCAAAACCCAAATTATTATAACAAGATAATATAATCCCCAAAAATGAATAATCCTTCCTATGATGAAATACAAAACTAATATTTAAATCCATGACCATAAATCCTAAATGTCAAATAAGATCATTTAATAAATAAATAACATGAATATTTGTTAAAAAACATAGATAATGATTGAAACCTAAAAATTAATTATTATTTGGTCAAATATTTCTATGATATTAATTAAAAATTTATTTTTAAATAACTTCAATCACTCATAAACTCTCATATGAAAAATGTATATGACATAGTTTTATAGTATCAAAGATGATAATCACGTACATAAATAACATAAATCTCCATAAATCCACTTTAAGAATCAGAATATTTCAAAAAGTTATTTTAACATTTATTAGTCAAATAAAATCCCATCTTATCAAAAAAATATTTCCAATTACCAAAATCATAAAAGTTTCACAAAATGGTAAACTTTATCTAAAATATCAGTTAATGAAATACCACATTTCAATATCATGATTATAAACATGATAAAAAATATGTTCCCAAAATATAAATATTCATTATTTGTTGAATCGTTTATAAAAAATGGTCATACTAACCAAGAAATCACTTAGTCTAGTTGTATGTGATTCACCCTTATCACCCATTGGTTATGGGTTCAATCCTTTTGGCATTTCCAGATGTAATGGGTAATCACCCATTCTATGTGTTGTCATTTTACTAAAACTTTATTAATATAATTCATATAAAATTTCCAAAAATGTGATAAACATCCTAAAGAATATAATTAATGATGAAATCAATTTTTAATGTATCAGGTTTTCAATAATTCTAATTATTTCTAAAAAATAATATTCTCTGAATTTACTATCATTTATTTGACATCAAGGATATATTAACCCAAAGGTCTAATTATCTCTTTATCATATTTGCATATAAGTGTGTCTCAAAAAATTACCCATTTTCCCTAAACCATGTTTAAAATGTCCGTTTTTTCTCTAACATATAGTTCCAATATTTTAAATCAAAATATACTATAATATTTGGAATATAATCAATCATAATTGAGAAACAAATCCATGATTAAATATTATTCTTAAACCATTAACCATTCACTTTCATCTTATTTCTAAATAATTTAATACTACAGATAAAAGTTTTTAAAAAATTCCTTATTATTCATCAATATTAAAATAATCATATTTCTTATATATTAAATTATAAAACAAACCATACCATATATCTAGGTATCAGTAGTTTTTGTGTTATTGATATCCCATTTATCTTAGAGAATAAATTACAAATCTCAAAAAATTAAATTTATATCCATTGTGTTATTTTCTTTTCCAAATAGGATAGATGATTTCATATTTTGAAATACAATATATGAGTTTTAATAATCCATATAAACTTTTGAGAAATGAAATCAAGATAGATATACTAAATAGTTTCTTTCAGGTGATTTTGATTTTCTAAAAAATTAAACATGGAATTTCCATGATATTGATGATAATATCATATTGGATGTATAAGAATGTTTTGTGATATCATTTTCATTTAATCTTGATAAGTGATTGTCAATATATATAAAATGACATCATTTAAACATAAAATGAATTATTGCATGTTAAAACGAATTATTTCATATTAAAATGAATATTTTCTTTGAAAATACAATACCCATTGATATTGTATAATGCATTAAAAGTAAAATAATCACCGTAACCTAAATAAATTAAAAATTATATTATATTTTTACATCATATATTATATCAAACATATCCTTTTACTTACCCAAAATATTATAGAATTCTTCTCAAATATTCATTTTTGTTAAAAATAAGTGTTACCCAAAACTCACCCCAAGAGAAATCTTCAGAAATATCATTAATCAGCCAAATATCAATCACTTAAAACTGAAAAAAGGGTTCATATACCATAGAACATATGATTAACCTTAAAAATATGGTTGGTCGTATGTACACAGGTGTAAAATTATTATTTCTTGATGATCATTATAGAAACAAGGTTATTATTATTTTATATTTATATAATTATAATTATATTATAAATTTCATATTATTTATTTAAATATACTTATGATTACCAACCATGTGATTTCGTGATTAAAAATGAATCATATTGCATCTTAGAGGTTTTAGTTCTCAGTTACCCACAAACGACTTTTTATTTTTTCAGTGAATGGAATAGTATGAATGTAAATAATATATTATCTTCTCAAAATAGAAAATATTTCATGAAGATCATATATATACTTTATATTAATAATTACAAATGAAATAGTTGGAGGTGATGGAAAAATAATTGTAATGATTGGTGAGTCGGGAATCAACCATACATATGAACGATGGATTCATTCCCAATTTTATGGAAGAGTAGATGAATATATATTTTGTCATGAACATAAAAACATGTATGTATGTGGAATATACTTATATTATTATTTTTGAATGGTTGAACAATATTTTAAGGATGTATAAGAAGAAGATGAAATGAAAAAAACATGGTTATAAACTATACATATTCTTTGGTCAACCTCTTATGGTTTTCACAAATTGCATTCCAAGGTTAGTTTATTTATCTAGAAATGTGTCTTGAATTTATGGTGTGATTTAAGGAATTTATTTTTATATTAATTTTCTAAACCAAAATTTTTTTATGTGTGAATTACTGAGAAGAAGAGGTTCCTTTTTATAGGAGAGGGGAGGGGCATTTGTAGATTTTATTAATATATTAAATTAATATAAATAAATTTTCATATAATAATGGATCAAAATTGATATAATTAGAGTATAATATGAGGATGAATCAAAATACTATAATAAAATAAAATTTTGGAAAGTATATGTGGTGTTATAACCGTTATCATTTTTTTACTTGTTTAACCCTTGTTGATAACTACGATTTTTGGGAAGATTTTTCTGTCTAGTGGTCATGAATGTTACTATAAATTGAAAATTGGACTATTAATATACCATGGTTGATATTTTCACCCATATAGAAAATTCATGGACAAACATAGTATTTTCCTTGTTCTTTAAATAATTTCATAGAATAATATTTATTATAAATTAATATTAATGTAAATTTTGGAATTATTAATCTATTTTCTATTTAAAAATAATGATTAAAATAGGGAAGAAATAATTAATTAATACTTTATAATATTTCATGGTTATCTAAAAAATCATTTAACCTAAAAATTTATCAAATAATATA
The DNA here is from genome assembly GCA_963277665.1 of Viscum album. NCBI lineage: Eukaryota > Viridiplantae > Streptophyta > Magnoliopsida > Santalales > Viscaceae > Viscum > Viscum album. The sequence goes on from OY728137.1 coordinate 922,135,573, forward strand.
ACATTTAACATTTTAAAAATCCTATATTTTAGTTTTCTATTTTTTGGATATATACTGTATCGACATGGGATAGGAATTTAAGGTAATTATTTTATCTATAAAAATATGGTATAAATTTCCATGACATATCAAAATAATTTAACTAATATAACAAAATTTATAAAGAAACATGTCATTTTTTGGCCTCTATATACAAAATTTAAGGATAATAAACAAATTATAATTCCATTTTGGACTTCTAAAAAAATTTATTATGAAGGTTAAAATCATCGGCATATGGAAATAAATAGTTGTATATTAAAAAATTTTACTATTTTGGAAAAAATATATTCATCCAAAAATATTAAGGCATGTTTTAGGGTTACATTATACTATGTATCAAATTATTTTTACCCTTAATTAACATAATATACATTTACTATCATAATAAAATTTACTATGATTATTATTGAATATGACTAAAAATATAAGGGAAATATTCACTAAACATTTACCTCAAAATTCCAAATATAGAAACTATTTTTAAAAATTCAAATAAAAAATGTTCCTGAATTTGATAAAAATTTATACCATTAAAATGGGATGATTTTTTTAAAGTACATTTTATTTACCTTTTTTAACAATAATTTCAAGTAAAAAATTTATTCAATATAATATAATGGGATATTTTTTGATAAAATTAACTAATAATATCATAAAACAAGTCAAAATATAATTTCACTTTACAAATACATTTTAAGGGGAAATACAATTTTAAATAAAATTCAGTATTTTTAACTATTAATTAAAAAGTAATCTTCTAGAAAAATATAAAACATTTCCCACAATATAGCTTTGATATTATTATTATAAAAATCTTATACATTTTATAAAATAATCATTATAAAATTATAATAAATTAATTTTAATAATCACTCCCAAAAATAAATAAATACCATTTTGAAGAAAATATATATTTTAAAGAATAAAATAAATTTTCTCAAAAATAAATTATTATTTTCTAAGAATTAAGAGATAATTTTTTATTAATTAACACCTTTATATATATATACTTAATTATATATATAATCATATTTACACCCACTAATTCAATTGGTAGGTTATAACTGTCAAATTTAAATAATAACATTATATGGTTCATTTAAGCTATGTGTTCTGTGTAGTAAACAATATTGAACATAAAGCACTTATTTTAAAATATTTGTGTGTCAAATAATAATAAGGATAATAATTACTAAATAAAATTTGTATAAGAGATATATAATGTATGTGATGAGTTGGACTTATGCTATAAAATACTTTACCTTGAAAACATCATTTTAAATGTTTTAACGTTTTGTTTTCTGTATATTATTCATTAATATCCATATTATTTAAATTAGTTTATGGATTTATATAAAAGAACATATATTCATTATAAATGAAATTATATGTCACTTTTTATATTATTTTAAATTTTTCGAAAAAAAATATTTTTACCTATTTTTTATAAAGCATTTTGACAATAAGGGGAAAGAGGTGTTCTAATTTTACATTTTATATGTCAACATATTTTTCTATTACCATAACCATTTTTTAATGTTTATATTACTCAATAGGATTTTATCTTTTATTCATTAAAAATCTATCATACCCTTTCTTATGGGTATTTTTAAAGAGGGTTTTAAATGAAATGTTTATTTCGATATTCTGAATTGTTTTCTTATGGATAAAAAAATAATTATTTTTATATTTATGTTGATTGGAATGAAATAATTCATATTTTATGATCTTTTATGGTAATTGGGTATTTTTATTATAACGGGTGTGCTAGACACGTTTCATGATAATTGGTGATCCCAATTTAGCTTTCCAATTCATTGGGTAAAGGGAGGAAGTTAACTTGTTATAGTTTTCTCAAAATTGATTAATATTATTTAAAGTAAATGTTATTATATTTTCAAGAGTTATAGAAAGTGTGACATGAAATTGATGTCTTTTATGAACTATATTATTATTTTTAGTATTTTTATAGATTTTAATGGACAACTTAACGTTCACAAGATAATCTAATGATATTACATTCAAATGGAACATTATGGTACTTTTTAAGTATGAAATGTATACCATTTTGAAATAAATCATGTGTTTTTAAATATAACAAATAACTTTTATGGGTTTTATTTTTTTCTATTTATATTTCAAATTAAATCTTTTATATAATTTTTTTTCCAACAAAGATGATTTTTGTGGTAAGAAAATATTGTTCGTGATCTTAATGTTTATTTTGAAACTTGTATATTTTTATGATTATTCATGGAATAACAAGTTTCTTTAATTTTATATTCACCTTAATGAGATTTTTGTGTTCATCCCACTCTTCACAATAGGTGTTATAATTTTTTAAGAATGATTATTGATAAGGATTTATTCATTAATAAAATTGTGAACATGTGTCATTAAAATAAACCTGTTATATCTTAAAGGTTTTCAAGTATAGAAAAAAGGGATAATGAGTTAATGTGTCTGCATTAGGTTTTATTATTTATTTATTCAAGCGTTATGGAATAAATCTATAAAACTATAGACCTAAAATTTATTTAATAATTTAACAAAATGAATCCTTATCTAAAGATATAATTTATAGTCTGTTTAATGTTGGGTCTTTATAGAAAATATCGTAAACACATTATTAAATAAATCACACTGATATTACTGAAATTTCATAAGGGTTATATTATGTTTTATAAGAACATAGTGGAATTTTTCTAAAGAATACAAATACTATTTCTTGGTAATATATTATATTTTTGTTGTGACAACCACATGGTTATATAAAAATAATTTAAATGAATAAAGAGAAATTTTCATATGAAGATGAATATTTTTTGTATCTCTACTATCATAGAATTATTTGAAATTATTCATATATAACATTTATTTTTGATAAATATATATTTAAAATATATTTCAATAATTAGAAATCCCATGATACAGATCATGGTTGTAAATTGATTATAGTTTCTCAATAAATTATTAATGATTTGAAGAAAACATGATTTGATAAAATAGAATTTCCATGAAATGCATGGAAATTATTTTTAACACTAAAAAAATTAAAATAAAATAAAATATATCATGATATGTATCATGTCATTGAAATTTTTTATATAATATTTTTGTAAAATATATTACTCATGGATTTTCCCATGGAAATTATCATTTTCATGAGGCAAAAAAGAAAATATTCCATACCATGAATCCACATTAAAATAAAGAGATGACCACACAATACATAATAATAAATATGAATTCCACATTATGTAATTGTTTAAAATATCCAAATGATTAAATATTTATGGTATATTATTTAATATAATACTATTAACCACATATGATACATCATAGTTATTGGAGGGGAAATTTTTTATGGATAATTTTAATTCCTATATTAAAATTATTATCTCAAATAAAGGGGAATTTTTTTAATAATAGAGTGTATATAAAATCATAATATCATCCTCTAAGTATGCTTTAACATTTTGTTATTGTTTTTCTTTTTTGGATTTATTAAGGGCTTCTCTGGAATAGAGATTCTTTTCCATGGGAAACAACCTAAATTATATGGGTGTATGTTTGTTTAGATTAATGGAGTCTATGTTTCAATGTACACAGATGGTGGCTCTTGGGATCAATGAACCTTATGTTTTATTCCAAATTTTTCCAAAGAGAAAATGTTAAACATCTGCCTGATGATAAAATTCTCCACATGAATAGGTTAAATGATGTTAATCTATAATAATTCTAATTCCATGAATATCATGTATTTATTTAAATTATTGTAGGATTCTAACCCTTCTCATGACATGAAAAAATTGATAATGATTTAATTTAATCTGAGGAAATTACTTTTTCATTGTATTATTAATTTTTGGGATTTGACTTCATCAAATGGATTCATGAAATAGAATCCATGGGTATTGTGATTTTAAATAATATTCCCATGTAACTCATTTTTCATTCGTTGTTTTGGTATTACTTTGAAACCCTATATCAATTTTGGGTGATTTTTTTGATCTCCCTCCTATTCTTTCACCATGTTTAGTGTATGAATCATATGGAAGTGGTGTTAAATATCCCTAGTAAACTCTCTTTATTATTCTTAATTTTATTTTTTCATTGGATTTCTTAGGATGCATTTGTTTTATTAATTAATGATAAATTGGTTCTTTCTATAAAGACATTTTAGTTTTGTAGTGGGTCTTGTCTTTCAATGGATGATCCTAAAAATTTCAATCTATTGTATTGAAATTGTATATGGTGACTTCATTCTTGATGTAGTTGGATCTATGAAAGTGTTTCTAAATCATTAATTATGATGTTTTCTTGATGAAACCATTAGGGTTTTCATTTATATGTATTTTATTTGGGGTTAAAATGTGTTTTTATTATATGTGATCGTATATTTTTGAAATGATTTTGGCCAAACATAGCACATTGGTATCCTTGGGTGCATTGGGAAATGGAAATAGGTAAATCATGTTTGTGTAGAATCACTGGGGGTAACTTTTTTGATATCAACATTCCTTGGTAGACTATGTATCATATAGAACCAATATATTCCTAGTTTTGGATTATTTTATGTCTTGTATTTATTCCTATTTTTAGGATACCAAATGGTATTCTTTGTATTTAATACCTGGTTTTTCACATGATCGTCAATTTCATGGATATTTTCACATAATTTTAGTTTAATTTTATATGTTTTATAACTAACATATTCATGGAGGTTCCATATTTGGTATTTATTTACGAAAAACAATAGAAATTTAACAAATGGTTTTTTATGAAAATGATTTATAAATAGTATTTTTTTAAAGATATGACATTTCTATTTGTCATATTTAAACTTGTATATATTATTTGGTGATATCTTAATGATCTATGTGATTATAAGATAATTTTTCCGTTGCGTGGTTATCGGACCTATTTCATTGGACTCAGGGAAAAGGAATCCCATCTAATAGAATTACAAATTATCTTATCATCTATCACCTTTTTAGTGGGATGGATTGGATGTGACATATATTCACATGGAGGATTGTAATTCTATTCTACTTTATCATTCAATTTTTTCCTATCTATGCGGGAAATTGATATCTAATGGATATATATTCTTTCCTTCCATGTTTTATTTTGATGTCTATTTAGTTATACATGAGACCGGTGGTTCATTTCTATAGATCACCATGTTTTAGACCATTTAGAGTGTCTTGTCTATTTAACCCAGGTTGGTTCATTTTAAATTGGTATACAATTCAATACCCATCCTAAAGTGCTATTGAAACTGCATGGGTGTGGTTTCATGTCTTGGTAGATTATAGTTACGACTCTTAGAATTCAGATAGTAAGTGTGGAAAAGGGGAATATCCATTTCCCTAGGAGGACTGAAGATGAGTTACCATCGGTGGTTAGAGACTTTGTTCATGTATAAGACATTTTTTTGGAGGTTATTCAATTGAACTGGGTATTGGGTTATTGAAATGGACCAAATATTATATAAAGGAATCTTCTTTATTTGAGTAATTCATAATTACATTAAATTAATATTATTTTAAAGCATTGGTAATGATACCTAGATTTGGTTCTATAATTTTTGAATATTCTCATGACTCATTGGTTTTTTGTATTTTTTAAGACAATGCTTTTAATAAGAGATCATCCAAATCCATGATTATAGGTTGTATAATAGGTTATTCATGAAGATCGTATAGTTTAACATTCTATGGTAGATGTTTTAATCTACACTATTAAGACTCGTGGTCAATAAGGTGTCGTTAACCTGTGACGAGAAGTGGATTATGTCTAACAATTTACTAGAAGCCTCCCACTAAATTCATTTTTGAAAAAGTACTGTAGGAATCTAAAGATTTTCTTGAATATATTAAGAGGATATCCACAATTATTAATAATTTGGGATATTCTAGGGTGATTTTCTCCAGGTAAATTCTTCATGGTCCGGGAAGGAGAGGGCGAGAATCTATTTTCCATGATAAGGTGCAAGGGGATATTACCTAGGATTCTTTCAATAAAATATTCAAAAAAAAATTATCCTACGAAAATTGAATGGGGAAAAGACCTAGTATTATTTTTACCTTAGATAGGAGAGAGAATATCATTATAAAGCATTACATTTATTTTTCTATGTTAGGGCACTTGGAACCAAATCTAGTCACTAATGATTAAATAAGGTCATATAGGATTGAGTTGGTGTTGAGGGCTGATATTTGATTAATGATTATTTTCCAGTGACTTACGAACATTTTATAAATTACTATTATTGTAGCATTGGAAATGGTTGAAATAGTTGGAAAATAGGTTTTGGTGGTGATTTAGTTGGTATTTTTATTATCTAGTGTGTATATTTTGGCCAGAAAAGGAAGTGAAAAGGTATACATTTTCATTTAGGTCTAGATTTTGGGGATTAATCTAGGAAACGTCATGTTATTTCTATATTTGTTTAGATTGGTAATATGAAACCTTATTATATAGAGGCTACCAACTATTTACCTCATTTTGGAAAATCATTCTATATGAAATGTTTTTGTGAAATAATTTCCCATTGAAGTAAGGATGGATCCACATTAAACAAGGGATTGTAGGTTCATACCAGTGATTACAAGGGTGGTAGATCATATCCATAAGATTATGGGGGAGTTCATGTATCTATAAAATATTTTGGAATATATGAGACCAGATATCTTTATGAGAGGTAGTTTGAACCAGCGTAATCTGATGCTGGTCCAACCACAGTTTGGGGTACGGTGTTTATTTCATCTTTTATGATGCTATATTTATTTGATATTGGTTATACCAAGTTTTATATCATAAAATCTAGATTATGTATTGGGATTGTGTTTACAAATTATGAATTTATTTTTTGATCTTCCAACACCTTTAATAATGAGGGTTGTATAAGGTTTTATGTTCCTTGTATATCGACTATGAAAGAGTAACATGAGGTGGAGTAAGGATTATTAGTGATTAATTTTGAAATATTTTACTTTATTATCTACATAGATTAGAATATACTTCTTAAGACCCAGATAATCTATTACCATTACAGCGTTAAGTTATTATCTCTCAATGAAGTCAATCATGTTTTTCAGGATGACTGGGACTCTAGATATGGAAGGGAGAGGTTTGTTCTTCCTTTTTGTTGGGCAATCTTATGATAGTTTTTTGAGATGTATCTTTATTTTATTTACCCAATTTTTGGTAGTATGCATATAACATCCATGAATCGGAATCAACTACAATCGATTATTTAGGCAGAGTCATCACATGACCTCCGACAAGCCTCCCCGTACTCGAGAGGCTATCCACAATGCGCACAGGTCAAACTAGAAACAAGGGGAGACTATTCCTACTTATCATAAAAATATAGTTACATAAATAGATAATATAACCAACACGAAAAATAAATTGAATAATATAATACAACCTAAAAAGTAACAATAGAAAATTCAATAATAAAATCCAGTGAATACTCTTTAAGCTAACCGGTCCTATAATATAATCTTATGTAAAAATTGTCAAAAGACTCTAATCCAAGACCTGATTCCTAACACAGTCATGTCCTCCCATGCTCTGATAGGTTATCCCATAGACAACCAAATGCCAGTTCCATGTCCTAAAACAGTACCTATAAATAAGTAGCATCTTCCTAGGTAGCTAGTTTCTATGGGATCCCGAGCATGGTCTAACTATAACTCAGTAGGACACTACCAAAAATGTATAAAGTAATGTCTAGTCTGTAAAATGTGTATATAGAATACAAGTGAAATAAATAATCAAGAAAACATGGACAATATTTATGTTATTATCTATTATCCATTTTACCCATTATGTTCCCTATAACCGACCAATCTACTAAACTAAATTAATCCCCAATAAGAGTATAAATCCAAAAATAATGGGATTCATGAACTTTTTACCACAAGGAGGTGTTCACTAATCCCAAAATATCACATAACCATTTGTTAACAATAGTAATTTGATTCATTCTCATCATTTTTTCCATGGGTTAGGCATTTACTTCATTTGCATCATATAAGAATCTATAAATTAACATGTATAAGGCAAAAATCAGTTCCCTATCTCACTAGGGGAAATCAAATTACAAAAAACACATTATCCTCACCTCAAGGCCCCGTCCTGGTTGGAATGCAACTGTTAGGGGAGTAGAGCTCCATCCATTTCCCTTACTCATGTATTGTGGGTGGAGTTTAAAGCCTCAGCCTATCATGAACTATAGGCATAGAAACTCATTCAATAACCCGCACTACCAATCCATGTGCACATGAATGCATATGTCCATCAACCATATATATTGTATCACAAACCAAACATTATCCAAACACATAACAATCACTTTTTAAATATAATTTAATAATTGAATAACCATTATTCATTAACCCATTCCCATAGTTTCTATTTGAAAATCCAATCTAATTAACCAATTAATATTTTACCAAACAATCCCTTATTTAATGATTTAAATTAAATAAAATTAACATTAATATCATTTACCAACCATTTATCATTTACAAAAACAAATCATAACTATTAAACACATATATCATTATGCTTAAAACACCATAATGTTATGTCATCATGAGAAAACATCCACCACTTCATTTATATCAAAACTATGATATCATGCCAAAATAATTATCATGGAACCTATCTCTCTACACCATAAATAAATTCAATGAATATGGTCCCATTGGACCCTTATGTCCACATCATGAATAATACACAATTTAATTTACTTATTATAAAATATCTTGAAGCAACCCATTAAAACATGGGTCTTCCTCATTAAAAACTAAAATATGTTGTAAGATTTCATTTCTATTTTAACCATATAAAAGAACCATTAAACTATGTTCACCAAAAGGGTACCTTGTACTCATTTCAAAAAAAAAATTGAAATATCATTGGGTTACCCATTTTTAAAATCACATTGATTTCAACCCCTCCTTTTAAAATATTTCTCACTTAATAACTTCAATTTCCATCAATAAATTGATAATCGGGTCAAATCCCAAAAACTATCCCATGAAACCAATTAAAACCCACTTAAGCATGAACAAAATATAACACATAGTTTTTTATGTTAACCTAATTACCGTATCATCAAACCAATTACATTCTGTCTACCCATTTTACCTCTTAATACCCATATATCAAAGACCACCAATATTTATCACTAATTATGAGGATCCAGATTAAAACATGGGTAGTTCTAAGAAATGTCTCACAACATACATGAACCCAAAGGGGTATGTGAAGGGTCTTTCCCCTCAATTTATGGTCTAATTAAGTTTATATAACCCAAGATTTGAAAACACAACATGGCAGAATAACTAGAAAACCAAAAACACATATAGGGCATCATGAATATGAAAAAATCATTAATACCAAATACTAGATGGTTGTTGATGAATGATTTCTTAACCTCCACCCATGATTCGAACTCAAACCCCTGCTAAATCCACAACCATGAATCTATTGTAAAAAATTACTATTTTATTTCCATGGAAGAAGTGGATTGATTTCACATGTTATAATATAAAAAATATACTAAAGAGGAATTTTAGACCAACTCAGATAGTTTATTCACACACAAATGAATTACAAACACCCATGAGTTGAAGTAAAATAATCCATCGATGGAGAGGGGCTTTCTGGTTTTTCACCTAGGGTATAGTTGGAAGAACGACATCAGTAATTGCCGGAGATAGAAATAGGTACATAATGGGAAAAACGTAGAATTTTCAACTTTTTAAGGGTCGCATGGTTTGGCCGTATGGATTACAAACGGTGCACCACGCAAGATACTCCCTTTGTCTAGGAGTATCCATGCCCCAAATTTTCTTAGGGTCACCCACAATATTTGGAAAACCATGATGTAACCATGTGCTAGCCCACTATTTGAAACGGTTCACAAGCCGCACGACTTCTTGGGCCAGGCGCATGGTTTTCACTAACCTTGAAATATTAAATGTGTGCCATTATTAAACACTTTATAAGTCATGATACCCTTTAACATTTTCCAAAATCTTTAACCACTAGAGAAACACTTCTTTAACCAAAAAAGACAATTCAGCCTAAAATTTTAATAATGAATCTCTTTCACTAATGATCATGATATTATAACCTCCCCACCCTATAACGACTCATCCTTGACCTACACTTTCATAAATTCCCAAACCCTCCTGACCGTAAGTGATAGACTATAGAATAACCTATCAACCTTAACCCTCCATGTTTCTCTTTGACTGGGCCATGTCATAAGATTTCTCAGACCAAGTAAAAATTCCTACCACGGGAACATTTCCCACTCCAAGTTCCCCGATCACAACCCATTTTTTCATGAGGACACATCCACCTAAACTAATCATTACTGACACCATATACAAGTGAATGGAGTAAATAATTCCACTAAACCATTTCATATAATGTTACCAACTAGGAACTATATTACACTTGAATGACCAACAAGAACACCCTCGGTCAGAACCTCTCCACATTACAAGGCCCATATCGCTTAGTTCCTTCTCACCTTGTTCTTATGAAATAATTAAAAATGATATAATAAAAACATAACTAATGTATACATCTTGGGTTTTTAACCACATCTCAAGACATACCCCAGTTTGAAACCTGAGGCCAAATAGCCTCAGTTCATTTTTAACATCTATAATTCATAATGCAATTATAATATTCATTTTTATCTACTCAACCAATCAAAATTTGATCTGAAAATCACCCCCTAAAACAGTTAAACAAGACGATTCCTACCTGAGTACATTCAACTTGAACCGCCAGTAACGTCAATAAACGACCACATTCCTGCTATGGTTATTCCCACCATATGCTTTAACCAATAAAACCCACTTCTTCTTTTGTTTATCACTTTCATAATCTATAAAATAAGACAAAAACTACAACACTAATCTTTTACGACATACCCATTGCATTTTCCAACTCACCACCCCACAATCCCATAAGAAGACCATCCAACACTAGAATCCATCCATTCTATTGAAACCATCTAGATAGTACACATCCTTTATCCATACTCATTAAAGGGTAACATGGTTCATCCAAAAATTCCATTTACATTATAGGAATGAACTTAACCTTATAGTATTAACCAGAGGTCGATTATAACCCACCACAATAATTCCCCTAAAATCAAAAGTATGAACATCACATTCGATAGTGTGTATGACACACAAAACCAAGAACATAAAGGAATATAATATCCTAAGACTTTATAATATATTTAATATTTTAACTAATTTATATATATTTTAGAGCTTGAAATGAACATGACACTAATTTATCATATGACATACGCGAAAACATGTTCCTTCGATGGATGGTGTTACACACAAGACTACATTTTCCCCGAACAACATTATATTATTAAAATATTATTTTTTAATATAATAAGATATAAAATAGCAGATATATGTGGTGTTAGCTACATTATAAAAATATAGGGTTTAAAAAATATATAATGAATTAATTAGTTACAAATAAATTATAAATGAATATGATATCTAATTGAACTTTACCTAAAATATACATATTTGTTCCCTCTCAAAGATCTTATACCCTAAAAAATTAAATTAATTAAAATATTTCAGTGATATTAATGTTATAAATATATAAAAATATATTATATTTTCATTCATATATTTTTGATATCCATAAAGTTGATTTTATAGTCTGAAGATAAAACCAAACTTATTTAAATGTATAAAATACTAAATTTTTAGTCAGGCATCTTAACCGACTTTCAATGGAGAAAAAATTTTCTATAAATTTTTTGAACATTTTATAAATTACAAATTTCAAAATAAACTTTATCTTTTTATGAAAAAAATAAAAACTATCTTTGGGTGAATTTATTTTATTTTTCTACGAAGTTTCATTTTTGTAATGAATAGGAAAAAATATTGAAAATTAGATCAATACTACCCTTTATCTGATTTATTTATAAGGATCAATTATATTTTAAATTGATTTTATAGTTTAATTACATATTTTTTTATAAATTAATTAAATAGTGGTAATTGGGATCAATTTCACTTTGAAATTGACTCTAAAATCATAACAATCATTTATATGTTTTTACTTTAAAAACCTTTAATGTCATCCCATCTACGTGATTAAATTTAAATTAATTTCTCCCACTTATGTGACTGGGATTTGGAAAAATGGAATATATATTTGAAATAATAATACTTTAAAATTTATAATATGGTAAACTAAGATTTTGTCCAAATATATTAGTGAATGTAATTAAACTTAAATATGTTGATTAAGGTAAAATTAAGGTTATTAAGGCACTAATCCTTAATCACAAGGTCCCAAATGACCTAGAAACATGTTCAACAGACATTATATTGACATTTTTTGACCTTATACTCTTGTGGAACTATGTTTTTCCATTATTGTCTCCATATTTAAAGTGATCAACTTTTATGGAATTCATTTCTCAAAATATTACAAGAGTTTCACTTCTCCTCCACTAAAAAAAGGCCTCCCCTCCTCCCAAATAGTCACACATCTGAATCCAATTTGGCTAAAAATGCTCTACCAAAAAATCTCTTCAACTTACCTCCACTAATCTTAGAATCACAAAATTAGTTATAAATCCATCCAAGGAATCCTTTTCATACAAACCTAAAGAAGTTACCCTATTAAGAGGCATCATCATTCTTTAAGAAATTTAGTTTTATTTCCTTTCTAAACCCCATATAATATTATTATTCTATGATTTCATAAAAAAATATACTAGGATGATTTTATTCCTAGATTTATACCCTCACATACACACACTTCCTTATAATGGGTAACAAACATACTATTTATGTTTACGACGATCTACTGCCTCATGAAATGGTGATTGTCCATTTTTTTCCATTACCACCTGTCATAGTTGAAATTATAAAATAAAGTATATTTATATTTGTAATATATTAAATCTTGTTATTTATTTATGCTTATTTAATTATTTTATAACTCATACCCATATAAAATCTATTTTTTATTAATATGATATCATCATTTGTGGAAGTGTGGACTACCATCTTCTGAAAGCGATGTGATTCATTCACACTATACATGAAACAAATAAAAGATGGTTTTAATTAAACATATATGAAATAGAAATACTATATATTATATTTATGGCCTAATTATATATATGGGAATATAATATATATCATTTTCCTTATTACCCTTTCACACACATTAAAAGTTATAATGCCATTTGTTGACGTGTGAAGAACCACCTTCTCAATACGATGTCATTCCTTTTACATCACAAGAATTATATATATAAGTATATATAATTAAATAATATGGTATTTATGATATAATTATCATTCTATAAATATATTATTCTACATACCTTTATTCCATAAATATCACTAAAAATGATAATGTCACTCATGTATACATACGGTCTACCGTCTCCATGTTTGTAACATGGATTCATTGTTTCATAACCATATATTATGAATATTTTTAAAAGTAAATGTGATATTTAAATATTACAATTAGGCCATTATTATTATTCATGATATGTTATATATTTACCCTTTTGACCATAGTTCACATACCACTTTTTTTTGACACCTACACCGAATTTGGTCAAAAACAACCAACGTAAAAAAATGTTTATATAGTTTTTTTAACATTTTGTATTAACTGAAAAAAATTAATGATAAGAATTAAAATGGTTTCAGTATTCTTAATAATTAACATATGTTTATTATACATGGAGTTAATCTATGATCAAATGAAATAAAATATAAGGTAAGATATTTCGTATCAAATTATATTCAATTGAGTTTTATTTTTTGTTATGCACCTAAATTATTTTATATGGTCTTTATGCTACCCTTTTACATGATATATCATGAATATATTTATTATTATTATTATAAAACTTCAATTTAAATTTATTTATTCATGAGGATCATGTTTTAAAATGTCACAATGTGGCGTAGGTCACATTAAAATGTTTAAATATTATTTTCCGTAATAATAATTTTAATGATAATTATTTTCTATTAGAGGAAATTATATGAATATTGTTACACAAAACCCTTCATTTTAGTCTCATATGGTTATTGAGGACATTTTCCAAGTACTATTAATATTTTCTACACTACGGTACTCATGGTGTTTTATACAATTCTTTTTAGAAACCCCGCCTTTATTTCTCTCTTTAGTTATAGAACTTGTTTTCTTTTAAACACCATGTTTTGTTAAAATGTTTTCAAAACAATTTTTTAAAATAATTTTGTAAATACATTTTTCCCATTTTTTCTATTTACAATTTTTTTCAATGGAATCTTCTTATCACTACCCATGAAATTCATTTTTCTAAACTTTTACCGCACAAAAGAATGTTATTTTCTCTTTGTATGACATGTAAAGATTTACCCACCATCATTTCGTTACAGCATAATCATCATGTTTAAAATGTTTCTTTTTAAATAAAATGTCTTCAAAATCATTTTAAAAGAAATTTTTGTTCATATTTTATTTTAAAATATTAAATTCATATAAAATGTTTTTACAATCCCTTTTATAATATTTTGATTATTCAATGAAAAAAACCATCTATATTTACATTACATGGGATATGTTGTATTGATACCAACCGTGTTTCTATACTAGATGGTTTATGATTGATTTATTTAAGGATAATATTCATATTAACATACTTGATTCCTTCTAGTACCCATGAAATATTTAATTTCTAATGATCATTTGACAATGGATTTTCCCAATATGTCTATATCATATTTCTTGGATATGATTACTGCCTAAACCATATTTGATTTTTTTTGTGTTTACATTGAATTTTAATTTACTATTTTGGTGAATATTGATAAATATATATATGTCATTCAATACGGATATTTGATAAGAAAGGTCATTTATTTAATTAGTTTCGAAATGAACTATATGGGATGGGGACTATTTTAGGAAATCCCTGCATGTGGGGAGATGTTATAGATAGCCCCTAGTTGCATCAATAGTTTCATGGGATGAATTAGTTAGTGAAAAACCCCTCACTTTTGTTTCCAAAAAGAATAAACTGGTACAATACAGGTTGGGTACTAGTTAATGAAATCACATTGATTCATTGGTAGTCTCACGAGATGAATCATTTGAAAATACTAGAGTAGTTTAAACTGGTTTGAGAACTGATCTTGATGGTAATGGTTTCATGTGGCCTGGATAAATGGCATCCAATAATTAAAAATTTACTTCATTTTGTTTCAATTATTATTCATCCAAAAGATCTTGCGTCGATATATCTATGGATATATTTAATTTTATGTTCATTGATTAAATGACATGTTTTTCAGTTTCTTACCCTACCATATTTATTTTACCTTATTTAGATTTTAAAATGAATTATTTTACATTAATTAAATTTCCATATTTTTATGCATTTTCTTATCAGTTTTCCGATTACATGGTATGTGAGTTCATTTATTTATAATTTCAATTTTATTATTCTTATTGATTCATTTTTTATTCTGTGAAACATTATCCATACTAAGAATTAGAGATCACCCTTAATATGTTTCATTTCCCCAATAATCCAATAAGAATCCTATGAAATATATGTATAGATATACTATATGGAATAAATTTACACTCTAAGTTATTATCAAAATGGTTATTTATTTTGAAAGAATATCTTTTAATTAGTGTACTAATTTTAAATACAATACTGAAATATATGTCTAGTTTTCCAAGACAAATAAACTCTCAACCCTTCAGGATTTGAGTCCATGTAACCATGGAAATGTAATTGATAGAAGGCACCAGATCTGAGATTTCTACTTTCGAGTAGCTACCTTCGGTATTATAGGGAGGTATAGTAGTGACCTTGGGGACTCGATTTAGGAAAAAATAGATCATATAACATAGAACTATGGTAGAATTTGTGGACAAGTGTAGAAGAACACCCTAGAATTTTTTTAATATAGAGAATATGTGTTTCTTTCTAGAAATACATCCATTTTTGGATAAAACAAGTGTACATGGTTCTTGAACAAATGTACCTAGGAGTAAAAACTCCCACAAGGTGTGTTAGGCCTAACTTGTCGTAAACTGGTATATGGAAATGGGACTTATTATTCACTTTTTTGACACTCTCAGGGGATATGCTTAGAATAATTCACAAGCTATTAGAAACCACTATGAAGTATTTTAAAAATAAATAACATAGGTTAAAACTATGGATTTTTAGATTTAGATAAGGTTTTAGGGTTATAATTCCTAGAAATGATATTATGGATAAACTTCAGATCAATGAATGGCCTATGTTAAAATAAAATAGATGAAGTATTTATATATTGACGTTTTAATTAAAATTGTAGTTAAAAGGATATTTAGTTATTAAAATAATTTCAAAAATGTCCATCATAGTTATTTTAGAAATAATATTAATATGTTTTTAGAAATTTACAACCTATAAGTTTAGTGGAAACAGATCAAATATGGAAAGGTCATGGGCTGTGAACACATGAACGTAATATTGTATGGGTTTCACACCAGAAACATTACTACACAATGTCTAATTTGTATTGTCATTGTTTTTTGTTCAAAATTTTGAAGAATAAATATTAATGACAATCCCATAGAGTCTCTTTCAGGTTTATATATTAATCTCCTAAAAATAATAGTTTTGGAAAATAGTTAGAGACCAGTATTTAGACCTTTCACTCTTTTATTGGACATAAGTTCCTTTATAAACATATTTTAATGCCTTAGGAAGCCAAATTAGTTTTTGGATGAATTAGAAAAACAATTAAGGAATAACCAAAGGATGAAATTGTGTTTATATAAATATCTCAAATAAGTAAATTTTCTTTATATCCTTAGGTGGTAAATGAAATATCAAACATTAAGAAAATGATCATATTGTTTTCTCTAAATAGTTTATTTTTTTGAACGAAAGGTTACTAAATAATCATTGAATTATGGAATTAAGTCCCATTAATTTATATAGATAATTCACTTATTTTCGATTAATGACCATAATCACTCTATTTAAAAATTTATTTTTTCCCTGTAAGTATGTATCTCTACTTTGCACTACTTTTCTCATATTTAGTGACCCAGTTATATGTTAGTCAATGCGACCTTTGTACATCTCATTATATCTTATCTAGAAGAGGTTTTATGAATCCTTCACAAGAAGTGGAAATTAAACAAATTAAATATCAAACAATATATTACCATTATTTTTTTAAATTGTATGTAATCACTTTAATTATGTTGGGGAAAATTTAACGCTCATCAAATCTAATGTAGGAACATGGTATTTGAAAAAAGGTAGGACACACAACATCAATCATGATAGGGAATTAAATATAAGGATTATTTATAATATATTTACTATATTAAAGGAATTCAATATTTTTTTAATCATTAAATTCATGAGCCATTAAGTTATCATATGACATATACAACAACATGTTTCTTTAATGGATTGTATTACATGCAAGACTGAGTCTTAACCGAAAAACAATATATTATTAAAATATTCTTATTAAATATAATAGGATATAAACTAGTAGATATAAATAGTTTTATTATTCTTAATAAAACCTATAGTTTATAAAAAAATAGAATTAATTCATTTATTACAAATTTAATTAGAAATGAATATGATAACTGATCGAATTTAAAAGAAATTAATGTTATTTTTATGCTCCCAAAAGCCTATTACCATAATTAATTAAATAAATTACAATAAGTGAGTGAAATTAAATATATGTATATATATATATATATATTTAAATATATTATTATTGATATTCATCCAATATATTTCATGGTATTAATATAAAAACTAACAAAAATTCCCGAATAAAACCTAATATTTTTATTAGGGAATTTTCACCACCTTTTAACGGTAGCCCATTTTAAATCCAATTTTTGACCATTTTATGAAATTAATATCCAAAAATAAACATTATCTTAAGAAATTACTCATATAAATTCTCTTAGTGTGGTGGTTTAGTGTTTTTTGTGAAGTTTCATTTTTCAATGAAGAGTTAAAAATACTTAATTTTAGTTTAGAACTGTTTTTTCTTCTGATTTATTGATAATGTTTAATAATTTTTTAAATTTTTTCTAAATATTAAATAGATAATTTTTTTTAAAATAATCTTATATAGGTAACTAAAATCAATTTTAATTTTAAATTTACTATAAAAACAAAGAAACCATTTGGATCTTTTTATTTAAAACACGCATTATTGTCCAGTCTATGAGATTAAATTTAAAATAATTTCTACCAATTCCATTATTGGAATTTAAAAAAATGTATTAAATATTTGGAATTATAATAATTTATATTTTCTCATATATTTAACTTAGTTTTTTTACCAAAATTATAGTGAATGTAATTGAAATTATTTCCAACGATTGTGGAAAAATTAACCTTGATAAGGGACTAAAAATTAATATTGAGAGCAAAAATGACCTATAAACTTGTCAAATATCCATTATATAGTCATATTTATACTTTATAATCTATTATATATATTTTATTCCATTATTGGAACCACTTTAAATGTAAAAAAATGTGTATGGAATTCCCTTAAAAAATATTACAAGGGTGCAACTCCTTCTCCAATATAAATAGGCCTCATCTCCTTCTACTTAATCACCCATATCAAGGCGCATTGAATTGAAAAATATCGGTAAAAGTAGATACTCAACATCCCTAAAATAATTTTAGAATCATCTCCATTGTATTGAATCATTCCAAGTAATCCATTTGGTACAAACCCAAAGAAGTTACCTGATTAAGAGATAACAACTTTCCATAATCTATTTAGTTTTAATTCCTTTATCCAAAACCTAAAACATTTATATTACATTATTTTATAAAACATATATCCTCAATATTCTATATTTATTTTATTCTATGTTTCTTACATTCACTTACACACACTTCCATCTAGTGGGTAACAGACATATTGTTTCAATATACATTGATCTATTGGCTCACGAAATGATGATTGTTCCTTTTTCCTTTAAAACATATCATGGTAGATATTATGTTGGAAAATATATTTTTATATTTTTATATTATAAATTTTATTTAATTATTATTCATTAATATTTTATAACACACACCCTTATACGTACCAGTTAATATAAATATGATAACATCGTTTGTGGAAGTGTGGAATACAGTCTCCTCAAAGCAATGCGATATATCCACACTATATATTAAACATATAAATTATGGTTTAAATTAAATATATATGAATAAAAAACCTATATATGATATTAATTACATAATTTAATTTCTATAAGTATGATATATATCATTTTTTATTAACCTTTCACACATTTAAAAATTGATAATGTGGTTTGTGAATGAGTAGAATACCACCTCCTCAACATATTGTGATTCCTTTTACATCACAAGAATTTCACATATAATTATATTTGACTAAATAATAAGTGTTTTGTGAAATAATTATCATTCTTGAAAAATATTAGTCTACTTTCCATTTTTCCATAATGATCATGGTAAAATGAGAACGTTACTCATGCATACATACAACCTAGCATCTCTAGGATTATAATATTGAATCATTTTCTTCATAACCATATATAATGAATATTTGTAAAATTATAATTGATGTATAAATATAAAAACAATTTCAGGATTATTATTTTGTAAATGTTAATATGACCCCTCTGGACATAGATTATATACAGATGTTTATTGGACACAGTAAGCGAATTTGTTCAAAACAATGGACTTAAATATACTTATTTAAGTAGTTGAATAAAACAAGGTTATATTTAAAATAAATGTAATTATAAAAATGAAAATTTTACAAAAAAATGTAAATAATTAACATAATTTTATTATACATAATGTTTATTGTTGTTTACTCTAATGGAAACACAATGTAATGGATTTTGTCTCAATTTAAATTCCATTGAAACTTATTTTTTTTAATTCAAGTAATTTCATTTAAATAATTTATATACTTCCCTTTTCCATGAATATACATTATTTCATGATAATATAACTTTAATTTAATTTTATCCCCTCATGGGGATTATGATTTAAAAGGTTTCCATGTGTTATGGGACACTTTGGAATATTTAAATATTATTTTCACCATGAATAATTTTAGTGATCATTCATTTAGAGTGAAGGAAATTGTATGACCATTGTTAAATAACCCATTTTATTTTACTCTCCTCTGTATAATCATGAACTTTTTCATGTACTAGTATAATTTTTTCACTCTTTAGAAATCACGGGGTTTTATAAAATGTTAATATGAAAACCTGAATATATTTAACTCTTTAGTTAGAGATCCTGTTTCTTTAAAAGACCGTTATTTATTAGAAAAATCAAAAAATATATTTAAATTGATTTTTTGAAGTAATTTATACCCTTTTCTCATTTAACAATGATTTTATTGGATTTTTTAGGACACATTCTTAACTAGGAATTTATATAACCATTTTCTATTAAAAATGTATATTCCTTTTACATTGTATGATATGTATGTATTTACCATCCATAATTACATCAAGGTTTCCTTCTTATGATTAAAAGTTTAATTTTAAAATAAATGTTTTTCAAAATTGATTCTAAAAAGGGGGTTTTCAACATTCCTTTAAAAATGAAAGGATAAGTTCCTCAAGAATGTTTTCAAAAGATCTTTTTATAATTTTTATATTCATTAATAATGAAAAACATTTATTCTTTCTCCAATTGGAATAAAATGGGTTGATACCATCCTTATTTCTCCTCTTTATGGTTAGTTCTTGATTATTAAGGGGTAGTATTCATAGTCAATTTATTGATTCCTTAAAATACCCATTAAATATTAAATTTACTATAACAATTTTACATTAAATTTCCCCTAGATATCCATATAAAATTTCCGGGATATGATTATTTCAATAACGATACACCGTTTTTCATATGTTGTTTAATTTGAATATTAATTAATTATTTACGTTAATATTGATAAATCCTTATACGTTATTCAATATGGATATTTGATAAGGAACTATGTTTAATTAGTGATATGGAGATTAACTAGATGAATTGGGGACTGTTTAAGGAAAGACATATGGGTGGTTCCAATATATAGATAGACACACAACGAATCATTAGTCTTATGGGATCAATTAGTTAGTGACATACCCGTCACATTTGTTTCTATGTAGAATAGGTTCGTTATATACAAGTTTGGAAATGGTTAATGTAAGCTCCTCGATGCATCAGTAGTCTAATGAGACGAATGATTTAAAAAATTAGTGTAGTTTAATATATAATGAGAATATATCATGATGGTAATGGTTCTCTGTACCAAAGAAACACGATGTCCAATATTTAAGTATTTACCTCATTTAATTTGAGTTATTATTCATCCATGAGATATTTCATCATCATATCTATAGATGAATTTTATTTTCATTTCATTGGTTAAAATGAATTTTTTTCCATTTCTTCTCTTTACATATTTATTTTCCTTTTTCTATTATTTGAATTGTAATTTGTTTCCTTTTATAACCTTGCCATATTTTTTATGCATTTCCCTCTTAGTTGGTTGATTACATGGAATGTGGGTTTAATTTTTTTCCATTCCATGATTACTATTGTCATTGATTCCTTATTTCATATGCTATAATTTATCCTTACAAAGAATTTGAGTTAACCGTTATTATCGTTCCTTTCCCTATGAATCCAAGAAGTGTACATTGAATGACAAGAAAGGATATAGTAGATGGAAAAAGTTTACCCTCAAAATTATTATCCTCTATGTTATTTTTTTGAAAACAATATGTTGTAATTAGGGTGTAAATTTTTAATTCATGACTCAAATATGTATTAGGATTAAAAAGGGTACTAAACTGTTGGTCTATCGGTATTTGATTCCTTCTAATCATGCCAATTTAATTTATTGTAGACTGTGGCTCTAGGCTTTCTTGGGGGTGGAAATTATAAACACATTCATTCCATATTGCTCATTCAAGTAGGGTTGTCCCCGACTAACTCAATCCGTCAATGAAAAAATTAAATTATCGGTATGTCATCACTTTACCTAGCCACGATTCCTTTTTCAATTAAATCATACCACCCTCATTTGCATTCACCTACTGAAGTCATCCCTAACACCAAGTTTAAATTCTCCATCACATCATTGGATATCCCTCAAACCGCTGTCATACTAAAAATCACTACCAAAAATTCTATGATTCTACCATGATGGTTAACTTAAGAACTAACCCAAGCCCAAATCCATTTCTCAGCTCAACTAACCCTCACATACAAGACCAACCATGTTTTCTCCCAAGTAATCCATATGTGAACTTCACAGGTTTCTCATTGGATTTTCAAAGCCACCACATCAACATTAAATCTTTCTCCAAAAATCCATAACTTAATATAAGGCTTCACACATTATGATTATTGTTTTCACTACATTCCTCATGAAATTTCAACCTCTTTGACATACACTCCAAAACAAGTTGATCCAAAAAAACATGTATGTGGCCATCATTCTTCCACTACAATAACAAAACAAACATCACCCTCTACTCATTCATGACTTCCAAGAATGACACCCATAGAATTTTCCAATCTCCAATCCATCCATATGACTTCCATTATAACCTATAAATGGAGTAATTCCCCACCATATTACGCCAACACACATACCACTCATCAAATGTATCCTCCATGAGGATCCATTCCCATACAAAACATACTCAAGTCACAAGGTGTAAAGCCAGATTCTTCTCAACACACCTAAGATAATGTCAAGATATTTGGAATGATTGTAGCTAGTTAAATTAAAATATAAAGTCAATAAAGAACACCACCACAAATTATCCAACATCTTCACAACCATTTAACACAAGGATGCCTCAAATTACAAACGACCTTGGTCTTCCCTAATAGTTTGTGCCTCATCCATACTAAAACACCACAACACGAATGGAAATTAAAAACAAACTCATTGATTCTTTAGAAAAATCTTCTAATTAGTTGTGACCCGATATTCCTTTTTGGCACCATTATCATCACCTCGTCCAATTTCTTCTTGCATAGCCCCACAGATCACAACGGATACACAATGATTCATTTTGCTTTTCAAAAACCAACTATTTTCTCTCACTAACAGGTCCTCTCATCACTGCTTCCATAATAATAACATGATCTTATAGCTAACCCACCTAGGAAATATATAAATAACAATCTACATCCATAATAAATTCCCATCACCAGGTACTCATCGAAACCATTGAGGTCTTTCACTCTCCAACGACCACAAACACAAAACCTAAATCTATCTCACACGATCCGAAAATCACCCAAGTTGATAATGACACCAAATATTCCATCCTCGTCATACCCAAAGAACTCTGAACCTATCAATTAAAAATTAATCCCATATATAAATATCCCATCTGTGTGACAACCCTAGCCTCTGGTGTCCTCCAAAACATAAGCTTCCATCAATTCTTTCATAACCCTTTCCTTGTCCACCCAAAAACATCATTTATTTACAAAGATAAATCCATCAAAACTATAGGTTCATGTGTTGGAACAATCATGCCTTGCAAAACAACCCTTACATCCAAACACAAGCACCTAAGATCACCAACACCGCGACTGACATCTCTCACAGGTAATCCTCAAAAGTAAAACAATACTAACTCACCAAAATGGTTCCATACAAAACAAAGGTCACTAGATCTTTCTAAGACATCCACAACAAACCTAAAACCTTTGGATACTCATAAAAGAAAACCTACCACCATTCTAAACACAATATGTCTTATGAACCAAACAATGATTTACTCTATGTACTACACCAAAACTACTTCAACACTTACATTGGAATCACAAAATGAACACTCAATCTAGGGTCCAAACAAAAATCATAAGGATCACCACATTTAAATTAACATACATCATTTTAGAACATCATTGTTACAACATAACTAAATATACAAAAAGAAATATCTCATTACCCTACACAACCAACTCAAAAAGATCTCACATCCTACAACTTCGGGTCTCAATCTAAGGAACTCTCACTGCCCAAACCACCCATACACAGGGTCAACAAACAAAAAAATACATTTCCACCAATAGTGTCCCTAAAGGATAAGTTATTATCCTATTTAACTTCATTTTTATACATTACCATTTAATCTTATGACTTTAATTCTCAAAAAATCTCATTTTCAAAACCCAATAATTTACACTTTCGAAACTCTTTTTGTCAAAACTTCATTCTAAGAATACTAGACTTATTCAAAATCACATTTAAAAACATTTACCAATTTATAATCCAAAGTATTTATTCTTAACAATACCTATTTTAGCCATATTTTTACCACCCATCATTTCATTCAATTTCACTTTTAATACCCATTTGGTTTATCATCATGTCATTTATAAGTCAGTCACATGAAATATACAAATGACCAATCAGTCCTATTTTCTTAGTATGATGCATAAACACACCCACCCACTCCTTCCATTTAGGTAAAAGAGATAAACCTAAATATATCAATAAAATCACATCCATGCATTCCTCAAAATGTGGAAACATAAACCATATTTGGAAGAACAAAACAAAGCATCATTTATCACCCCCAAGAACATGGGTTTTTGATCATATGTGGGGGTATAAGAACCTAGGAATGAGCACATTAGCATATCCTGAAAGGATCATAACATCCTACCAACCATGCCAAGATATTAAGAGAAACGTTTTCCTACTTTTATAGAAATATGTAATGTCCCTGACTTAGAAGCCACTATAACCTTTTCTCTAGTCGGGTCGTCACATGACCTCAAGCACGCCTCCCCATACACTAGAGGCTCCTAGCTTGTAGTGTGGGTCGAAATAAAAACATGGGGAGACTATACACACTATTTAATGTGTAGTCACAATATAAGTAAAGTCAAAAGATAAAACAACAAACAAGAATGATAAATAGAAAACATACTAAAGAACCCAAAATGATACCAAAGAAAAATGCTATAATAAAATCCAATGAATACTCTACATGTCAAGTATTCATACAATATAATACTACCTAAAAAACTAAAAATTCATTGAACCTGAACCTAATTCTTAACCAGATCATGAACTACCATGCTCCAACCCATAATCCCCTAAATAACTGAATGTCATTTACCTAACCGGATCCAATTGATGAAAAAAATAACATATGATAGGCTTCCAAAGTGTCATGGTGGGCCAAGAAGGGTTTGAGAATAACTATGTAGGCCACCAAAAATAGTGTTTAATGAAATATCCATTATGGGAATATGTTTTTGCATATAACAAGTGCAATAAATAATTACGGAAATATGGGAAATGTTTATATAATTGTCTAATATCCATTTTAACCATTATTTTCACCTAAACCAACCAATCAAGAAAACTTACTCAAGACACACAAGGATTATAAATAAAGAAACCAAGGGTTACACACACTCATAACCACAAGGGGTGTTCACTATTCACAGTCTATCAGGTACCCACTAGTTAGCAATATAAATTTGATTCATACTAATCATTTGTCCCATGGGTTATACATTCATCTGACATACACAATGACCTAAGACGGTTAATTAACATGAATATGGTAATATGTCAGGTCCCTATATCACTAGGGATAATCACATAATAAAAATTACATTATACTAAACTTGAAGCCTCTATCTAGGTGGAAATATAACATTAATTTCATTTAGTGGCGGTTAACAAAACCGCCACTAATCCTTTTATTAAAAGGGTTTGGCGACGGTTTATTAAAAACCTCTGCGACTCCCATTATTTTATAGTCACGACACTCCCCCCCCCCAACACCTGATCTTACCCATTTCTCCCCCCATTGTGGCTTCTTCCCCCGACCTCGTCGAGCCCCATCCCTAGGTCTGCTCCCCTCATTTGTCGCTGGTGACCTCACTTCCCATCGCCACAGACCCCCTTCTCCCCCTGACACCCGTGATGCCACCTTCTCCCCACAATCCCATCAAGTTCCTACCCTAGGTAGGCTCCCCTCCCCTCCCGGTGGTGGTTTTCATAGTGGTAGGTATGGTTTTTCATGTTTTTTTATTATTTGGATGTTTGTGTGTTAGACTTTTCATCCAGGATAATATTTCTGATTTATCTTGTATATGGGAAATTTTATTTTCATTTCATGTCTAGATTATGTGATAGTTTGGTTTATGAGTTTTTTTGATTAATTTTATTGTTTTATACTCTTATTTGTTATTTCACTATTAAGAAAATTGTTTATTTTTGTGTGTGGATTTCTAAATGTGATATAGGATGAGTGGACCTTGGTGTAAGAGGGAGATAGTTAAACTAATATAGGTGTAAGTTAGTTCATATGTTAATTGATTTTGGAATTACTATTCTCATTTCACATTTTGATGGGATGTTTTGGGGATTATCCAATCAAGTATACTTATATAATCACTCCCACATATATAAATAGGTTTTAAAGGTTTTTTAGGGAGATTTATTGGTTGAGGTACACATTTCTAGTGTGAGGATTGTTGTTGCATTTTGATTCATTTTCTTAAGAGTTTACTTTTGAAAAAAAAATCATACTTTTGTTATTCATGGAAATTACATGAATTGTGTATTGGGTTTTATTTAATATATTTTCAATTTGATTGGTTTTTTATTATATATTTATAAGATTATGGGGGTAATGAAAGATTTATAGGGAAGTTTAACACTTAAACATAGTAGTGATATTATATAAGAAACAAAAAACCACCTGATCACCATGCATGAAACCCTAATAAAAACAATAAATAAAATGAAGAAACTAATATATACCTTACACTAAGAAGTTTCTACCTTTATCATTATTCATTACGTGTGATAAATATCACTCTAGGGTATCCATAAGATTCCCCTCTACATATTGTATCCATGGGTTTTACGAA
This sequence comes from Viscum album, assembly GCA_963277665.1. Classification (NCBI taxonomy): domain Eukaryota; kingdom Viridiplantae; phylum Streptophyta; class Magnoliopsida; order Santalales; family Viscaceae; genus Viscum; species Viscum album. The sequence goes on from OY728137.1 coordinate 922,162,655, forward strand.
GTCACCTAACATTCAAGCGGTACTCTACATCCGTCCAAGATATGCTATTATCTCTTGAGTTTTAGGATAAAAGATGAAACAAAGCACCGAAGCATATGAGATATTCATCCAATATATTACACAAGAATCATACACATAGTTTTTTAACCCTATGCCTTTATATAATCTATTATATATGTCCCCCAAGCCACACACATTTCCTCATGTGTTACATAACACATGAGTAAATAGCATATGGTTAGTTCATTATGCAACACATTAATCGAATGTGTAATGATAATTATCATATAAAAACAACATTTAATCTCCATTTATTTAATGATATATTATGTGGCGGTAGAAATATATAATCATATACATGCTTAATGACTAACCCGTAATAAGGAATATAATATTCATTATGTTCATTATACCAAAAAAATATGATATAACCATGAATTTATCATATTTGTATGGATTTAAGAAATATATCCTTCAATATCCTACTTTACCTAAAGCCTCATAGACATAGTATTATTTCCTCATATATTGTATCATGTATAATAATATGTGAAAACATATCCGTAAATAATTTTGGATATAATCTAAAACACTTTTTTTAATCTATCATTAACATCCATTTATATCACATCATATATAATAACTTGTGAATGTCAATCCCAAAATCATAAAATAAACTGTAAAACACTTTTAAAGAATATCTATGTGCTTAAAAAATAACCATTCATTCAACTATAATGTTTTACCCCACAATAATTTATAACATTAATAACAAATATGGATTCCCAAATTTATGAATGTAAGCGAAGAATAGCCTCTAGAAAAGAATCAATGCAACTCTAGTTTAAAAGGGATCTGGCATGATCTTTATCAAATAATTGTACCTCTATATGAATATACACCATCTACATTACATAGAATCATGCATCTTATATGATCCCTTTTACTAAAACATTTAGTACCCATGAGAAAATAACCAATACCATCATTGATTATCTTAGTTAAGGCCTGGAAACCTCTTTTTATTCTATAATAATCCCTTTTTCTATGTAATTATAGATTCAACATGTGACATTACTTCATCATGAAACTTCTAGATCATGTTTTGATGAAAAAAAGTGGTTTATTAACCCCACTTTCTGAGTCAGGATCAATCATGACATGTTTTGATCATATTTTATATCAAATGATAGTTGAAATTATTATTACATCACTTATATCATGCATTTTTTGGATTTAATAAGATATTCCTTTAGCTGAATAACATGTGCTTTATTAGCAAATCCAACACATGGATCATATCTCCCTCTAAATATTGGGCCACTTCAAACAATTGTTAGAATTATTTATGTTAATGGGATTGGGGAACCTCAAAATTTCTTAAGTTAAGTAATGTAGTTGGACTTTGTTCAGTCACCCTAATCTCCTAAATTAATTCTAATCTTTTGTGGTGGTACTACTTTAGATTGCACCACTATTAAAAATTTCTTCACCAATGTAAAATTTAAAATAATATATGTCCTAGTCATTGGGCTTCAACCCATTTGTGCGAGTAATCCTAATATTTTATATTCCCTCCATTTATGAACTATGAACCATTGATGAACTCTTTTTTATGCTTATTTTTCAATTTAAGGCTAATTCCACCAGTCTTATTCTCATTCTTTGTAGATTTGTAAATGAGACTACTTAAGAATTTTTCTTACAATCCTTCCTTAAATTCCATCAAGAACACATTTTCCATTTCAATATAGGGTGATCAAATAAATTTATGCTCCTTTATTTCATATATGAGATATATTCCCCCATTTTCTTAATTATACAAATTTAATGCACCTTTAGTTTAAATTTTATTTTTCTTAGGGTTTAGATTCATATTTTTATTTATTTTTTATTATGTTTCATACTAAAATTTTATAATTGGTACACAAAGTCCCTCTAACTATATCATCAATGATAGGGGTAGAAAATTTTTAATTTACATTCGACTATCTTCAATATATAGAAGCCATCAATTATTTCCAAATCCCCTCATGGGTATATTTCTTGTGTTGGAGTTATGAAAATTTAGGCCATACATATTCAATATAGGGGTCCCAGTTTAACATCATGTAATGTGGGGATTCAAAATAACAAGTCCCAATTTTTGTTTGTGAATTAAATTATTGATTAAATAATATTTAATATGTTGAACCATCACCAATCATCAAAAAACCTTTTTAAAATGTATATTTCCCATGAAAATACTCGCTATCTTCTTATTTCTTCAAGTGATTTTGTAATCACATGTGTATAATCATACACATGCATGCACATATATACTTTGGTTTTTAGTGGGTGATTTACCATATATATTTATATTGGATAACCTTACATAACATATTTATATATTTTTTCAACTAGTATATATGAATCTCTTTCCTTATTTCGTAAGTGTTATGTGTTTTAATTTTTTTTAATATTGTATAGGCACATTGTGATATACATGGATAAAATTTGGATCACATTACTGAGGAACACACCTCAGTTTATTAAGGGTTTTAATGAGTTTTTGGAATTTTTAATTTCAAATCGATCCGTTGAAGGGAGAATAAGATGTCCATGTCCTAAATGTAAATTTAAAAGATGGTTGAAGAGAGATAAAGTTTACGAACATTTAATATTGAAGCAATTCCCTGATCAATATTTTCTGTTGGATTTTCATGGTGAATCGAACGTTAATGAAAGGCTGAGAACTGATGTCAATCAACATAATGACCTCCCAACTTCATCGACAATTGAAAATGAAATGTAAAACCTTATAAATGATGCATTTGGAACTGTAGGAGACCACCATCAACATCAAAACATATCAGAAAAAACATACGAGGGTGCTACACATAGAAACAAGGAAAGTGATGTTTTTGAGACTATAGGACAACCATATCAAGATTGTAACATATCAGCGGATAATCCTCTTGATCCTATGGAGACTAATTTTAGAGAAAACTTCAATGAGGAAAATACATTTCATGATTTAGTTGAAAATGGAAATCAAGGGTTGTATAGTGGATGTTTGAAATATTCAAAACTTTCGTTTATGCTGATGTTGTACCACATCAAATGTCTATGTAGAATTACAAATATGGCAATGTCAATGATATTTGAATTGTTTCCTGATGAATTTCTTAAAGAAAACATCCCATAGTATTTTTATGATATGAAAAAATTCTTAACATGCTTTTTCTGATTTATAGAAAAATACATGTGTGTCCCAATGATTGTATGCTTTATTGGCGAGAGGATTCAAGTATAGAGTATTATAAGAAATGTTCTTCATCTAGATGGCAGTCAATGGGTCATGTAAGTAGTATGAATCAACATACATTCATGAGGAAGAAGAAAAGGAACACAAATTCAAATGTTTTGCGTTAATTTCCTTTAAAGCCTCGATTGCAATGATTATTCATGTCATCGAAAATAGTTGAACACATGAAGTGGAATTCTGTAGATAATAACAATGATGGGTTAATGAGACATCCATGAGATTCACAATCGTGGATGAAATTTAATTCATTACATCCAGATTTATCAGCTGATCCTAGGAATGTTTGATTGGGATTGGCTATCGATGGATTCAACCCATTTGGGACATTAATTACCAGTTATTGCATTTGGGCAGTTGTTTTGATCCCTTAAAATCTACCTCCATGGATGTATATGCAACAAACATCATTTATCATTTCAATGAATATTCCTAGAAAACAAATTCTTGGAAATGATATAGATGCATTCTTGAAGCCTTTAATTGTAGAATTACAGGAGTTGTGGAGAAATAGTTCTAACACATTTGATGCTTCTTCTAAGAAAATGTTCAAAATGCATTCTCATATAATGTGGACAATTAGTGACTTCCCTGGGATTGGGAATTTATCTGGTTTTAACAATTACACGGGTTTGGCTTTCCTTGTTTGTAACTCAAATTTGGAGCCCAAACGACTACCTCATATTAGAAAATGGTGCTTCTTGTGCCATAGAATATTTCTCGATGCGTCTCATAGATTTCAGTTCAATAGATCACAATTTAATGGTTTCTTTGATCGTAAACCTTCTCCAATGTTTTTACCTAGTTCTAAAATATTGAAACAACTTCAAAATGTTGACACAAAATTTGGGAAGGTTATTTATTTGAATGATAGCCGGAAACATGTTTGGAGTTCAACATCATGAAAAATCAGAACACAATAATGGAAGAAAAAAATTATATTATTCAAACTTCCATATTGGTAATTTAATTTGTTGGGGCATAATCTTGATGTGATGCATATTGAGATGAATGTATTGTACAATTTGATTTTCATACTGCTTAATGAGCATGGAAAGTTGAAGGATCATCTCAATGCTCACAAAGAAATATAAGTAATGAATAGAAAACATTGTCTCTACCCAAATGACAATGAAAAGTATCATCTGGGAATTTTTGAAATGAAAAATAAGGATAAACATACATTCCTTCAAAATTTAAAGAAAGTTAAGGTATCTAATGGGTATTCAATTAACTTCTCAGGGTTTGTTGACTTGAAGAATCGTATGTTATATTGATTGAAAGGTCATGATTCACATATTTTGTTATGATAATTACTACCATTGTCATTGTGTACATTATTACCTAAAACATTTTTGTTGTTATACTCTAATTCAGCACTTTATTTAGAAAACAATGCGAGAAATCTCTACATCCATTTCATCTTGATAACCTCCTGGAGAGGATTTTATTGACCCTTTGTGCAATGGATATGATATTTCCTCAGTCATTTTTTGCTGAAGTGGAATAATTTGGAAAGCAGACTGATATTATTGAATTTAACTACAATATATATTTTTCAGTTGTTTTATTCAAATGCAATTTGGTCAATATTATCAGAGGTGTTAAAAGTGATTCCTTGCAATTTACATCTGTGAACTTCTCTCGCTTGATGGATGTTGGTGGTCAGGAAATGCATGATCCATATATCTTATCATCATAAGAAAAAATGATATATTATCTGAATAATGATTTGGATGAAGGGTGGAGTACATTTTGTCACATAATATAAATAGATTTGTATTATATTGGTGATGAAGTGGAAGATTTGACCTCCAAAATTAAATCTCATCAATAACAAGAAACAAACTTTTTTGTCCATCATGATATTGAAAATATTAGTCTAGCAAGGATGAATGATGTGGATGATGTAATGTAGAATGAAATAGGCATGATTTAAGGGGAAAATGATTGTATGTGTAGTAATTTATTCATTCAGAAACAACTTATTTCATTTGTGCAGTCATTCATTATCATTGATATGTATATTTTGTTTATTAGTACTAAGCATCAATTATCTTTTTTTTAATTTTCTTTCTGCATAATTTTTTTGAAATATATTTTCTGAACTTAATTTTATTTGATTAAATGATAGGAATTCCAAGGAGGAAGTGATGCATTATTTCATTCACTACTGCGATAGTTGCAGATCCATTTGTCTCCCTCCTTACGGAATCTGATCCACCAGCTGCCTACCCCCCTACACCATCTCCACAAGCACCATATCTCTCAATCTCTGTGGGGGCCCCTCTAGAAGCTGAGTCATTGACTCCCCCTTCAGCATCCTCATCATTCGGGTGGCGGTGAGCCACTTCTAGTTCATCACGGTCATACTGGAGGGTCACTGTTATAGGTAAAAATTTTAATATAAATAAATTTATTGCAATTTTTTATACTAAGTTTTTATTCATTAGAGATGAGACAACTGAAATTGTGGAGAAATATAAAAAATTTCAGATGTGTGGAATATTAATGGAGAAAATATATTTGTCCCATTTGATTTGTATGGGGTCCCTACGGATGACTCTATGGGATTACATGGCCAAATTCTAGGCCAGCTGGAAATAGAGCTAATTTCCCTTTCTATCACTTATGATGATTGGAGACATATGCCTATAAGTTGGAAAAATGAATTTTTTTTATTCCCAAATAATGTTAATTTCAATACATTATGGTGTAATTGAATGTCATGTTATTAATTTTTTCAAAATGAATTTCTGTATACAGATGTTTTTCCAATTTAAAGATGCTGATGTGATATCACGAAAGTGGAAATTGAAAAATCATGGAATGATGTGGAAAGACTTCAGATGGAGATTATGGGGAGATGTCAACGGTACATCATTGAGCATCCAAAAAATGAATGGGAAGCTACCTAATGGGGTACCCAAAGAATAGTGGAATGTTTTGTTGATAGACATCCTGATGAGAATCAGATGGTATTTAGATATAAATTATTATATTAACCTCATTTTACATTTATACATGTAAATTAAGAAGATATGGAATTGAATACATTACTATTAAATTTCATTTTATTAATTCCAGAATCTCTCAAGAATGAATACATCTAGACGGGCTAAGTAATTCATCCCTCACACTACAGGGTCAAAAATATTTTCTAGAAGAAAATCAAATCTGGTAATCTTTTCATTAGTTTAAATATTTATAAGAAAATATTATCCATTTCATATAGAATCCCCAACTGAAGAGTGGTTGGATGTTCACAAAAAATCTGATGGAAGTTTTGTTAATGAGCATGCCAAAGAAGTTGGGGTATGAACACATTTTTTCATTATAATAACATATTATCATTTTTTATATGTTAATATATATTGTTATTTGATTTATAGGTAAAAATTAATGAACTATGGGATGCCAATCCTTGGTAGTCCTACTTAGTCTCCCAGGATTACCCGGTTGATAAAGTCTATGGGAAGGAGCATCATGTTAGAGTTAGCGGGATGAGCTTGAAACCTGTACCATCTGAGGATTTTGGAAGGCCATCGGGGATTTCAGCTGCATCAACTCATGGTTGTAGTCAGTCCATACACGAAGATGCCCAAAAAAGATTGTTTCTCTATAAATCACAGTTCACGAGTAGGGGGATCAGATATTCTCTTTGGAGAAATCATTGACTGCTATACATTAGAGGATGAGAAGATATGCCCCCAGTGGTACTGTATCGACTGGTGGTGACTAATTAAATCACAAAAATTAAAAATCATTTATAATGTAAACATTTATTTGTTTTAACATTAAATATAAATATGAAACACAATTTAATTTTCAATATAATGTTCTTACAACTGGTATTAGAATGTGGATATGGAGGTGGAGAGGTTGACGATATGTGATCATCATCATACGGTGATTAGTTGTATTGTAGATATGTTTGAGGTGGAGAGGGTGACGATATACGTTCATCATCGATTTTTATATGTATCATGTGTGGCACATAGTTTCCACCAAACATTTTCATTACCTATCATTTTCTGGATTTGACATGTTTCCTTTTATGTCTTTATTTCATTAGTGTGTTGTGCACCATATTTGTCAATTATTTAATGTGATGATTTCTTTTTTGTGATTCGTTTTTCCAAAATATTTGGTTTTTCAGCCCTGGGTGAAAATACCTCGTCAAAGCATTATAAACTAGTTATGGGGATTTCGGTCCTATAATGTGGATATATAAAAGATATTTCATAGATTCTAGAAAGATTATTAGAAATTTTAGATATAATGAGAGGCATTGTAACCAATCTTCCATACCGAAATTCTCAGAATACTCCATAAAGGAAATTGATGTTGAATTGACTGTGTGAGGAATCAGGAAGCACTTTTCATATTTAAGACACAACATCCTACATCATTCCCCTACCAAATCATTAACAAAACCAACCATTATCTTTCCAACAACATTACCATAGTGATGAATAGGGGAAAAATTAGGATATGGGAAGAGGGAAACTCACCTAAAACTGTTAAGAGTTAGTCTCCCTAGATCGAGGCTAAAATATAATGAAAAGGGTCCAAAATTCCTATTTAGGATATAGTTGGGTCATCTTATAACTGATAGAAAATGTTGAAAAATGTGGGGGAATAAGGATATTTTAGAATTTATAGGTGGTCTAGAAAATAGAAGACCATGGTGTAGTCCCATACACAATTTCAGAGAATTACTGAAAAGGAAGGGGTCAATGGAATAATGGGAAGGACCTTTCCATAATGAGGCTGGTCATGGAATCCTATCATAATTGTAGTTATATATGTGATGAAGATCTAATTAAATAATATAAGGGTCCATGATATATTCTAGAGATCTATTTCAGAGAGTAAAACTAGAAAGGCGGTCTTATGACAAATTCCAAATCCATGATTTCACTACCACAAATTTGATAAAACCCACAACCCCACCCCCACCCCCAAAAAACCTCACCCTCAGACACCATAACAGAACCAATGTGAAAATCCCTAAGCCATGAACAAAATGGAAGAATAACCCAAACACTCCCACGAGCCCTAATGTTGTAGACTACCAATCCACACCATAGAACTCCAAGGTCCATGTTGTGACCCTTCTCCACAATGTAGCCATGAAAAAAATGGATGTATCACCAAAATCCTCTCTACATACCCCCCCCACACACCATAACCAATATATCAATAGATTAATGGCACTCTTTATGGTGAAAATGATCTCCTCTGTCTATCAATCCCTAGAAAAACATAGTGATTGCCATAAAATTTTATAGAAATTGACGTAACAACTATCAAACATTAAAAAAATATAAAAATAGTAACCAAGATGTTACAATTATCCTCACTATATGACTTTTTTGTCTTTGGAAATTCATTTGGGAGAAACATGATCTATAATGACTGAAGTTACACTAACCACCACCTCTATCTGAGATTCATGTACTTCTATGAAAAGATATATCTGATACTATTATAATAAAAAGTGATCATTAAAATCTCTCCAAAAGAATATGTCTCTAATACTTTATCATGTGCCTATATGAAAAAATGATCAATCTCATTATAGGGATAATTTTTATCTTATGGACAATGTTGAAGAGATTCATAGGCCACAAAACAAAGTTTAAAATTTTATAAAAATATATTTCTCACACCACATGTCATATTTTTATTAAATATGAATCAAAATTCCCATGGTTGTGCTTACTTAAGAATTTCATTTCATGTTGACTATAGTATGTATTTTGTTAGTCTTTTGGTATTATTGGAATGGTTTGTTTTTTAGGGCACTGGTAAAGAAGCTACAGAAAGTACTGTTTTTTGTAAATCGGTTTTTAGCGGCAGTTTTAACGACTGCTAACTATAACCCGAATAATTCACGATGCTTAAAACCACTGCTAAATATCAGCTTTTTTTTCTATTAGAAGTGGTTGAGACTACCATGAAACATAACAGGAATAATTATTTGTGGTTTTAACCACCGCTAAATGTAAGCATTTTTCTATTAGTCGTGGTTATAACCACCGCTACAGTATTAAATTTAATGGCAGTTATAAATGCAGCTACAAAATTCCTATCTTCCATGAGCAGTTATCGGCGGTCATGTTTTTTTAGCAGTGATTTTACCAGCCAACAGTTGATTTTTTTTTCAAGGCGGTTAAAACTGCAGCGTAAAACGTGAGTCCCTGCCCCGGGAAACCGCCGTTAAAAAACATGATAACCGCAGTTAACTACGAAAACAACAACGGTTCCTATTAACGGCCACTAAATCGCTTTAACCACTAGAAATAGTGTCCTGACACACAATTTAGCGGTGGTTTTTTAAAACCATTGTAGAATCATATTGCGGTGGTTATGACCGCCGCCATACCCAAAAATAACCACCGCGAATAGTCATTTTTCCTATAGTGTGGAATGAAACTGTTGATAATCGAGCATTGTTCCCTTCCATAAATTGTGCATTATTTGTTCGAGTTTATAGCCTCAATATAAATCTACCTCTAGGCATAGAACCAATGTCAATACCTCCACACTACCAATCCAAGTTCACATGCTTACATATTTCCACCAACAAAATATACCATATCACAAACAAAACATAATCCAAAAAAATCAAAAACACATTTCACATTTCATTTAACACATGAATAACCCATATTTCATAACCCATTAATACTCTTACTAATTTAAAATCATTTATCATTAAACCAATAACATTATAAAAAAAACTCATTTATTCATTGTTGTAAATTAAACACAATTAACATTAACCTCATTTACCTAACCATTACAAATTTACCATAACAAGACATATCTATTAAACACATGTATCATTATTCTTAGATCCCCCTTATGTGATCTAATAATATAATCACATTAATCACTTTGTTCATATGAAATGTATGTTATCAATCCAACATAATTTTCATGTGAACTATCTCAGATTCCCATAAATAAAATCATTAATTATAGTCCCATTAGACCCCTATTTCCACATCACTCATAAAACAATATTTAAATTACTTTTTAGAAAAGATATTAAATCCACCCTATAAAATATGGCTATACCTATTTAAAATATAAAACATACCAAATTATTTAATTTCCATTTCAACCATCCAAAAACCTCTTTTAAATCATCTTTTCCAAAATTGGGACATTTCCACCATTTCAAAACAATATTTGAAATCTCATTTGGAAACCCCATTTTAAAATCACTTTTAGGTAAAAACTTTGTTTTAAAACATTTCTCACTTTCTAACATCATTTTCCATCAATAAATATATAATCGAGTCATATCCCCAAAACATGCCAAAAAACCATTTCAAAACAAACTAATCATGCACAAATGAAAACAAATAGTTCTTTCAATTAACCCAATAACCCTACCCACAAACCAATTACATTTTTACAACCCACTTTATCTCTTAATACTCATATCTTATGGCTGACCAATATTTTTCATCAATTACAAGGAACTGACTTAGCCGATGGGTAGCTCTGTATTTGGTCTCTAGTCATTGATGAACCCAACCAAGTCTTAAAAGGGTTTCACACCTCAATATAAATTCCTATTCACATTCGGTAATCCAATACATCAATAATAAATGTTGAAAAAAATAGGACAACCAAAACACACCTAAAACATCAAGACTATTAGAAAAATCTTTAATACCACCTACCTCATGAACATTAACAAACACATTCTTTTCCTACACACTTGATATGAAAGAAAAAACCATATATAGAACCAACATAGAATCATCACAAAATATTAATGACTTAGGGGCTCATAAGAAGATGATAGATTTTATAATCCATAATATTGAATATATACCAAATAGTACTTTTAAACTCACCTAAATCTTTGATTACACCCAAATAAACTCCAAAAGACAAAGGATTGAAGTATAATCATCCATGTAATGAGAGGTAGATGTTGGTTCATCACCTAGGGTCACTGGGTCAGTTGGGAGAAAAATAAGGGGATAAAAAATAGGTTCTTAACAAAAAAAGTTGGAATGTATCACCTTTTAAGGGTCACATGGTTTGGCGGAACGGTTTCCAAACCATGGGTTAATCGTACAGTTCCCTCTTTCTAAGGGGAGCAATGTCACATGGTTTCCTTGTGTAAACCACATAGTTTAGAAAACTATATCATACTATTGTGATATCCCCATATTTGTGATGATTTCTATGAACATAGGTTCTTGGGCATGGTCCACGGTTCGCTCAAACTATGTGCCAATGTGCGCTATGCACCATGGGGCACTTTTCCCCTATTTACGTGTCCCATAGCCCCATAACACTCTCAAAACTTCTCAAGCACATGAAAAAAAATCAATAACAATAAAATATAGTTTAACCTAAATTTTTAATAATAAATCACTTTTACAAAATATTATAATCTTACACAGCTACTATAATTGGTGTGGGCATACCCCGAGGCCCATCTAGAAGATTTTTTTTGGATATCACCCTAGATAGAAGTCTAGATTTTCAAAAACCATATACATGACATGATTACCATTCTATTTAATCGTACCCTGTGGAAAATGATAAGTTGGTATATCATTAGGTTCATATTATGGATCTTGAGGCTAAGGGAGTTATTCATCATAGAATGTCACTACGGGATTTTCGTATCCTCTTTTCCAAGAAGTCATAAGATAGCCTTGGGATTTTCATTTATGATTGAATGTAAAATTAGGTAAACATCAAGGACAATTATTTCCTTTTCCAAGGATTGATGATCTCTTTGATCATCCTACACAGAATCATTGATTTTCAAAAATTTACAAACATTTTGGATAACACCTGTTGTGATTCTGAGAAGATTGTATATGAAAGATAATGTTTAGGATCTGGTATAGTCATTTTGAGTTTTAGGATATTCCATTTAGACTAACTAACACTCTTATGGATTTCAGGGAATCGATGATCCATATATTTCATTGGTTCTTATACTAATATTTTGTGGTGTTCAATGATGATATTATTTTACTCCATGTAAAAATATGGGTATATAAACCATTTGGATATCTTTTTGATAACATTGAACTAACATCTTCTGTGTGGTAAGAATTTCGAATGTGATTTTTTAATCATTATGTAATGTTTCTGGGTAATTTTATATTTAATTATGGAATTTATTTGGTACCTAAAACGGTACAGTAAGTTAATAATTTTTAGAAGCCTATAAGTGAGTTTGAGAATGAAACCATTTTGGGGTTTCGTGGTTATTATAGGTGCTTCTATCTAGACTTCTATAATATTTCATCTCGGAGGAAATTTTTTCCCATGTGATTTTAATGTTATAGTGTAATGAAAACTGATTGAAATATCATTTGAAAATGATGGTAAGATTGACTTAAAATCAAGTTGTGATTCTTCTAAAACATGGTTCGGGTTATGATGCTTTCTACGATGCATCTAGAACGGGTTTGGGTTGTGTCTTGATGTAAGGTAGAGAGGTGGTAGCCTATGTATATCATTAGTTATGTCCTAAAGAGAATACATATCCTTCCAATGATTTTGAGTTTCTAGTGGTTCTGAATTCACTCAAAATGTATGATCACTTCCTTGTTGGGGAACAATTTATAGTATATTTTAATCATAAAATCATATGGTATAGCTTCTCTTAGAGGGATATGAACTTTTAACTAATTTACTAGGTTGTGTATCTCCAAAAAATTATTCTAATATTTCATATATTCATGGAATAGGTAATGTGATTTTTGATGTGATGATAATGAAATTACTGATGCATGTAGTGAAGGAATCAATATAAGAGTAGCCTCTGATGAGTTTTTTCTGAAAAGAGCTTCAGAATTGATGAAGTAAGGGGGAAGGTATGTATATATTTTATAAAGGATGACAAATAATACTATGAGTGGGTTTTTCTTGAGTATATGTTTTAACATGAGTGATATATATTTATTATAATCCTTTATAGTGGGTGGAGATCACTTGAGTGGTCTTGTTCTCCCAGTGGAACTTCATGTTTTCACAATAGGTTGGTTATTCCATTTTTATTAAGGAAGGAGTTAATGGATAGTGTAAAAATTTACCATTAGTATGTCAACCCAAGTACAACCAAGATGTATTTTTTTAAGACATCATTATTGGTGGCTTGTGATGAGATGGTTTATTGTGGAATCTCTATCTCAAAGTCTTAATTATCGATGACTTAATATGGAACACGAAAGACTGTTATGTTTATTGCATCCCTTGTGATTTATAGTGTAGAAATGAGATGATATTTCAATGATTTTCATTATTGTTTTTAACATAGACTCCAAGTGGGAGAGAATATTTTGGGGTGTTCCTCAAGAGACTCATAAAATCCAAAAATTTTATCTCTATCAAGAATATGAAGAAGGTGGAATGGAATTGGGACTTTTATGTGTGAGAGATTTTGAGACATCATGGGGCTCCCAATGTGGATGTTTCTAATAGGGAACCAAGCATCGCATCTATGTTTCATATATTATTTCAGATGGTGATCAACTCCTAGAAGAAAATTAGAATAGTATATCATCCACAAATAGATGGATAGATAGATAGAGATATCAAGGATCTTGAGTATATCATCTGGGATTATGTCCTTAATTTTAGTTATCCATGGGAAAAAATTTCCTTTAGTAGAGTTTTAATATAAAAATATTTATCATTTTTTTGATAAAAATGGATCTATCCAAGTCGTTATATGGTTGTTTAGGTATATATCTCTTGGGTTGGGAATTATTGGGAGATTGGTCCATGGTTGAGATAAGTATTTTTCCAGAGAAAATAGAGAGGGAGTAGTTGATATATAGGATATTGGTCATAGAATGAAGTCATCATAAATATTATATGGAACTTTTTTATAGGATTTTATATATTTGGGTTGGTTATCAGGTCCTTCTTAGAGTTTCATCTTACTTGGGGCGTCATTGTTTGAGTATTTAGGGTAACTTTGCATCGAGGTTTGTCTTCCCCATTGAGATCATTAGATGGTTAGGAAATGTAGCCTACCATTTTGACTTATCATTTTGGAGGATTTCAATCATGAGAATGACATAATTTTGGTATTGAAACTAATTAATAATATTATCACTTAGATTAGGTGATTCATAGTAAAATGTTATCTTTGATCAATATATTGTGGCAGTGTGGAAAGGATAGCGTCAAGACATTTGAGAGAGAATTGTTGATCAGGTAATAGTAAGATTCAACTTTTTTAGGTCCATGTTCTGGATGAAATTATGGTAATATAATGTGTTTATAGTGGGGATATTATAACACCACATTACAGTCATTCAAGTATACTTTGACTTTCACTATTTCTCTTTTTGTTTGGATGCATTTTGGGCTTCTTGGGAATAGAGAACAACTTTTGAGGTAAATGGCCTAAATTCTAGGGTTGTATGTTTGATTGGATAAATGGATTCATGTTATTAATGTGTATATGGATTTAAAAGGTGGTTGTTGGTACCAAAAACCTAATGGTTTGATTCAATGTTTTTTTGTAGATAATTTGTTTGAGTACTTCCAGCTAGACATAGTCACATCGTGAATGGGTTAAATAGTGTGAACTTGTTGTAAAATAGATGTAGTGAGTTTGTATAATTAAATAAATGATTATATGTCGTGAAACCATTAATTTTAATGAAAACGTCAATCGATATTTAATATAATATTACAAAATTCATTTTTAGGAATATATTTAATTTGTGTGATTCCATGCCACTACATGGATTCACAGCTTGAATTCCAAAAGTCCAATTATTTTAAACACATTTCATTATTTAATATTTTTTGATTCCGTGTGAAAGAGTACCTCATGAACCCTAGAGAAGTTTTGGGTAATTTCCCTCCTTCTGGATCATATTGTTTAGTGGTTGACTCCTATAGTAATTGAATTTCATATCCTTAGAGAGTGATCATTTGACTATTTCATTGCCTTGGTCGTGATGGTGGTGTTAGACACATTAGTAATTTAGATTCCTGGTCAATTGGTGTTTTATATTTATCTATTTTAGATTCTTTTCATTCCTTGCCGTTTTAAAGATTACCCATTTTTCTTTATTCTCTTTTTTCAAAGATAGATTGGATTCCATCATTCTTATGGTTGGTGGATCTATGCAAGAATTATTGAAACAAAAATTTCTATGTGGTCCAATTGATCCAATAATATTTCAATTGAAATGGATTTTCTATGATTTTAAATTTTTTTACATCTCATTATTTTATGGTATTTCTCTATTTAAATAAATATTATCATTTCAATAGCTTACATTGCATGAAACACCAAGTTTATGCGCACTCCAGAATATTAATATGTTAACACGACTCATATATCCTAGCTGTGAAATTGGATGGAAAGAATAGTGATAACCACATTATGAAATATATTATTTTAATAATCATTGTTATTATATTGATTTTTTATTAGGAAATTCACAAATAATTATTAATAAATTCATTTTGTTTTTCAAATATTAGTTCTCTCCAAAAAAGTGATTATTTATGATTTATATGATTATGTAAACATAATAAAGTTTTGTATATTTTATAAAATAAATTTGAAAAAATTAACATCATTTTGGGATTCATCACTTCAAGGTTATCATATGATGGTTTTTTCATAATCTTCTAAAAAATTAACTTTTAGTCAATAGGTTACAATACTGGTTTATGTAAAAATGACATTTATTTTAAAAAAAATAAATTTAAAATTATCATTGTATTTTGAATATGGTTTCTATTAAAATAAGTATTATTTTGTTATATTTCATAAAAATTATATTTTTTAATAAACATTATATTGTATAATATAATAAGTTTATTTTTGTGTTAAAAAATTGGATTTTTCTGAAAACTATTTTACAGTACATAATGATTCACCTTTAAAAAATTTAAAATAATCCATAATGGGAATTTTTTTAAATAGAATATATTTATTTAATATAATTACTTTATAATTTAGTTTCATACAATGGTAATTATTATCCAGATTGTTAATTTAAAATCATATTTTTCTTCAAATATACACTTCTAGAAAACCTGTTTTTTCATCGCATCCATAGGTTTTATTTTAAATATAATTTTTCAAATTCCTTGAATTTATTTTGGAAAAATAGATTCCATATTAGAATAATAAGGTCCAATATAGGTTATAATTTAACTTTCATTTTTAGGCATAAAAAATTTATCATGGTAAGAAAATATTTACCATTATATAGGTAAAATAATGAAACCATATGTAAGTTAAAAAGTAAATACATAAAATACCAATAAATGAAAACATTAAATGAGTGGATGATGTGTTTATATACCATGAAAAAACATTAAAACATTAATTATCAATCAAATTCATTGTAATTAATGCCTTCCTAATTTTGTTGGCTTTAAATATAAAGTAATCTTTATTTAATCACATAAAACCACCGCTCCTAAAGAATAAATACACTCCTCAGCATCCCATTTGTCCTAAAAAGAAATTAAGATCCAAAAATATCATCCAAAAACTCTTTTAACTAATCTTACAATGTTAAAATTCTTCTGTTCCCACAAAAATTCCAATTCTATTGTCTTTAAAGATTTCATCCAGAAGGTGATATTCAAGTGGTCATTTTCTAAATTTAACACTCGTATTTTCTTTTCAGTTTCAACCATCTTTTAACCTTCTTCATCCATAATGGAATAATAACTCTTTAATCATGTAAATAGTTTAATTTTATGTTTTTTATAGAATATAATTTATCCATATAATTTATTACTTACTCTATTTCAATGAAACGAAAACATTGTACAAATTATAAAAGTTAATCACCTTAGTGAATAATGATTTTGTTCATTTCCCATTACTACCTTAAAGGATGGTCATAAGAGTATTTTTTAATTAATTTTTTAAAAAGGTATATAATAACCTATTTCAGGTTCTGGAACTAATTTATATACTTAATAATCTATATTATTAAACTACTTTGTGATAGTTAGAAAAAACTCTAAAATAAACTAAACATTCATCACTAACATTTTTTCAAATAAATCATCATCATGTCAGTAATAAATATGATATATGGGAATATTTAAAATTATGGAAGTTCATGAAGAAAAATTCATTTTAATTTTACAGTTTTATTTTGATTTTACCTGAAAATAAATAGTTATACACAATTGAATTAACCATGAAACTGAAAAATGAAAGTACCCAAAACAATAAATAAAATTAAATAATATTAATTAAATTGTGGTCATATTTTATAATAGTTTCATATAATATATTATATATATGAATATGGATCTATAATTAATTAATAAAATTATTTAATACTTTATACAAAAGTTTAATGTACACAAAACTAATGAAAATCATATGGTAAGGGTTTCAAGTCTCACTTTTACTTCTTTGATATACATACCCTATTTGACACATACTTTTTCTGTGTGGTTTATATGATTCCCTTTGATATGTTATATAATTAATATTATTATTTTAATTTTATTCAATGTTTCATTTTATAATTTTTACATTTATGGGGCATACGATTCGACTGATTTCAATGATGTAGGGGAATTTGTAACCTAATTTTCATTCATTGGGTTAATCATATACTTCAAAGATTTTGACATGGTACGATTATGTGCAGAAATATATTATATTATACTATTATAATATTTAAAAATTATTTATTCGAATTTATAGTAAATAAACATAATCAATTTATTTTTTTAATTCTCACTATAATGATTTCATATTTATAAGGTATGTTGTTTCAAAAAATATCATTTTAATGTTCCCTTAAAAATATATTTTTTTCCATTCCTATGATTTATAAAATTCTTTCAAAATATGTTATTAATATTATCTTATTTGTTTTTAAATACATTTTTACAACGGTAATACTTTTTATAAAATGGTTTCAATGGATTATTTCTTCAACTTCTAAATAATTTTCACTATTAATTTTATAGAAAAGATACAAAAGGAATGTTTTTTTAGAATATAAAAAATGAATGGATTTCCCAACCATCAGAATGATATAATTACATGAAGATTATTTTACATGAATAACTAGATATTTTGAAATAAACTTTTTTTATATAATTAAGTGGCATTTAAAAAAATTATTACACTACATAAAAGATATTTTCATGAAGAATTATTTCAAGTGATCCTTCAAAAAATCATCTTTATATCACATATAAAATTATGTATTTTCACATTGGATTTACTGAGGTTATTATCCAAGAATTTTTTTTTCTTTCTAAGGTTGGTTTAAGATTATGATTGATGATTTTTATGTATCTTGTTACATTTCAATGATATAATCCATGATGAAATTTTTATTCAAACCATTTATTTTAAAGTTTTCTAATGTGATTAATTATTTATTTTATTGTCAAACACACATATATTTTTTAATTATGTGTTTTGTGGGACCTATATATCCTTCCAATGCAAAGGGTGATGATAGATAACTCATAAGGTAAAGGTGTCTTATATGAAATTGATTTCATGTTCCCAATTATATGTGTGGACCATGTTTTCATGTCCATAAGATTATGTGTGGACCCAGTTTCAAATCCATATTTTTATTCCATGGATTTATTTCATTTCTTTAACATATTGATTGAACATGTTTATATTATTACATTTTCATAATGTTAAATGTTTATCTGTATGCCACATTCCATTTCTTAGGGAAATGTTATTCTCGTATGGCTCATGTTCTCTCATGATTCATGTCTTATGAAATTATATGATTTATTCCATGATTCATAATTATGATCTTTGATATACAGAGTATAATTTCAAATGTTATGTTCATGCTCGTATGCACTTATAATTATGTTATGATTGATATATCCCTTGTTTACCCAAAGAAGCATATGTGATCACCCATTTCTAGTGCTTATTTTCCACATGATATGAATAATGTTATTATATATGAAATTTGAAATAGGGTTTAATTTATAATGGAATAAGTGGTATATGATGTAGATGTTTTATGAATGAGTTGATTTTGTTTCCAAAGTTCCAATGACACAAAAGCCAGATGATTTTGGCATGGTTTTATTATTTTATGTAATTAATATTCAACTATATATATTTAATATTTATTTATAAAAATATTTTTTTGTTTTAAAAAGGGTTTAAATTAACTGCGATCATGGATTTTGAGATGGATTTGGACAAACATAGCACATTGGGAATCATGGGTGCATCAGGAAAAAGGCATAGCCAACCTCTAGTGTGTGTGAAACCTGGAGGGGTTGTGTTTGTGAAATTAAAAGACAAAGGTTGTACTCAATATCAATTAAAACCAATATATTCATTATTTAGAACTATTTTATATATAGTATCTATTAACTTATTCTAGATTCCAAATGGCATGACTTCTCTTTAATACATAATTTATCGCATGGTAGTTTATTTCATTGATATTTCTCACATGTTTAGATTATTGTTTTTTCATACATGACATATTCCATGATTATTTTAATTTGTTATTCAGTTATGAAAAATAATGAAATTTAAAAAATGGTTTTATTTATGAAAATTTGTTGTATGATAGAATTTATTTTGAATCTAGTACGTGTGAATTCCTGATTTTTTAATTTTTATAGATTCATTAATGATATCATTTTTGGTTCAATAATCAATGCATAAATTTTCTATTGGGTAGTTTTATAACATGTTTTTCATAACCCATGGAATCATAAGGGAATCATGTATCATACATGATAGCCTTTTTTATGTTTCCTTTGTAGTGGAATGGATTGTTGGTGACAAATTGACATGTTGAGGTTTTTTATTTTGATCTTATTTATCTTTATGGTTTGGCCTATTTTGGATTGAACTATATTGTTCATGGACTTTTATTCCTTACTTCTTTGTTGAATTTTTTCGTTTATTCAAATATTAATAGGACATGGGGATCTCTTTTAATCTCACCATGTAATTGACTATTAAGGGTGACTTTTCTAGTTGACCTGAGTTGGTTCATTATAGATTAAATTCTTTTTGAATAAGGGTTAGTAAGAGGGTGTTCCCTAAATAATAAAATTAGTTAATAATATATTTGATAATAATTTTATGCAAGAAATATTAAAATAGAGACTTTGAAATAAGTTCAAAGTGTGAAATCATGATAATGAATCACTACGAAGATATACATAGATCTGGACCCATATACTGATAGAACATTCTAGTGGAATGAAATGTTATTCATAAACATGATGAAGTCTTATACATATTCAAATGTGATGAAGATATAAAAATATATTTCTTCTCTCTAATAGAGTTACACCCATTAATAAGTGGTGTCAAATCAAGCTATTATAATTTGTTGTAAACTGATTATACAGGAAAAAATATATAGATTTCATTCTTAGGATCAAAAACCATTAGTTATAGTGAATCTAATTAAATCTTTTAATGAGTTATAATTGGTGAATTTTGTACATTGATATATCATAGAGTGTATATGAATTGAATAAAACCCAAATTTAGTTAACCAAGAAAAATCAATCTTCTCATATTTGAATTTGTTTACATACATGAAAGATAAAATTATAATTTTCTAAACTAATTAATACATAATATTGAAAAACAGAATGTGGTTTAATCATTATATTCCATTATTGGTCCCTCGACTCACACATAATATCTTCCTAAAGTGGGTCCTGAAAACTATTGAATATTTTTATAGTGGAATCATCCCTTAAATAAGTGAAAATTTTTCTAATGCATTTAATTTCACCATTTCTAACCACACATACCTCTTTAACTATTGGAATATACCTTTAACAACCATTACCATACATTAAATAAAGGCCCTATGATTATAACTCAATTCCAACATCCTAAAAAATTTCCATCATCCAAATAATAATAATATTGATGATAATAAAAATAATGATGATAATTATAATGATAATTATATTCTTAGTGATAATCATAATCAAAATATATCAGAAATATTACAACAATAAAACTTTACAGTGATTACTTAACAAATAATTTTTGTACATCTCAATAATTTTCATATACATATCTATCTTAGATTTATTCAAAATTATTATCCTAAGATAAAAACACATTCTATGATAAATTTAATACTCATTGTTTTATTTTGGGACCATGTAATACCAAAAAATACAATATGACCATTTATTTTTTAAATAAAACGAATCCTCTCAATAATTTAAAATACAAAAAAAAATAATTTTTCTATTTATAAAACATCATCCATCGTATGAAATCCATATAAATGTAATACATTATGTCATGATATAATTTATTTATGATGGTCATATCATAAATACTCCAATTAAATTTATATTATGATGGGTTTTACCAAAATAATTATTTATATAATTTTTTTAAATATTAAAAAATAAATCATATAAAGAAAGGTTCCATAAAAAACATGACTTAATGAGATCATATATATTACCATATCTGCTCCATTTGATTTAAATTGTTTTGTTATGGAAAATTATATAGCCACCATTTTTAATTATTTTTACCATTATAGGAATGTTTATCTATATTATGTAAAATTCAATAAATATTTTATAGGATGATCATGTAAATGTTGTTTATTAGAAATTGGATAAAAATTTCAAATTCATAAATTCTAATGGGAGTGGATAATTTTATCGGGGATTTGTTGAAACATTATAAAAAATTATCACGTTTAGAACATTGTAAGAAATTCATGGAATATATTCTCAATACATGGTCATTGTTACACCATAAAAAATGAAATTGGAAAAAATTCATAATTTAAAATTGAAGGATATTTTTATAAGAATATTCTATATTTAATATTTATAGTTAAAATTATCGATTGATTATCTAAAAATTAATTTCTTTTTATTACACATATCTCTTAAATTATCATCTCCAAATACACATTTTATATTTTTTACTACTTGAATTCTACATTTTAGATGCTTGTATATGTTGGTTTCAATGTAAAAATGATATCATCATATAATCAACATAAAATAAATTGGATGCAATAAATATCAAATAATATTTATTCTATTTTCTATTAATATATAATAGGTGTGGATTTTATTATATTAACTATGGGATGATATTTTTGAAACTATAAATGCTATATTTTTTTTAAAATAGTTAATTTATTTGATGTGGGGTTCCATAAAATATAAAAAATACAATGTTCTATTTTGAGTTCCATTATCTTATACTCCTATATCATATGCTATATTTGAAAATGATATTTTCCCCAAAATAATCATAAAGGGAAAAATAATTTTCGAAATAAAAAATTTTGTTTTAGCATAAGAACAACTATATTTAGTGTAAAAAATATCCAAAAACAATATAATGTTACTTTTTCATATGATTATTCATTCTACCTTCAAGAACTATAAATTGATCTTGGTACAAAAAATGACACTTTTTCACATTCACATGTCAACAAATTGGATGATTTTGATAATTACATAGATACATGAAAAGTGTGTAAACTCCCATGAAATAGTTAAATTATATGACATTTAATTATTTATTTATGGAGAATTAGGTTTTATGTTAATGAGTATAAAAATAAAGAAAACAAATTTCATGGAATCTATGAACATAAAATTACTAGACATATTTCTATTGTTTTCCTTCAAAATGATAACATAGATCACTGAGATACATTCTCAACAATTTGTGGAAAATATTCCTTCAAGACTGTTATTGATCATTATGTTCCCGTTATGACCTATATTTGTATAAAACAGATCCAAAGAATATATTTATAACTATAAACTCAATGGTGAATCTATATATAATCCAATGAATTTGTTTTTTCATTCAATGAATGTATTTAATTTTATTTAAGTTAATGAATACAATATATAGGATTAATAATACCTTTGTGTTATGTAGATTTATAGAATGTATATATGTCTTAAATATAGTAATGATAAATTCATATTCCTGATTATTCCTGTTTTCGACATATTTCTTATTATAAAAGAATACTTTTTATTATGTGAATATAATAAATTATTTTATAAAATTTTCTCGGTGAATGATACGTATGGATAAATATATCTAATTATAATATAAAAATTTGGTAATGGATTAAACTTTCTATTACTATGATCTTTAAAAATATTTATTATTATAAATATTGAGATGCTTATAATGTAAAAATGTTAATTATCACTATTTCTAATTGAAAAAAGGGATAAAATTATTCATATTAAATATTTAAAAAATAGAAAAACTCATGTTGAAGTAATGCACTATCCTCTTTTTAATGATGGACGGTAGTATTATCAAATATGTACAAGGATATATATTATATGTATTGTTATTATATTTAGATTATAAAAATGAAATATAGGATTATAAAATTAGAAATTATTAATAAAATTATGTTATATAAATTGAAAATGGATAACATTATTTCATAAGAATGATCTAAAAAACATTATTTAGTGGATGTTTTTATTTTTATGTTTTAAAATATATTCATATAATAATTTATGCATATAGATATATATATTCAATATATATGTGTAAGATAATGGAATAGTGGGATTATTTCATTCATTATTTGATTAACCATGAATGTTTAATTATTATCATGTTTTGTGACTACAAATTAGAGGTCATGATTGAGAAGATTTTTTTTAGAATTTCAATTATCTACCATAATTCCAAGACTTTGAGAATTTATTTTCAATATATCATAGTTGGTTTTATAAATTAATGAAAACTATTTGAATGTTTTTATACATGAATAGTTGAATATATTTATGGTTCAGGCTCCTAGTTTAGAAATGTATTGTTTTTATTGAATATTTTTATCACTAATATAATGAATTTTTATCATTTGATGAAAAAATTAACTATAATTCGTTTATTGAATAAATTAAATACTTAAAATTATTTTTGACTATGTATCAATGTACGTGTTCGTGATTATGTTTATTACAAATAATATTATAATCACTTATTTAGTTTAAATTGATTAACCTATTTATAGAATTTATATTTAATTTAATTGGATGATGATGAGAGAAATTGTCATAAATGAAAATATTATCATTAAAAATAATATGATTCTCATTTTATTAATGAGGATAAGGAAAATAAAATTCTTGTAGTATATATAAGGGACTCTATCAGTTATTAAATTAAACAATTATGACTCATGTTTTATTTTATCATAATTATTAAAAAATTTATTATTGAAAAAATTTAAATATAAATTGTACATGATTACATTAATAGACATGAAGAGGTAATATAAGATATGTTAGGTGGGGGGAGGTTCTATTTTTCTCAGTGTAAATATTTTTATCAAGAATATGTTAATGTATTCATAAGGGATTAAATCACCAAATTTAATTTTATTAAAAGTAATTTTATATCCTTAAAAATTAATATTTTTATAGATGTTTAAAGGTTCATTCCTTGTCCATTATTCTTTTCATATTTTAATTATGTTTAATTAGTATTTTAAGGAAAATAAAAATGTGTAAATGATTAAAATATTTTTCAATTAGAGTATAGAAACACAACATGAATTAAGGTATATTTAGTGTTTTTTAGGTTTATATTTTAATTAATTTCAAAAAAATTATTACATGTGATAAATAAATTTCACAAAAATCGATTTAAAATTAAAAAAACATATATATAATTTAACAACAGATACTTTTATATTATTTTTGTGACATTCATGTTTTAAAATTTGCAATAAACCAAGAAAATTAATTAATAAAGAGTTGTTGAGTGGGATATATAGAATTGTTAAATCATTTAGGGTGTGGAAATATAATTTTATCCCTATTAATGTTATGTATTAAAAATAATATCTGTGAATTCAATCACATGAAGCCTAATTTTTTTAATATTGAACTTATCAGGATGTTCGAACATATCAAGTCCAACCACATTTATTATCATATTTAAATATAACTATTTGGGTTTTTTTCATAAAACATATTTCATAAAATAAATAATCTTTATGGTTATCATTAACATTAATTAACTCTCAGGAAAAAATATAGTAAATATATCATGAAGTAGTATACTAATATATATAAATTTTAATCGAACATGATTATAAATCTTATATTCATATACAAATATATGAAATGATATATATTAATTTTTTTATTATATTATAGATCTAAATTTTAAATGGTTACTGTTATATTTTGAATAAATACATAAATCCACAATATGAAATATAGTTATATATATATATATTTATTTAATCAAATATTTAGTTCACTATTCTCATACTATAATGAAACAAGTTGTTTTTGGTAACCCATAATTTTTATTTTATCAAATATTATAATTATTTTATATTTCAATTTTTTGTATGGTAATTTTAGTAACAAAAATTAATAAATTGAACGAATGAAAATTTTATTCAATCAAGTAGAAACCAAAATGATTATATATGTTTTATAAATAATTTCATCCCAATCACTTTTAAATTCTTATTTAATTTTGGTAACTCAATAAATTTATACTCAATAATCAAAATTGATAAATGTTTATCACATTTTATATAAAAATGGTAGACCATGGATATCAAAATATTGTATTATTCGATAATTTTAGAATATAATTATTTTAGTAAGTGAAACCATTAAAATTCATGTAGAAACTTGATATACTATAAAATATTTAATAAAAGTCACTGATAACTTTGATCCATGATAATTTAAATTAAATTTACTGTTATCATATAAATTATAGTCCCAAAAAAATCTCATCCATCATTGGATAATATATATCTCACATAGACTTTTTTATATCTCACTATTTTTATCATTTATAGGTAACACATCAATATAAATACAAGTCCATATAATGAATACATTGATTTTGATATCGACAGGTAAGAACAAGACATTTATTCCATCCTAGATAATGTATTTTCTCTAATGTAGGTTAAAGAGGTTGAGGAAACTCCCTAAAATTTAATGTTATCATAATTTAATTTTTTTGTTTTATATTTTAAAAAATATATATAATTAAAAACTATAATTCAATATTTTTTTAGTTTATTAAATTTATTTATGATTTAATTTGATATAGAAAAAATCATACACAATACAATGGTATTCCTCTATATTAGTAATAAAATGTATAAAAAATAACTAATATTTATAAAATATAATTGATATGTGTTCTTGTTTTTGGGTTTAATTTTATATGATGATTAAAAATAAATAAAATGAGTAATGTTATAAATGAGAGTTTTATATTCTATGAATCATATGGTGAAAAACAATTTAACATTGTTTCACACTAAAATATAGAGACAATATAAAGGATAAATTTTTTTTTGGAATTTTTATTATTATATATCTTATAAATGAATTATATAAAATCTTAATAGAACATCAAAATTTGATTTAATATCATTTTTTGGTTGTGATTATATATTAATATTATGAAAATAAATTTAAATAAAAAAAATATTCCATTTCATATAATCTATTAGAAAAATTCATAGATGATTATTTCATAAATATTTTTTTTACAAATTATAAATAATTAAAATAATTTATTGGGAGATAATAGATCTTCAAATATAGCGATTAATGATCCAATTAATTGACCTGATCTTTAAAGTCTTAAATAAATTCATTGAATCGCTATACACATTATTTATTGTAATTTATTTGATATTTCAAAATATATGTTATAATAGAGTATATCAATGTAAATGATGAAGGGGAAGGTCATGTTATAGAAAAAATGAAGCTAAGATCCTCATTAATATATATTTGGATGTATAAAACAATTCACATGGGGATACTTCTTTATCATTTTTCATTATAATTAATGAATACTTTTTTAACCATAATGTTATGTAAAATAATCTAAAATCATTTAATAAAAAACAATTTCATGATACTCGGAAGATAGAATAATGAAAATCCTATGTTATATCTCATTAGATGTGATAAATTATACATATGGGGATTACATTATCTTTTATTTTTAAAAAATTTTATAAATTAAAGAAGTTTTATGATATTAGATATCCATTTACATATAAATATATTTGTTCTAAGGTTACATTTAAATATATCTCATTTTTAACATTATAGTTAATATATCAGTCTATTTTAAATAATAAATCCTAGTATAATATATTTTTTATTCCATGTATCTTATATTTTAATAATTTTATATTAATTTACAATTTACCACAAATTAATGATGTTTATAATAAATAACTATTTTATATTCTGTGAAATTATTATTTTTCAATTATCATCTAATTAAATAAAATAATGACATGCTTTGAAAAAGGAAATGTTGCTAAAAAATATTATATTTTAAATAATATTTTCTCAACTAAATTTATAATGTTACTTTTTAAATTTATTTAAATAAAAAATCAATATTATGATCTAAATATAAGATGTTTAATATATGAAACTTTTTAGGTAAGAAAATTTTATTTTAAGAACTTTTATATATCTAATATATGTTCTATTTAAATATATCATGTAACATCCTCTTACCTCATTTGAGGTACTTATAATTTATTTTTAATATTTTTTTATGGGGCTTGTCTCGAGTTGTTTCGGGTGATGTTTTAAATTTTTTCATTTCCCGTGGTATTTTTCTTGGTAGGTTCATGGTTTCGAAATACTGTGGGTTTTGGGTGAGTAAATCGTCCACCCTATGATGAGCCACAATAAGGGTATGTATGATTTGTTGAAACCTTGCGACCAACCCTCCGAACCATGAATGCTTCGATATTTTGGTATTTCATGTTCGGTTTAGGGTCAAACTAACAATATGGCCTAACCATGAACCCTATATAGTGGTCTATTAGGGTCACATAGATAGGGTGCACATTTTCTACAAACTGTGAACCCCATACATCAAAATGTGTGTGTGGTTTTTATTTCCCCTAAAATTTTAACTAAATATCATGGGACCACCTATTTATATTCAAAACACCCTCATTTCACCATAATATGATTCTTTGGAATATTTATGTTTTAAATAGGTTAAATTGACTCCTCCAACCAATTCTCTCGGCACATTGAATATCAAGTGATTTTCATTGATATCTTTTAGTGAGTTTTTGTCCACTCATGTTGTTTCTTCAGATCTTCTCTACTAACCTCCATAGAGAGTAATAGTTCATCTTGTTACTGATGTATGTCTTTTCTCTTTTAATTAATCTTTATTTTGTGTTTGATTTCATGTTCTCCTTCATCTATGTTATCTTTCACATTACCATTATGGGTGTTTAATTGATCATGTGATTAAACGGTAAGATCCTCCATTAGAATCTACACTAAAATTGAGAGCATAAGTTAATCGATTGATTAGTAGTGAGTTCTTCATTGATATAAATTCCAAAATTTTAAGTTATTTTATATCTGATTTTTGAAGGGAATGGAATTGATTAAACCTAAAAATTTCAAGGGAACTGAAATGGTTGTGTATAATCTGATAAAGAATGAAGGATTAAATGTAAATCGTAATTGTTGAAATTATTTGATGTTAATTTATGAAAAAATTTGATTATAATGAATGATTTTTTGAAAAAGAACCAATTTTATGAAAATCTACGAATTAGTATTGCTGATACTAAAATTGGAAATTTGAAATATTAATGATGAAACAATTTGAAATGATTTATTTTACCATGATTGATTGATTAGTTTTATGAAACACATGTTATCATGGGTAGTTTTTAGGGGATTAGAAAAATCGTTCTATGACTCTAACTCCATGGGAATGTATAGGAGATGATAATAAAACTAAACCAAGCTTAACATGACTTATTTTAATTGTTTTCTTAATGAAATGTTGATTGAAATCCCATAATGGGTCCCATATTTGAGATTTTATTCTAGATTTCACACATATCTTGAGCCTTGGTGATTTTTGGATGTGTGAGGATACTATATCCATAAACTGATGTAACTCAAGGTCTATGATCACAGTGGTTTGTTTTGTTTGACTCTATTATTTATTTGTTTTACTATAGAATATTTTTATTCATCCTAACTATTATATATATTTGGTTTATATAAATGAATCATTTAAGGATATTATGATGTTTCTTCAATCATTTGAGTTAAATCGTTTTTTATAAATATGTAAATGTCATTCCATGATTGGTTTTATTTAAATTGAATTCTTACATTGTTTAATTTTTATGTAATTTGTTGTCAAACACATTTTGAGACCGCATATATATTTTTATCAAACACCCGTACTATTATACAGGGTATTTTTTATTATATTATACTAGGTCCATGAAAATATAATCATCCACCTCGATGTGTACTATAAAAAACTATAGATTAGCAGTGGGTTTTTAAAGGGGGTTTTCACAACCCCCTCTAATCATCAATGTTAAAGGGGGTTCACAACCCCGTCAAAAATTATTTGCATTTATTTTTTAAATATTATTTGGATTTTAGAGGTGGTTATGTCAAAACAATGTCTTAATAAATAATTAGTGGCACTATATGTTTGGTTGTATATTAGATGTTCTAATAAAATATTATATTCATGTGGACATTAGAGGATATATATATATAAGGGATTTTTTAAATGGAAATAGTTAATGTTCGTGGGCCGCTCTAATCACTTAAATTTGATGGGGTTTATGAACTGCTGGGAATCCCTTAGATTAGATGGGGTTTTGAACCCTCTCTAGTTTATGACATTTGAGGGGGTTTTGAACTGCCTCTAATTGATGACATTAGAGGTGGTTGTGAACCACCTATAATTTATTTTATTAGAGTGGGTTTTTAACCGCATATAATTTATGAAATTATAGGGGTTGTTAACTCCCTCTGATTAAAGATATTTGATAGGTTTCATAAACCACTGATCAACCCTTTGATTAGAGGTTGTTTTTACCCACTCTTAATTTATATTTATTTTTTTAAATAAATCCCACATAAATTCAATTTTTATAATATATATGTGTGCGTACACATGTGTGTGTGTATATATATTACATAAACACATTATATAAATTTATTTTACTACATTATAAACATATATGTATATATATATAGACATTTTAAATAATTTAAATAAAAACATATACATATAAACAAAAATGTTTACATATGTAAATATTGGTATACATTATATAAATGTAATTACAAATATATTTATTCAAAGATATAAAATATATATTGTTTTATAAATAATATAAATTTATATTATGCTTTATATTATACATATATTATATTATATATATTTATATTATATATTTATAGATAAATAAATAAATATTATATTATGTATACAAATATATAATATAAAAAAAATTAAAATTAAAATTAAATAAATATATATTATATATATATATTATAAAAAATAATTATATATAAATTTCTATATATTATATAATTATTATATATATTTAATAATATTTAATAATATTTATAAATTAATGTAGTAAATATAGATATATTATTTAATTTTATCATATATTTCGAATTATATGAATGCATTTAGATATGTGTTTGTATATATACGATATAATATAAATGTCTATAAACACATATATAAATATATAATATAGATATATTTTATATAATATATGTAAAATATTAATTATAAAATATTTAAATGTATAGTATTTATAAAAACAAACATATAATTTTTATAGTTTAAAAAATGTTGGTAATGTTATTATAATAATAAATAATATTATTATTTTCACACACTCACATACATATATAAAAATATATAAAAATGATTATATAAATATTTATATTATAATAATATTATGTCTATAAATATTTTATAAATTTATAACTATACACACATAATATAAATGTATTTACAAATATATTTGTAAATATATATTTTAATAATTAAATATAATTATATATATATAATATACATAGATATAATATAAAATATATATATTATGTACAAATATATTATATATAATTTGATATTATATATATATATACTATACACAAATACATTATATATATTATACAAAAATATATATTATTTATATATATTATACAAACATATATTATATGATTTCTGTCACACCCGAACTTCTTAAATTATTTATATTTTATTAAACCTTGGTTCTTGGTCCTTGCGCTAAGAGCTGGGTCCGGTCCCAACTTAAAGTTTTCGTCATTTAAATATTTTACTAAGTTTCGGACCCTACGTGTTCACTACATAGTTGGCTGTAGCCGCGCAGCCGGCCCTGGCGTCGTGCACTTGCTCATGAGTATTATTTAATTTTTCATTATTCCTTATATTATTATTTCTATTATTATTATTTCTATTATTATTATGTTATTATTATATTATTATTATTACTCTTTATATATATTAATATTATTTGATTATTATCATTATAATTGTTGTAATTTAAATTGTTATTATTTATACTAGTATCATTATTATTATTGTTATTTATATTATTATTATTATTATGAAAAAAAAACTTAACCTAACCCTACCCATTTCCTCCCACTTCCCCATCTCTTTTCGGCACCGTGATCCCCCTCATACCTAGGCCCTCGCCTCCCTGCACATCTGTGACTTTTCCTCCCCCCTCCTCCTGGTTGGCCGCCTGTCGCACGGCCTGCACAGCGCTGCCCCGTCATGCGCCCTTCCTATCCCCACGTCACTATCCGGCTCCCACCTTCATCGCCAGAAGCCGTGTTCCAGCCCCCCTGAGCTACGCCCTCTCTACTTGACGCAATCCAGAGCCGCCTCACCACCCCGTACAGCCTCCTACTCCGGCCACCCATGGACAACCGAGCTCCCTATGAACCGCACCCTCCTGCTTGCACTCGAAGCCCCCGAATCCCGCAGTCCGACCTGCTCACTTCACCCTCCAGGTCCTCCGGGCTCCTGCACCTCTGGCAAGGATGCACTCCACCCTCCTTTCTCAGGCCAACGGCACCCCCGACACCATCTCCAGTTGTCTCCCTCTCTGGTGGGCATACCCCCTCCCCCCCTCCACTTGGGTTTGTATCTAAATTTCTAGGTTTTTTCCTTTTATTTAGAAAAACCCTAACACCTCGGGTTTTATTTTGCGTGTTTATCCCGTTGTTCTAGTTTTGAGGTTTTCTGCGAGGGAGTGTTCTACCTTCTGTCAGTTTTTGGTCACGTCTGCACTCGATTTGAGGTAGGCACTTTCATCCCATTCTTTTCCGGATCAATTAATTGAT
Organism: Viscum album; assembly: GCA_963277665.1. Lineage (NCBI taxonomy): Eukaryota > Viridiplantae > Streptophyta > Magnoliopsida > Santalales > Viscaceae > Viscum > Viscum album. Next base: position 922,195,179 of record OY728137.1, read on the forward strand.
TTCTGTGTTGCTTCAATTATAATTTTTATTTGTTTTGTAACATTATAAAATGTCTAATTAATCTATTATGGGGCTTATAAATTTTTATAAATTGATCAAGTGGTTGTTTGACATTTATAAGTGGTGTGAAAGGTGTTTTCAAGTGGTTTTTGGCCTGCATGTAAAATGGAAATGGGATGTTTTGAGGAAAATGGTGGTTTTATTAAAATGTTTTGGTATGGGTAATTTCTGCAAGTGGTTTACTAAATTGAGCACGTGATGTGAAACATACTATCATTATTATTTTTGTTCTTGGAAGGGGCTTCATGTGATTTTGATTTCAATAGGCTTTTATGTGTGTTTTTAGTGGAAATCCATGAAGTGCTTCTAAGAAGTACTTCATACATTTCTTATTTGATTTATTAAATTATGTGATATTGTAGATAATATTTTTTTGGTTAATTGTTTAGCCTGAATTATTGATTTGACATGCTTTGTGATTGAGTAGTTGGGTGAGAAATTTAGTTTTTAAATGAACTAGTTTTTTAATGTTTAATGTATTTTTGATGAATTTGTGTATTTAGTTTTTCCAACTATGCAAGTCATGCATTTTTCATCATGGTGTGGGTTGTGGGTTACTTTTTGGAAATCATTTTATAAATTTTAAAGTGGTTTAGTAAATAGTGCAAACAATGTGAGTTATGTTTTGAAAGTAGGTCGATGTGGTTGTTTTGTGGTTTTTGTTCATTTGGATTGTTTTAAATCTGCGTTTATGTATTTTAGTGATCTTTGCAGTTGCAGCGTGTTGGCGAGTTTTTTCCACGCTCATGCGATCGTCATCTTGCGTGCGCGCTTGCACGCCCGTGCGAGGCTCGTTACGTCGTTGTGTTTGGAATGCGAGCCGAGGTAGATTCCCCAATGCACTCACCTTTAAATTTAGAATTTATTAATTGATTGATGTTTTATTAATTTTAATGAATGAGAAATAATTTAAGATAATTAATTTTTAAATGATTATTTGGTGTAAAAAGAGCCGTTTAATTTATACCGAACACATGAAATATTTTCTTGATGAGAGGACACCCAATATTTAAAGAATACGCATTTGGCCTTTAAACATAATTTATAGAATTTCAAACGTACTTCTAGTTTAAATGATAAATTATTTCTTCTGAACAAGTGTTTTGGGTTTTCTTGAGAAATGATGTTTTGTTTTAAAATTGGTGAAGGCTCGTTTGGAACTTTATTAAAATAATTTATTTTGGAAAACCCACTCAGGGGTGATCTTTAGTGTGTGTTGATTTTGTGAGATGTATGTGATGTTTGTGCATCGTGATTGATTGATTTACATTGTGGATGCTCCACTTTTTATTTCTTGTGTTGACATGGGAACCTGGCATAGTAAGTGAATATTCTGAGAACGATTAATGTACTAGTTTAGATTACGCACTGGCTAGTGGCCACAAAGTAGGGGAATACTGAGTTATTGCTGTAATGGTGATTGGTCCCCTCGGTAAGGCCATGTAAGGCTATACATAGTAGTAGTATGTGCATTATGACGTCATCGAGTTAGGGCATGCCTTCAGGATGAGTCACATGTATGTTATGTTCTGGATTGTTCAGGATCTCCTACGTTCGACCCAAGTTTAATTTAGTGTTTATTTGTATGTTCCGGACATTTGAGAGATCAATTTCAGTCGCTAGCCCCATGTTCCATTCTTTCTATTTCCCTTACTGTGTGTTGTGTGTTGTTGGTGGTTTTCCATTTGACCAAGAACTAAAATTTGGATTTCTGAATTGGTCACAAAAGTGTTTTAAAGTGCAAGGAATCTGTTCTGTTCAAACATTAAACTTTTTTTTTGAACTAAAAAGGGAAATGGACTATTACTTGTTTTAGAAATGAAAGTGTGTGTAAAATCCCATATTTTGTAAAATGTAGTTCAAACTTGAAATTAATGAATTCTTTATTTAGTTGTAGTGTATTGGGAATAGATTTATCAGGCTAGCTTACTGAGTTTTAATACTCACCCCTATAGTGTTTTCTTGTTTTTAGTTCGGTTTCAGGTTCTAGCTTCAGTTGATCACCATGAGCGATGTTGGTTGTGGTATTGGAGAGTGACCCACGGGGTCATGTGGGGTTTTTAGTCATAGTCAGGTTAGTAGCGTTGTTGGTTGTTCTTTATTTATTTTCTTTTGTTATATTTTATTTTTCCTCTACATAGTTTATTCTCTTCTAAGCCAAAGTGTTCCCACCAATTTAGTATTGATTCCCAACACTAGTTTCCAGCACATGGGGATCGGGAATGCCTCTCAGGCCATGACGCGGGCCGGCTCGGGTGACCGGCTCAGGGTCGACCCGGGTTGAAAGAAAGCGGTCTAGAAAACAAAGGGTAGTTTTTGAATCTAAAATGAAACGGGAATTTTGGACATGAATTTTTGGGTTGGGTTTGTGGTTTTTTTCAGCTAGTTGTTTTTGGATGAAGGTTCTTGATTGATGTTGCTTCGATTGATATCGGTTTTGGCTTGGTGTTATATATGTTGTTCAGAAATGCCACGCAGAAAGATCCGCAGAGTTTTGATGAGTCATGCCTTGTTTTTGGTCATTCTCAGACGTTGTCGGTCCTTCACCGTGATTGGAGTGTGTTAGAGACAGTGCAGTGGCTTGAAGAGGTCGAGCGAATATTCAGGGTATTGGGAACTCCCAAACTTGTCAGAGTGCGTGGTGTTTTGGGTCCGTTTGGATGTCTGGATCTGGATGAATGAGAGTTTCTCGCCCCACTGAAAATGTAAGTTGGGATGATGTGGGATGTCTTTAAAATTTTCGCTGTCCAATGGTTTATACCTGAATAAGAGAAGACAATGAAAGGGAAATAACTTATGTGCTTTCAACAAGGCCAACGGTCGGTGAAGTCATATGTTAACCATTTTAAGGAACTTGTGTCCTTTTCATCGAAGGTAGCATCACATGGATTGATAAAGACTTCCCTCTTCATCGGGGGCCTTCATCCCGAGATCATGGAGCAGGTCCTCCCTTTAAAGGGAGTTTGTTTTGTGAAGTTGGTCCATGAGGTTTTTATAGCTATGTTGGTTTCCGAAGCGCAAATGGTTAACAATCCACTGTATCCAGATGATCATGAAGGTCCCCCATCTGACGAGCAGAGTGTGTCAGGTAAATTTGTTTTTAAATAGTTCTCTATAGTGGCTCTATCTTCAAGTTCATCGGACTTTCTAATGGTGTACCATCAGTATGGACGTTTAGGGTATACAAGACGTCTTGTCACACCCCTCTAAAGACGTACCATCATTGTAGGTGTCTGGATCATCTAGAAAAGCTTCTCAAGAAGCGTCGCCTAAGGAAGACACTGGGATTAGAATATTCTGTTGCCTGACTGTGAGGCAGGAGATGCTTCAACCATCAGAGCCCCAACCACAGGTCTTGGGATGAAGCCCGTGCGCAGTCAGGAGTTACTGGGGGTGTGATGTCTCAGTTTGGGTTTTGTGTTCCGTGTTGGAAACGGAACATTTATAGTCCTTCCGTTCTCATCCATCCACTATTTAAGGTTTGGCATTGTTGTAGGTTCATTGTGTCGTCATAAGGTTGGGATGGACGTGTTCATTTGTAATCAAAACAGTCTAGTTTGTTTTAATTATGATTCTCTAAATCTAGCACCTTTCTTTAAAGGTGTTTTTGAACCTTGTATGGGTTAATATCAATTTGACGGTGTTCATTTGCTGATATAAGTGCCTGTGGAGTAGTCCCAGATTGCAGTTATGCTCGAGTTTACCGCTTCGGTAATGTTCTGCTTGATGTTTTTCTCTAGTGTTTAGGATTTCTTTGTTCTGAGTCGAGAGCTCCAAGTTTCTCAGAGGTGTTGTTTCGCTCGTGGTATGGAGGTTAGTCTGGATCTGTTTAGAGTTCTTGTGTCACCCCCCCCCTTAAGGTGGAATGTTTGGGTATTAAAATTTCCATACTAGATGTGTTCTTGTGGTGTGGAAAACCCTCTCATGTTCTCCCATTCTGTTATGTTGTGGTTTCTTCTGGTATCATTTGGGCATGGATTCTTATTTGGTCCATCGTTCAGATGGGTGACTTTATGGGTGAAGAAAGTGTCTGTGGTGGGGAGAATTTTCACACCCAGACTTCTTAAATTACTTATATTTTATTAAATCATGGCTATGGGTCCTTGCACTAAGGTCCGGGCAGGGTCCCAACTTAATGTTTTCAACATTTCAATACATTACTATGTTTCAGACCCTGCGCAGTCATTGCATAGTTGGCGGTAGCCGTGCAGCTAGCCCTGGTGTCCTGAACTTTCTCATGAGTATTATTTTATTTTTCATTATTCCTTATATTATTTTTTCTATTATTATTGGATTATTATTATTATTATTCTTTATATGTATATTATTATTTTTTGATTATTATAATTTTAATTGTTGTAATTAAAATTGTTATTATTTATATTAGTATCATTATTATTATTATTTATATTATTATTATAATTATGAAAAAATAACTAACCTATCCCTACCCATTTCCTCCCCCTTACCCGTCTCTTTTTGGTGCCACGAGCCCCCTCTTACCCAGGCCCTCGCCTCCCGGCACGTCCACGACTCTGCCTCCCCCCTCCTCCTGGTTGGCCGCCTATCATGCGGCCTGCACAGCGCCTCCCCATCATGTTCCCTCCCTGTCCCCGCATCACTGTCTGTGTCATGAACCATCCTCGGGACCCATGCCGTGACTACCCCAAGCCCTCCTCCCATAGGCCAGGGGCTGGAGACTAGCACCAAGGCATGAATTTGACAAAAAGGGGAACTCACTGACTTTATAAAGTATACAAACACCACAGAGTAAGCAAGCAGAAGGAAACACTAAGTAAAACTGGGTACAAAATGTAGTGCGGAAAAGTAAGTGCAGAAAGTAAATGGACCAGAATACAAACCCAAACTTAAAGTAAAGTACAACTGGAAAGAAAGTACAACAACTGAAAGTAAGCAACAATGTCGAGCCGTCCACTGGAAGTCCCACCTGAAGGGTGGGTACAGATAGCCACCACGGCTCATCGGGTCCAGCTGTTCGCTCCGTGTACATCCCGCCCAGTGGTCCACCTCCAGGTACCGACTACTAAACTAGCCTCAACCACGATCAGCTCTGTCCGTCGTCTGCACGCAACACCACGTAGTGCGGGCATAGCCCGTGTAGGGGTGAGTATACGCTACTCAGTAGGGACCCCGAGACCCCTGACGGTCTCCCGGAATCCAAAAAGGGTAATAAAAAATGAAAGATACAATCACGAAGTAACATCCAACACTAATTAGGTATATGCCCATACATATACCTAAGTCATCAATTCCAGTTTGGCTTCAACAACCGAGCCCAAATTCGATCACGTCCACATTGGACCACAACCCAAACCACACAGGATAGTAAGTCAAACATATCAAAGATATTGATTGAAGTCAAGTCTCACCTCACACAGGTACACCTCTTCGGTGATAGAGATGATCAGATATAGCCACTGATTCATCTAAGCTGGGACCCACGTTGGATACTAAACCATCTACTCTGCCAAACCCACATAGGTTATCAAGAACGGAGTCATACACTGCCAGACCCATGTAGTCTGCGGGCCGCCGGAGTTGCTCTAGTGGTCCGTTTTCAATTCCTTCTTCACCAGCATTCATCTTGGGTCTCGCAATATACTGTAGAATCATCAAACCACCTCTGAGGCTCGTTCCGTCATCACCCGTCGATCGGCCATCAATTAAACAATTCATGGAGCCTTCGAGTCGCCGCAACGATCCCATTTCATCGCCACCCAACCTTCCGCGCATCAAGAACAGAGAAATAGTGGGCTCAGACTTGTTCGTTGGTCCTCACCCAACGCATTAGTGGTTCAACTGAATTCCAAAAATTTAATTATATGCTGAGGATATAATCCACATAAATTAAATTAAACCAAACCCCCTACATCAAGGTGTCGTCGAACGATGGTTCATCATGGGAAAGAATGTCACGGATGAAGGCGTTGCAGTAAAAGGCGTCGTAGAGAAGAGAATCGTCGGCGTCACGGTACAGAGTGTCGCATTGTTGATCTCCGAGGGTTTGGCATTCTTCGTTGCACTTCTTCGGAGGCCGACGTTTTTCGTCGGCGATGGTGCGTTCTTCACATTCTTCAAGGAGAAAGATGAGGATTACAAGACTTGTCTCCCCTCTTCAAATCCTTCTCCCACAATGCAACCACCAAATAAAATAAGGTTTTTCCTTATTTTATTTCTCATGCTAACTGTTTTTTTGAAATTCAAAATCTGATCATGATTTAATTATCAAGCGTTGACCAATTAATGAGGCGTTTAATAATTAATTAAATGCGAGAGTTGACTTGGAATTTAAGAGGGGTACAGGTGAGTTACATAAATAAATCTACATGGGAGGTAAAAAGGAAATAAAGGGGTGGGGCTCATGTGGGCCCCACCTCACTAATATCCTACCTAGGAGTTAGGGTATTAGTGGGTCCCACTCCAACCATCATGCCTGGGATATCATTACTTAGAATAAAAATAAAATTGTAGCACAAGATTTTATTTTTATTATTTAGTTATCCCATTAAATTAAAAACCTCACTCGAGCAAACACAACTTTGGAAAAGGTGTTCTTAAGAAATTACCGACGCTGCGATTCCATTGGTGCCCTCAGAATTCGATTCCAAGCACCGATTCAAATGTTAGGAAAACCCGTTTGTTCATTCACTGAACGTACCCCAGCCAAACATCGGAAATTGATTCCAGGCACACTGGGCATCGGAATCAGGTGTCGTCAGAAACTATGTTCTTGTGAAATCCAAAAGAGAATTATGAAAAAAATATCCCATGAATTTTACAGGTCTTTACATTACTCCCACCTCAGGTCTTTACATCCCCGTAAAGATAAATCATAAACTAGGGGAACAAATGTGGGTACTGAGCACACATATGGGCCTCCCGCTCCCAAGTGCTCTCCTGGAGGTTCTCATGCTGCAATCTGATGTGCACTAGAGGTATCGACCGTCCACGTAGGACCCGCTCCTTTCAATCCTCGATCTCCACTGGGACCTCTGCAAAAGTTTCCCCATCGTCAATGTCCAACTCCCCATGGTCGATGATATGCGTCCGGTCATGCACGTATCTCCTCAGCTGAGATACGTGGAAGACGTCGTGCACCCGGTGCAACTGAGGTGGTAGAGCCAGGTGATAAGCCCCCTCTCCTATCCTGTTGAGGACCTGGAATGGTCTGATGATGCGCGGAGATAACTTGCCACCCCGGCAAAATCTATGTAATCCACGTCGAGGTGAGACCCGCAAGAAGACGTGGTCACCATCCTCGAACTCCAGTGGCCTCCGCCTCCTGTCAGCATAAGACTTCTGCCGGCTCTGATCTATCCTCATCCACTCTTAGATGACCCGGACCTTCTCTGTCATGGCCTATACCATCTCTGGTCCCACAAGTGCTGACTCCCCAGGGTCTGTCCAGCACAGAGGTGATCTGCAAGGTCGGGCATACAATGCCTCGTATGGTGCCATCCCGATGGTGGAGTGGTGTCTGTTGTTGTATGAAAACTCCACCAAGGTTAGATGGTCCTCCCAGCTAAAACCAAATTCGAGGACACATTCACGGAACATGTCCTCAAGAGTCTGAATGGTCCTCTCCGTCTGACCATCCGTCTGAGGGTGAAAGGCGGTGCTCAGACGTAGCCGCGTCCCGAATGCCTCCTACAACCCCTTCGAAAGCCGAGAAGTAAATCGAGCATCTCAATCAAAGATGATAGAATATGGCACAACATGAAATAGTACAATCTACTAAATGTAGAGATGTCCCAAACTCTCTACTGAGCCCTACTCTCTAATGGGTAAGAAGTGAGCTTACTTGGTGAGTCGGTCAACAATCACCCAAATGGAGTCGTGACCTCTGGAAGTACGTGGATGTACAGTCATGAAATCCATAGATATCCCATTTCACTTCCACTACGAGACCTCCAAGGGATGTACCAAGCCTTCTGGTACCTGTTGCTTTGCCTTCACCTACTAGCAGGTGAGGCATCGAGAAACGATCTCTACCACAACCTTCTTCATACCCGGCCATTAGTGCTATCATCTGAGATCCTGGTACATCTTCGCCACTCTTGGATGTACAGCTATAGGGAAAGTGTGAAACTCTCTCAGCACCTCCTCCTGCAAAGAAACCGGTACCATGGTATGTCATCTGAAAAGGACACCATGCTCTCCTCCTATAGATAATCCATCAGGTGCATGTCCTGAGGATATCTGCGCATGCCGCGTCTCACAGTCAGCATCCCCATGCTGTGCCTCTCTGACCCACTGCAGTACTGGAGGAGTGACTGTGACGGTCTGAAGAAAGGCTGCTCCATCTCTATCTACTAAGGATATCTGCAAAGTGACTAGATTCTCTGTCGCCTCCCTGAGTAGCTGGATGCCCATCCTCCTACTGAGAGCGTCGGATACTACGTTCTCCTTACCAGGAGTATAGACTATCTCAAAGTCATAGTCCTAGAGGAACTCGATCCATCGCTACTGTCTCAGATTCAGGTTCTTCTTTGAGAAGATGTACCTGAGACTGTGGTGGTCAGATTAGACTGTAAAGCGCTCTCCCATTAGATAGTGTTGCCATATCATTAGAGCGAAGACCACTACTGCTAACTCTATGTCATGGGTAGCGTATTTCTGCTCATGCTGCCTCAACTGACATGATCCATAGGCGACCTGGCCCACTTCTGCATCAGGAGAAATCTGAATCTGGTCCTTGATGCATCGTAGTATACTACGTACCCTAATTCTTCCTTCAGTAGCCTCAAGATAGGCGTGTTGGTCAATCTCTGTCTTAGCTCCTGGAAGCTCTGCTGACATCTGTCTGACCACACAAAGGGTTTCCCCTTCTTCGTCAAAGCTGAGAGTGGTTCCGCAACTCTGGATAAGTCTGGCACAAATCTCCGGTAGTACCCAACTAGACCCAAGAAACTTCGCACCTCCATCATGCTCCTGGGTGTCTCCCAATCTAGCACTTCCTTGATCTTCGCCGGATCCATCGCAACTCCCGCCTCAGAGATGACGTGTCCCAAGAAGTGGACCTCACGTAACCAGAATTGACACTTCAAGATCTTCCCATAAAGCTGGTGCTCTCGGAGTGTGTCTAGTACAACCCGCAGGTGGTAGGCGTGCTCCTCCTTAGTGGTCGAGTATATCAATATGTCGTCGTTGAAGACCATGAAAAATTGATCGAGGTATAGCTGGAAGATCTTGTTCATGAGACTCATGAAAACTGCTGGAGAATTGGTTATGCCAAAAGGCATAACCAGGAACTCATAGTGGCCATACCGACATCTGAAGACTATCTTCTACACATCCTCGTCTCGAACTCTGAGCTGATGATAACCTCACCTAAGGTCTATCTTCGAGAACCATTGTGCTCACTTGAGCTGATCGAAGAGGTCATCAATCCTTGGTAGCAGATACTTGTTCCTCACGGTCACCTGGTTCAGGAAAAGATAGTTGACACAGTGTCGCAAGCTCCCGTCTGCCTTCTTAGCGAAAAATATCAGGGAAGCCCAGGGTGAAACACGGGGTCAGATGAATCCCTTGCTCTGCAAGTCCTCCAACTGTACCCGTAGTTCTTGAAGCTCAGTAGGGGCCATCCGATATGCTGGACTGGATATCGGGGCTATCCCGGGGTACATGTCAATATAAAAGTCTACCTATCTGTGAGGAGGTAGTCCTAGAATGTCGTTAGGAAAAACGTCCGTAAACTGATCCACCACTATAGGAAAAATTGGACTCTGTGTGTCAACTGCTCCTAGGATGAGGCTAGCCAACTGATGAGTGATGGGCGGACCTCTCCTCTGCGTGAGTCCATCCTATGCTGCAAAGGCTCCCTTCTCACTGGTGAAGGTGAACCTGCTCCTGTCGGTGCGTACACACGGAACCTTGCACCAAATATATTCGATCTGATCATGGACTGTAGATAACAAATTCATGCCCAAGATGGCGTCGTAAGGCCTCAACGCTGCTACAATAAGATCTAAGCCGAAGCTCTCTCCCCCTAGAGTAAGCTCACACTGCTGGCATCAGTGCGTAATCACCGAGTCTTCTCCCGTAGGAGTCTCTAGCCGCAAGGATTGAGGCAACAGCTCAATAGGAATCTCCGAGCTCCGAACATGGGCATCGGTAATAAAAGAAAGACTTGATACTGTGTCTATAAGAAATGAAGCAATGGTAGAGTAGACACAGATAGTACCTCGAATCATCTCTGGAGTGCTGTGGTTTTAGGCCTCTTCTTCCTAAAGCTGAGCCTGTCTCTTCTAGCCAGCTCCCTGTGGTCGGGTGGACCACCTGGTGGTGGTGGTGGTAATGTCTCAAAGTGTCACCCACCACCTACTGCTTGGCCAACTCCCCTACCTTGTCTGCCTGCTCTCGGTGGACCACCACGGTCGACCCTCTACCTCTACATGGGCGGCCCCTCAACCGTCTTCTACTCCTCTGCATGGCGGGTCGGGTAGTCACGACCCATGTGGCTCTGCCTACCGCATACGTAGCACTGCCTGCTCCTCAGAAGGCTGGCTCTGCGCCCTGTGCCCCGCACCTCTGAGCCAGTGTCATGAGTCCTGATGGTCCAGTCCGCCTGGACCACTACAAAATCCGTTGACTGCCAGTTTCAGACGAATCTGCTACGTGCCACCCTGCGGTAGGTCTCGCTGCTGGCGTAGGCTCAACAAGAAATATCTCAATGATAAGAGATCCCTTTAGTACTCATTCCTATGTCGGAATGCTGAGGGAGATCATCGATTCCTTGATCTCGTGCCTCAGTCCCTGCTCGAAGGTCTGGGCCTGGAAGAATGGGTCTCGTACCATGTTCGTCGAATTGTGCGAGATATCGGTAAATATCGTCATGTACTGGGCGGCCTTCATGCTGCCCTGCCACAGCTGGAGAAACTCCTGGATGCACACCGCACGGAGTTTGGTTGCGATGAACTCCGAGCGGAAGAGGCTCTCAAAGTCCGTCCAGATGAGTGATGCCTCGTCGTGGACCTGGAGCATCAAGCTCTACCATCTTCATGTTTCCGCGTGCAGGAGGCTCGCTGCGAGGATCACCATGAGGTCAGCCGGTGTCCCCACTAACCTGAAAACTTGCACAACCGCCTCCAGCCAATCCTCGGCTGCCGGGGGGTCCATCTCCCCGTGGATCTTAGGCGGTCTCTGACACTGAAACTCGTGAAGTGCACTAAGGAGACGTGCACTATCAGAGGCTGGGGCTGGTAGCATCGGTGGCTCGATGCGTAGAGGTACCACCAGTGCCTCCGCTGTCAAAGGGCACTGCACCGAAGCCTCATCGCTCGGTGGGCTGTCGTCTCGTACAATGCTCGTAACCCTAGCTGGAAACCGTCATTGGGCCATCCTCAAAAGAAACAGGTGCACCACGGTCAAACAGTATACCTAGTGAGCTGACACAAAGTAATCACAATGGAAACTTTTGAAACACACATGCAATCAATGTTTTCGTGCATTTAGTCGAAAATCAGAAGTCAGTGTCCTGGTGTACGGATACGTCGGCCGCCGCACCAACACTGGACTCCCTGGACTAATAACCACACTCAATGCCCTTGACACTATTACTTCTCATAGAATAAAGATCAGAGTCCAGAGTTCTGCAGTATAAACGAACTCCTCTGATTCCAATTTGTCACGACCCATGTCGTGACTACCCCAAGCCCGCCTGCCATAGGCCAGGGGCTGGTGACTAGCACCAAGGTGTAAATCTGAAAAAAAAGGGGAAGGCATTGCCTTTATAATGTAAACAAACACCACAGAGTAAGCAAGAAGAAGGAAACACTAAGTAAAACTGGGTACAAAAATTAGTGCAGAAAGGTAAGTGCGGAAATTAAATGGACTAGAATACAAACCCAAAATTAAAGTAAAGTACAACTTGAATGAAAGTATAGAAACTAAAATTAAGCAGCAACGGCAATCCGTCCACTGGAAGTCCCGCCTGAAGGGTGGGTACAGATAGCCACCTCAGCTCCTCGGGTCCATCCGTCTGCTCCGTTTACGTCCCGCCCAGTGCTCCACCTCCAGGTACTGACTGCTCCACTAGCATCAACCACGATTAGCTCTGTTCATTGTCTTCATCCAACACAACGTAGTGCAGGCATAGCCTGTGCAGAGGTGAGTATATGCTCCTCAGTAGGGACCCCGAGACCCTCGAAGGTATCCCAGAATCCACAAAGGGTAATCCACAAAGGAAAGATACAATCACGAAGTAACATCCAACACTACTTAGGTATATGCCCATACATATACCTAAGTCATCAATTCCAGTTTGGCTCCAATAACTGATCCCATGTTCGATCACGTCCACATAAGAGCACAACCCAAACCACATAGGATAGTAAGTCAAACATATCGAAGATATTGATTAAAGTCAAGACATAGATAACACAAGTATACCTCTTCAGTGATAGAGATGGTCAGATATAGCCACTGATTCATCTAAGATGGGACCCACGTAGGATACTAAACCTGCTACTCTGGCAGACCCACAAAGGATAGCAAGAACAGAGTCAGACACTGCCAGACCCACGTAGGATGCAAGAACAGTAGTCATTGCCGTCGAACCCACATAGGATTTCAGTATGGTCTTCATCACTGCCGAACCCACATAGGATTTTAGTGAAGTCTTCATCTCCATCGAACCCACATTGGATTTCAGTACAATCTTCCTCGTCGCCGAACCCACATAGGATTTCAGTGAAGTCTTCATATTCGTTGAACCCACATAGGATTTCAGTACGGTCTTCATCGCTGCCGAACCCACATAGGATTTAGTGCAGTCTTCATCTCCATCGAACCCACGTAATATTTCAGTATGGTCTTCATCACTGTCGAACCCACATAGGATTTCAGTGCAGTCTTCATCATTGTCGAACCCACATAGGATTTCAGAACGGTCGTCACATTCACTGCCAGCTCTACGGTTCTTGCACACAGCATGCTCGTTCTAGGAGGGTCTGCTCCATGAGCCGAGGGATCGATACATCAACTGACACGTAGTCCGGATTTGATGTTTCTCAATGTTCCATCTCGACAAAAGGAACTCAACGTGATAGACGGCACGTCAATCGGACGAGCGGCCAGAGAGTTATTGGCTTTTTCATTCCAGGGACCCGGTTGGTTTTTATGTCAAAACCAACCCGAACGCAATCCAACTGCATCCAAACCTTGATCTAAGTAAGCCAAAAGGTCCATCTCACTAAGAGGAATCCAACAAAGTCGACGACGCGTCAATCGGACATCCGGAGCTCAAGTTATAAGCGTTTCCGCTCCGAGGGCCCGGATGGTTTCGTGTTCGAACCAACCCGGACATACCTAAAGTTCATAGAAACAATGAGTGTAATATACCGAAACGACCGTCTCGATCCAAGGATCGCATCACAACTGACGGCGCGTCGATTCGAGGATATGGGAAAAAGACCAAAAGTGGTCTGAAAATGGGGGGTCTGGGCACGGTCCGACCCGACCCAACCCCCTCGGGTCGGCCCAAACATGGTTGACCCAAACCGGGTCCGGGTCCGGCCCATTAGGGCGCGGCCCGGCCCAGCCTGGCCTGGGCGGCCCAACCCGGTCCAGCTTGGCTCTAGCTGAGCAGACACGCAAAGGGGGCGGCCGCACCATTAATTGACGTCTCGGCCCCCGCTTGGGGCCGCTCCTTGCCTGTGGACGTGGCCCAGCGCCGCATCCCCCCTCGGTCCTGCGCGGACACGGGACCAGTCGCATGTCGCCGCTGCTTTAGTTGCGGCGTGCCAGGTAGCTTCCGCCTCCGGGCGGTCGGCCAGTGCCAACCGCCCCCTTCGGCCATCAGCACCGCCGCGCAGGCGACCTGCGCCGCCAGTGTAGTCTGCGGGCCGCCAGAGTTGCTCCGGTGATCCATTTTCAATTCCGTCTGCTTCGGCGTTCATCTTGGGTCTCACACTTTACTATGGAATCATCAAACCACCTCTGCGGCCTGTTCTGTCATCGCTCATTTATCCACCATCAATTAAACAATCTGCAGAGCCCTCGAATAACCGCAACGATACCATTTCATCGCCACACAACATTTTGTGCATCCATAATGGAGAAACGGTGGGTTCAGACTTGTTCGTTGGTCCGCACCCACCGCGTTAGTGGTTCAAATGACTTCCAAAAATTTAATTATATGCCGAGGACATAATCCAAATAAATTACATTAAACCAAACACCCTACCTCAAGGTTTCATCGAACGAAGCTTCGTCGCAGGAAAGAACATCGCGGAAGAAGGCGTCGCGGAAAAACGCGTCACGGAGAAGAGAATATTCTGCGTCGCAGTACATGGCATCACGTCATCGATCTACGAGGGTTCGGCGTTCTTCGTCACCATTCGTTAGAGGCCGGCATTCCTCGTCGGCGACAGTGCGTTCTTCGTATTCTTCAAGGTGGAAGATGAGGATTCCAAGACTTGGCTCTCCTCTTCAAATCCTTCTCGCACAATGCAACCACCTAATAAAATAAGGCTTTGCCTTATTTTATTTCTCATGCTAACTCCTTTTTTGAAATTAAAAATCAGATCACGATTTAATTATCAAGCGTTATCCAATTAATGAGGCGTTTAATAATTAACTAAACGTGAGAGTTGACTTGGCATTTAAGAGAGGGTGCAGGTGAGTAACATAATTAAATACACGTGGAAGGTAAAAAGGAAATAAAGGGGTGGGGATCGTGTGCGCCCCACCTCACTAATATCCTACCTAGGAGTTAGGGTATTAGTGGGTCCCACTCCAACTGCTATGCCTGGGTTATCATTACATAGAATAAAAATAAAATTTTAGCACAAGATTTTATTTTTATTCTTTAGTTATCCCATCTAATTAAAAACCTCACCCGAGAAAACGAAACTCCGGAAAATGTGTCCCTAAGAAATTACCAGCACCGCGATTCCATCGGTGCCCTCAGAATTCAATTCCGAGCACCGGTTCAAAAGATAGGAAAACCCGCTCGTTCGTTCACTGAACGTACCCAAGGCAAACTTCAGAAATTGATTCTGGGCACACCAGGCCTCGGAATCAGGTGCCGTCAGAAACTGCGTTCTTGTAAAATCTCAAAGAAAATTAAGAAAAAAATTTCCCTTGAATTTTACGGGTCTTTACAGTCTGGCTCCCGCCTTCATCAGCTAGAAGCTGCGTTCTGACCCCCCTAAGCTACACCCTATCTGCCTACCACGATATGGCGCCCCCTCACCACCCGGGCCAGCCTCATGCTCTGGCCTCCAGCCACCCGCGGACTGCCGGGCACCCTCCGAACCGCACCCTCCTGCTCACACACGAAGCCCTGGCCTCCCGCGGTCCAACCAGGTCACTTCACCCTCTAGGTCCTCTGGTCTCCTGCACCTCCAGCTAGGATGCGCTCCAGCCTCCTTGCTTCGGTCAGCGGCGCACCCAACATCATCTCCATCTGTCTCCCTCTCAGGTGGGTATACCCTCCCTCCACATGGGTTTGCATCTCAATTTCTAGGGGTTTTCCATCTATTTAGGAAACCCCTAATACCTGAGATTTTATTTTTCTTGTTTATCCCGTTGTTTTAGGTTTTCGGTTGGTCTGCGAGGGAGTGTTCTACCTTCCATCAGAGTTTGGTCACGTTTTCGCTCGATTTAAGGTAGGCACCTTCAACCCATTTTTTTCAGAGCAATTATTTGTTTTGTGTGTTTCTTTAATTATCATTTTTATTTGTTTCACAGCATTATAAAATGTCTAATTATTCTATGATGTTGTTTATAATTTTTTAGAAATTGATCTTGTGGTTGTTTGACATGAATATGTGGTACGAAAGGTGTTTTCATGTGGTTTTCGTGTGCGTGTAAAATGGAAATGGGTTGTTTTGTTGAAAATGTTGGTTTTTATAGAATGGTTCGGTATGGGTAATTGTGGAAAGTGGATTACAAAATTGGGCATGTGATGCGAAACTTACTATTATTATTATTATTATTATTGGAAGGGACTTCATGTGCTTTTGATTTCAAGTGGGTTTTAAGTGTGTTTTTAGTTGAAATCCTTTTTGTGCTTCTAAGAAGTACTTCATACATTGAAAAGATGATTTATTAAATTAATTGATATTGTAGATAATATATTTTTGGTTAATTGTTTCGCCTAAATTATTGATTTTACATGCTTTGTGATTGATTAGTTGGGTGCGAATTTTTCTCTTTAAATGAACTAGTTTTTTAATGTTTAATATATTTTAATGAATTTGTGTATTTAGTTTCTTTAACTATACCAGTCGTGCGTTTTTCATCATGGTGTGGGTTTTGGGCTACTCTTTGGATATCGTTTTATAAATTTTAAATTTGTTTAATAAATAGTGCAAACAACACGAGTTATGTTTTGAAAGTAGGTCCATGTGGTTCTTCTACGCTTTTTGTTCATTTGGATTCTATTAAGTCTATGTTTCTGTATTTTAGTTATCTTTGTGGTTATAGTGCATTGGCATGGTTTTTTGAGGCACATGTGATCATTAGCTTGCGCACGCGCTTGTGCGAGGCACGTTACATCATTGTGTTTGGACAGCTAGCTGAGGTAGGTTTCCCACTGCACTCACCATTAAGTTTAGAATATATTAATTGCTTTATGTTTTATTAATTTTATTTAATGATAAATAATATAATATAATTAATTTTTAAATGATTATTCTGTTTAAAAACAGACGTTTATTTTATACTGAGCACTTGAAACATTTTCATGACGATCAGACCCCCAGTATTGAAAGAATTCTCATTTGGCCATTAAACATAATTCTTAGAATTTCAAATGTACTTTTAGTTTTAAAGAAAAATGATTTCTTATGAACAATTGTTTTAGGTTTTCTCGAGAAATGATGTTTTTTTTAAATTTGTGAAGGCCCGTTTGGCACTTTAGTAAAATAAATTATTTGGGAAAACCCACTTAGGGGTGATCTTTGGTGTGCGTTGATTGTGTGAGCTATTTGTGATGTTTGTGCATCGTGACTGATTGATTTACATTTTGGGCACACCCCTTTTTATTGATTGTTTTGACATGGGAACCTGACATAGTGAGTGAATCTTCTGAGAAAGATTATTGCACTTGTTTTGATTACGCACTAGATAATGGTCCCATAGCAGGGGAATACTGAGTTATTAATACTATGGGGATTGGGCCCCTCTGTTAGGCCATGCCGGGCTATACTGGGAGGTAGTATATGAGTTATGATGTCATCGAGTTAGGGAATTCCATCAGGATGAGTCACATGTATGGTATGTTCTGGATTTTTCACGATCTCCTAGGTTCGACCTAAGTTTCTTTTAGTGTTTATTTGTATGTGGAGGACGTTTGAAAGGTCTAGTTCGGTTGCTGGCCCCTTGTTCCATTTCTTCCATTTCCCTTAGTGTGTGTTGTGTGTTGTGGGCGGTTTTCCATTTGACCAACAACTAAAATTTTGATTTCTGAATTGTTCGCAGAAGTGTTTTAAAGTGCAATGCATCTGTTTCTTTCAAACCTTAAACTTGTTTTTGAACTGAAAAGTGAAATGTTCTGTTACATGTTTTAGAAATTAAAGTGTGTGTACAAACCCATATTTGGTACAATGTAGTTCGAACATGAAATTAATGAATTCTTTATTTAGTGGTAGTGCATTGGGAATAGATTTTTCGGGTCAGCCTACTGAGTTGTAATACTCACACCTATATTGTTTTATTGTTTTCAGTTCTGTTTCAGGTTCCAGCTTAATTTTTTCTCCTTTAAGAATGTTGGTTCTGGTATTGGAGAGTGACCCATGGGGTCACGTGGGGTTTTTGGTCATAGACAGTTTAGTAGCGTTGTTGGTTGTTCTTTATTTATTTGATTTTGTTCTATTTTAATTTTCCGCTACGTAGTTTATTTTGTTTTGGAAAAAATCATTCCCACCTTTTTATTTTTGATTCCTAGAACTAGATTCCAGCCCATGGGGATCGGGAATGCCCCTCGGACCATGTCGCCGGCCGGCTCGGGTGACCAGCTGAAGTTCGACCTGGGTTGGTTCGTGACAATTTCTATTACCGTATATATATAATAAATAAAATATTTGTATCTAAATAAATATAAATTATTGTACATACAAATAAATTTTCAATAAAGTGGTTAGGGCATGGAGGAATCCCTTAGCAGTCCGGGGTTCGACTCTCACATCTATAATTTTTATCACCTATGTGTGAGAGAGTCAGGGTGTAGGACGTGTCATGATGATCATGTGTGAAGGTGGGGTGGGGGTGTGGGGTTTTTTTCCTTTCAGGTCCTATGGAAAAAACGATGGGCCTTGTGGGGTGGGGGGATGAGGCCTGCATGCAAATTCATTGTCCCGATGGGATTTCAGGTGGAGTCTCCGGGGGGTGGGGTTTTTCTATGTGGGTGTGTCAGGTTGGTTGTGTGGTGGTGTATTGGGAGTCATCTCTTGGGTTTTAGTGGTGTGTCTTGGGGTCTTGTCTCAGGTGTTTGTGGGGGTCTCGGGTCTTAATGGGGTGTCCGTGGGTATGGCCTCATGTCTTTGAGGGTTGTCTGGGGGTGTTTCACTGGGTCTTGATGGGGTTGTCTGTGTTCTTGCTAGGCTATCCCGCTACTGTCTTTGGGGATTTTCTAGGGTGTCCAATGGGTATTCATGGTGTGTAGGGGGTGCAATATTTAAAAAATAAAGGGTAGTTTAGAGGGGTTACATTATTAACTGCCTCTAAACCTGGACCCCTAGAGTCAATTAGGGGAGGTTAGAACAACCCTTAACATGAAAATTGAATTTGAGGTGGTTAAAACTGCCTATAATCTATCAGATTATGGTGAATTTTGGGTGAAATTATATGGGTTTAAAAACAATTATATTTTAATTTCCACTAAATTCACATCAATTTAACAAACCTTACCCGGAATTTCCTCTATGAAATGTAGGCGGCCACTTTGGTGGTGGTTATGAGTTACTCCGAATAATGTATTTAGAGGGGGTTATAACCACCTATAAATGCAAAAATAACCCCTTTTAATTTCCCTATTTTTTTAGTGGTGGTGGGATTACTAGATTCGTGAGACGTGAAGTGAATGGAGCTTACTTCTAGGGATGCGACCCTCCCATTATATGGATTTTCGAACCGTTCATTATTAGATGTTGATTCTTTGGATGATGTATTAGTTGAATAATATTTTACCTATTTGATTCTTATAATTTTTATTTAATGGGTGTTGTCATACTAACCTTAGTCATTTATCTTCAACTTTTTCAATACAAAATTTTTCCCTTTTGATTATTTTATAATACTAGGTTCTAGTCACAGACTTGTGATGATCAGAAACACCCTAAATTCCATATCATGAATATCTTGTGTATCAGCGTTCTATGGTATATATTCTAGTTCATTAACTCACATATTTAACTAAATTATCACTACCCATCATTATTTAAATATATTTTATTTAATGAAGTAAATTATTAAATCAAATTACAATAATTTAATATATTTTTATTTATTAAAAAATTCTCCTATTCTAATGAATCTAAAATTTCATGCCATATTTTTTTTCAATTGGAATAATATAATTGGATCACCATTTTACTAATTAATTTCAAATATTAATTTTAAATTTAATAAAATTATGAATATTTATTCATATGATCCCATTAATATTTATTTCATTGGAAATGATGGTGAGTTAGCATAGAAATTCAAAAACAATTACTAATATTTAAAACCACAATAATTTTATTTTCTTTATAATGGATTTAGTTTAATTTATTCAAATTTCTTCAATGAAATATTTTTTAGTTTCTCACTGGCATTTACATTAGGCGTGTGAAAAAGTCAATGTAAAAAAATTTATGTTCTGAATCATTAATTATCAGTCCATAACTATGTTGAATAGTATAGATATGTCAAATTTCATTTATCTGGACAAGGTAAGGTATTTGATTTACTCAATTTTGTTTGATGATATCATTACTCATAATTTTTTAAGGGAATTATATCATGGAACCAAGATAATGTCGACATGATTAGTATCATAGTATTAAATCTATAATAAAACCTATATTTAGAAGAAAACTAGATACTTTTCGTTGAATGAAGTTTTATATATTTTAAATGTTATAAGAATTATTTCAACAGATTTATTATTATTATTATTCGGATAAATTTCAATTACATGTATGCAATCAATGTGAGATTTTCAATGTCGTTAATTCTATTATATAGTTTAACAAGTCGTATATTAGGTTTTATATAACATATTTATTCATTCTGAATTATAATGTTTTAGAGTTTTTATTTAATTATTGATATTTTTATATAATATATAGAATTCTAAATATATTTTTTGTACTTTTTGAGATTTTAGTTAGCTATAGAGGAATAGAAATTAAAAAAGTCATGCTTTTTGTAATATAAATCTAACTTAACAATACAATTTATGGTTGATTATCAGGATTGGAATAGTAAATTTTGAACAAAAATAGTGAGTAAAAAAATATTTTTATTATATGAGAAAAATTTCTAATGAAACTACTCTTATAATTGGGTTAATAACCACAACATATTTTATTAACATACGTCATGGGGATGAAGTTAGTAACCTGAATCTAAGTCTAGGTTTTATGTAATTATAGTATTACTATTAAAATATTTTAAAAGATTAAACAGGACATGTTTTCAATTAAACATGTCGTGGAGATTAAAACTGAGATATTATAGTTTAGAGGCATTAATATTGGATATCATGAGTAATCTGACATGTCATGGTTTCATATCATTTTTTAGGAAAATTAGAAACTGCATCATTCTTTATTGATGAATAGAATAATGAAGATAATATATATTTGTATATTTTAAATTGGAAGTGTTTTTTTTTGGTTTGTGGATTTGAAATTAATCACAATATAAATTTATCATCTATAATTGACCAGTGAAAACATGTCATCAAGTTTGTGTACATGTTATAGTTTTTTTGTAAATTTAGTCAAAATATAGAAAACTACCCAAAACTCCACCATTACACTCATTAAATCTAATAGATATTAGCATGTTTCATGAATATAATTATAGGGTATTTATAATGTACTATAATTTCACTTAGTGGATTTGGTTAAAGGATTAGAATTCTTGAAGATATGATCAATTGTAAGTATAGTTCTATATCTATTAATTACGATTCCTTGGTGAATCCTTATTTATATATATATATCAGGGGGATTGGGTATTTAAATATATGTATCATGGAAATTTTTATCATGAATAAAAAAATTATGCTTCTGAATGCATAAGATCATGGATTATTTAATTAGTGATTTGAACTTAGATAGTAGAGCGGATTATAAGCTCTATATTTATATGTCTTATGAATTTTTATAATCTTGTTGATGTGGTAGTGGGTGATATCCTCTAATAATATGGGTTTTATAATATATTAATAGATAATTAAGGAGAATATATGGAATATTGAAATTAAATTGATATAAAGAAATTGAATAAATGCAATGATATTTGAATCATGGTAAATTTAAAAGAATGTCATTATCATAGAATGAAGATGTAAAAGGAGATTTGAAAAATATGTTCAATAAATAAAAGGGGATGATTTATGATTTATCTCCCTTATTTATAATTATTCATGAGATGATACTATATGAAATTATATTCATTTGTTTTAGTTATTAAAAATTTATCCCTTCTAATTTTTATATAATTATGTGATGAAAACTGTGATATGGATGTGGTTAAAATGATATGTTGTGATATGAAATTAATGGGGGTAGTGTAATTGTATATTAGAGGTTTTTGGCTGGTATCATAATTAAATATTACCAATTTATGTGGTAATGATAATTTAAAATAGTGGGGGATTATTTGGGGATGATGTGTTATGAATTTTCATGTGGTGTGAAATATGACAACATTTAATTCTATAATTATTCCATTAAATATATATTACAACATTTATGATATTATTATTATTTATATAAATTAATGTAATATTTCATTGAATTTATAGTGTTGTATTATAGGGGGATATGATACTCCATAATGATGGTGTGGTTTAGAGATATGTGTCATTCTTTAATTGATTATCTATTTTTATATATATTATATTCCTAATCCATGTAATTTTTTTTATTGTTGTAGTACCAATATTTAGTTATTGTTGTTATAGTTATCAGGTCTTTATATTTTTTTTGATGTTATATAGGAGGATATCATCTATTGATCAAGTTATAACATCATTAAATGTTTAGAAATAAATATATGATAGATAACATGATAGTGTAATGATGTTACAGATCTGGTGATTTAATCATGGTGATGTTGATTGGTTGAATTGGACGCTTTCAATAAGTATTCAATTTTATTAATTTTTATCATGATTAAATATACTATCCTTAAAATATCATTCATTAAGGATTTATGTTTCATATTCACTAGACAAATAATATGTTATAATAGGAATCTATTGGTTATACACATATACTCATCCTACTATTATCTATTTCTGTCAAACATATAGTATCGAGTTGGTGGAAGTTATAAGAGTCATTATCTTCAATGTGAAAGATCAAATTTGTTGTGTGAGTACCAATTTGTTTATTTTTTTTAATTCAATGTGTTAGATTATATATTCTTTGTGTGTTAACTGACTCATACATGTGTTAATTATGATATTGTACATGGGTTAATGGATTTCTATGGTTGTATTATATTGTTAAATCACATAAAAATAATTTATATCTTTTTATTATAAAAGTACCAATAGTTGTAGTCACCACCAAATTTCTTATTGAATGTGGGATTCAAATGTAACATTCTATCTCAATTATGGATTATGGGGGTTCAAATCTGGGTTGGTATGTGATATAATAGTACTAATGTGAGTGTACTAGGTTGTTGTTCGACACTGGCACAAGTGAGTAATTCATGTATGTGTAAGGATGTGGTATTATATGAACCTAAAATTTTATTTGGTAAAATGAAACTAGTTAAGGGCATATAGGTCCCTCATGACTCTATTTATGGGTTTTGATCACCTATGGTTTACTATTAAAATAATGGTGTGCTATTAGAAGGGTATTTATACATATATACTATTTATATATAATAAAGTTTTATATGAAGTCAATTTATTATTTTCTAATATTAGATTTTTATTTTTGATAAATTGAGAGATATAATATATTGTGTCATATAAATTATTATTTGGATTGGTTACATTATTGTTTATGCTATTTCTCTATGCTTCAAAATCAGGAAGAATAATATTATAGTGGAAATGGATCTCAACTATTTCTCATCACAGAGTTTACTTGACAACTACAAAGGTATAGAGGGTTATCTTGAGGGAGTTTGGGGGAATAAATTATCAATGTTTGTGGTGAAAATTTATGAAAATGAAATATCACTATTTTTTGATTGTGTATAGATACATTTTTATCTTATTAATGTTTTTAATAAACATATAGTTACATTAGAGTTGTATTACTAAATGGGGAAGGATGAAAATAATGTAAATTATTCTATGATTATCATAATATTTCTCTAATTATGTGGAATCAGTTTGAATAAAAGTTCCAAGATTTCTTCATGTCTATTACTCTTCAATCATAGTTTCATTACGTGATATTAGTTTTCCTGTTGTGTATATAAATATTTAGTAGTATATAGTTAATATTATCATATTATTGTGATATTACATGAGTGTAATATCTAAAGGGAAGTGAGGATCATTCAATTTTGATAAGGGAGTATTTTTGTTGATTATTCACTAAGAAAATGTAATTTTTTTAATTTTATTACCAAAATATATCCACACTATTTTATCACATATTTATTATTCTTCAATTTAACATTAATGTGATTATATCCTTCAAATATTCATCACAGTAATTTTTTTTATAATACCCCATGGTAATTATAAACTAGATATTACATCATTATATTCATAAATAAATTTTTCTTGTGGTCCATATTACATTTTTTATAGGATAGGGATGATGTTTGACTATCCGGTTTTGGGGTCTCATAAGAAATTAAGACGTTATCTCCGAAATATCCACCCATGGGATTTCTAGAAAGATAGTATATAAGTAGAAACCCTCAAAGAAGAATTCTACATGCTTTAAATATCATTGGATATTCCTATATAATGGAAGCTGTATTTATCCCCATACATGAGATTATTATTAATGTCTCTCATAAATCATTTACATTGATGTATGGATAAAAACTATGATGACCTATGATAACACCATGATATCATGTTTTGGGTACATTATATGTAATATATAAATTAATTTATATTCCAATAAAGTATTTTTGCCATCAATATTAGTGGAAGGGGATAAATACATTTCTTGGACTTATTTAGATATTTTTTTTAAAATCCATATCCATTGGAGTTAATATAAACATTTTTTTGGAAATGAAAACAATTCTTGGGTATAGGGTGATGGTACATGTTTTCATCATACATGATTGTATATATAATGTGTTATACCTTCTTGGATTGATAAATTTTATCCTTAGGGTATTGGGGTTGTTGAGAAGATGTTTGATAAAGAGAGGAGTTTTTGGAGTTATAAATGTAGCTAAAGGGAAGTGTCATGGAATGAAAATTTGTGTCAAACCATGAATATCTAATAGAAGATAGGAATATCCTAAATTTTTGTTTTCCAGATCATTAAGTGTTAATTTTTAGCAAGGTTTTTGGGTAAGGGAATAATGTGATACAGATGAGAGTAAGGTATCACATTATTTTTATGAGAAAGATTGATTACAGTGTGTCTAACATAGTCTATATTGTGAAGGGTATGGAAAAGGATTTAAGAATATTAAATTACCTTTTTATCAAATAAAACCTTTATGTTTGTATTTATTACTCATGTACAATTCCTTTCTCAATTTACTAGTGAGAAAATTATGGAAATAGTTTAGTTTCATTAATTTTCCACCACTATAAATCATAGTTGGATTTAAGAGTTCTTGATATAAATCCCTATGTGGCTGTTAGAATTGTTTTCATTCTATCGATATTTCATTGTAATATATCTTGGATCATGTTCCTCCACATATTCGATTTGTTTGTTAATGAATAATAAATGATTAAAAATAATTGGAAATGGTTGAGGTGAACCAGGGTGATGGATAATGAATGTATTAACAATAAATATGGATAAACAAGAAACAAAATTAAGGTATTGTGCTAGTAAATTTGTATATCATAAAATGGGTAAATTATATGAATAAATGGGATGTGATGGATATTTTGAAGGATTATTTTAATGGATGTTGGTTTTAGTTTGGGGTGTAGTGATGGAAGTTGTTTTTTGTATTTGGTAGTGGAAATATAGTGATAGTTATGGGTATTATAAGTGTTCTTTAGTATGAACCCCTGGTAATGGAATGTGTGTTGTAATTTTATATGTTATATTTCTCTTATGATTTACACAGAACAACCCTAAGTATTATTACCCTAACAAAACCCAATGTTTTTAGTTTCCAGGTGCTTTCTGTAACATCTAGATTACCAAGGGAACTGGTGGCTGACCGACCCCTGTTTCTGTATCGAACTCGCTTATTTGAATTGTATGTTATATGATGTCTCATGTGAGTAATACCCATATAGTTTATAGTATAATTTCATTTAATATGTAATATATTGGATGGATTATTTATATCATTATAATGATGATATATTATAAGGTTCAAGCATGGAAGGAGATTGACACTTGGTTAATTTCTTTAATTTTCATGATACCTAACAATTATTAAAATGAGATATGATTTAAGATATGGATATGTAGTATTGAAAATGGATTTATGCCTGGAAATTAAATCGTTTGTGTAAATTAAATGTGATATTGAATATCTTGTGTGCTATAATAGCTCTGGAGGGTACAAAAGCATGAGATTTTTGTTTTGGGGCATGAGAGAGAAAAACATGTGTGTAAGTTATTACAAGGTACATTCATTGTTTATAATATTTATACTACGTTATTATAGTTGGATGTGATACTGGGTGAGTGACCCATAATAAGGCTGGGTGTTACTTTACATGACATTGTCTCATGTTAGTTTTGTTGTATATTAACTAGGGAACTGTTTTACTTCATCATTATTTTCATGAGGTGTTGAGGAATATACTATAAAGTATACAATTACTCTTAATCATGTATATATATCTGTTATATTTTCATGTTGTATGTCATGATAGAGCCAGAGATTACTATCTTGACTATTAGAGTTATTTTAAGTGTCATGGCGATATGAGTTTCCTTTTTGTATTTTATTTTCAATACCTGATTTGGAATGGAATTACATAAATTAATGAATATTGGATTTTATTTTTCAATATGAATTTTATTGGATGTTTTCTTCTTATGTTCATGGGTTACTAAGGATAATTCCATGGTTTTTATATTATGTACCCTTGATGCTACTCTCTAATCGAAGGACTATTAGAAGTTGGATTCAGGGTCACACTCATCTTAATTGAAAGACCTAGAAGGGTTCTTAGTGGGTGAGGGTTGTGAAAATGTGGTAATAGAGCTATGAATGATTATTTGGATGGATTATTTATTAAATATATGGTGATGATTTCATGGGTTTGGTAGGTTATCATCATTAGATATACATTTTGTGTGATACAATAAGGGATAATGGTTTGTAAACTAGGGATTAGGGCCCTTGTGATATAGTTTGGTGACTTTAATCCTACCTAACACACTATAAAGGCCAAGGTAGGTACATGAATCATATTTTTTATGATTTCGGTAGAATTGGGGTTATTTTTTTAATGTTAAAATAATTTTAATTACATAATACCAAATTATTTTTATGGTTTAGAATTTTGTTTCGTACTTGTAGGTATGGATCATGTTCACTATATGTGTGTGGTCAAATTATTCTGGTTCAGATGGATAATTTATATGAGTACTGAAGTTATAAACTTATTAGGTAGGATGATACATAGATAAAGATAATTCATTAGTTCTAAAATTGGAGATTGGTGATGTATAACGTGAGTGACTCTAGTTTTGGGATAGTTAACTTATTGGATGAGATGGAGATAGATTTTTGTTTGATACATTAATGGATAGAGAATTGGTTCCCATTGGAAGATAGTAAGATGTGCTTATTTTCATTCATGTATTAGATACTACATTATGGAGAGTGTAAAGAGAAGGATATTTCATGGTATTTTATAAACATTTCCATGTATAATTCTTTTAATCATTGATAATAATGATAAATAGTTAAGAATTTATATCCCCTTTAAGGGACCATATCCTTATAGAATATTAGGTTTCTATTAAAGAACCGACTCTACATTTACAATTATATTTTTCTAGATTATAAGTTGATTAATTAGGAATTTAAGGATTTGTTTCATCTGTTAATTTGATAAGTGATTACCCAATTTCTATTACATAAATATTTAGTGTTATTTAAGAATTATAAGGTAATAAATATGATGTAAAAACAATCATGTTTAATTCAGGATCAGAGTAATTAGAACTCACTAAGAAGTATCGATATTGGTGGATAGTTTCAATTAAAAGGATTATAGTGGTATTGACTGGGAGTGAGTCATCATTAAAAACCATTGTCAAAATTTTCTAGATCTTGTAGTTCTCATACACTTACCAAGAGCTCTATTTCTCTATTATTACCATTTTGGGGTCATGGAAATCAGTAATTCTAGTGTTTGACCATTCTTGGTGACCAACACACCATATATGTGATGATTTGATTTTATCCATTACAGTAATTTCCATAGATGTATTATTCGAAACAGGTTTAGTGGGATTTTGTCTAGCTGCTTGAGATGAATGAGGTAGATGATCACCCCATGAAAATACTCACACTTAGATGTATATTGGCAAGAATCTTCATTGATGTTTTATTATGCATGATCAGAAATTTCAAGGATCTTAGTGTGTTCATTAGCACAACATAGAGATTCTAGCAATATGAGAGATAGATACCATCTGAAGTATTATCTTCTTATCATCAATAATTAATTTTTTTCATGATATTTAAATTCATTATTACACATTACTTGGACTGTTCCTTCAAAAAACATATGGAGTTTACTTTTTAGTGGGATGAAAGTCCGGTTTTATTGATGTTTTATAGGTTTTTGAACTAATGATATTTCAACCTTAGTTGTGATGATAATAGTATTCTACTATATATAATACCATTGATGTATTTTTTGGCATGGATTGGTTGTGATCATTGTGTGTATTAATATATTACATATAGGGGGAGTAGTGTTCTATGATGTGGAAGGTTGTTTCCAGGTTTTCATTAGTGATAAGTATCATCAGATAATTCATAGGAATTTAGATCTTCTTTTGTCTTAGCCACCAAATTTTGCATTCAGTTTAGATGAGTTTTTGTAAGTGGAGTATTCTAGAGTTCTCAAGATTTTCCAAAAACAAAAACCCAATTATCTAGTAATGATACACCCTTTTCCTTGATATTGAGTTCAGGATAGAGTTATAGTTTTGTGCCTCTCTGATTTTGATGGTCCCTTGTTGAATGAATCCTTCTATGTTATGGGAGTTGAGGAATAATATTGATTATAAGATTTAGATGTAATTCATCAAGACCAGTGTGTCATTGTAGTGTGAATTATTGTATTCACCAATAAGAAAGAATATGGTATAGGGATTTCAATAAATTTCAAGTTCTTGAATTTGGTTATTCCTAATAAATGTTATCATATTCCAAGTACATGTGATTTATTTTATTAGTTGAAGTGTTCTAGCTAGTTATCAAAGATAGACTTTCAGTCCGTTTATCAATAGATCTTTGTAAAGTATTATGTTATCTTGAAGGCTATATTTATTTGTTCATAAAAACAATTGGGCTCGGTAGTTTCATAATATGATTTCTCAAACATCCCCTGAATTTTTATGGGACTCATGGACTCCACTTTTAATCAGTTCTTCTATTATTTTTTAGTAGTGTACATCGACAATATCTTCATATAATAAAAGTAATATATGGATAATTTTGATCATGTTAATTTTGATTTACATGTATTTTATCTTCATTATCATTAAGTAATGTTGTTCAATTTTATATTTTTTTATACGTGAGGAGAATTTTATAAGGGATATATCTTATTATGAGGGATTAATAATCATGTCTTTAAGAATATTTTAATATTTCTTCTTGTGAACCATATACTAATATTGTAAAGGTCCACGATTAATTTGGTTTCATTGGGTATTATCAGTGGTTCATGTTGTATTTCAATTAAATTATAACACTCTTTTTATCAATGATTATGAAGCCTAATTTTCTGTATGGATTGATCAGTGTTTGGATTCTTTTGAAAAAAATTATTGGTAATTGATCATTGATATCTTTTTTTGATTATCAGAGGAATGAGTTGTGTTATATTTTTTCTTTGAAACTTTTCATATTGGTTTGGGTTGGGTCATGATTCAACAAAGGAGGTTTTTTCTTATAGTCTGATGCATATATGTCATTATGAGAATAAATATTCCAACCATGAGCTCAATCCTACATTAGTGGTGTTTCCACTCAATATGTAATGATAGTAATATTTATGTCCATAAACTTTGGTATTCATTTACAAAAATAACTTTACATATATCTTATCTCTATGGGATTTGAATGGGAATCAATAATGGTGTGTAGAGATCATCTAGGTCTATCAAGTAGATATTTCTTACACCATGGGGAATGTAAATGTATCTCCTAAAGACCTAAGAAAGTTATTTTGAGGAAATGTTTGTCTAGATTTTGTATATTATTAAATATTTTTAGAGGATTCTTTAGAGATATATATTAATGTAGATTAATTCTATGGTATAGGATTATTATACGGTATTATAGTTAAATAATCCTTTTTACTATGTTTAGAGATGTCTTAGTGGGGAAACTCAAATATATAGGTGATACATTGGTCAATTTTTTATTATAGAACAACATAGATATGGCTAGAGAATTATAATCAAAAGATGTAGTTTAAAGGTATGTTTTTTATTCTGTTAGAGATTCAAGATGATGTTCATTATGTGTTTCAATGTTTACCCTTGGTCAGTAATCCTGTGTTATCAAATATTTTTCATACTTTGGGGAGTTATATTTAGTAGAACGTGATGTTGGTATTTTAAAGGAGTTAATTTTGAAATGTTGGATATATTAATTGGGTATGGAAAATAATCATTTTCTTGAATGTTTTTTTAAATGTAAATGGAAATCATAAAGTGGTAGTGGGGGAACATATTATTGTATTTCATCAAAAAAAAGCCTCATGATTGGGAAGGATGTAACATTATTTGTGTGATTTTGGATTGATTGAAAATGACAAGTCATTTAATAGTGACCATGGTGTAAATTTCATGGGATGTTTTAATAATGTTATACAAAGATAACATAGTGAAATATCATAGGTTATAAAACTCCATCAATAATAATAAAGAATTTTTTTTAACTCATGAGTCTAGGGGGGTATTTTTTGAAATTTTTTTCATAGCCAGAAAATAACAATAAATTTCATCCCCTAGTGGGAAATCAGGAAAAGTGGACAATCTAAATAATATAGGATATAGTGTGATCTAAGGTTTTCTATTTTGTAAACTATGGGAAATGTTAATGCCCATGGTTTAGTCAACTTATAATGATATTCTCCACTCTTACATTTACAAGACATCATAAAAGGCATTGTATGGGTGCTCATGAATACATTCATTTGTTTTGGACTGAGGTTGCAGAAATTGAAATCCTTTTGCTTGATGTGCTACCGATCTTCATTGAGAATGTTATGATTTTTTGAGAGCAGATAAACTTGTAAATCAAATCTCATAATCCTAATGTGGATCACGGATGGTAGCCTCTATATTTCAATGGTAGAGTTCGTATGTTCATGAGGGTATCCAATCAACCTAGCCAAAGATGTTTTGGTTGATGGTTTATTTTTTTAATTGTGTGTTATTTTCAATTATTACAATAATTTTATGTTGTTTGTTTTAGTGTGAAAATGATAGTGAAATATTGTGGTTTATTTTTGTATATTGAAATCATTATTTTAGTGGTTGTTGTAACTTTTTTACATTGGTTCAAATAAGAAGATGTGTTTATTGATCTGATAATTGTTCCATGGATGGTTGTGCTGAAAGGAGATTCTTTATTGGCTCTCTTGGGGATTGTGAGAATGAGTTGTCTGGTGGTTTATGTGGTGTTTTGTTAGTTTTTTGGGGTTTTTTAATAGTTTCTATGAAAAAAGGAACATGGTTTGACTAAATTGATTATGTCCCATAATAATAATATAATGATGGGTATTGGATAGAATTTAATAATAAATGGGTTTTAGTAAGCTTAGAGTGATTAAAAAATATATATAATGTCTTGGATGAATGTGGGTTATATATAATGAATGGTTATAAAGTAAAAATGGGTAAATGAATGGTAAAATGAATTTAATGTTATAGTAATAGTGTTAAATCATTAAATTTAAAAAATATGATTATAAAGGATGCCTAATATGTTGATATTGTTGATTTGTGTAAAAAATGGGTTTGACATGTGGTGTTTGTGAGGGGAATAGTTGGTTGTATCATGTTGTGGTGATGTGGTGAATGTTATGGTAATTATTGGCTTTGGTTTTATAATCCCCTTGGATAGGAATGTTTGTTGTTTACTTATATTCTTTTTTTTCTTTAGATTTCATAAAAACCCCACATTTGTTGAATAAATTTTAAGTGTTCCAAAATGATGTCAGATTTAAGTGTTTTCCCCAACATCTATCTAAGTAGTGGAATAGATGGTTCTTTACTCCCTCTTCCCCACTATTTTTTTTTATTTCTATTACAATATGTGATGGAACACAGTAGGTATATTCATAAGGAATAGAATGGATAAGTGGTTTAATGTGTAATAACATAGTCGATTTCGTTATGTAGTTATAAAGATGATACATGGTGGGGTTATGCATGGTACGATGTTATGGTCGGAATGAAATATATTTTTGGGATATGAATATGTGCCATCCATTTAGTATATGTGTATGATAGCGATATTTTATGTGTCATTTGGATATGATTCAGAATATTTTGTGTGATATTAGATTTCATAAGGGATATAGAAAGAGTAAAGATTTTTTTGGGAGTGTAACAAAAAAACTAGTGAGTAAGTAAATCATTCATACATTTTTAAACATAATTTTAAAAAAAATAGTCTATATTGAGTCAACATTGTGTGTGTCAGCCTTTGTGGAGTTGAGTGTTAGTTAGGCTTAAATTGCTGCATGATTTTAAAACTATTTATTCATTGGGTAATTAGTTTTCTACATCCATATTAAACTGAGTGGTCTTGGGAAGGATTATACTAGGTATATATATACCCTACCCAGATATATATATATATTAGATTTTTTTCAAGTGATTCAATGAACTATTTGGTCATTACTATCTTATGGAAAAGAGGTAATGTTGGAGTCTCTATCATACTCGTATATTTGTTATTTTATTTTAGATTATTGATTAATTGTTGAATTGTTATTCATTATAGGAAAATGGATTTAATTTTATAATATGTACTTAATAATTTGTTTTCAATATAAGTTCATGAGCATATAAATAATATGCTTTTTCCCTATTTTTATGCATTATCCCCTTGGTTACAGTCACAAAAAAATTTCCTATTAGAGTTGGGATTTGGATGTAACTGTGACGACCCGTCCTCGGGGCCAGTGCCATGACTACCCCAAGCCCACCATCCAAAGGCCAGGGGCTGGCGACTAGCACCAAGGCGTAAATCCCATTAAAAAGGGAAGGCATTTCCTTTGTAAAGTAAACAAACACCACGGAGTAAGCAAGTAGTATAAGTAAACACTAAGTAAAAACTGAGTACAACAGTAAGTGCGGAAAAGTAAGTGGGCCAGAATACAAACCCAAACTGAATGTAAAGTACAACTGGAAAGGGAAAACAACAACTGAAAGTAAAGCCACAACGTCGAGATATCCACTGGAAATCCCACCTGAAGGGTGAGTACAGATATCCTCCATTGCTCCTCAGGTCCAGCCGTCCACTCTGAATACGTCCCGCCTGGTGGTCCACCTCTGGGTACCGACCTGCTCCGCAAGCCTCAACCACGATCAGCGATGTCTGTCGTCTGCAGCCAACACAACGTAGTGCGGGCATAGCCTGTGGAGGGGTGAGTATAAGCTAATCAGTAGGGAACCCGAGACCCCCGAAGGTCTCCCAGAATCCACAAAGAATAATCCACAAAGGAAAGATACAATCACGAAGTAACATTCGACACTGCTTAAGTATATGCCCATAAATATACCTAAGTCATCAATTATAGTACACTCCAACTTCCGAGCCCATGTACAACCAAGTCCTCACAGGAACGAAAAACGTAAATCCACACAGGATAACACAACACAATCCACATAGGAAATCAAATCATGATTCATCTCACAAAGGTATACTTCTTCGTAAGACGATAGAGTTGATCAGATATTGCCACTGACTCATCTATGTCGTCGGACCCACAATGGATTGATAGGTACTGACCCCCGCAATGACCCACAAAGGATCTGACCCACAAAGGATCGATAGGTAACTAACCCCCGCAATGACCCACAAAGGATCTAACCCAGAAAAATCAAAAGGTAACTAACCCCCGCAAAGACCCACACAGGATCGGACCCAAACTGGATCTATAGGCCCTGGCCCACACAGGACCGCTGAGCGCTGGCCCACACAGGATCTATAGCACTGATCCACGTTGGATTGCTGAGTGCTGTAGTCATCACCATCGAATCCACTGAGGATCTCTGTATAGTCATTGTCGTCATCGTAGTCACAGTTATCTCTAGGGTTCCCGCACACAGACGGTGCGTCAATCGGACGACGCGTCAATCGGACGGCGCGTCAATCGGACAGCGCGTCAATCAGACGCCCGGTCTGAGAGTTATTGGCTATTTCATCCTAGAGGCCCGGTTGGTTTTTAAGTCAAAACCAACCCGACCGTACTCCACCTGCATCCAAACCATGGATGGAGTAAGCCAAAATATCCGTCTCACTAAGAGGAATCCATCAAAGTCGACGACACTTCAATCGGACGTTCGGAGTTCAAGTTTTGAGCGTTTCCGCTCCGAGGGCCGGGTTGGTTTTGTGTACAAACCAACTCGGCCGAACCCAAATATTATAAAACCATGAGTTTGATATACCGAAAGGATCGTCTCAATCCAAGGATTTCATTGAAACTGAAGGTGCGTCGATCGGAGGACCGTATCCCAAGTTATGGGCAACAGACCGAAATAGTCCGAAAACAGGGGGTTTGGGCCCGGACCGACCCGGCCCAACCACCCCTGGGTCTGCCCAAACCGGGTCGTCCCGAATCGGGTCTGGGTCTGACCCGGCTGTGCGCGACACGGCGTGGCGCGGCCCGGCCTGGGCGCGACCCGGCTGGCGCGAGCCGGGTGGCCAGCGGGTCGGCTCAGCCGTTACGGCCGAGCGAAGCGAGGGGCGCGCTACCCCCGCGTGGAGAGACCGCGGCCCCGCGTGGGCCACCCTTGCCAGCGGAAACGGCCGGTTGCCACGTCCCGCTCCCTCCAGTCCCACGCGGTCGCGGGACCATGGCCTAGCGCCGCTGATTCATCCACGACATCTCCTCTCGGCGGCACACCGGGGCCTCCGCCACCTGCCGCTGGCACCACCGTGCCGGCAAGGCATGCCGGTGGGCCGCTCCGCGGACCCCCGGATGAGTTCTGGTGGTCGAAAATGCATGTCTTCCTCACCAATGGCCCTCCCAGGGCCCATCCTTCACTATGAGGACCTCACATCGCCCGTGCGGCCTGCTTTGTCGTCACCCGCTAATCTTCTCACCAAGAACGAAGAGACGGTGGGTTCAAACTTGTTCGTTGGTCCGCACCCAGCGTGTTAGTGGTTTTAAAAAGTCTTCCAACAAATATTTTTAAACATATGCCATCGGTATAAAATCACAAGATTTAAAATGCACCAAAATATTCCATGCCGAGGATATAATTCACAAAGAATTAAAATAACCGCAACCCCCTACCTCAATCGGTTGTTGATCGAAGATTGTCGCGGGGGAAGGAACGTCGCCGAAGAAGCATCGCGGAAGGAGGATCATCGGCGTCGCGGTACACAGCGTCACGTCGTCGATCTCCGAGGGTTCGGCGTTCTTCGTCGCCCTTTGTTGGAGGCCGGCGTTCTTCACGTTCTTCGCGAAGGAGGATAAAGATCTTCAAGATTTAGAGTTTCTCCAAATCCTCTCAACAAGCCACCCCCTAAAAACCTAGTGTTGGACTTATTTTATTCCCATGCCAACAATTTGAAAATCAATGATATGTAATGAAAAAAATTAATTCACAGAATTAATTGCGATGAATTGACCGCCCAATTAATAGGGGTGTTTAGTATTTAAGTAAACACACCGGTTGACTTTATTTAAAAAGGGGGGTTTTGCGGGTGTGTTACTTAGAGGGAAAGAAACGGTGGCGCTCGTGTGGGCCCCACCTCACTAATATCCTACCATGTGGGTAGGATATTGTGGGTCCCACCTTATCCGCTTAACTTAGTTTAAGCGGCTTTAAGTGAAATAAAATAAAATTGTTGCACCCCTTTTATTTTATTTCATAACTTAACCCCAAAATTTAAAAACTACACCTGAGCAAACGCAACTCTGGAAAAGGAGTTTCTAAGAAAATACTGGTGATTTGATTCCATCGGTGTCCTCAGAATTTGATTCCGAACACCGGTTCAAAAGTTAGAAAACCCCACTCGTTCGTTCACTGAACGTACCGGAGCTAAACTTCGGAAATTGAATCCGGGCACACCGGGCCTCGGAATCTGGTGCCGTCAGAAACTGAGTTCTTGTAAAATTCCCAAAAAATTAGTAGAAAAATTTCCTTGAGTTTTACAGGTCTTTACA
Source organism: Viscum album (assembly GCA_963277665.1). Taxonomy (NCBI): domain Eukaryota; kingdom Viridiplantae; phylum Streptophyta; class Magnoliopsida; order Santalales; family Viscaceae; genus Viscum; species Viscum album. Next base: position 922,231,171 of record OY728137.1, read on the forward strand.
TCACTCCATCCTTAGGGCTTTACATCCCCGTAAAGATACATCAAAAACTAGGGAACCAAATATGGGTACTGAGCACATATCTGAGCCTCCTGCTCCGAACTGGTCTCCTGCAGGTTCCCGTGCTGCCATATGATGCGAACTAGAGGAATCGACCATCCACTTAGGACCCACTCCTGTCGAGCCTCGATCTCCCCCGGGACCTCTGCAAAAGTCGCCCCATCATCAACATCCATCTCCCCATGGTCAATGATATGTGTCGGGTCGTGCACGTATCTCCTCAGCTGGGATACATGGAAGACGTCGTGCACTCGGTGCAACTAAGGTGGTAGAGCCAGGCGATAAGACACCTCGTCAATCCTTCTGAGGACCTGTAATGGTCCGATGAAGCGTGGAGACAACTTGCTGCCTCGGCCAAATCTCCATAAACCACATCGAGGTGAGGCTCACAAGAAGATGTGGTCGCCATCCTCGAAATCTAGTGCCCTCCGCCTCCTATCAGCATAAGACTTCTGTCGGCTCTGAGCTGTCCTCATCCACTCCTAGATGACCTGGACCTTCTCTCTCGTGGCCTGGACCATCTCCGGTCCCACAAGTGCTGAATCCACAGGGTCTGTTCAGCACAAAGGAGATCTGCAAGGTCAGCCGTACAACGCCTCGTATGGTGTCATCACGATGGTGGAGTGGTAGCTGTTGTTGTATGCAAACTCCAACAAGGGTATGTGGTCCTCCCAGCTGCGACCAAAGTCGAGGACACATGCGTGAAGCATGTCCTCGAGAGTCTATATGGTCCTCTCCGTCTGACCATCTGTCTGAGGGTGAAAGGCGGTGCTCAGACGTAGCTGCGTTCCGAACGCCTCCTATAACCCCTTCAAAAGCCGGAAAGTAAAGCGGGCATCTCGATCGGAGACGAAAGATGATGGAACATCGTGAAGACTTACAATCTCCTAGACGTAGATATGTCCCAATCTCTCCACTGACCCCTGCTCTCTGATGGGTAAGACATGAGCCGACTTGGTGATTTGGTCAACAATCACCCAGATGGAGACGTGACCTCTGGAAGTGCATCGAAGTCTAGTCACGAAGTCCATAGATATCCCGTCCCACTTCCACTCTGGGATCTCCAAGGGCTATACCAAGCCTGCTAGTACCTGAGGATCTGCCTTCACCTGCTGGCAGGTGAGGAATCGAGAAACAAACTCTGCCACAACCTTCTTCATGCCCGGCCACCAGTGCTGTCGTCTGAGATCCTTGTACATCTTCGCCACTCTACGATGTAACGCCAAAGTAGAAGTGTGAAACTCTCTCCGCACCTCTTCCAGTAAATAAACTGGTACCAAGGTACGTCCTCTGAAAAGGACGTCGTGTTCTGCTCCAATGGAGAAACCATCAGGTGCCTGTCCTGAGGATATCTGTGCACGCCACGTCTCACAGTCAGCGTCCCCACGCTGTGCCTCTCTGGTCCGCTGTAGTAGTGGAGGGGTGACTGTGAGAGACTGAAGGAATTGTACTCCATCTCTATCCACTAAGGATATCTGCAAAGCGACTAGCTTCTCTGTCGCCTCCTTATGTAGATGAATGCCCGTCCTCTAGATGAGATCATCGGCTACTACGTTCACCTTCCCAGGAGTATAGACTATCTCAAAGTCATAGTCCTAGAGGAACTCAAGCCATCACCACTGTCTCAGGTTCAGGTGTTTTTGAGAGAAGATGTACCTGCGACTCTGATGGTTAGAAAAGATTGTAAAGTGCTCACCCATTAGGTAGTGCCGCTATGTCTTCAGAGCGAAGACCACTATTTCTAACTCCAGGTCATGGGTAGAGTAGTTCTACTCATGCGGCCTCAACTAACGTGATCCATAGGCGATCACCGCCCGCTCTTGCATCAGGACACATCCGAGTCCAGTCCCTGATGCATCGCAATAGACTACGTACCCTACTCCCTCCTCCGGAAGCCTCAAGATAGGGGCACTGGTCAATCTCTGTATCAGATCTTGGAAGCTCTGCTGACATCTGTTTGACCACATGAAGGGTTCCCCCTTCTTCATCAATGCTGAGAGTGGTGCCGCAACTCTGGAGAAATCTGGGACAAATCTCCGGTAGTATCCAGCTAGTCCCAAGAAACTCCGCACCTCCGTCATGCTCCTTATTGGATCCCAAGCTAGAATTGCCTCGATCATTGCAGGATCCACTGCAACTCCCTCCTCAGAGATGACATGTCCCAAGAAGTGGACCTCGCGTATCCAGAACTGACACTTCGGGATCTTGCTATAAAGCTGGTGCTCTCGGAGTGTGTCTAGTACAACCCGCAAGTGATAGGCTTGCTCCTTCTCAGTCGTCGAGTACATCAAAATGTCGTCGATGAAGACCACGACAAATCGATCGAGGTATGGTTGAAAGATCCTATTCATGAGGCCCATGAACACTTCTGGGGAATTGGTTACACCGAATGGCATAACCAGGAACTCATAGTGGCCATACCGACATCTGAAGGCCATCTTCTGCACGTCCTCGTCCTAAACACTGAGCTGATGATAGCCTGACCTGAGGTCTATATTTGAGAACCACTGTGCTCCCTTGAGCTGATCGAAGATGTCATCAATCCTCAGTAGTGGATACTTGTTCCTCACTATCACCTGGTTCAGGCGACGATAGTCGACACACAGTTTCAAGCCCCCGTCCGCCTTCTTGGCGAACAATATCGGGGAAGCCCTGGGTGAAACACTGGGTCAGATGAATCCCTTGCCCTGCAAGTCCTCTAACTGTACCCGTAGCTCTCGAAGCTCGGTGTGGGCCATCCGATATACTGGAGTGGATATCGGGGCTGTCCCTGGGTACAAGTCAATATAAAAGTCTACCTCTCTGTGAGGAGGTAGTCCTAGAACGTCGTCGGGAATGACGTCCGCATACTGATCCACCACTACAGGAAAACTAGGACTATGCACGTTAACTACTCCTAGGATGAGGCTATCCAACTTATGAGTGATGGGTTATCCTCTCCTCTGCGAGGGTCCATCCTGTGCTACGAAGGCTCCCTTCTCACCAGTGAAGGTGAACCGGCTCCCGTCGGTGCGTACACATCACACCTTGCACCTAATACAGTTGATCTGAGCATGGACTGTAGATAACCAATACAATCCCAAGATGACGTCGTAAGGCCTCGACGCCGCTACAAGAAGATCCCAGCCAAATCTCTTGCCTCATAGAGTAAGCTCACACTGCCGGCAGCAGTGTGTAATCGTCGAGTCTGCTCCCTTAGGAGTCTCTAACCATAAGGATCAAGCCAACGGCTCTGTCAGAATCTCCGAGCCCCGAACAAGGGCAGCGGATATGAAAGAATGACTCGCTCATGTGTCTATAAGAATTGCATCAAGGGTGGAATAGACATAGATAGTACCTCGAATCATCTCGGGCGTGCTGTGGTCATAGGCCTCCGCTTCCTGGAGCTGTTCCTATCTCTGCTCGCCAGCTCCCTGTGGTCGGGGTGGACCTCCTAGTGGTGGTGGTGGTGGTAGAGCCTCAAAGCCTCACCCACCACCTACTGCTCGGCCAGCTCCTCTGCCTCTTTCGCCTTCTCCCTGCGGACTGCCACGGTCAACCCTCTGCCTCTGCCTGGGTGGCCCTTCATCCCTCTGCTTCTCCTCGGCATGGTGGGTCGGGCAGTCACGAGCTATGTGGCCCTGCCCGCCGCATGTGTAGCACTGTCTGCCTCTCAAAAGACTGGCTCCGCGCTGAGTTCCCCGCACTGCTGAGCTAGTGTCTTGAGGTCGTCTGCCTGAGGGTCTGGTTTGCCTGGACCCATGACTCATCCGTCGACTTCCTGATACAGAAGACTCTACTACGTGCCGCCCCGCGATAGGTCTCGCTGATGAAGAAGGATCAGCAAGAAAACTCTCGATCAAAAGGGCTCGCTCAAGTACTCATGCCTGAGTCGGAATGCTGAGGGAGATCAGAAATTCCCTGATCTCATGCCTCAACCCCTGCTCAAAGGTCCGGGCCCGGAAGAATGGGTCTCGTACCATGTCTGTCGAGTAGCACGAGAGATCAGTAAATCTCACAGAGTACTGGGCGACCATCAAGCTGCCCTGCCGTAGCTGTAGAAGCTCTTGGATGTGCACCGCACGGAGGGTGGCTAGGACGAACTCCGAGCGGAAGAGGCTCTCAAAGTCCGTCCAGAGGAGAGATACCTCATCGTGCACCTGGAGCATCAAGCTCCACCATCTTCCTGCTGCCGCGTGCAGTTTGCTCACTGCGAGGATCACCATGAGGTCTGCTGGTGTCCTCACTAACCTGAAAACTCATACCACTGGCTCCAGCCAACCCTCGGCTTCCTAGGGGTTCGTCTCCCTGCGGAACCAGGGTGGTTGCTGGCACTGGAACTCATGCAGTGCACTAAGGCGACGTGCATCGTCAGGGGCTGCTGCTGGAAGTATCGGCGGCTCGGCGGGTAAAGGTACCGCCGGTGCCTCTGCTGTCAAAGGGCCCCGTACTGAGGCCTCGTCGCTCGGTGGGCTGTCGTCACGCACAACTCTCGAAACCCTAGCTGGCTGCCATCGTGGGGCCATCCTGAAAAGGAACAGGTGCTCCAAGGTCAAAACAGTATACCTGGTGAGCTGACACAAAGTAATCACAAAGAAAACGTGAAACACACATGCAATCAATGTTTTCGTGCATTAAGTCGGAAATCAGAAGTCAGGTTCCTGGTGTACGGATACGTCAGCCGCCACACCAACACAGGACTCTCTGGACTAATAACCACACTCAATACGCTTAACACTATTGCTTCACATAGAAAATGATCAGAGTCCAAAGTTCTGCGGTAGAACCGAACTCCTCTGATACCAATTTGTCAAGACCTGTCCTCGAGGCCCGTGCCGTGACTACCACAACCCTGCCTTCCATAGGAGAGAGGCTGGTGACTGGAACCAAGGCGTAAATCCCTCTAAAAAGGTAAGGCATTGCCTTTGAAAAGTAAATAAACACCACAGAGCAAGCAAGCAGTAGAAGTAAACACTAAGTAAAAAATGAGTACAACAGTAAGTGCGGAAAAGTAAGTGTGCCAGAATACAAACCCGAACTAAAAGTAATGTACAACAGGAAAGGGAAAACAACTGAAAGTAAAGCTGCAATGTCGAGATATCCACTGGAAATCCCTCCTGAAGGGTGAGTACAGATAGCCTCCACAGCTCCTCGGGTCCAGCCGTCCACTCCGAGTACGTCCCGCCAAGTGGTCCACCTCCGGGTACCGACCTGCTCCGCAAGCCTCAACCACGATCATCATTGTCCGTCGTCTGCAACCAACACAATGTAGTGAGGGCATAGCCCGTGCAGGGGTGAGTATAAGCTACTCAGTAGGGACCCCGAGACCCAATATGGTCTCCCAGAATCCACAAAGGATAATTCAAAAAGGAAAGATACAATCACGAAGTAACATTCGACACTTCTTAGGTATATGCCCATACATATACCTAAGTCATCAATTCCAGTACACTCCAACTTCCGAGCCCATGTACAACCCAGTCCACACAGGAAAGCCAAACGTAAATCCACACAGGATAGCACAACACAATCCACATAGGAAAGCAAACCAGGATTCAGCTCACAGAGGTATACTTCTTAGTAAGACGATAGAGATGATCATATATTGCCACTGATTCATCTAAGCCGTCGGACCCACAAAGGATCGATAGGTACTAACCCCCGAAATGACCCACAGAGGATCTAACCCACAAAGGATCGATAGGTAACTAACCCCCACAATGACCCACAAAGGATCTGACCCACACATGATCGAAAGGTAACTAACCCCCGTAAAGACCCACACAGGATCAGACCCACACAAGATCTGTAGGCGCTGGCCCACACAGGACCGCTGAGCGCTGACCCACACAGGATCGGACCCACACAAGATCTGTAGCACTGATCCATGTAGGATCGCTGAGTGTTGTAGTCATCGCCGTCGAATCCACTGAGGATCTATATACAGTTGTCATCGTCGTCACAATCACAGCCATCTCTAGGGTTCCTGCACACAGCAAGCCTGTTCGGGAGGGTCCGCTCCACGAGCCGAGAGGTTAATATATCAACTGACACACAGTCTGGAGTTGATGTATCTAAAAGTTCCGTATAGTCAATAGTAACTGAATGTCGCAGACGACGCGTCAATCGGACACCCGGTCTGAGAGTTGTTGGCTTTTTCGTCCCTAGGGCCCGGTTGGTTTTTAAGTCAAAACCAACCCGACCATACTCCACCTGCGTCCAAACCTTGGTCGGAGTAATCCAAAAGATCCATCTCACTATGAGGAATACATCAAAGTCGATGGCACATTACTCGGATGTCCGGTGTTCAAGTTATGAGTGTTTCCGCTCCGAGGGCCCGGTTGGTTTCGTGTACGAACCAAATTGGCCGAACACAAAGTATTCCGAAACCTTGAGTGAGATATACCGAAATGACTATCTTGATCCAAGGATCGCATCACAACTGACGGTGCATCGATCGCTGGTCCGTAGCCCATGTTATGGGAAACAAACCGAAACAGTCTGAAAATGGGGAGTTTGGGCCAGGACCGACCCAGCCCAACCACCCCGGGGTCGGCCCGAATCGGGTCGACCCGACCTAGGTCCGGGTCCGACCCGGCTGGGCTCGACCCGGCCCGGCCGGCGCGGCCAGGCCCCGCCTGGGCGTGACCTGGCTGGCGCTGTCCAGGTGGCCAGCGGGTCCGCTCGGCCGTTACGACCGAGCGAAGTGGGGGGTGCGCTGCCCCTGCGTGGAGAGACCACAGCCCCACATGGGGCCGCCCTTGCCAGTGGAGGCAGCCGGTTTCCGCGTCCCACTCCTTCCGGTTCCACGTGGTCGCGGGACCGCGGCCTTCCGCCGCAGCTTCAGCCGCGATGCCTCCTCTCGGCGGCGCGCCGGGCGTCGCTGCCACCTGCCGCCAGCACCGCCGTGCTGATGAGGCACGCCGGCGGGCTGCTCCGCGGACCATCGGATGAGCTCCGGTTGTCGGAAATGCGTGTCGTCTTGCCAATAGCCCCCCTCGGGGCCCATCCTTCACTGCGAGGACCTCACATCGCCCGTGCGGCCTGCTTTGTCATCGCCCGCTAATCCGCTCACCAAGAACGAAGAGACGGTGGGTTCAGACTTGTTCGTTGGTCCGCACCAACTGTGTTAGTGGTTTTAAAAAGTCTTCCGACAAATATTTTTAAACATATGTCATGGGTATAAAATCACAAGATTTAAAATTCACCAAAAGAATCCATGCCAAGGATATAATTCACAAAGGATTTAAATAACCGCAACCCCCTACCTCAATAAGTTGTTGATCGAAGATTGTCGCGGGGGAAGGAACATCGCGGAAGAAGCATCACAGAAGGACGATCGTCGGCGTTGCGGTACACAGCATCACCGTCGTCGATCTCCGAGGGTTCGGCATTCTTCGTCTCCCATCGTCGAAGGCTGGCGTTCTTTGCGTTCTTCGCGAAGGAGGATGAAGATCTTCATGCTTTAGAGTGTCTCCAAATCCAGTCAACATGCAACCCCATACAAACCTAGTGTAGGTCTTATTTTATTCCCATGCCAACAATTTGAAAATCAAAGATAAGTAACGAAAAAAATTAATTCAAAGAATTAATTGTAATGAATTAACCGCCCAATTAATAGGGGTGTTTAGTATTTAAGTAAACACACCAGTTGAATTTATTTAAAAAGGGGGTTTTTTCGGGTGCATTACTTAGAGAGAAAGAAAAGGTGGGGCTCGTGCGGGCCCCACCTCACAAATATCCTACCAAGTGGGTAGGATATTGTGGGTCCCACCATATCCGCTTAACTTAGTTTAAGAGGCTTTAAGTGAAATAAAATAAAATTGTCACACACCTTTTATTTTATTTCATAACTTAACCCCAAAATTTAAAAACCAAACTTGAGAAAACACAACTCCGAAAAAGGCGTTTCTAAGGAAATATCAGCGCTGCGATTCCATCGGTGTCCTCAGAATTTGATTCCGAGCACCGATTCCAAAGTTAGAAAACCCCGCTCATTCGTTCACTGAACGTACTCGAGCTAAACATCGGAAATTGAATCCGGACACACCGGGCCTCAGAATCAGGTGCCGTCAGAAACTGCGTTCTTGTAAAATTCCCAAGAAAATTAAGAAAAAAATTTCCTTTAATTTTATGGGTCTTTACAGTAAAACTCATCTTCTATATTGAACTAAAAGGATATTCAAGTGGTTATAGTCCATGATATGATATCACTAGTAAATGGTTTTATATTTCATGAAAACCATAAAAAAGGATTTTATAGTTTCTTCATTATCTTTTGTCTCTATACATCGAGTAAAGTTTTTTAAAATGTTGATATTAGGCTTTAGGAATGAAAAAAAAATTCTATTAGGGAAATGGTCTAAGAGGGTCACACAATAAGTGTATCTCTAATTGAATTAAATTCTGCTAATTAAATAATATGATTATATTTATTCCTGGCCAGTATAATTGTAGTTATTCAATTAATGCTCATCTAAAAAATTATCTAAAAATATAATGGAGTTTAGAATATATGAATTGAATTTTACAATTTTTTTATCCACAACACAATAAATAAATATTTCTTACACACATAATTTCTGAATGGATTAAAATAAAAATTAAATTAGTTATACAAATATTTAAATAAATATATTTTCACAAGATTAGAGAATATAATATTTTATTGGAGGGTAAATATCAAGTTTAATGATGGTTTATAAATGAAATATTTATTTTTATATCATGTAAATAAATTTAAATTTATTTTTTACTATATAAAATATTTTATTAAAAACACATTTCATTATATATAATAATATTATTATTAATATTATATGATAGGGGAATAACATAGAATAAATAATTAAATAAGGTATATTATTGAATTATAATTAGTACATCATTTGTATATATTTTATAATATATCAATATTTATAGTGGAGATTTATTGACACAACAAACACTTCTTTTATAATTCTCTCAATCCCTAGTGAGAAATTGACCCTTACTTCCCCTAAATATCATAAAGAAAATAAGATATTATTTTTTTCAAATTTAATAATGGTAATATCTGGATCCATTTTCTTTGGTACCCAATACAACAATAACATCATTTCAAGATTCATGGTGCATGTGTGTGTACATATAAAACAATCCTTATTTGGATTCCCCACCACAATGACAATGTTTCCATAGTGATGATTGAAACGGATCATAGAGATTACTATGCTTGAGGTAGTTATATTTTTTAATTAACTATAAGTTACAATTTCTTGAATTTTTTAATATATTCAAATGATAAATCATCTTTTTATTCCTATTTATAAAGTGATTTTGATGAAAAACTAAAATTAGGAACTTATTTACTACTTTTGTAGCTATATAAAACATTAAAAAAGTATTTGTGCGGTTATAATTTAATTTATATTCATTAATAATATCTTTGAATATTTTAATGTTTTATTTTCTAGTATTTTTGTAAAAACCTTCCTTCTCAGTCCAATGGATGAGTCAATGAATTAATCTAAGAATATATTTCCAAGAATAGGATTAAAACATATAGAGAATTCATGAAGATTCCTTATAAATAAGATAAGGTATTTGGATATATAACATAGTTAGGCATCTCATAAGGGTAAATTATACATCTTTAAAGGAGTTTTAATTTCAGAAAGAACACTATAGGTAAATCATGGGTTTTCATATTGGACATTATTTATTATCATTGCATTCCACATATTAATTACTTGTGTCGAATGATTGATAAAAAAGAATACAATGTGTGTATTGGGAATATATAATCTGAATTACCCAAAACAATTACACATCGTCTGATTAATTGTTCATCATGAATGTCAGAAAATTGCATCATTACATGTAATGTATTGAATACCAACCTTGAACATGGATTTCATGTCATGTAACTATCATATATTATTATTATGACATGTGGCACTATACAATAGGCATACACCATACAACTCACTAAAAGTAATATGGGTTAAAAAGTAAGAAAAATTAATTTCATGTAAAATTTTCCATTACACTATGTGTAATAGTAAACATAAACACTATGTACTTATCACGAATTACTTGTGGCACACACCATGTATATTTATTGCATGTTATATTCTTAAGCATACTGTGTAGACTATGCAAATATACCTCATAAAACTAGAAAACATTTACCAAAAAGATATGTTACGTGGCCTATATGTTGTGTAAGTATACAATACATGACATAATCTAACACAATGAATATTATATGATATATTGAGTGATGATTTATGTTTTGAATCTCCGAAATTCTAAAAATGTGATTTAATATAACACATATATCATATGTTATGCTACCTCACATGTATACATCATATAATTAAATTATTTTATATTAAAATTAAAATTATTTAATTTATTTAAATAAAGTTTTATGGGATTCTTATTACGTATCTATGATTTTAAACTGAACCAAATTTATGATAAATTATTAATTTACTAGTTTATTTATTAATTCATGTAAGAATATTTTAAATATCAGAATTTGAAATGAATGCTACAAATACAAAATATTGTTATAGTTTCATGTTATTAATGATCTTGAGCATTGAATGTATGATTTCCGTTTTGGATTTAATTATTAATTTAAATAATTTATTAGAGACTTTATTTATTAAAAATTATTATTAAATTAAATATAATGACTTTGATATCATCACACATTCATTTATTATCAATAGACATGAATGTATAATATTAGTTTATATATCCGTTGTTTTAAATGGAAACATTAACATGTCCTTGCTCTATAATTTCTCAATGTTATTACAGAACATATATCCAAAGGTAGGTAGTTAATAGAGTTTTTATCAATGATGGTTCAGAGTGGGTATTAGTGAATATGATTGGACATTGGGATCATCACAACGTTTAGTGTGGAAATTATTACATACTATATGACTCTCTTGTATATTTATGATATGTTCTTTAATACTTCCGAATTTCCTGTGTGAAGATATTTACCATTGTACTAGTGATCCAAAAAAACAAAATATTTATTATGAACATTTTTATTTTGCAGAGGGTCTCCATTAAATACACCATATATATATATATATATATATCAGATTTTCTCTATTATTATCTTACTAATTCGTAATATTATAGTTTAAATCAATATAATCATACGCACGAGAGTTTTGCAACATCCATGGTAGAGGATGGTTCTTATAGTGTTCTAATCAAACCCTTTAGAATGGTTATCTATATATCTCTATAAATGGAAATAAAACATGTCAATTTTGGTTGCATTTCATGGAAGATGTTATACCTTTTAATTTCATTAGACAAGGGACATATTCATTCATTTTATGATTTTTTTTAACGACCACATCGATGTAGTTTAATGTCATCTAGAATATACTATTGGTAAAAGGATCTAATATTTGGTTTGTATGGGACATACACCGGAGAGAATTTTTTTATTTTCACATATGGAATTGACCCCTTTATTAATGTTTCATAATACCACATTACCCGCTTTCTTATACTAACTACCTTATTTATTTTGATTCCCTATTGTTTCAGTGTCGTTCCAAGTATTATAGAGTTTTCAGGAAAAATATAGGTTTTATACCCTCGGTTGCGTTGTGGTGGTAGGTTTTTCTTGTGGAATTTGAGAGGCTATATGAAGGACCATGATGATAGGGTTTTGGGGGTTTTGAGATCAAATAAGGAAAAATAGTATGTGGTTGGATACATCATCAATCCATGTATAAAAATTTTAATAGATACAGGCAATTTCTGAATAGCTACACTAAGGAGACTAGGTTATGGAATAACCCACATCAAGAGGTTTGGCCAAGTGGAATAGATTAATGGATACAGTGGGAGACACTTAGTAATGCGTTTAGATGATACTACTAATTTGATCACAGGGGATGCATGGTGTGTGGTCTACATTATGGACTTACCCTGAGATAATAGGATCTATGTATAGGTGGTTGCAATATTTTTCAATGAGGATGAAGAATATTATATCTTGTTTATTCTATAATATATCTAAATTCAATAGAATTATACCATGTCCATCGGGGTTGTGGCATAGTATTTATTCATATATTAATCGGGGAGGATCTTAATGTGGAACCTGATTTATCTGTGATTGATAATCCATTTTGGATTGTTGATTATAAGACAAAAGTTCTTAATGGGAAGAATATACTTTTGGTTCATGTTTTGAGGAAGATTGGTTAAAATTTTAATGACTCCTTGGATAATGACGAACTTATGAGTGATTAGTATACTCAACTATTTGGTTTGAAGTGTTCCTAAAAATGTTTCAAAGGGGGGGGGGATTTTTTATAGTGGGGATATTTTTAATATATCATTACTTTCTATCTAGTAAAAACTACTATCCTTTTTTATCATTTTTGTTTGTGTCTGCTTCTTCTCCTTTTTAACATGTTGAAAAAATTACAACTTTCAATAGTAGGCTGTTCTATAGAGGTTGGGAGGAAGTTTGGTGTGTCAGGGGATACACTGTAAACCATGAGGCTATAGAATAAAAGAGTTAGAGATATTAAAGGGTTTTGGTATATGTATATGGTTTCTTCATGGTTCCTCAGAGAACAATATTCATATCTACTACCGATTTTTGGATAACTACTCCAAAGATACTTGATTGAAGAATATCCTTATTCTGGTTGTTTGGCATTTCGTAATGTAGGGATAGATGTTTCATTGATCCCTATGTAGTGAATTTTGATGATAGTACCTATTTGGGAATTGTTTTGGTGTGGTGTGTTGGTTATTATATATCCTTACATTGGGATAATAAAATTTAGTTAAATATTTCACCATGAATTGCAAGGGTTGATACTACATTGTCTGAGGTGGTTTCCTAGTGGTCTGGCTATTTTTAGAATAATTTTATCAGGTCCCCAGGGGTTGTTCATTCATCCGTGTTTTTACAAACATAAAAATCTTGATACACCCATTTATTAGTTTTTAACACCCCATATTTAACCCTAACACTCTCCTTTTTCTTATAGGGGATCTTGAGAGGATTTCTTGGTTCCTCTAACCCATTATATGGTGAACCAATGTGTCTTTAGATGATTTTATCCCACTCATGTATGTGGTTTCTATCTTGATTTGGGTTTTATATCTCACTCCTTTCAATCCCATTTGAGAGTGGAAAATCCTTAGAGTTTTTTATTTAAACCCTTGATACTACTATCCAATTGAATGAATGTTTAAGGTGGTATTCAAGGTCACAATCAGGTAAATTACAAGACCTTGAAGGGTTCCTAGTGGGTGAGGGTTGTGAAAATGTCGTATTAGTGCTATGAATGATAGTTTGGATGGATTTTTTAGTAAGTAAATGGTGATGATTTCATGGTTTTAGTTGTTTATCATCATTTTCTATACATAGTGTGTGATATAATAACAAAGAAAGGTTTTAAAACTTGTGATTAGGGAACATGGGATATTGATTATTGACCATATTCTTATGGAAGACACTATAAAATCCAAGGATATGTACAAGAATCATGTTTTTAATGATTGTGGTTGAATTGGGTTTATTTTTTAAAAATTAAAATAATTATAATTACATAATACTTATTTATTTTAAAGGTTTAGAATGTTCTTTTTTACTTATTTGTATGTAACATGTTCTTTATCTTTGTGTGGTCAAAATAGTCTTGTTAATATAGATAATATATATGAGTACTAACATTTTAACCTTAATAGGGAGGATGAGACATAGATAAGGATAATTCATGAGTTCTAAAATTTGGGATTGGTGATATATATATGGAGTACCTCTAATTTTTAGATAGTTCAATTTTTGGAAGAGTTGGAGAGATATTTAAGTTTGACCCATTAATTGAAATAGTATTGGGTGCCATTAGTAATTAGTATGATGAGAGTATTTAATTCATTTAGTGGATACTACTTTATGGATAGTGTAACGTGAATGATATTCATCGGATGGTTTTGGAAATCATGTCGATGACGAATTCCTTTAATCAATGATAATAATGATAAATACATAGTAATTTTTATCCCCCATTTTAAGAGATCATTTCCCTATAAAATATTAGTATTCTATTAAAGTACCTACTCTACTTTTACTCATATGTTTTTTCTAGATTATAAGGTGAGTAATTTGAAAATTTAGGAGATGTTTCATCTATCTATTTGATATGTGATTACCCTATTTCAATTACCTATATATATAATGTTATTGAATAATGATAATGAAATCAATATGATTCCTCCACAATCATTCTCAATTCAAGATCAGAGTAATTAGAACTCACTAAGAAGTTTAGATATTGATGGAGAATGTTAATTAAATTTATAGTTGTGGTATTCACTTGTAGGGAGTCATCCTTTACAACCATTTTCAAAATTTTATAGATCTTGTAGTTCAGGTAAACATACCAAGGGCCCTATTCATATATTATTATATTTTGTGGGCCATGGAAATCTGTAATTCTAATGTTTGACCATTATTGGAAAATAATACACCATAGATTTAATGATTCAATTTTATCCATTTCATTAACTTCTATAGAGGTATTATCTGAAACAAGGTTATTGGTTGTTTTTCTAGATTCTTGATATAGAGTAGGTATAGGATGACCCCAAGAAATTCCTTACACTTAGAGGCATATGTGTGAGAGTCAATAGGGAAGTTTGTTTTAGTGTGGTCAGCAATGTCATGGAGCTGAGTGTGTCCATTATAATACCATAGATATTCCAGTAATATGAGAGAAAGAGACCATCTAAAGTATTATCTACTTATCATCCATTGTTAAATTTTATTTTTTGGATTCTTGATATTTCAACTCCTTTATTACACAAGATTTTGACCGTTCCTTTATAATAAATATAAAGTTGACAACGTTAGTGGGATGTCTGTCGAGGTTTCTTGATGATTTTTTAGGGTTTTTAACTAATGATATTTCAACATCAATTGTGATGATGATTTAATTCTACAATATATAATACCATTTACATAATTCTTGTCATTGATTGGTTTTGTACATTGTATTTATTCATATATTACATATGGGGGAGAGTAGTGTTCTATGATGGGGAAGGATGTCTCCTAGATTTCAATAGAGAGAAATATCATCAAATAGTTAATAGGAATTTAGATCCACTTTTGTCTTATTTACCATAGTCTTCATTGGGTTCTGAAGATGTGTTGGATGTGGTGTACACTATAGTTTTCAAAGGGTTTTTTCAAACAAAATCCCAAATAGATAATGTTTCTACCACTTTTTAATGAAATTTTACATAAAATAGGGTTATAGTTTTGTGCCTCTTTGATTTTGATGGTCCCTTATTGAGTGAAACCATCTATGTTGTGGGAGTTGTAGATAAAAATGTATTATTTGATGTATATGGTTCTCAAAAATCCTAGTGTCTCATTGTAGTGTGATTTAGATTTTTCACCAATAAAAAAGACTATGGTATAATTTTTTTCATAAAATTAAAATTCTTGAATTAGGTTCCCCTAGATAAATTTTCTCTTATTCCATGTCCATATGGTTTATTTGATATATTTATGTGTGCTAGCTAGTTATCAATGATTGAAATTCAGTCTGTGTATCATTAGAACCGGGTAAAGTAGTATGTTATCTTGAAGGGAATATTCATTTTTCTATACAAACTATTGGGGATGGTAGTTACATAATTTGATATCAAAAACACCCCCTCCATTTTATGGGACTCATGGAATCCATGTTTAATCAGTTCTTATATTGTTTTTTTGGTAGTGTACATCAACAATATAATCATGCAATAAAAGTAATATGGGAAAATTTTAGATAATTTTAGTACATATTTACATGTATTTTATCATCATTATCTATAAGTTATATGGTTTAATTTTATATTTTTCCTCTGTGAGGTGAATTTTCTTTGCGATATGACATCTTATTATTGACTAATAATCAATACATTATAAAAAAATTCAATGTTTTTCTTGAGAGCCAAATAATAATGTTCTAAAGGACCACTATTTATTTAGTTTCATTGGATATTATCCATGGATCATGTCTTAATCCTATAAGATTAAAAAACTGTTGTTATCCATGACTAAGAAATGCCAACCTCATCTATGGACTGATTAGTGTTTGGAATATTATGACTATTTTATTGGGAATTGATCGTTGATATCTTTTTTTGATTGTTATAGGAATTCATTGTGGATTTTTTCTATGAAACTTTTTATATGGGTTTGGGTTGGTTCATGATGTAGTGAAGGGTAGTGATTACTTATGGTCTAATGCATATATGTCCTTATTAGAATAACTATTCCTCCTATCAGCTCAATCCTTCATCAGTGGTGTTTCCACTCAATATGTAATGGTATTAGTTTGTCAGTCAACTCATTTTGGTGTTCATATACAAAAATAATTTTAATTATATCTTCTATCTGTGGGGTTTGAATGGGAATTAGTAAAGGTGTTGAGATAACTTCTAGGTCTATGAATTTGAGTTCTCTTAGACCATTGGGAATGTAAATTTATCTCTTGAATCCCTAATAAGGTTCTTGGGAGGAAATATATGTCTTGAGTTTGTATATTCATGAATATTATTAGAGTATTCTATTTGGGTATATATTAATTTAGATTAATTTTATGGTAGAGGAGTCTTATATGATATTATTGGGAAATAAAACTCCTAACTATGTGTGGAGGAGTCTTAGTTTGGAATATCATATATAGAGGTGATACATTTGGATAATTTGATATTATGGAACTACTAAGAGAGGGTTAGCGGATTATCATCATAAGTTTTTTTTAAAGGGAGATTTTTTATTCTGTTAGTGATACAGGATGAGGTTCATTATGTGTTTCAATGTTCACTATTGGTAGGTAATCCTTTGATATCCAATATTTATCATAGCTTGACAAGTTATATTTGGTAGAAAGTGATGTAGTGATTTGAAAGGAGTTCATTTTGAAATGTCAGATATATTAATAATGTATGGAAAATATTCATTTGTAGGAATTTTGTTTATGTAATTGGAAATCAATATGTGAAAGTGGGGGAAAATTGAAATACATTTCATCGCCAAATATCCACATATTTGGGAATTATGTAACACTATTTGGGTTATTGTGAATAGATTAAAGATTTCAACTCATTTCATGGTGACCAAGGAGTCAATTGCTTGGGATGTTTTAATATGGTTCTACTAGGTTAACATAGTGAAACATCACATGTTACAAATTTCCAATAACATTAATAAAGACTATTTTTTAACTCATGAGTCTAAGGAAATATTTTAAGAACTTTTTTTCTCAACCTCAACAAAAAAATAAATTTCATCCACTGATGGGAAATCAGAAAAGGCGGAAAATAAGAATAATACAGGATATGTTGTGATACTGTGTTTTTTTATATTGTACACTATGGGAAAATTTCATAATTGTGGTTTAGTCCACCTATAATGATATTCCACACTGTTACATTTATAAGGATCCATAAAAGGAATTGTAATGGTGATCATGAAGACCTTCATTTTTTGGACTAAGGTTGCAGAACTAGACGTCCTTAGGATAAATGTGCTTCAGATCATGATGAAAAAGGTTATATTTTTTTGAGAAAAGATAAACCTTGAAATTAAATCTCAGAACTATTATATGTATTATGGATTGGTGCCTCTATAGTTAAAATATTGAGATCTTGGGTTCCTGAGGGAATCCCTTCATCCTAGCCAAAGGAGTTTTGGTGTATTGATTATGTTTTTAATTGGGTGTTTTTTACTATTAATATAATATTTTTTTGTTATTAATTTTAGTGTAGTCCTGGTAGTGGAATATTTTGGTTTTATTTTATGTATTGAAATTGTTATATTAGTGGTTGTTGTGAATTTTTTATCATTGTTCAAATAGGGATATGTGTTTTTTGATCTTATAACTATTCAATGGATGGTTGTTCTAAATGTAGATTGTTTATTATATATCATATGGATAGTGGGAATTAGGATTGTGGTGGTTTATGTGGTGTTTGGTTGGAGTTTTTGGGGTTGTGTAATAGTTTCCTAGAAAAATGGATCATGGTGTGACTAAATCAATTTTGGCCCTTAATAATGATTTTAATAATGGGTATGAGATGGAATTTGATATGAAATGGTTGATAATAAACATCTACTGATTGAAAATAATATGCAATCTCTATGATGAATGTTGGCAATAGATAATGAATGGTTATAAAATCAACATGGATAAATGAATGGTAAAATGAATTTAATATTATAGGAATGATGATAAATCATTAAATTGAAAAATTATATGATTATAAATGATGTAAAATATGTTGATATTGTTGATTTTTGTGAATAGTGGGGTTGACATGTTGTGTTTTTGTGGAAATAATTGTTTTTATATTATCGTGGTGATGTGGTGAATGTTATGTGAATTAGAAGTTTTGGTTGTAATAAATCCCTTAGTGTAGAATTTTTGTTTTCATCTTATATTTAATATTCCCCATTTGATTTCAAACACACCCCACCTATTTGGATAACCTTATGGGTTCCAAAATGTCTTCAAATTTGAGTGATTACCCCAACATCAATGTTATTAGTGGAATGGATGGTTCCTTACTCCCTATTCCCCACTCTCTATTATATTGGTAGTACAAGCTATGATGGATCCAGGTAGGTATATTCATATGGACTATAATGGATTAGGGTTTTAATGTGTAATAACAAAGATGGATTGGTTATATAGTTGTAATGACAATACCTTGTGGGGTAATTCATATTACGAGGATATTGTAGGAAGGAAATATATTGTTGGGATATGAATATGAGGCTCCCATTTTGGATATGTGTATGATAGTGATATTGTTTGAAGAATTTGGATATGATTCGGAATATGATGTGTGATTAATAACGTTGGAAAGGAAATAAGAAGATAAAATATTTTATTGGGAGTGAGAACAAAAAAATTGTTGGGAAGTAGCTGTTTCATACCTTATTTATATATAATTTTGATACTATGTTACCTAACATTGAGGCAATATTGGGTGATTCAACCCTTGTGAGGTTGGTTGTTAGTTGGGCATGATTTGTTGCATGTTTTATCTACTATTTATTCATTGTGTAATTAGTTTTATAATTCAATATTAGCATGAGTTTGATTGAGAAGGATTCTACTAGGTATATAAATATCCTACACATATATATATCGCTGTTTGTAGATTTTTTCAAGTGATTTAATGAACAAGTTGGTCATTACTATCTTAAGGCATGGAGGTAATGTTTGAGTCTCTATTTTACCAGTTTTTTGGGTATTTTATTTTAGATAGTTTATTCATTGATAATTTTTATTCATTATAGGAAATTGGATAAAATTTTATAATATGAAGTTAATTGGTGGTTTTCTATATAATTTATTGTGAATATAAGGAATGGGCCCCCTCCTCATTTTCATGATTTATTCCCTTAGTTCTAGTATCCAAAATGTTTTTTATTAGAGGTGGGATTTGGATGTAACACTCATCTCCAATGATGAACTGGAAGGAGTGACAATTAATTATAGTCCATGATAAGATATCACCAGTAAATTGATTTATATTACACGATAACCTTAATATAAAGGTTTTTATAGTTTCTGCATTAACTTTCTTCTCTATACAAGGACTAAAGTTTTTCTAAATGTTGATATTATAATTCAGGTAAGTTCACATTTTTCCACTGAGAAAGGGGACCAGAGGGTCACACTCTATGTGTATTTCAAATTGAATTAAATTATGTTAAATTAAATAATATGATTAAATTTATTCCTAGATAGTTGAATAGTACTTATTTAAGTAATACTGATCTAAAAATTCCATTAAAAATATAACAGAGTATAGATTATATGAATTCAATTTTAGTATTTTTTATATTTATTCAAAACATAAAAAATACATCTTTCATACGCACTTATTTTGTGAATGGATTAAAATAAATATTTTTTAGTTATAAGAATGTTTAAATAAATAATTTTGCACATGTTTAAGGAATATATTCTTTTATTGGTGGATAGGGATAAAATTTAATGATTTGTAAGAAATAAATTATTTTGTTATATATAATGTAAATAAATTTAAGTATAATTTTTATTAAATTAATGATTTTATAAAAAAAATTCATTGGATATAATAATAATATTATTGATATTATATGATGGAGGAATAACATAAAATAAATAATTTTATAAGGTCCATTATTTAATTATAATTACTTAATCATAAATATATATTTTAAAATCTTTCTTATTTTATAGTGTATATGTATTGAAACCGCAAACAATTCTTCTATAATTGTCTCAGTACCTAGTTAGAAATCAACCCTTACTTCCTCTCAAGATCATAAAGTGTTTAAGATAATATTTTTTTACATTTAATGATGTTAATATTGGGATCCATTTTCTTTAGTACCCAATGTATCAGGAATATTATTCCATGATTTGTGGAGCATGTGTGTATTCATATAATACAATCATTTGATGGATTCTCCACGACATTGACAATGCGTCAAGAGAGGGGATAGAAATTGATTATGGAGATTACCATGAATTAGGTAATTATATTTTTTAAATTAATTATATATTAAAATTTCTTGAATTTATTATGATATTCTGAAGATAACTCATTTTTTATTCATATTAATACATTGATATTGATGAAAAAAATAAAATTAGGCACTTCTCTAGTGCTTATCAAGCACTATGGAAATTTAAGAATTTATCAGTGTGATTACAATTTAATTTATAATAATTAATATTATATTTGATCAAATTAATTTGGTTTTTATTATATTTATGTAAAAACATTTACTCTCAGTCCAAAGGTTGAGCCAGTTAATAAATCTCTGCTTATATTTCCAATAATGTGATTAAAACATATGAATAATTCTTGTAGATCCCTTATAAAGTAGATAAGGTATTTGGATATATAACATAGTTAGACATCTCTTAAGGGTAAATTATACATCATGAAATGTATTTTCATTTAATATGGAATAGAATAAGTAAATCATGGTGTCTCTTATGGGTCAATATTTGGTATCATTACAAGTTGCATATTCATTGCATGTGTAGAATATTTGTTAAAAAGAAAACAATGTGTGTATTGGGAATATATAATCAAAGATACCCAAAACAATTACACATCGTATGATTTATGGTTCGCCCTAAATGTCAAAAAACATCATTATTAAATTTCTTATATTGAATAACAACCTAGATCTTTGATTTCATGGAATGTTACTATCATATATTTTTATTCTAACATGTGCCACCACACACTTTGTATACACAATGCAACTCTTGAAAATTCATGTTGGATTAAAAGTAGTTCAAATTAATTTCATGTAAAATTCCACATAAATTAGGTCTAATAGTCATCATAATCACGGTGTGCTTCACATGGTTTTCTAGTGGTTTATACCATGTATATTTATTACATTTTTTCTACTCATGTATATTGTGATGATTATGAATATATAACACATATAATTAAAAAACATTTACAAAAATGAAATGTTATGTGGACCTATATGTCGTGTAAATATATAGTACATGACATAATCAAACAGAATGTGTGTTACATGATATATCGAGTGATGGTTAATGTCATTCAACTCCTAAATTCTAAAAATGATATTCATTGAAACAGAGACAGTATATGGTAGGTTCACCCACATGTATAGGTCATCTACTTAAATTATATTAATTTAAAAATAAAATTATTTAATTTACATAAATAACAAAGTATAGGATTATTATTATGTATCATGTTTTTTAAACTGAACCTAATTTAAGATAAATAATTATTTTATTAATTTACTTGTTAATTAATTAATTCATGTAAGCATATATTAAATTATACAATTTGAAATGAATGATACAAATACTAAATGTTTTTATCATTGCATGTTATTAATTATCTTGAGATTTTAATTTATGGTGTCTGTTTTGGATTTAATTATTCATTAAAAAAATTTATTAGAGAGTTTATTTATTACAAATTATTATCAAATTAAAGATGATGATTTTGAAATCATCACACATGCATTTATTATTAATTGGCCTAAATATACACGTAAATTTTTTGTAACCCTAGTTTTAGATGGAAAAATTTACACATCCTTGCTCTATAATTACTCAATTATATTATAGACCTTATTTCCAAAGGTAGGTAGTTGATAGAGTTTGTATCAGTAATTGTTCATTGTGGTTTATTATAAATAAAATAGGACAATGGGATCATCAAACCATTTAGGGTGGATATTATTACATACTATATGACTCTCTTAGATATTTATGGTATGTTCGTGAATACCGTTGAATTTATTTTGTGAGGATATTTACCATCATACTAGTGATAAAAAAAATTATAAATTTATTATGAACATTTTTATGTATCATAGGGTCTTCATCAAATATAGAGGTTTGTCCAAGTGGAATAGATGAATGGATATAGTGTGAAACACTCAGCAATGCATTCTAATTCTAATTCCAATTTGAGCATAGAGGCAACAGGGTGTGTGGTCTACATTATAGACTTACCGTAGGATAATAAGATCTGATTGTAGACTATTGAATGATTTTTAGGGTGGATGCAGAATAGTATAGGGTGGTTATGCAATAATATAGATAAATTGAATATAACTATGTCGTGGCCATTGGCTTTGTGACATAGTTTTTATTCATCTATTCATGTGGGCAGACCTTAATGTCGATCATGATTTATCTATGATTGAGAATCCATTTAGGATTGTTTGTTATGATAAAAAGGTTATTTATGTTAATAATATACCTTTGGTTCATGTTTTGTGGAAGAATGGTTAAAATTTCAATGTGTCTAAGGATCAGGAGGTTCTTATAAGAGAGGAATGGAGTGAACTTATTGGTATGGATTCTTCTTGAATATTTTTTTAAGGGTGTAATGTTTTTATAGTGGGGAAGTTTTTAATATAACTTTACATGATTTCTAGTACTAACTACATTCAATTTTTAATCCATGTTGTTTGGGTTTGATTCCAAGTCTTTTTAACTTGTTGAAAAAATAATGGTTTTCAATAGAATATTATTCCATAAAGGTTGGGAGGTAGTGTGGTGTGTGAGGGGCTACGGCATAAACTATGAGGATATAGAATAAGGTACATATAGATATTAATGTGTTATGATATAGTTAGATGGTTTCATTATGGTTCCTCAGAGAAAAATATTCATATATACTACTTATTTTGGGATAGCTACACCATGTATACTAGGTTGAATCATAACCATATTTTGGTTGTTTGGCCTTGCGTCATGGGGGGGGGATAATTATTGTATGGATCCATTGGCGGTGCATTTCGATGCTAGTACCTACTTGGGCATAGTTTTGGTGTGGTTTATTGGTTGTGAGATATGCTTACATATGGATAATAAAATCTAATCATGGATTTCTCCAGGGATTTCACGGGTTGATACATCATGGTCGGGGGTGGCTTCACATTGGTCTAGCTATTTTTATTATAATTATATCAGGGCCTTGGGGGTTCTCTCATCATATATTTTTTATAGAAATAAAAATATTGAATCACCCATTTATGACTTTTAACACCACTTATTAGTCCATGACACTATCCTATTTATTTTAGAGGCTCTTGTGTGTATTTATTGGATACTCTAACCCCTTATCTTGTGAATCAAAGTGTCTTTAGATGATTTTATCTCTCTCATTTATGTGATTTCAACATTGATTTGGGTTTTATCTCTCACTTCTTTATCTCCCATTTGAGAGTTGTAACTCTTCACATTTTTTATATATTATATATTTCAATGCATGGATCTTGATTATTTTGTAGATTATTTTACCTACATTTTAATTTTCCTATGTTTGTTGTTCTTGTTTCCGGTGATATTTTACCTCATAACATTATTAAAGGTTATGGCTTCCAAATTCATTACCTTAAAAATAAAAGCTAGAATTGATTGTTTTTTGATGACATGATTTAATATTTATTCTTGAGAAACAAGATTAAAAATAATACTGATTATAAACCGAATGAATTTCATTAAATCATATTATTTAGTTTTAAAAATGAATATGCATATTGAGCATGAAATTAGGAAATTGAATTATGAATAATGAATTTATTGGAATGATTTCCCCATGAATTGTTGAATTATTGATTTCATAATTTACTGAAGAACATGTGAGCCTGAGTTCTCTGTACAGTATTAGGGTAAGAACTCTAGGTTTATGAATCCCTAGAAAGAGATTGAATATGACAGTACTTACTAATTCATGTTCTGTAATAATCCCTATTTTGGGTCCCCTATTGGGTTATTGATTTATTTCATGTGATGGGTATCGTAATGGGGTGTAGGTTTATTATCCCAATGCATTCATCTTTGTAGAGTGTGAAAACATACTTGATCCATGAAGACGATTGTAAAGTGTGAGGATCCTATAGCTAGAGACTATGTACCATAGGAAATATAATCACAAGTCATATTTTTTACTAGATTATATATTCCATTGTATATAAAACTATTTTTTATGAACATTTTATTATATAAAACGTTTATATAAAATTTTCATTTAATACGGTATTTATATATCTTCTACATATTTTGTTTAAGGCATGTTTTGATTTAAAATATAGAAATATAGTCCCGGGAATTATTTTATTTAAATTTAAATGAGTAAATTATTGTTACGGGATGGATTAATGAACAAATAACCAGAACTATTATGAATTTTATCACATGACCAACATTTTCCATTTGGTGTTTTGTAGATTATGTTATTCTAGGTTTAGGGAAAGATAAATCTCCCCATATATATGGTAGTTGTTCTTGATTCATGAGACTCTCCAATGATTATGGTTATTAGTCAATCTACATTCTACATGGTACATATGGTTTAGATTCTTTATCTTGATGTAATTTTTATAAATTGGTCTAAATTTACCATGGGAAGATTATTTATCTTCTTTATGGTACATTTTTCCTGAATGATCATTCAATATATCGACTGGTTATAGTTCATTTTTTTCAGTATTTTGTCATGATGGTTTTTTTGTGAAAACAATATCCCCTTTGATTTAGGACCTGATTCAAGACCATAGTCACCACCATGTGGGGATTTGAAACAACATTCAGGATATCTGAAAAGTGGATTAGGTATTTGTGTACCAAGGTAATTGGGAGGGTTATTGACCAAAGGGTATCCGAGTCAATAATTAGCATGTAGTACAGAGGCACCATATGGGTTTGTGGTGGGGGTCCACAATGATGCCATTGTGCATAATAAGGGGGAGTGAATAGAATTGTAAATGAGAGTCTTAAAAGGAAAAATATTATTACCCATGAAAATAGGGTGTATTGTTCATTATATGAGACTACCTGATTATAATTCCATAGTTATATGTTCTTGGGTTGGTGTAGGGAATATGATATGTTACTTTCTAAAAATATTCCCAAGGTGTGTAAAATTGAGTAAAAAGAATATTGGTAAGAACATGTTTTTCTATTTATGGATAGTCATTATTCTAATTACACATTGTAGACAATGGTGAGCCACAGGGAGGGGAATATGTGTCTATGAGGAAACTGATTACACAGGGTGGGACAGGACCCGACAACCATTTTACAGTGAGTTGTCTATGATATATTTGGGCCCAAATGATATAGGTTTACCGAGTCACTAGGGATATAAAAAATTTAATAAGGGAAATATTTATCACAAGGAATATTACATGGTGAGTATATAGTTTGGGGATTTGGACTTGAACCCTAATGTGGTGTCCTACATATCATACTTAATAGGAATAAAAATCTTGTATATTTATATTTGGGTAGTTGATTTCATGATGAAATATTGTTCACTAAATTCTAATTTCATGTTTTATGAGAGTTTTCATGATGTTTTTCATTTGGAAACCTAGGAATCCAAGTAGTGTAAGGGGAAACAATAGAGGGACAAGTGGGGAATCCTCATGGAAGACGTGGATAGATTTTTTCTTGGGAATATATTCCTTTCAAGGATGTATGATTCACTGTGCATATAACCCAATGAATAGTAGAAATAAATATCTTGATGAAGATAGATCTGTGATGGCATGGTTTTTGATACTCGGCATGAACCTCAAAGTGGCGTCTTACATATCCAAATTAATTTTAATAAAAACCTATTTAGTTAAATAATTATAGTTTGTGGTAATGTGTAAAAACTGTTCCTTGAAGTTTAGTGTAATGTTTAAAGTATTTTTTCATGTTTCTTTACATCATCTAATAAGGTGATAAATGTCATGAATGGGGTGAAAATAGAGGAATAAGAGGGGCTTTCATATGGGTAGCATGAATAAATATTGTATGCGGAATATATCCCTTTTAATGAGTTAATTATAAGATACACCTAGCACGATCCCTATATATGTATTTAAGTATTACCATTTTATTCCTTAGGTAGTGAATAATGATAAGACCAATAGGTGATATGAAACTATGTTAATGATTTTAGGGATATTATGCATGATATTCCTAGCTGATGCATGGGGAAAACTGGTTTGGATACCACTTAATCCCAATTATAACTCTTGGTGATGAAATAATTGATGAAAATATGTCTCCAACATACTTATCTGAAGGATTGAAATTATTATATTGCAAATTTTGGGAACAAGTTCATATATGTCAAATCACTAGAAGCCATGAAGGATCTCTAGAGATAATTGACTAAACAAAGGATTCACTAGGACTAGAACCCCAGTTATCATGAGATATATGAATATAAAATCCTCACAGGTTATATCATTCTAGAAGGAAGAATAAAGATACACCATTTATCAAGGGAGTACTTTATTTATATTTTGAACATTGTTGTGGAAATACTTATGATATATGTTTGGTGGTTTTGTATAACATCATAACATAGTCATTTGGGGATTTGACTATGGAATAATTGGGGAATATGTTTGTTTGTGTAGTTTTGAATTTGGTAGGTGACCTACAAGAAGTGATAAGACATTAGAGAGGTCTATCTAACCATTATATGGTTGATTAATGAGTGAGAAATGATTTATCCATATCACATGTGGCTCTAAACTTTTTATAATAGGGAAGTCTATATACTTGGAGGCACCTAAATTTTATAGTGTTGAGGTTAAATATGAAGAAATAGGGGATTGAGTTGGTCTAAAATGATGATTCCTTCAGAAAGAAGCCCATCATAGGAACACTATTTCAAAAGGGGGCCCTCATTCAGATAGGGGACTATCATTTTAGGATACCTACTTTATTTTGGGAACTTATGAGCCTCTCATTCATGAAGGTCCCTCGTATGTCATTACTTCCTGAAGGGGTCCTCATGGGCCGTTTCAATCCACATTGCCATTATTTTGACTCCTAAGTTAGCTTTGGATTATTTTTTAAATACCAATGTATTTATATTCTATGTTTCAGAAAGGGATAAGTATTTCATTGGGGAAATGGTCAATTGTTCCATGATTCTCTATTAAAATGGATGTCTGGGGTAGTTATATGAGATATTAGATACAAACTTCCCCAAAATCTCCCTCTTCCTTGCGATTACACAGTCATGTAATATTTTACTAAAAGAGGATGAATTATGATTGTATTGAATGGAGTGTATGAAATCATACCTTGACACAATGTTTGGGGAATTATTAAAAATGTACCCAAAATAACTAATATGTATTCAAAAATGAATTTTGTCAAAAAAGAGACAATGTAATGATGACGTAGTTTCCTCGCATCTATTGACAATTTATGTTTGTGATTTTTTTATTTTTTTATTGTCCATTGATACATCAGAGTTACATGTATGCTTCACTAATAGGATAGTGATTCAATGATAATGGGGTTCTTCAAAAAGCATTTTAATTTCATTGTAGGAATCCAACATTTGATAATTTTTATTTTTTTGATCTTCTTTAAAATATTTGACCTTATTTATAATGATATTCAATAATTTATCACTACAATGGCCTTCAAAATTCTCTTCTTTTGAATTGGGATTGACTAAATAAATATATTCTAAATATGAGGAAGTAATTATTCCTTTGGGAACACTATGTTTTCTATAAAGGGGATGGTTTCATTGGTCCAATGATTCCTTGTTTTTTTAATCAAAAAATATGTTCCCATAAGTTTAAATACCTTAATTGTTTTAGGATATTAAATACATTCTTGAAAATAATTTAGTCATTGATAAATCCAAAATCGACTACATATTGCATGGAATTGAACACATAAAAAACCATGCAACCACATGTTATATATAAAGTGACTACAATGATCAAGGACTCTCATAAAATTAATTCATCAAAAAAATTCCAAAAAGACTGAACGAAGGAAAATTGTATTGGATCAATTAACAACCATAATTCCAAATTAAAGGAACCATTTTATAAATGAATTTTGAAATATTTAACGAATCGACTGTAAGACCAAATGATGAGACTGTGTCCATTAGTCTCAAAGTTAAAGAGGTGTTGGATTTATCATATCTACGTGTTGATTTAATATAAATAAATGTTGATAAACATTAATATAAATTTATTGACAGTATGTACTAGTGATCAACCATATAAAATATAAAATAATTGTCATAGAATCTATGAAAAATTATATACTGTCATGTAGAATTTAAATTGAAAATGTATAAAGTAATATATTATGTTATTTTTTATTAAATGTTTTAATTCGACCACTTTTCTATGTAGACATAAATGTTTGTCAAAAGCATTTATTAATACCATATTTTTTTAAAATTATAAGGATATACGGTGATGTTTATTAATTTTTAATATATATTAGTTCATTTTAATAGATGAATAAGGGATTAAGAATACACTAATTGAAAGAGTGATAAAAACATTAACACATGAAATAGAGAAGTAAAAAATTTTCGTGAATTAAAATGTTGATAATATAAAATAATTTTAATATCTATAACTCTTTTTTCGCCCCATATTATAAAAAATACAACAAGGGAAGATCTGATTATCTTCACGTATCTCTTACAAATCAGAAATATGGAAAAAAATATGAGAAGAAACTTCTACATAACAACTCAACAACATACCCTATTGTACAAAACTATTTTACTTCTCATAATCTGTTTTTATACATTATGAGCTATGATTATTGGATAATATATATTTTTAATACTAGATCATATGCGAAACTGAAGAGTGTAAGAAACAAAATATCGTGTTACATTATGTATTGTACCCTATATTACTATAAAATGGGATATGTATCCTTGAAATGTAGTATTTAGTTTTTATCAATTATTTTTAAAGAACTATGTAAGATCACCTATGAATAATTGATAACATTGTTTTGATAAAAACCAATCTAGGTTGTGGATTAGTTTATACATTAAGAAAATAATTTTCAACTGTTAATGTTTATGTGGACGAAATTAGAGCTCATATTGAGACAACTCCACTTGTTTTTTTGTGTAATCTTCTATTTTGATACTATATTTTAAATAAAAAACTATCTAATTTCAAAACATTAATAAAAAACATTACTTTGATATTTGGATTTAATTTTTTTACATATGGTGTTTGATTCTAGAAATAAAATTTCAAATATCATGATATTTTTAAAACATATTTCCACTGAGTTGTGATATAACTTATAAAAATGTTTTTATAAAGGCCAAATTATATAAATCTACTCTTTAAATTAAGTGGTATTAATTTATAAATTATAAAATTTATTTTTTTAATAATTTTAATTATAAAATTTAATTTGAAAATAAATTAACTTTCTTTTAGGTTTTCCACTCTAATAAACATTTGGTATCAGTGTTTTTTCAAAAATACATATAATGGTTGTCTAGTTTTTTATAATTATCTCAAGGAAAATTAAATAGAAATTGATTTCATTATAGACAATAATTGAGAAGAAGGAGATTCTACTATTCGGCCTACTTATTTTAATAGAACATATTATTCTTAATGGAATATCAATATAAAAACCCATATAGAGATAAGAGGACATGAAATTTTACCTGTAATCGAGGAAAAATATAAAAACCCCAAAGATGATAACACATAATGTAGTGATTACATAAGGGCTTTATATGACTGTAGTTGTAATGATATAAATACATTATATGGTTCATTGAGAGAAGATAAATTTAATAGAATGTATTTTTATTCTAGTACTTTTGAAAAACGAGACACACTAGTTATTTCTTATTATGTAACATACATTAATAATGAGATTAACTTAAATACAAACACTTTTAAATACAATACATTGATGATAAAACTTAATGGAAGCATTTGTCTTATATATTTTAGGTCTAACATTATTGTTAATAGAATGGATAAATGTGGAAATACTACTATATATAAATATCATGTAATGTGACTTCTAAGATTTCTATATTTTTGGTAGAAAGAAACCATGGTTTCTAATAAAAAATTCAATAAAATAAGAAAATTACATGTAAAAGAGATAATATAAAACTAATTAACTCAAAATTTGTAATGAGAAGCATAAAATAGGCCTTGAAAGATTCAAAAAATGGTTATGAAAATATTTATAGAATTATTGGTAAATAAACTATACCATAGTATACCATTGGGATTGGTTAGCAACCTATATAGAATAATAATTATAAAGAAAATGATGATACTACTTCATGTTATACTATTTCTGTAAATAAATCATATTTATATAGACCAAATATTGTTTCTACTTCTAAAATAATATTGTTTTTATAGAAAATTAGTAAAAAAATTAATTCCAAATTCTCTTACTACTAACATTTGTTAAACCATGAAAATATGGGTACTAATATCATTTATGGTTCAACTATTATATAATAAAACATCATAAAGAGTACACATAATCAGCTATGATATCAAGATAGTGGTTTTTTCATAAAAATTACGAGGCACTACTCAATATTTAAGAACCTTATCAATATAGATGGTGTATATGCCACTTTTGGATATAATTCTAAAGGAATAATAATTTGACTCAGTAAAATCAGTAATAATAGTAATTTTTTGATTTATAATGTATAATTTATTGGTGGATGAAAGAAATATCAACATAGATTCTCGTAGTAATGTGATTATGGGTATAATTTTAAATTTGAAAAAAATGGTTTTAGGATTTTTAATTAAAATAATACATTATTTGTTACTCCATTACGTAATCATAATATTTATGATGTTGATTATAAATCATTTTTTTCTGAAAATACTTCTTCTTATGTTCATTTCATTAATATTTTTGATTTATAATAGGTTTCTAGGCCACTAAAACCATCACTAACAAAGGAAACTGACTAGGAATGTTATAGGCAAGGATTATAACATTTTGTTACTGTTTTCATGTACTCCTCAACCTCCATTTAAATAATTCATTGGTTGGGTATCATTTAGGTTTTTATCTGGTAAAAATTTTCCAATTTCTTAAACATTATTGGTTTTGAATGGTTGGTGCATAATTTTCCCAAATAGTGCACCCAATAATGGTAAACTGTTAAGACCCACAGAGTAGGGTTTTGCACGGCCAGTAAATAGTTTAAAAAACAATGAACCCACCAAGTTGAAATTGTCCACCCATTAGAGGTGCATAAGGTAAGGGAATATGGTTTCAAAAATTGTGCGACCCAAAACATATAATATTGTGTGAAAAAAAATCTATTTCAAAAAAATTATTTTAAAATACAAAATCCCTTTATTTAAGTGCCTAATGAGCCCATTCCACTATAACTAAATTTATTCTTCCTAGGAGTCTCCCAAGAGTTGTTATTGGCTCTTATAAAGTATTTCTAAAGAGTATCAATTATAGGGGAACATCATTTAATCTCTCCTCAGAAAGTTTTCTTCTCTCATTCCTTCTATCCCACTCTCTCCCTATCTACTCGTTTGGGTTTGTTAGATCTTCCTATTCTTAAGGGATACAAAATATTTCCATTTGGATATTTTATCTGGTATTTATTTCTTGGATATCTATTATTGGTGTTCGTAGTTAGAGTTTCTCGTTATAGGAATTGAGATATATGATCTATGTTTTATTATATGGGGTTCCATATTTGTTTTCAAGATTAATTTAAACTTATATTGCTTGATTGTTTTAATTTATATCAATTTTATTTTGAGAATCCATTTGATGTGAATTAGGATTTAAATTGAAATTGTATGTATCATGGGGAAAACCCCAAATCTAATGAATTAGTGTGCGATTTCAATTTAAAGGAAATAGATGGAATTTGTGAAATTGAATTGTGAAATTTATTTTGAGAGAAGTGGCTTAAATTTGATTGATAAGAACCAATAATTTGATTTATCTTGAAAAGGAATGAATTGATTAAAAACACATTTTTGGTTATTAAATACAAATTCAAATATTAGAATGGAAAATAGAGAATTTTTATTTTTAATAGTTTTGAGATAATTTTCCTATTATTGATTTTTGTTTGATTACATGAAATAAAAGGTAGTTATTGAGTTATTTTGGATGGAAAATCATGGTAGTTATTTCCCTAGATACAAATAAATTCTTTATAACTCTATCATAAACCTATTTTCAAATTGTATCCCCTATGAGATTTTGTTTAGTCATATTTTTCTAGTGTTAATGGGATGTGTGTACAATGATCTTATCACTATATAAGTGTGTGATGAACCCATAACATAGAACTATCAAACCACTTCATTAGACAATCATGTGTCTCATTTGTAAATTATTTTCATACATATGTATTCCATAGTTTATAAAACTTCATTACAGTAGAATTTTTAATTTATATAAAATGTTTTATATAAAACGTTTTAAATTAATTATAATAAATGTTTTCATCAATTGAAATGAATAGAATGCTTTGTTTTAAAAATGAAATAGTACATACCTTCCAATTTTATTTAAAATTTAAATCAATTAGTGGTTTTTTTATTGGAATCATATTAAAGAACACTTAGATCCTATTAGTATTTTATCTCACACCCAATCATTGCCATCAGTCATTTGTAGATTTCTTATAGATAGGTTCTTGCAAGGGGAAAGAAAAACATGGAGGTGGTTGTTGATGATCATTTTTCTTGGCATGCTGTGTTCATTAGGAAATGGGTTTTTTTGTCTTTCTGGTCCATTGATGATGTTCTATTGGATTTTTTAGACCATTTTGACTTCTGATATTCTCTATTTGGGGGGTCTTGTTTAGGAATATTGATATGTATTAATTTATTCTTCTATGTTTATTTGAAAAAACAATACCAACATAATCTTGTATGATTCCATGTTCTAGTTGTCAACCCATAGGGATCCATAATTCCCATCAGGATATGCATGTATTGGCTCAGTTATCAGGGTACTATGGTATGTTAGTAGGTTCATGATAATGTTTAAACTGAGCTCTAGGTTGAGATTCTTTTTTTATATTAGTATGTAGTTTTGTAATGTTACTGGGACATAGGAGGTAGTTATGAGTGAGATCATGTATAGATCTCACCTGAATGAGCCTTAAATCATTATTTGTAGCTTTTTAAATACGTCTTGATGTGAAGTTCTAGTATATTCAATACTTTTGATTCTGATATATTGAAATAAAAATATTTTTTATCTATTTGATGGGATTAATTTTCCCTATTTCTATTATTTTGGTGTTTATCTATGTAATATAAATTTTTCTCAATATTTATTGCTGATGTTTTGTAGAATCATTCCTCTGAGAAGATGTACGAATATGTTATAAGAGGAAGATAATAATTAACTAGAGAGATAAAATCCTCATATAGACTAACATCTAGTCGAGCTTATTGTGCACTCTATCCGAGCTCTGGGACTTGCACCTTCACACAGTCGCGTATATTATCCAATTATAGAATCAAAAAGTGATGAATACTTGATTCATTCTCACGAATTATTTTAAAAGAAGAAACCAATGTTCTAATGCTGAAACGAGCCTCATGAGGCTGAGGATTGGTTGAGGTGGTCTGAAATTTTATTTCAGTTCGTAGAAATTCCTAATTCAGTCAAGGTTAACTTTACCACATTCAAGCAAGAGGGACCTATTAGGAGATGGGGGGACTCCATGGGGACAAAGAAAAATAATGAGGGATTAGATTGGAATGACATTAAATATATTTTCACAAACTAGTTCAATCTCGAGTCTACTGTGTTGTCCAAGTATATTGTGTATTTCAAACTCGAGAAGGTTGATAGGACCATGACATAGAATACAAATCGATTAATTAATATTATGCAATTTTAATCAGATATTTTATTGAATAAGAAGATGAGGACTCAATGATCCGAGATGGGATTTTGTTCTGATATCTATTTTATAGTTTACATGCTAAATCTACCTTTTTATGATGATCTCTTAGATAGAGTGTCGATGGTTGAGATTGATATGTCTGGTATTTCATGTTTAAAATGAGTTCCTTATTCTCCCAATTATAGGTCTGTGAGTTACTTCAATGGAAAGTGGATGCATAGTGAGTCTCATAGTATTTCTCGATGAAGGGATTCTTCTAGACCACCTAGAGTTCCAGGAAAATCCCCTTTGATTTTCTACCAGGGAGGTAAGATAATTAATTCAAAATGGATTTTCAATAAGGAACCCATGGTATATGGTTCTTGTGGATTATCAGGTAACTTTCCCAAGTTATTTCAAATTCATTATACCCCACTTAGTGCCATCGGATCATCAATGGTAAAATGAACTATGGTTAAATTAGGTTCTTCATGAATTATGGGGTTATAGAAAAATGCATCTATAATGAAGCTTCTTCAAATAGTTTAAGATTATATAGAGGAAATAGATATAGGTTTTATGACTATTACTAGTAAAATCTATATATTTTCAAATTTAGTGACATATTTATTTGATACTTGTGCATATGATTCATTAATCTCAAAACATGTTATGAATATGTGAAATATTCCTATTGAGATTTTATCTTATGTAATGGATATTACAATGACCCTTAGAATGAAGAGACAGAATGATCTTTCTTGTCCTTCTTGTGTGTTATCATTGTAAATGTTTGGTCTTTCTTGGTATTTTTCTCTCAACAAGAATTCTCTTGATTTTATATTCAGGGTGGATTGTATCATTGCTAATAAAGAATGAATTTATTGATATATTCGATTGATCTCATTTACAGTGTTAGAAGGGGTGTAACATATCAATTAGGGAGAATGGGATCTAATGTCGGGTAGAGCTGAACCTTCTTATCCATAGTTAGGGAAATAGTTATCAATGTTCACTTTTGACTAGGAGTGATAATCTTTATGTGATGGTCTCTCTCTTATAGTCATCATGTTTACTGATATTTTTTCTTCTAACTTCTCTTGTTTGACACCGGTAAAAGAGGTAATGATTTATATTGATTTAGTGTTGGGTACTAAATGAGTGTATATTCTTTCTTACTATAAGTATCCACATAAAATAAAATAATTGAAGACTCATTTGTATGATATTTTAGAGAAAGGATTTATATGCCTGAGTGTGTCATCTTGGGAGATGTCAGCTCTCTTTTCTATGAAAGCTGACGGGTCACCTTGCCTTTGTGATAATTAATGAAAACTCAATCAAGTTATGGTGAAGAACATGTATATTATTCCATGTTTTGGTGATCTATTTAACCATTGGAAATGGGAAATGTGGTTCCCAATGATAGATCTTTAATCAGGTTATCACCGGTTGAGAATAAGAGAGTTCATCATTCATAAAACTGATTTTCAAAGAATGTATGATCATTTTGAGTACCATTTCTAGTAATTTTCTCTAACCACATTTATTACAGTATTTATGTGGATATTGAATATGATTTTTCATGTGTATCACGATACCTTTATGGTAGTATTTTTGTATGAAATCCCTATTTACTCTATCTTAATGGAAGATCATGGGCATCATCTATGAGTAGTTATGGAAATGTTGAGAAATCAACAAATTTATGCTAAGATATCGAATCGTGATTAGTGGATTTAAGATGTGATGTTATTAGAACACATGGTGTTGTAACATTTTATCACGATTGGTCATGAGAAGGGTAGAGCTTCTATAAAAATGGAAAACCATGAAATGTTTTTGAGAATAAGATATTCTTATGTTTAGCTAGCTTTTATAACAAGTTTTTAAAGGATTTATTGATGTCAAATTCTATGATTACTGCTCTAACTAAGAACAAAGTAATGCTTTCTTAGCAAATGAAATTGTAGAGTTCATTTTTTACTTTAAATATATTTTTAATTCAGCATGTGTGATGAGTCTTCCAAGGGCCGAGCAAGGCAATATGGTTTTCTGCGATGCATGAGGTTCAGTCTTGAATTATGTTATTATGTAAGGTGTTCATGTCATTTCCTATATCTCTCAACATATTTGGCCACATGAGAAAAATTAAATAACCCATGACATTGAACTCAGAGCAATTATGCATGAACAAAATTTTTGGGGGTATTAGGTTTTTGAAGACATTTTTACTATGTATTCTAACAATATAATATTGTTTTATATCTCTTATTATAAATATTTTAAGCTCTATAAGAGGCATTAGGTGGAATACCTACATTCATATTAATTTAAAATATCATATACACAATGGAAAATGTAATTTAGTTTCTGATTCATTTTTTAAGAACCATCCAAATCAAGCCATGAAAGAATCATTAGAATAGTAGAAATTGAAGGATCATTTTGAATAGTTTCATATAAGAGATCATAAATTAGAGGATGAAGTTATTTTCGCAAATGTTCTATTTAAATCTTCTCTTCTTGAGAATATTTTTTAGTAACATCATCTAGATAATGAAATTCACAACATTAATTACTCTCTTTATAGTGGGGAGACCTTTGCTATGTGGTTATTTTGGATGTAGTGTAGTGTATCACAGAATTCCAAAACTGGTATGTTGTTCCTTTTCCTATGAAAAAATCTTTTGTAGGGGTTTCAATAATTTCCAAATCGAATTTAACCTTTGAACAATGAATTTGTTATATGACATGCAATGTTGATTCTGCTGGCCAGATATGACATAAGATATTGTTGATTTTTCTTTAGTTTTTCTACGGTCCAATAGGGTAATTCTTAGAACAAAATACCTTTGGGATTTCATCATCTACTTCAAATTAAAAAATGTTTGTCGGATGTGATTTTCATGAAATTTTTTGTTTGGTTACAACATAGATAAGAACAGAAGAATGTGATATGTGTTGTGATTGATAGGCTGAACAAATATAATCACATTACACACATCTGTGATGCAAGTAAATTTGAGAATCTATGAAATCTTTATATGAATAGACTTTTTATTTTCGTGGAGTTCCATATAATATATACATTGATAGGGATACTTGGTTTACTTCTTCCATTGGGGGAGGCCATTAGAAGGCACGGGGATCTCAAGTTCATTTATATGTGGCATACCATATGTAGATGGATTGAAAGACCAATAGAAACATACAAATTATTGAGGATATTATTCATGATTACATCCTTAATTTTAGTTGATATTTGAAAAAAAATTGTCATGAGTTTATTTTTCTTATAAAAATAGTTACAAGGACACGATAAGGATACCTCTTTTTGAGGACTTTTATAGGTGGCCTTGAAAATCATCCTTGTGTTGGTCAGAGATTAGTGAAAGTTCCTTGGTCAAACCAATATTGGATCATGATATGATGAAAACTATTCAAAAAATTCATTAGATAAATTAGATTACATAGATCTGGTATTTGGTATATTCTGATCATTATTATTGGCTATTGGAATTTTGAATTGCGGATTGAGCGTTCTAAAAAGATTCACATGATTAAGTCATTGATGTATTCAGAGGAAAAGATTGTTTTCTATATGTTTTTGGGGCCTTTTTAGGCTATTGGTAGGGTTTGTAAAGTTTCTTATAATTTATCACTTCCTTCACAGAAGGCCTTGATACATAATGTGTTTCATGTATCACAACTATGAATGTATCTTTCTGATCCATCTAAATTTCTGAGATGTAGTGATCTTGAGGTTAACTCGAATTTATCTGTGACTGAAAATGTAGATTGTGTAGTAGATTTTGAAACTAGGTTACTTCATAGTTGGATGGTACCATTAGATTGAGTTCTATGGAATTATAGTTCTGATACTAATTATACTTGGGAGGGAGGGGCACCAGAGAATGAGAAATGGCCTCATATTTCTGGCATGGAGTCTTATTAATAGTCATTCTGTAGACTAAAAGTTTATATGGTATGGAAATTCTAACATATTGTTACTGTTTTCAATTAATCCATGTATATAATTTTAATAAATCTTTATTTAAGTAATTTTTAGGTTTGCATAGGGTGAAAATATTGAAATTATTGTAACATTCTAGGTTGTGTGTGGTTGGAACATAGCTTGCCCAAACTGTGGGACCACCCTTGGTAAACCATTTAAACCCTCATATTAGGGGTTTTCACATATGTCGAACAACTTGAAAAATGGTATGCCCTTCTAGTATAATCTATGACCGCATTGTAGGGTAGAACAGTTAGGGAACGTGGTTTGACAAACCGTGGGACAATACCCATCTAACAGCACCCTTAAAAAAAATTTAATTCTAGAGATTTATTTTACAATCTTGAAATCCTCAGTTTAAGAGAAGGATGGGGTCGTTAGATCTTAAATTGAATTCATATTCCCTTGTGTATCACTAGATGTTGTTTTGGATCCTTTATACCCTTTCAAAAGAGGATCAAAGCTTGGGGAATGTTGTTTGATCTCTCCCTAGTAAGAGTTCTTCTCCCGTTCATTCTCTTCTATTATCTTCTTATCTCCTAATTTTTATTATATTTTATTATTTTTTATAGGTTTAAACTCTATAATTTTGAATCATGGATTTCTTTTTTTATATCTTGGAATTACATTACTGACATTCTTCATTGGAGTTTCTCATTACAGGTGTTGTGATACGTGATCTCTCTATTAAGTTAAGTGGTTCTATATATGTTTGGTCCATTAATTTATCCTGAAATTTCATTATTTTTTTCTTCACTTTCAATCGTGTTTTGAAACTCCATTTTAATGTGTATTTCATTTTATGTTGAAATGGTATAGATATTTGGGTAGGACGCCAATTTTAATGAATTATGGTGTGATTTTTATTTAATGAAAATAGACATAATTTGTGAAATTAAATAATGAAATTGATTTTTAGTAAAATGATTTAATTATATTTTATTAGAAACTGTGATTAGTATTATATTTAAAATTGTTTTACCTATTAATAAACCCATGTTTTATTTTTTATGTGAGGTCTATAGATTGGAATGGAGATTGGGGAAATTTTATTTTTGAATAATTTTGAAATAATTGTAGAATTATAGATTTATGTATTATAACATTAAATCCTAGGTAGTTGTGAGTTATTTGGGTCAAACATGCTAGGTTGGGATCTCCATAGAAATAGATTCAAAA
The DNA here is from genome assembly GCA_963277665.1 of Viscum album. Lineage (NCBI taxonomy): Eukaryota > Viridiplantae > Streptophyta > Magnoliopsida > Santalales > Viscaceae > Viscum > Viscum album. The sequence continues at coordinate 922,270,655 of OY728137.1, forward strand.
TTTACAACTCTAGAATAAAAAAATCGGTATATTGTTTCCCTAGTGTGATATTTATTAGTCCTCTTTTTCCAATGTTGAAGGGATATTAGTGGACATTTCCATTATCCCTATAAGAGTGTGTGAGAATTCCATAACCTGAAACTATCATAACTCTTAAAAGATGACCAATTTTTTTTTGAGGTTTTTTGATATATATATATATTCTCTTTTTTATATAACTACTTTTTCAATTTTTTGTGAATTTATATAAACTATTTTATATAAAATGATTATTTGTCCTTTGTTTTTATTGCTTACTTCTATTAAAACGAATATAAAGTTTTGTATTTATTAGGAAATTTTAATCTCATAACAGTTTTTTTGTAATTGAAGCCATGTATTGGTTTATTTTATTAGAAAATTATTATATAACACTTGGTGAAACCTAACTGGGATTTGAGTTCACACTCTGCCTTTACCTATATGAATTTTTTTATTTCCTTCTTCCATGTTTAAGAAAGGGAAAGAACTACTTTTAGGTGGTGGTTGTTGATATTTTGGGCTTGGAGTGTCATTTATGTCGGGTCATGGGTTGTTTGTTTTATCTTTTTGGTACTTGGATGATTTATTTTAGGGGTTTTTAGACCAATTTGATTTCTGGTAATGTCTCTGTTGAGAGTTTCTTGAGAATGTTGATATGTAAATTCCTCTTCTATTTTTATATGTCAAAATAATTCCCTCTTTTTCTTGTATCATTCCACGTGCCAGTCTGAAACCCATGGGGATTGGTAATTCACATCAATTTATGTTATGATTGGTTTAATCAATAGGGTACTATTTTATCCGGGCCCTTTTGTGACAAGGATCTTCCTAAACTAGAATTATTGATGCACAAATTCGGTAACCCATGTTAGAAAGGTACGTAGCGTAAGAACTCTGTGAAAACATATAATGATGTTTCCACTTATCGACCACTAGAGTATGTTCTCATGGATTTTTTTAGACTCTCTATATTTTTTAGCATAAATGGTATTCATTATGCTTATGTTCATGTATATTTCTTTTCTAGATACAGTTATATTTTATTTTTATGTCAAAAATAAAAAGGATGTTATTATTTTTAATATATAAAAAATATTTTGAAAAGCATTTCATAATTTCTATTAAGACATTAATAATCGATCATGTTCATGAGTTTTAAAATAATTATATTGAATCTAGATACTAACAACATTGCTTTAATAATAAAAGTCCTTCTCTTATGACCAGATAGAATATTGGTGTAATAGAAATAAGAAACCTGATTCAAGAAATTTCTTATCCAATACTCAATTTGTATAGTTTAATTTTTTATTTTTTTTGAATAGGCTAGGAATATATCATTCTATATTGCTAATAAATTTCTTACTAGACTACATTTAAAGTAGGCCCCTTATAATTTATGAAATAGTAGAAAACAAAAATTTATTTACATTAGAGTTTTTTTACACGGATTTTATACTCAATATTAATGAGGATATAGTCAAATAATTATAAAAAAGGGATGAAGTAATATTCTTGGGTTATTCAACATTTATAAAATCATAAAGGGTGTTGAATAAAAGAGAAAAATTATGGAATAATCTATACATGTTAAAGTTGATAAAACAGATCCACATGAACCAATTTTCTTTTTATAAAATCATTAGGATGACATTTCACATTAATGTATCAATTCAAAACCTATTAATAATTCATTAAAACCAAAAATAGTAAAATCCCATTATTCTGAGGAACTTTTGGTTCTTGAATATAGAAAATACAATGTACTATAAATATATCAATCCCAATAATGATTAAGTATCATAAATACTATCCCTTACATACCACTTTTGGAGATCTTGATAAAGAAACACATACTACATATTCTCAAATAAATCAGTTCAAAAATATATATTTAAAGATATTACATGTACCTAAAAACATCACTCGAGAAATAAATGATGTAGTCTAGGGAATTTAAAAACAGGAATAATTTAATCCATTTGAGATGTGAAATAATGGGAACTATTATAAATAAATCAATACATCATGACCATTTGAACTAAGTGGATTTATAGAAACATGTTTTATGAATATGGTTCAATCATTAGAAATAATGTTAAATTGTATTTATACGAATTAAATCAAGAAGAAGTTAATGAATATGAAAAAACATTTAAAATAGAATCTATACATGAATTTTTCAAAATACAACTTTCATATTCTTCACATCATAATTTCAAACTACATAAAATGGATGTCAAGAAGGAATTACTAAATGGTTCTATTGTTGAGGAACTACTGAATAAGTAACCTTCTATATTTCAGATCCATATTTTTCCATATTTTTTTTTCCAATTTTTAAAAAAATTATGGTTTAATAAATATCTTAGAGCTTGTTATGATAGGTTCATCAATGTTTATATTTCAAACCGTTTTGAATTAGGTATTAATGAAAATACACTATTAATAAAAAATTTATAAGGTTGTTTTTATAATCCCAAATCTATTTTAATGATATTATTTTTTGGTTATCAAAAAATTCATTCTGTATTGAATTTTATAATATGATGTGAAATAAATTTGAAATTAGATTATTGAGTTAGTTGAAATGATTTTGGATTTAAAATTTATCAAACTAATAATAAATTGTTTCAAATAAATAAAAGTACCTAAATGATAATTTAAATAATTTTTTTCTAGAAGGAAACAAAAGTTGTGATACTCACATGATTAAAAGTTTGACGATAGATCTTGATGAAACATGAATTCAAGTAGATCAAATTACATGTAGAGGTATGATTGGAAATTTGTTATACTTAATTTCTAGTCAACAAGATATTATTTCTAGTGTCTGTATGTGCGCACATTTTCAAGAATACCCTAAATAACCTCATTTAAATTTAAATAAGTTGATTTTTCAATACCTCATTGATACAACCAATTTTGAATTGGTTTACCATAATGGATAATAATTTTATTTAGATAGATTTTTGGATACTAATTTTTGTGATTCAATGTATGATAGAAATAGAACCTTTGGAATATGACTTCTTTTAATATTTTATTTTTATTATTGGTTTACTTGGGTATAATTTTTTTTCATTTATTACTTCTAATGTTACGAATATGTTTTTATATAGTTGATCTAAATAGTTTTTCGGATGAAATAAAAATTATTAGACTATGCATTTGAATTCAGGAATGTCTTTATTAATTGCAAAAATAAATTTTTGTATAAAAATTTCTTTGAAATATGTATTAATTTCAAGAAAAGACATATTGATATATGTAATAACTTTTTAGATAACATTTTTAAAAGGGGATATCAAACCTGAATTTATTTGAACAAAGAATTAGCTTCAATTTTTTTAGAAAATACATTAAATTATGAGGTATTTAATTACATAAATATTGAATTTGGCATTATTAATTTTTTTAAATAAATGTAAAAATCATTTAATATTTCTTTTAATCGTATTTTTAAATTTTTATATATATGGTTTTTGATTATATAAATTTCACATTTAATATATTTAATTTTAAAATATATTATATTTGTTTAAAAATATGTTAAATGTTTTTTATTATTTTCAAAATTCTCTTATATAGGTAAATCCATAAATCATTTAAATTTAAAATTAGAATAGAATCATCACATTCCTATCCAACCTAAACCCAACCCTCTTTTTGAAAACTCTTTCATGAAGCTTTTCCATGAATCCCTGATCATGATTATATGTCTACCTAGTTATGATAAAGAGTTATGTTGGATATTCTTATCATGAATCATCTAAGAGGGAAAAGAAAAGGTGAAGAATGTATAAGAACATTTCAAATACAAATATACATTCTTGTGAAGCATTGTCTAAAGTATAAGTTTATTTTTAGTGGTTTAGGATGAGTAATTTGTAACTTAAGAGAGTCATTTTTCATCAAATAATGACATGTTTATTTTTAGATGGTAGTAAACATTTCTATATACAAATTAATTTTTTTATCTAAACATGGTTTTCAAATCATGAGAATATGAGAATGTTATTTCACTTGTTAGTGATAGTAAAAAGTTTGAGTTTACATCAACCTTCTTGGATAACTATCTAATAGTCCTTCATTTTAAATAATATGAAGAAAATCAAGGATGTAACCCTATAAAACAAAACCATTTTGAGTTGAGAATGTCAAAGAGGAACTAATAGAAGTAAAACCAATTGTTTATCAGTCATAAGTATGCTAAGTGCAGAATGAGGGATTTTGATTAAATCCAGTCATCACACTATCTTTTTAAGGAATGGGGATTTCAACTCTATTAGATATAATGATTTTATCTTTTTTAAACATAATGGTTCATGGTCATTAGATATTTTTTCCTCATTTAATTAGGATATATATGATAAATTTAACTAACCCATAATTATGATTAATCACACTTCCATATCTAATAATTATTTCAATATTATTAGACCAAAAATATATATTCCTTATCAGAGTTTTAAAGGACTATGTTTCTGAGTGGTCTCTCTTTGAATCAAACCACTTATAAAATGATTAATATCATCAAAAATCATTGGTAATGTATTTAAATAATTTATTAGGGGAGGATCTATTAACGGTTTAATCCAATATCACAACATTCTTGAATAATAGATATAACCAACCCTAGTTTGGAACCAGTTGAAATTGTTAATGTTGATTACTCCTAATATGATGATGAATCTCATAATATAGATATGTATATGGAATAATGGAGATATTTTGATTATATCATATATATAACTAATGTTCTTGACTTTCTTAGAAAGAATAATCATATAATAGAATAGGTTTCCCCAATTCATATATTTTAATTGATTCTTAATGTTTCAGTTGAAGCTCTAAGAGAACCTAGATTATTTTGGATGAATTTGTAAGGTGAAATTTATATCTTGAGTGGGATATAGTTCATATATATATGTTATTTGGACTAGCTTATATATATATATTCAGAAATGGATGAGGATATGGATCCTCCCATAGAGTTGAGTCGACTAAATTTGAGATAAGGGTATCTTCCATCATTGATTCCTCTCATTTTAATGAAGAATTCCCAATATATAACCCTTTATTTGATATGGGTGTATCTAATCAAGTTGATTTCCATGAAAAGGATGATAAAGATGATGATAAAGATATTTAAAATGATGATATGGTTGGGGAGGAGGATTATAGTTATCATAATCCTCCAATGCATAATGGCATTTCAATTTTTATTGTCTTAATGGAAGAATAATTTGTTAAGACAAATATTTATACTCTTATATCAAAAAGTACATTAAGACTATAATTATATAAGGATATACTAAATATATTGGATACTCCTAATTCTCTAGGATATTTTCATGAAAATATTTATCAAGAAGATCCAGTTTAAAACTCTTCTCCAAGAACCAAAATTGTGGCCATTAATGATTCTAAAGAAAAATATGAGGCATCTATATTGGATTTTGAGTAACCTCCTAGTATTTTTACCTTCTAAAAATAATTTTAGAAATAAATTCTTAAACATTGTAATCATTATTTTAGTCTTGATGATTTTTTCCTTCTTGAATTTTCAACTTATCAAGACAAATCTTCTAAATCACAAGATTTGAGAGCCTCTTAATCTCAAACCTCTCAAATAACCTATGATTAGTTCATTCAGTTAAGGAATGATTTTCTAGATGTCTAAAAGTATGTTTATTAGGATCATTTGGGTAGATAGTTACGAAAATCATATATATATATATATATTTCATAAATAATTCAATGTTTGTTGCAATCTCGAAGCCTAGGGTGTTTTAGAAAATAGACCATATTTATCAAGAGATTCGATCATTCAGATGAGAAATAGACATTTTTAAATCAAATTAGATATGTACATGTTTTACTGATATATATATTGGATACCATGGATACAACATATCTCTTAGTGATGACAATTCCATATAGTCCCTCATAATAATCATTTGAACTTCATTCTTCTTTAGTATCTATTGATGAGGATTTTATTCGAATGCTAATTTGAGAAGATACTCACAATGTCTTGGATTTTGGAAGGATTTCATAAGGAAAATAGAAATGGAAATTTCTTCTCCATTAGAAAATCAACATGATTTGATAAAAGATGATTTCATTAATACTTATAAGGATTATGGTGAAATCAAGGGTGTGATGAAGTACTATCTTCAATGGATTTACAACATACATGAACATAATATTTAGTACCAATAATTGGGTAGAGATGTAAATATTACAATTTTTTTAATTTCATTCAATATATTTTATAGAATCTATTGGTGAAGAATCTTATACTAAATCAATTCATTTTAGAAGAATATGACTTCATTCATATTATAGAACATGGGATAAGTGTTTTCACTGATATAAAAAAGATCATGGAGCATTGAATTTATGTTGTCAATGCCACTATGTTATCCCATTCTACTCTTTATCTACCTCGAATCTCTACTGATACTGCATGAGAGACAATTTCAACTTTATCTATTTCAACCTCTACAACACCTATACCTCCAGAATAACCTTTTAGTCCCTAATATTATAAATCCATTACATAGATATAAATAATTGGAAATGGAAACTATATTAAAAATTTAACACCCTATGATTTTATAGTATTTTGAATTTTAAATATAATTTCTTCAACAATATATATTTCACACAACACCATGCTTCAATGAACAATGTTATGGAATTAAATATCATTGTTTTAAAATAACTGTTATAACATACCCTTTAAATTTCATGGAATTAATATAATTAACCAAATTATTAAATTTACATATTATATATTTATTTATGTGTTTCTACATTAATTTAAATGATTTTATAGGTATAAGATAATAATTATTCAAAATTTATTCATTTAAAGGATATATTTTTACTAAGGGTGATTTTACTGTCTTTTAAAGGTATAATTGTTTAAAAAAAAATTACACTTTTATAAACTATATTTGAAAAAAAATTATTCATTTTGAATTAGTAATATCAAAAATAACATTGGATAGATTTTTGGTATTTTTCTCAAAATATTCATTTTTGATGAATAGTTATATTATTGTTAGAATAATAATGTGACCATTAGGAATAGTAATATAACCAATATAATAGTAACTTATGATATGAAATTATAAATAAAATTTATGTATATTATGAATGAAAATAAAATAAATTTATATCAATTAATACGAAAATAAATTTCTTCAAAATGATAAATTAATTATTGGTTTTTATATGAAACATAAATGTTTTTTTTTTAAATTTTGTAATTAAAAGAATTATTTAAAATATGTTTTATTTTAAAAAACATGATTCATAATTTTAATTTTTTTCAGTTATAATATAATTTTATGAGTCCTTAATTAATTTTTCAAAGTGTCATAAAATCAGTAACAATTTTAAAATCAGTATTTTTTTAATAAATGATGATTTTAATTAAAATTAAATCCTTTAATATATAGAAAATTATTTTCATAAAATGGATTCCTTTTTTCTATTCTACACATCCCATAATATTGAGGGTTAAATTCTGGGATTTTTCTGAAATAGTTGAATTTTCTGTGAATTGAGAAATACAATATTTTATGTTATATATAGATTAGAAGTTAACTACACTATTTATTTAATTTTGAATGATATAAGAACAATTGGTTTGAACTAAAATTAACTATTTATGATAATTAGTAAGAGGAATCAAAACTATTCATATTCCGGAGACAAAATACTAAAATAATGAATACAATATACAAAAAACCCCTCCTCCACCATAAATACAACCCCACCACCTCTTCTTTTCACACCTCAAAAGCATTAAAAATTTATTATATTATACCCATTTACTCTCACAAAACTCCACCACACCATATTGTATTTCTCATCTCACCAATAGGTTATTTAAAATTTCTTTAAGGAGGTTCTTATTGATTTGAATTCAAAAGGTAAAATCCCCTTTAGTTCTATTAATTTTCATTCAATTTCATTTCATTTATCAATCATTAATTACCTACTCTATCAAAACATTCATGATAACTCCAATATTTTATATATTTTTTATTTTTTTATTATAATGTTATATCCACCATAAATTATTTTCTCTTCCAAATTTTATTAAAAAATTGTAACATCATTCATGAGGTAAAAAATTACCACCTTTATGGATGACATGTATTCAATTTTCAATTTCTCCTTAAAGTATGGTAAAAACGAAATTTTTAAGGTTAAATAAGGCATTAATATATTTAATAAATCATATTTGATTTTCTATTACCATTATATATTCATAATATTTATTCTTAAAACATAAATTAGTGCGTCATGATCGAAATAATAAAATAAATATGAACGGTTATCATTAGCATTTTATAAAATTATTTTTCCTCATTTCTAGAAGAAAAATGTTATTATGAAAATTGAATATTATTTAATTTAATTAATAACATATAAAATAAATATTGTATTACCATTATTATTCTTCATGATTTTTTATACAAGTTTACAAGTGAAACAATCATGAAAATCAATGAAGAAAACATTTTTGAACGATAAAATTCCATCTTAGGGATAATAAAAAACATAAATGAACATAATTAATTTATCTTAAATCAAATAAATGAAGAATATGTTTTTAATTAAGTTATTAATTAATCTAATTTCATTATCCAAATCTTAACTGTAAGTTCCAAATGCTTTCAGACATATGGTAAGGGTTTTCTCATCTCTCCTTTATTTCTAAGAGATATGCCTTATTTACTACTATTACTCATATATGTTTTATGTATACTTCCTATTGATGTATAGCATCATGAACATAGTAATGATCATAGTGTTAAATGTTTCATTTTATTATTATTATTATTATTATTATTATTATTATTATTATTATGGGCTATACAATTCGATTGATTTCAAAGTAGTAAGGGAATCTTCTCGAACCTCCATTTTTCATTTGGGTTTCACTTTCTCCCTATTTAAAACACTATTTTTACATGATTTCACATCAGATGGAAATCATTTATTCCTAAAATATAATTTAATTTTCATTATTTTTTTGAGATATATATGTTTAAAATCTGATTTTATGACAAATAGAAATTGATTCTCCAAAATAACACTTCTTTATAAAGTAAAAAAAGATTTTCTCATCTCACTTTATCTTTAGAGAGATATATTCTTTTTCACTACATATTTATTACTTGTGGGGTATTTACTACCCTTTTATATATCATATCATGAGTCTTATTATTCACATTCCATTCTATGTTTCATTTAGTGTTATTCATTAATAGGATTCGGATTTAAATGTTTTGAAGTGGTATTCGACACATTTGAATGTTTAAAAATTATTTTACTCCAGAAATTTTTAGTGGTATCATTTAAAAGTATCTTCATCAATGTCAAAAATATTTTAATGAATCTTGTACTTCATTGAGGATTATCTCTTATTAAAATATATACCATATGTTGTTGAAGGGTCTAGTATTTGTTCACTGTGGATGTGTTATTTGATACAATTCATGGTTTATTGTTAAAGTATTCACATTTGATGTGATTGTTTTTCAATTTAAATGTTTTTGTTTTTTTTGTTTTTCACCATTTTTTATGAGGAATGTTTAGACTTATTATGTGATGGGAGGGGCCCCATGTAGCCCCACAATGCATCGGTATGTCTCATGATATAGAGTAGGGTGGTTGTTTAACCATTAATGTATTTTTTTCTTGTATGAAGCCTTGATGTTATGTCAATTATTTTTCTAATTATGCATTCCTTCACTATGATTATATTAATTGATATTCCATGTTATTATTCAACTATTATAATTTCCATGGTGATGTTTCAATGTCCAATGATTAATTATATGGAATTATTTATTAATCTTTTAATCCTCCCATATTATGCTCAATATTATGATTCAATTTCATAGGTTTTATTTATTCTCTGTGCATTAATGTTTATGTTAATGATATATAAAATTTTATATATTACCCGAACTAAACATTTAGGCCAACCCATTTGACATGATTTATTTTTTCCAGCATTTGAAGATGTTTATTATGGATGACATGCTGGGATAACCTGGGAGTTTATGGATGTTTATAATAGAGTTTCTATGTTGTTTTCAATTCAAATTGAAATGTAAAACTTACATTTTTATCTATTTTTCAAAATCTACTCAATATTTTAGTCCATTGGGAGGTGATCTATTTTCCATAGTACCAATGTAATTACTAAGGAATCATCTTTAGACTACTTGGTTTAGGGTTTTGACCATTGGTAAAAGATAATGTATAGTAGAAACTTTGGAAACTAGATTTTAAAAACATAGATTAAGGAAAATAACCCTAATATATAATTTAAGGATAAGAATTTTAGAATATCCTACAATTTTGTTACATTGGAGATTATGTGTATCTTACTAGAAATACATCAATTTATGGATACTAATAGTGGAAGTAGTTTTTGAATAGATGTACCTAGGGGTAAGAACTCTGATAATGTGTGTCGGCCCAGACTCAACGTAACCAGGTACATTATAACAAGCCTTACTACACACCTAGTTTGATAGTCATGGGGGACATAGTTGGGATAATTCAAATTTTCCTTAGAAACGAATATGAAGGATTTGAATATATATTTAAAATGAAAAAAATAAGTCAATCCAATGTTGTTTTGGGTTGAATATAAAATTTCATGATATTCTATAAATGATTATACATTTTTCTCCCTATAAATATTGTTACTCATACTGTGATTTCTAGTTTCAGTAAATGGATAGAACGTAAAAGAGTCATGTTAATATTTAACATGAAGGAAAAGGTGGTGGTGATGAGAAAACAAATAGGATGTCTATAGAAGTGAAATATATATTGTTTATGATAAATTAGTTTTCCAGAAATTTTATAAACACCATAAAACAAAACCAATATTGAACAAACTTATGAAGAGATGGATGAAGTTTTATAAGAGTTGCGGTGAAGGAGACTATATAGAAAATATGAATATATTTATATCATGCAAGAAATGTGGAAGGAGACACCGTTGAACATGTATTTATAGAATAGAGAAATGAATTATGTGTGGGAAAGAAGGATGTAAATCATAGAATTCATATGGAAAAAAGAAGAGTATTATGAAAAACAACAAATAATAATATGTATTTTTAGTTTATTTCCTTAAATTTGTATAATTTGGGAATTACCTGATTCAATTCCCACTTCAATAAGATAAAATCAAAACCATGAAGGGATATATGTAGAAAAAAATGTACTAATTATTTATGAATTGGGGTTTTATTGAAACAATTATTAACTAAAAAGTTTTCAATAATTTATATCATATCTATTTTTTATGTTTTATTAGTATAGTTTTATAAAAAGGACTACCTGTAGATCGGGTGAAAACCCATCATGTCCTGTAAAGCCATAGGGTTGGAACCCTCAAATGAAGGCATAATAAGGTGTTACACTTACTACTAGCCTACATGAAGTCCATATTTGATTTACCTTTTTATATATTATTGATATAGGCTATTTTTATTTTTGGAAAATTTGTTTTATAAAATAGATAATCGTGGGATTAGAGAATAATTTAGTGATTAAGAGATTAATTATATTTTTTGCAGAGGAAGAATATTTTAAGGAATAAAAGATGAATTTAATTTTATATTAAAGTATGATTTTATTATGGAATTTGGTGGTTCAGGTTATTTAAGTAAATGGTTAACATATCATGGAAATTTAGATAGTTTTTTACCCATAAATATTTTTCATGAGTCATAAGGATAACTACTTATGGAATGAATTAAGAATGTTATCGATTAAGTTTAATATATGATTTATCATATTGGACAAAATGTTGTATCATTATTGGTTTTGGTATACATATAAAGTAGGATGTAATTAAATATGTATGATTTGAAAAATGTGATTAAGGAATAAATACATCTTGAATATCCATATTTATTTTAAGTAATAGAGTGCAAATAGATTGAATCACACCCAACTGATGAGATTATTGTTGTTTAATATAATTAAATCAGGTAGGTTTATTTTTATCAAGTGACTATAAGAATATTAATAGATACCCTCAACTCTAGGAAAAGTATTTTGGATGAATAACATCATCCCCTTACTTTTCTTTATGATAAATCAATGGTGTTCTATCCAGTTACAAATTTAATGTTTTTGATGGATAATTTTATAATGGTCATGTACTCTATCATTATCCCCCAAAACATGATATTTAGATTTTTCTTCAGGGTATTTGATTTCAATTACCCGTAATGTTATCATATTCTAATGTTAAATTTAAAGATGGAATTTCATGTCCCTTTCCCTCTTATTAAGAATATTTTTTATTAACCCTATTTCTGATGTGGGTTTCGTACAAAATAATTTTGATGTATCAATATATAATTTTCAATGTGTAAATAAAAATTGTGAATAATAATGTTATTGAAGGAAGGGATAATGTAAAACCCCAATATTTTATGGTATTTTTTTAAAATTTAATATCTTCCACAGAATAGCTTTCTTACAACACCAAGCTTAAACAAACAATGATATAATGTAACATCACAAGTAAGTAATGAATAATAGATATAGTTATATATGTCTATTTACAAATTAGATAGTGTTTTATAAGCTTAAAATGAGAATAAATCCAACCTAAAGCATGAAATTCTCTAATATTTTTAAGAGATTGTTTTACCGCCTTTTGATGGAGAACCATTTTTAAATCTATATTTTGACAATTTTATAAGCTATATTTGACAAAATAAACTTATTCATTATTATTGTGACATTGAAATTTACTTTGGTTAATTTCTGGTATTTTTCTGATAATGTTCATTTTTTAATGAATAGTGAAAATGTTGTATTTTAATTCAAAACCACTTTTTAATATAATTTATTTTTATGATTAGATTATATTTTGAATTGGTTTTAAAGTGAAATTAGAATATATTTTTACCATTTAATCCAATTGTGGTCATTTGAATTAATTTCACTTTGAAATTGGACTTAAACTAGTGTCAATCTTTTGATATATATTGTTTCATAAAAACACGCTATTTGTTCTGAAAATAGGAATTAATTATTATATTAATTATTGTAACTTACATGTTTTGAATTTTTTAAAATAGAAATCATTTTTTAATTCAGAATATAAAATATATCTTATGCTGAAGTTTTGGTATTTTTCAGAAAAACGTCAATTTTTGATAAATAGTGAAACCACTAAGTGGTACTTAAAAAACTGATTTTTCGTTTAAATGAAATTTTACCACCTCTGTGTTTTAAATTTAAAAAATTTGACATAAATGGTTGTCATTATCAAGTAAAATGTGGTTCAATGGGATTAAAATAATTTTTTTGGTGAATAGTAACTTTTAAGTTTTTAATCGCGATTAGAGGTAATTAGTGTAGTTTAAGGTAAAAATAATGTTTTAATAATTTGAAATGACCTTGAAACATGTCCTGACCTTATTGGATGTGTAATGGCCGACCAATAAAACCCATGGGTCTATTTCTGGGACCCCATGGGGCCACTTGGGTAAGATAATGACATTAATGCCTTTTATTTAAAGTAAAAGTAAAAATGACACAAACATGTATTGTTTTAATAAAACAATTTTTTCATGGGGTTATACAAGTCATATTTTTAAATATAAATAGTCATTGGAAATTTAAAAAGATTTACTATATCATAGTATTTGTTTTATAATTTTTAGACATTAAATAAATTAAATTATTTATGACATCATGATGATGCATCGATTAACTCATTATTTAACGATTTAAATAAAAAGAGACAATAATGTAAAATCTAAAACCTAAACATGTCAAAAATCTATTGTATGAGTATATTTCGAACTCTTATCACCTTATCCTCAAAATACATCAATTTGGGACCTTCAAAATCCGAAACTCATTTGAAAATAAAGTAACATTTTATACCTTTCCAAGAGTGCCCCTCCTCTCCTCTTATAAAAGGATGCCACCTCTACCTATTTACCCACACATATCAAGACTTTTTCTCAGCCAAGATCTGATAATTTTATCTCTCCACATCCCTCTACTCTTCCTAGAAGCCTTATCACAGGCAGGAAGATCTTCAAGAAACCCTTTTGGTTCAAACCAAAGGGAGTTACCCGATTTTATGGTAATGTCTTCTCTTGTGTTCTTTTGTTTTATTTTGCTTCTCCCACCCCCTAAACTCTTTTTATTCATTTCTTTTGTAACAACTCCAGTATATTCAATATGCTAGGATGTTTTTATAAGAATTATTTGAGATAAACTTACACACACCTACATCTAATGGTTATAGAACATACTGTTTCTATGGATGGTGAATTTCTGCCTCATGAAACGATGATTTTTCAATATTCTTTTAACTCCTTCAAAGGTGGCCATTAAGATGAAAATATATTTATATATGATATATAATATGTTTATGATTTCCTTAAGCTTCTGTATTTTTCATTTATGGTGTACCTTTATGGTTTCCATTATGTGTAAACACGATATCTTCATTTTAGGAAGTGCGGACTACCGCCCCCTCAAAGTGATTTGATTCGTTAATACCATATCTGTTACATATAAAGGATAGATTTAATGATATTATATATGATACCATACTTTAATTATAATACTATTATGTATCATTATGTTTTAATTCCATTAAATATGAAATAGAAATGGAAGTAGCGTTCATGCGTACGCACAGCTTACCATCTCCATGAACGGTGCATTTCATTTCTTATCCCCAAATGTAATGTACTATTATAAGTACATATATATAATGGATATATATGATGTCTGTAACATCTAAATTATGAATATAATTCTGGAATTAAAATATACATATCTCTCATTTAGTTTTAATTCCATTAAAATGACATAGAAATGAAAGTAATGTTCATTCGTATGTATGGCTTACTGTCTCCATGAACGGTGCATTTCATTTCTTACCTCTAAATGATTATGTAATATTATAAATGAATGTATATAATGGATATATATGATATACATGGCATCAAAATAATGAATATCATTCTTGAGATAATGGATATTTGACTACGTGAACAACATGTAAATATTAAAAGTTCACTTTTGACTCAAGTACCAGATATCGAAAAAACAACCGTTATTAACTTAAATGATTACATAATGTTCATAACATGGGTATAAGTGATATAAAGGGAATAATGAACTTGAAAAATGTTCTTAAACAAGTATAAATTAACTTAAGTTTATTATTCTGGACATTAATGAACGATCGAGTCAAGTCGGACCCGAGGTAAGGGAACTTCTTAACCCAATTTTCTTTCTTTGTGTTAATCTCCTAATTTAACATTATGTCATGATATTATTATGTCATATATTTTATTTTTACTTTCATTATGTGTACTTATAGTGAATACACGTAATAGATCTATTTTATTTAAAAAATGATCTTTGTATGGGACTTCGTCTCAATCTCCTTTCATTGAGGCATATTTTGTTTTATACACAACCTTATTTTATACGGTTTTAAACCCATTTGACTTTTATGTTTATCCAAAAAGAATATTTTTTATAAGAATCATTTTACTAAATGAAAAAAGGGAATTTTTTTGTCGTATATATGCGGCGACAACGACTTCTCCGCCACCGTGACCATTATTTGAGTTTTGGCTTCCTCTACAAGCCATAACTTTTCTTGAACGAAAAATAAATACCATGTTTTACTTTGGTATTGAAAATGGTTTTCATAATGTTTTTATATCAATATGTTGTATTGATATCTTGAGATTGAATGGTGGAAATTTTATGTTTCCTTTATACATGTTTTATGTGATACGATTATGTTATGGTTCTTGGGCATTGTTATGAAGATGGGTGGTTCCGTGATAAAATAATGGTGGGTGAGCCCGATATAGCTCTCCAATGCATTGGGAAATGTGAAGAAGTTAAACGTTAAGGTTTCTCCAAAGAGAATTAGGGAATATACTATGATGGGTATTTCAAATGTAACCAAGAGGGTTACTCCCTACATAAGAATGTTATGAATGCCTCAAGTTACCTTTATGTCTTATTATTTCTATGATTTATTCATGATTTGATGAGGTATATTAAAGTGCTTTTGTTTTATGGGTAATGTATGATTTCATTCTTATGTATATATGAACTCATGTTTCCTTTCCATATTTTTATAACCCTTAATGAGCTTTTTATGCTCATACCAAGTTTTTGAAATGTTTTTCACAGGTCAAGGGAATGGTACATGATATGATGATAGTGTCAAGGAAGTGTTAAGAAAGAATCCATGTTTTATTTTAAATATGTTTCTGTTGATGGTAAAAATGAATACTGTCTTTTATGTAACCACATTGTTTAAATGTGGAATGTAATGCAAGTTTTATGATCTAATTATCTAAAACCCTAAACCTAAAAAGATCCTCAATGAGTAATCTTGTAATAACTCAAGATTAAGTAAGGTTTAAGTCTGGGCCCTTATAGTTGGTATCAGAGTTCGGTTTAGACAACTTTAGGAGCTAGAAAATTGTTAAATTATAAATTAATTTATGTTATGATTGAAATGATATAGATTTTGAAGATTACTATATTGCTTCTCCTAATATATTTCTGTGTTATGAATGGTTTTTCATAGAGAAAACAGAACAGATTTTCTGAGAAGGCATACAGAGGGAAATGACCTTTCAAATTAGTATCCTTAGATGGTCAGAATTAGAACTAAACAGTTTGTTGCAGTGATGGCTCAGTTGACTCAGGTGAAAAATGTTGGTTGTTTTTATTGATGATATTTTAGTGTTTTCTAAAAGTAAACAGGAGAATGGAAGTCATTTAAGGGTTATTTTGCAAACCTTAAAAGAAAAGAAATTGTTTGGGAAATTCAGAGAGTGTGAGTTTTGGTTGCAACAAATTTCTTTCATTGGTCACATTGTTTCTAAAGATGGGATAAGTGTTGATCCTACAAAAACTAAAGTTGTTGAAGAATGGTCAAGACCCACAAATGTAACTAAGATTCGTAGCTTCCTTGGTTTGGCAGGCTATTACCGAAGGGTTGTTAGAAATTTTTCACGGTTATCTAGTCCAATGACTCAGCTAACTCGGAAGGGTGTTATGTTTATCTGGACAAAAGAATGTGATTATTGTTTTTAGGAACTGAAAAGAAGATTATTGAATGCTCCAGTTTTGGCACTACCTTCCAGGAATGGTGAGTTTGTTATCTACAGTGATGCTTCATTGAAAGGACTTGGTTGTGTCCTAATGCAGAATGATCAGGTATACTTCACATCAGTTGAAAACTCATGAGGTAAATTACCCAACACATGATTTGGAATTAGCTGATGTTGTTTTCGCTTTAAAAATTTGGAGGCATAATTTGTATGTAGTAAAGTGTGAAATATATACCGATCACAAAAGTTTAAAGTATATATTCACTCAGAAATAATTGAACATGAGATAGAGAAGATGGATATAATTAATCAAGGATTATGATTGTACAATTCATTACTATCCGGGAAATGAAAATAAAGTGGCTGATGCTTTGAGTCGAAAAAGTAATGCTTCATTAACAATGTTGCATTTGGAATATGATCCTTTGGTAAAGGATTTGATGAACTTTGGCATAAAAGTTGTTCATGCAGAATGTCCTTCTGTTTTGTTTCAGGTATTAGTGAAATCTTCTCTATTAGACAGAATCAAGCAAGCACCGAAGCAAGACAACGACTTGCAGAAAAAGGTAGAGCTGGTTTAGAAGGGTATGTTTCCTGAATTCAACATTGATAAAGATTGTGTTTTGAGATTTGGGAAGAGATTGTGTGTGCCTTGTGATTTACAGTTGAAGAGAGAGTTTTTTTGTGAAGCTCATAGTCCTCCATTTTCTGTTCATCCAGGAAGTACTAAGATATATAGAAATCTTTGGAAGTATTACTGGTGGGACGGAATGAAAAGGGATATTGTTGATTTTATTATGAAGTGTTTGACATGTCAATAGGTTAATGTATAGTGTCAGTTACCGAAAGGGATGATTCAGCCTTTACCAGTGTCATAGTGGAAATGGGAAAATATATCCATGGACTTCGTTGTGGGATTTCCAAAGACACCTTGAGGAAATAATGCAATCTGGAATATTGTTGATCGCTTGACTAAATCTGCCCATTTCCTTACTATACGAGATACTTTTTCCCTAGATCAACTTTCTCATTTGTATCTTAAAGAGATAGTCAGGTTATATGAAGTTCCCCTCTCCATTGTATCTGATCGTGATCCCGGGTTTACTTATAACTTTTGGAAAATCATTCATAAGTCGTTGGGTACTGAATTAAATTTTAGTATAGCTTTTCATCCTCAATCAGATGGGAAGTCAGAATAAAAAATTCAGACATTGGAAGATATTCTACGTGCTAGTTCGATGGATTATCAGGGAAGTTGGGACCAACATCTTTCATTGGTTGAGTTTTCTTATAATAACAATTTTCATTCTAGTATACAGATGGCACCATTTGAGGCATTATATGGGAAGCAGTGTCGAACTCCAGCTTTCTGGGATGAAGTGGGTGAAAGGAAGATGATGGGACTAGAACTGGAAGAAGAGATGGAAGAAAACGTTTAGTTGATTCAAAAACACATGAGAATAGCTCAGAGTAGGCATAAGAGTTTTGCGGATAACCGGAGGAAGGATCTATCTTTCGAGGTAGGTGATCATGTTTTTCTCAAAGTTTCATAGTGGAAAAGTGTGATGCGATTTGGTAAAAAAGGAAAGCTAAGTCCAAGGTTCATTGGACCATCTGAAGTTATGGAGAGAGTTGGATCAGTTTCTTACTGAGTGGATTTACCTCCGAGTTTATCTCGTTTATACAATGTTTTTCATGTTTCGATGTTGAGAAAGTATATGCCAGATCCATCTCATGTTTTGAGCCCAGAGGTAGTTCTGTTGGAAGAGAATCTACTTTATGAAGAACAACCAGTCCAGATTCTTGACCAAAGGGAGAAAATGTTGCGAAATAATGTAATTCACTAGGTAAAGGTTTTGTGAAAAAACCATATGGTTGAAGAGGCAAGATGAGAATCTGAAAATGCTATGAGGGATAAATACCCCCACTTATGTGATAAGTAAATAATTTGCAGGGATGGAATTTTCTAAAGGGGGGAAGGATGTAACATCCCAAGTAAGTAATGAATAATAGATATAGTTATCTATGTCTATTTATGAATTAGATAGTGTTTTAGATGCTTAAAATTAGAATAAATCCATCCTAAATCTTGAAATACTCTAATATTTTTAAAAGACTATTTTACTGCCTTTTGATGGCGAACCATTTTTAAATTTGTCTTTTGACAATTTTATATACTATATTTGTCAAAATAAACTTATTCTTTATGATTGGGACATTGAAATTTACTTTGGATAAATTTCTGGTATTTTTCTGATAATGTTCATTTTTATAATGAATAGTGAAAAATGTTGTATTTTAATTCAAAACCTTTTTTTAATCTAATTTATTTGTATGATTAGATTATATTTTGAATTGGGTTTAAAGTGAAATTATAATATATTTTTAACATTTAATCCAATGGTGGTCATTGGAATTAATTTCACTTTGAAATTAGACTTGAACTAGTGTCAATCTATTGATATATATTGTTTCATAAAAACATGCTATTTGTTCTGACAACGGGAATTAATTATTAAATTAATTATTGTAACTAATATTTTTTGAATTTTTTAAAATAGATAAAATTTTTTAATTAGGAATATAAAATATATCTTAGGGTGGTGTTTTGGTATTTTTCTGAAAAACTTCAATTTTTTTGATGAATAGTGTAACCACTAAGTGGTACTTAAAAAAATGATTTTTCGTTTAAATGAAATTTTACCACCTCTATGTTTTGAATTTAAAAAATCCGAAATACATGGTTTTCATTATCAAGTAAAATTTGGTTCAATGGGATTAAAATAATTTTTTGGTTAATAGTAACTTTTAAGTTTTTAATCGCGATTTGAGGTAATTAGTGTAGTTTAAGGTAAAAATAATGTTTTAATAATATGAAATGACCATGAAACATGTCCTACCCTTATGAGATGTGTCATGTAAGACCAAGAAAACCCATGGGTCAATTTTCGGGACCCCATGGGGCCACTTGTGTAGGATAATGACATTAATGCCTTTTATTTAAAGTAAAAGTAAAAATGACACAAACATGTATTGTTCTACTAAAATAATTTTTTAATAGGGTTATACAAGTCAAAATTTTGACTATAAATAGTCATTATAAATATAAAAATATTTCCTACATCATAGTATTTGTTTTATAATTTTTATACATTAAATAAATTAAATTATTAATGACATCATGATGATGCAGCGATTACCTCATTATTTAACGATTTAAATAAAATGATCAAATAATGTAAAATCTAAGACCTACACGTGTCAAAAAACAATTGAATGAGTATATTTAAATCCCTTATCACCTTATCCTCAAAATAAATCAATGTTGGACCTTCAAAATCTGAAACACATTTGAAAATAAAGTAACATTTTATACCTTTCCCAAAGTGCCCTTGCTCTCCTATTATAAATGAACCCCACCTCTACCTCTTTACCCACACCTCTCAAGACTTTTCCTCAGCCACGATCTGATCTTTTTGTCTCTCCACATCCCTCTCCTCATCTTAGAAGCCTTACCATAGGCAGGAGGATCTTCAAGAAACCCTTTTGGTTCAAACCAAATGGAGTTACCCGATTTTAAGGTAATGTCTTCTCTTGTGTTCTTTTGTTTTATTTTGCTTCTCCAACCCCCTCAAATCTTTTTATTCATTTCATTTGTAACGAACCATGTATTTTCAATTTACTAGGATGTTGTTATAAGGAGTATTCAAGCTACACTTACACACACCAACATCTAATGGTTAAAGAACATACTGTTTCTGTGGATGGTGAATTTCTGCCTCACGAAACGATGATTGTTAAATATTCTTTTAACACCTTCAAAGGTGGGAATTAAGATGTAACTATATTTATATATCATATATAATATTTTTATGTTTTCCTTGAGCTTCTGTATTTTTCATTTATTTCATACCTTTATGGTTTCCATTATGGGTAAACGCGATATCTTCATTTTAGGAAGTGCGGACTACCGCCCCCTTAAAGTGATTTGATTCGTTAATACCATATTTGGTATGTATAAGGATATATTTAATGATATTATATATGGTAACATACTTTAATTATAATACTATTATGTATCATTATGTTTTAATTCATTAAATATGAAATAGAAATGGAAGAAGCATTCATGCGTACGTACGACTTACCGTCTCCATGAACGGTGCATTTCATTTTTAGCCCCAAATGTAATGTACTATTATAAGTACATATATATAATGGATATATATGATGTAAGTTACATCTAAATGATTAATATAATTCTGGAATTAAAATATAAATATCTCTCATTTAGTTTTAATTCCATTAATGTGACATAGAAATGAATGTAGCATTCATGCGTACGTACGGCTTACCGTCTCCATGAACGGTGCATTTCATTTATTACCTCTAAATGATTATGTAATATTATAAATGCATGTATATACTGGATATATATGATATATATGGCATCTACATCTGGAATATCATTCTTGAGATAATGGATATTTGACTACGTGAACAACTTGTAAATATAAAAAGTTCACTTTTGACTAAAGTACCAAATATCGACAAAATGACCGTTATTAACTTAAATGATTACATAATGTTCATAACATGGTGATAAGTGATATAAAAGGAATAATGAACTTGAAAAAGGTTCTTAAGAAAGTATAAATTAACTCAAGTTTATTATTCAGGACATTAAAGAATGATCGAGTCAAGTCGGACCCAAGGTAAGGGAACTTCTTAACCCAATTTCTGTTCATTGGGTTAATCTCCTACTTTCAAATTATGTCATGATATTATTATTTCATATCTTTTATTTGTACTTTCTTTATTAGTACTTCTAGTGAATTCACACAATAGATCTATTTTATTTAAAAAAATGATCTTTGTATGGGACTTCGTCTCAATCTCCTTTCATTAAGGCATATTTTTTTTTATACACAACCTTCTTTTATACGGTGTATAAACCCCTTTGACTTTTACATTTATCCAAAAAAAATATTTTTTATAAGAAGCGTTTTACTAAATGAAAAAAGGAAAATTTTTTGTCGTACGTATGCGACGACAACGACTTCTCCGCCATCGTGACCATTATTTGAGTTTCGGCTTCCTCTACAAGCCATTACTTTTTTTGAACGAAAAATAAATACCATGTTTTACTTTGGTATTGAAAATGGTTTTCATAATGTTTTTATATCAATATTTTGTATTGATATCTTGTGATTGAAAGGTGGAAATGTTATGCTTCATTTATACATGTTTTATGTGATACGATTATGTTATGGTTCTTGGGCATTGTTATGAAGATGGGTGGTTCTGTGATAAACTAAGTGCGGATGAGCCAGATATAGCTCTACAATGCATTGGGTAACATGAAAGAGTTAAATATTAAGGTTTCTCCGAAGAGATTTAGGGAATATACTATGATGGGTATTCTAAATGTAACCAAAAGGGTTACTCCCTACATAAGAATGTTATGAATGCCTCATGTTACCTTTATGTCTTATGATTTCTATGATTTATTCATGATTTGATGAGGTATGTTAAATTGATTATGTTTTATGGGTAAATTATGATTTCATTCTTACATATATATGAACTCATGTTTACATTCCATATTTTTATAACCCTTACTGAGCTTTTTATGCTCATCCCATGTTTTTGAAATGTTTTTCATAGGTCAAGGGATTGGTACATGATATGATGATAGTGTCAAGGAAGTGTCAAGAAAGAATGCATGTTTTATTTTAAATATGTTTCCGTTGATGAGAAAAATGAATACTATCTTTTATGTAACCAATTTGTTTAAATGTGGAATGTAATGCATGTTTTATGATCTAATTCTCTAAAAATCTAAATCTGAATAGATCCTCAATGTGTAATCTTGCAATAACTCAATATTAAGTAAGGTTTAAGGCTAGGGGCTTATACATACCGATAAATGTCATTATTTTAAAATGACCATTACATCCTAGTCATTAAATTTGTTGTAATCAATAGTAATAATTTTTTTTTTTAAATTTATATATTATATATTTAATCAAAAAAATTTACATTCTTCCAAATAATATTATTTTCGTAGGATAAGAATGAATCAAGTTTTCCACATTAAAAGGTTATATTTTTTCTAATTATAGTTTTAATTAATTTTAATGGAATTATTATTTTAAAACAAAATTTTGATACTTTTATAATTTAAATTTGAAAATGTAGACATTGTTTTTTAAATCCTAATATCAAAATTTACATTGGTTAGCTTTTTAGTATTTTTTTTGATAACATTCATTTTTTGGTGAATAGTAATGTGACCATCAGAAAAATTATGTGAAAATTAAAAATACTAATATAAATAATAAATTTGTAACATAACCTATTAAAGTATAAATAATATTTAAGAATATTATGAATGAAAATATAAGAAATTTTTATTCAAGAATAAGTAAACAGATGTGTTAAAAATGATAAATAAATTATTGTTATTTATGTGAAATGAAAATGATTATATACAATTTTATAACAAAATATAATGGTTTAAAAGATTATATATTTTCTAAGAAATATTCATAAATTAAAAAAAATTTAATATTATTATAATATAATTTTATGTGACCCAAGCTAATTTTTGAAAGTCTCTTTAAATCCATTTTTATTTAAAAATATTTATTTCTCTAATAAATGATGATTTTAATGGAAATTTCTATTTGAAATATATAAATATTTATTTTCATAAAAAGGATTACATTTATAAATTCAATATGTTTAAATATAGTAAGGGTGATTTTTTTGTTTCTTCCAAAATAGTTTAATTATTGTGAATAATGAAATATGGTAACATACAGTATATAGAGATTATAAATTAAATACACAATTTCATGACTCATGGATGATTTAGTTAACATTTTTTATGTAGTTAACATTTTTTATAACTCACATGAACTAGTTATTGTAGTTAGTCAAAATAGTATAAACTATTCATATTCCTGAGCCAAAATAATAAAATAAATAAATAAAATTTTCAAAAAACACCACTCTCCTCCACTATAAATACCACACATCACCCCCTATTATCCTCACACATAAAATTCCTTGAATATTTCTTATATTCTCTCAGTTTACTCTCCCACACCACTACCCAACATTTAGGTCATTCTGGTCTCCCCAAAAGACCATTTTAGTGTTTCTTATGGCGGTTCTCTAGGAGAGGAATTCAAGAGGTAAAAATAACCTTTCACTCTTTTGAATTTCTATTAATTTATATTATTTTATTATTCATTAATTACCTCCTAATTCCAAAAAATAGTGATAAATCAATTATCTTATATAAAATTTAATTTTATTATTATAATGGGATATCTACCATAAATTATTTTCCATTCCCCTTATTTATTAAAAAAATTAAAATATCACATTACGGTGTCGATTTACAACCTTTAGGAATGAAAAGTATTAATTTTAAAATCTTGCCTTCAAGGGAGGTCATAAAAACATTTATATTCTTAAATCACACATTAATATATTTAATGTTCAATTAAAATTGTACATATATAATATTAATTCATAAAACAAAACTATCATCTAATGATCGAAGAAACCCTAAAATATTACAAATGGTTTTCATTATAGTTTTATATAAGGAATCATACTCATAAATGGGAAAATTATGTTATAAAAGCCATTCAATATTTTGGATGTTCATTTATAACATATAACATAAATTCTGGAAAACTATTCCCATCCTTCATGATGTTTCATTAATGTATACATATGATCCAATCATGAAAACCAAGGAAACAAACACTTTGGAATGAAAATTTTGAATCATATAACTCATCAGAAATACTATAAATGAACTTAATAAAATTATAATAAATGAAATAAATGGTTAATATAATCTAAATTTAATTATTAATAAATATAATTTCATTATCTAGGACATTAGGTGGAAGTAAAAATTGATTTTAGAAACAAGGTAACTGTTTTCTCACATCAAGTTTATTTATGTGAAATATAACAGATTTACCGCTACATATTATGTATTGTGTTTGTATAATACACATTGACGTATCATATCATTAATATAATTATCATCATTGTATTAAATATCTAATTTTGTGAATATTAATTTTATAGGTCATTTGGTTTGATTGATTACAATGTGGTAAAGGTTTCTTTGAAAACCTCCATTTTCATTAGGGTTATGAATTCTCTATTTTTACATTTTTATAAGGTTCACTTTGAAATTATTCCTATTAAGAAAGTTCAATTAAAAGGAAGAACCATATGTCTTACCCATTTTCACATACCATTAATAATCTATTTTAAGACACCATTATTTTTATAAAATAACTCTTTTTTGATGAAAAACTATATTTTTTTTTATTTTTGGTATTATAATGACTTTTATGAATTTTTATAATTTAAAGACTCATTTATATTTTCCGTTAAACCACACTAAAGTGGATCATTTAAAATTTTTCTAAAACACTCTTTTTACATGTTTTCACATATGTTAGACATCATTTATATGTAAAATATAATTTCATTTCCATAATATTTATTTTATGGGATATACATATTTACAATCTAATTGTATGATAAATACAAATGAAATTGCAAAATAACTCTTATTTCCAAAGATAAAAATGGGTTTTCCCATCTCACATTTACTTCTATGAAATATATTCCATTCTCACATATTCTTCCTTTGGGGTGGTTTCTATACTGACCTTCGATATATCATATCATGACTCTTATTATTATAATGTTATTCTATGTTTCATTTAGTGTTATTCATTCCTAGGGATTATGATTTAAATGTGTAAAAGTGGTAAGGGACACATTGGAATGTATAATTATTATTTAAATCAATAATTTTTCAATTCTATCATATAAAAGTATCTTCATCTTTTAAAATATCTTTTGTTTAATATTTTACTTCACTGAGTTTTAAATCATATGATTCAATCAACTAAAATTTGTTGAAGTTGTTATGATCTGTTGGCCTACGAATGTTCAATTTTATAACATTCGTGATTTATAGTTAATGTATTAACATTTTATATGCTAGTTTCTCAATATGAATGTTTATGTTGTTTATTTTTCTCCCTTTTCATATTAGGAATGTACTGTACATAGTAAGCGATGGTCAGGGCCTGTTATAGCCCCTCGATGAATCAGTATGTATCATAAGACATACTATACTGGTTTTTTTACCAATTGATGTAGGGTGTATTGGCCTAAGCCTTACCATATATTTATTATGTATTACATTATACATTCTGTCATTATTATACTAGTAATTGATATTACATGTTATTATTTGAATAGTATAATATCGAGGGTTAAGATTCATTCTACTATGATAATTTATATTGAATATTTTATTCATCTTTTATTCCTATGATATTATGGTCCAGATTATGTTTTAATGGCACATGTTTTACTTATTCATCTTTACTAATAATTTATGTTTATGATATCTTCCTTGGTATTTTTTACCCCAACTAAGCATCTGAGCCCACCACTTTATTATGTCTTATTTTCCCCTATGCTGTAATGATATATATTATCAATGACATGAAGGGATAACATAGAAGTTTATGGTTCTTTTTAATGGATTTTCAATATTATGTTTCCTTTCATAATGCAATGAAAAACTTATTTCTGTATCTAGTTATCCAAAGCTACTAAACTTTTGAGTCTATTTGGATGAATTATCTTGTTCATAGTACTGGTTTAGCTATGTAAGGCACGGAATCCAGGTTATTGGTGTAATAACCCAAGGCATTAAAATATTTTCATGTTAGAATAAATAATATTTTCCACTCTTTATAGAGAAAAATGTTAATCTTACACTACAAACTATACTGAATTAGCATGTGTTAAACAGAAGACCAATTTTGACAGCCTTTTAATAGATAACCTAATTTAAAACTAAATTTTGACAGATTTTGGCGTATTTTATTTTTTAAAATAATTATTATTTCATAATCTATATTAGTGATATTATCTTTGGGTGAATTTTTTGTATTTTTTGAGAAACAACATTTTTTTATTAATAGAGAAAATTAATAAAATTTCTTTAAAAAAACATTTTTTTAAATAATTATTAGTTTAAAAATGTATTTTAAGTTGTTTTTTAAAGTAAAAAAGAGCTAAATTATTCATATATTGTTAGAATGTATTTAATTTTAAACGTATTTATAATTAAATTATATAAAAACATATTTAAATTCTTAACGTTATTACATTAAAAAAATGTATTCTCACCACGTCTATGGGATTAGAGATACTCTTAATTTTTCCACTTCTCTAATTAATATTTTTTAAAAATTAAATTACATGGTTTAGAATCTAAATAATTTTTTTGACTAATATGATCAAAATAATATTTGACCAATAATTATAGTGGATGGGATTAAAATTAATTATAGTGATTAATGTAAAATTATGCTCAATAAGTGACTAAAACACAATATTAATGACCAAAATGACATGAACAATTCTCCAAAATACATTGGATGATAATTATTGGACCACATATTTACATGGATTGAAATTTATTAGATATTTTTATGTTATTAAATTGAATTTCCCTATAGAAAATTGAATATAGGGATAAAGGAAAAAAGGGACTTTCCATACCAGTAACAATTATATTTGTAAAAACATTAATATTTTCAGTATACATATCCTTTTGATATATAAATGGGTTATTTTTATAATTATAATTAATCAATAATTTTTATATGTTGTATGGTTACATGAAACTCTTAATAAATGTTAATGTAGTTATTATTCATTTAATATGTAACTAAAATAAACAGTACTATAAATATTAAAAGTGAAGTTATTTTGTTAAATTATTGTGTGTAATTATTTTTTTATATTAATATATAATGATAAACATATTTAAACCTAATATATTTTTATCCAAATATTAGAATGATATTTTTAAATTAATAATAAATAAACAATTCCAAAATAAACATTATTATTATTTTACAATATATGAAATTTTATTAAATGATTTAAAACTAATAAAAATAAAATATTAGTACATGTTATTTTAAAGTTTTAATAAGTCAAAAAAATGGTCTATTAATTTATCAATTTATCTTTTATAATTTTAAAATTGACCCATATATTGTAAAAATATTTTTAACAGGGTATGGGTTTAAGTAGTGTTTTAGCGAGCCACATGCGCTTGTTTTAAAATTAATTTCCAAAAAATAGGGGAATATTAAAATTTAAATTAATTTTATTTTAATAATTAATTGGATATATTTTTCATAATAATTATAAATTTAGTTAACTCTTATTAGTTAAATTACATTGATTAAGAAAGTATATGATTTAATAAAAACCAAAATGGAAAAATTAGGGAATATTTGATTTTAAGGAACCAACTTAGTAAAATGAACATATTTTTATTTGTAATAGGTTCTAATAGATAATTATTCACTATTAATACATTATTTATATATTATTGAATAAATTTAGGTTTGGTATACCACCCATTAATGATTTCTTATTGTTATATACAAGAGTTCCAATGCCCATACATAATAAAAAGGAAAGCACTCTACCACTTCCTCACACCTCTCAAGACACTTTGGATCATCCAAACTCTACCCAAATAGTCTCAAAAATTCATAACCCTCAACCTTGAAACCTATAATTAGGTCGGAAGAAATCGATGGAATCCTTTTCGTACAAACGAAATAGAGTTACCCGATTAAGAAGCAATGTTTTCTCTCAAGATATCTAGTTTCATTTCCATTATCCACAAATAAATTATATTTATTCACTGACTATATAAATAAAAAAGTATAATAAATATAATATTATGATTTTATGAAAAATTGTTGACATAAAATTACACACACCTTCATCAAATGGGTAACCAACATATTGTTTCAGTTTATAGTGATCAACTACCTAACAAAACAATGATTTTTTCATTTTTTACATTACCATCTATAAAGGTCACCATAATGATAATTAATAAATGTATATATATGATATATGTGATATTTATAAATATTAATTCTTTTATTATTCTAATTTATAATATAACATTAGGCTTTCAATTTTTTGTAAATATGATAATTTCGTTTTAGAATGTGTGTACTACATCCATCTCAATGTGATATGACTCGGTCATGCCATACATGGAATGAATAAAAGAATGTCTCAATAAAAATATGTAACTTATATATAATATATGTGATACTGAAACTATAATATAAATTTTTTTCGTTTATTTTATGTTTTTTTAATTAATCAAATATATAAAAGTAGTGTCCATGCGTACATACGACCTATTGTTTTCATATATAGTGCAATTCATTTAGAATCACCAAATATTATTGAATTATATAAATATATAAATATATACTGAATATATGTGACAATTAATTCATTTATTAAACTATTGAGATTATGAAATCATGATCCAATTAATAGGAACAAAAAATCCAAAGTCACAACATACTTTAGAAAACAAGGAAATTAACACGTGAAATAGTTAAAATAATGAAAGAGTGTTAGGAAATAGGAAAAAAATATTGTAAAAAGTTAATATATGATATTAATAACATGAATATAGTTATGGTATAAGTGAGTATCATATTTTAATCCACTATATTGGAGTATAAATACCACACAAAATAACTTTGGTTAAGGTAAAAGAATTTCATCTCAATTTATATTCCTTCGAGACTTATTTGTTATTATGCACCAATTCACTTATATTTTGGTGTATATACCACATTTTTCATTTTATATTATGAATCACATTATTCTAAAGACATTATATATTTCATTTAATGTTATTAATTCAGGGCTATTATGATTTAAATTTTTCCAAGTGGCATGGAACAAATTGGAATGAATAAATATAATTCTACTCAAGATTATCCTTAATGATTATCTTTACAATATCACTTACAAAATAATTGTTCACATTCTATTGAAAAAATAATTTTATTGTAATAATATTTCTATAAATTTACTTGAATATCCATATTTCTGTACATAGATATATTCATTACATAAACCATATATGATTTTTTTTATGGAATTCAAATTGAAAGAATTAAATTATCTATATGAATTTTTGAATGTATTATGTTATCAAAATGAAGCCTTGAAAGTATTATATTATTGTCATGAATCCATGATAGTGTTATATTCATGGATGAAATCTATAAATGTGTTATATTCATTGAATGAATCCTTAAACGCATGAGATTCATGGATGTAATCATTGAATGTATTATATCATTGACTTGAATCCTCAATGGTATATTATAGATATACATATTTATAAATTCCATTCATTTTAATTTATTTACTTCTTAACCATGAAATTTTTCAATGAAATATCTATGGATTTATTATATTCTCAGTTTATTGATTTAATTTCATGCATTTTTTTCTTACCTTTCCATTTATATTTTTCTTTATATAGTTATTTAAATTTCATTTTTTTAGATATTTACCTTTCCATGTGGGTTTATTATAATTTTTTAATTATTTATTCCAGTTTACATTACCTAAGAGAGAATTTGAGCACACCCTTATTAGGTTTTATTTCCCCATGTTATGAAAACGAATATTTTGAATGATTTTAAGGATGAGTTTTATTTCATTTTTTTGCATTGTGTTTTTATTTTCTATTTATCAATGTATTATGGGCATAATGATTATAGTCTATCTTTAAAATAATTGTAAATTTAACTGTTCTTCGAGAATTGATTCCTTGTAATCATGTTAATGTAATAACATAATGCAATAACTCTGATTTTCTGGGATTGGGGTGTCACAGTTGGTATCAAAAAAGTTTAGCAGAAACCTTGGAAACTCTATTTAGAAAACATATATTAAAGAACATAACCCTAATATAGATATCTATGATATGTATTGAGGAAGTTCCTTGAATTTCTTTAAGGTATACATTATGTGGGTATTCATAAAACTGAATCTCGATATAGATACTTTAAGTGGACTTGGTTCTGGTGAGATGTACATTTGAGTAACAACTCAATCAATGTATATGGGGTAAGACTTAGTGTAACCCGGTACATGACAATAATACAAACTGTGCTCCTCGTTTGAACCACCTGGAATATTATCTTAGGATATTTTATATATATTTACCCATAATTATGAAGGATTTTTGTGTGAATATATCTGCAAAGTATTTATATTTTTGATTAAACAATTATCTATGAAAAAAGTTCATAATTTATGTTATTATATATTTAGTGTTATAAAATGTTCATAATTTTATTAGATAATCCTATTAATTTTGTTGATTAGATATGAAACCAGGAAGGAACAATGGTATAAGTACTCATGGCTAATTTAGAGATTTCCCAAAAGAGTAAACAAATATAGATGGTATTGGAACTGAGAATATAATGGAAATATTAGTAAATTATAATCATATTATGACATGTAACCTTTCCTGGATGGAGATTCTTGTTCGACAAAGAGACTCTCTTATGTTGGATCTCTTTATGTGACAGTGATCCATGTATATTACTGAGACTACTCATCCAATTAAAACCGATCAATTGATTGATTTTTTGTTGAAGATATTTGCTGCATTAGGATGTGGTGAAAAGGAAAATGTTACACTTTCAATGTATTGTATCAGAGATGAGGAAAAACAGTGGTGGTCATTGATAAAAAATAACATGAAATATGTGGATATAGATCTCATGGAATGGAATTAAACAAAAACATCCCTCACGGGGAAAAAATTGAGATGAAGAGTAATTACGGTAGTTTAATGGGATTGGAGGAAGAAAGTGTTGCGTTGAATAAATCACACTTAATAATGTTAACATGGAATGATATTAATTTCACACAAAAAACAGAATGGAATATTGATCATTTTTTTGAAGGACATATGAAATGTATCTATAGGGTTATATTTTCTCAATCCTTCTATTTATTTCTTGAAATAGTTTTATGTTCTATCAATACATAAAAATAGTTATCCAAGTCCTATGGATTCAATGGGTATAAATCTAAGAAGAGGACGAAAAAGAAATATAAAGATAATGGAAAAAGGACAAGAAGAATATTTCAACATGTGATACTTGTGGGAGGAAATTCCTTGGATAATGTATAAAATTGAAACTATTATTCTTTTAGTGTAGAGAAAATGGACATCATAATCGTTATTCTTGGAGTACAGAAAAAATTTCTAATGTTCAATGCTTAAACTATATGGATATGGGGGCACAATGAAATTGAATTCCCCAAGATCCAATAGAATTCACCAAAGAAGAAGATAAGGGATTAAGGTCAATAATATGTTATTAACCCATCCAAAGTGGGATGATTAATTTACTTATTTATTCTAATTTGATAAATTTATTGTAACAAGTATTTTTCATGATGATGTTCACATCATATGATTTATGAAATATAATAGATTATACTCTAATAGATTTTAATTAATGATTTATGATTATATATTGAAAGGAACCATGAAGAGTTATTTGGTATTAAGATAAAATTTTTTTCAAAACACATGGTTTAGGAAAAGATAATCCTTAATATTCTCTTAATGTTGTGTTAATTTTAGAAAAATAAATGATACATATGGAAAAAGTAAACTTGTTAGAGATAAATACCATGGAAATGATTCTAAATTTATTGATCATAATGTATTTGGAAAGTTTAACCATATTAGTAAATGGTTTATGTTTTATATTGGTTGTGATTTTAGAGATTGATATATTGCATCTCCATATGATGTATATTTTTCTAAGAGATTAAGTAGAAAGAGATAAAGGAATTATTAAATTATAATATTGTTCTTTTAGAAACATAAAATGTACATATAATTAAATATATTATTAGAGAGTGAAATAACCCCCCAACTCTATGAAAAATGATATTGATAACAAAAAAATTTTATAGTACCTTCAATTTTGAGTAATCAAATGGACTTTTAGATTATCGATGATTTATGGCCTTATGATTGTTAATTTTCCCATAAACATGTTCTCTAGAACTATACATCATAACTTGATTTCTTGATTTTTTCTCTGTATCAAGGATTCCATTTCCTCCACTATGTTCTCCTACACACAACACTGAATAAGCGCATGTTAAACGTAAGACTGAGTTTTACCTCCTTTTAATAGAGAAAATATTTTAAAACACTATTTTCACACTTTTGTCATTTAAATTATGAAAAATAAATATAATTTTTAAATTTAGTATGTATAAATTAGTTTATGGTGAATTTTGGGTATTTTTCCACAAAACATCATTTTTTTATGAATAGTGAAAATTACTACAATTTAGATAGAATTTTATTTTCATTTAAATAATGATTCATGTAAAATTATATTATAATTTGGTTCTAAAATTCCAAATAGATTAATTATTCATATATTAATCAAATTTATTTCATTGAATACAACATTATATTTATTTTAGATATAAATACATTTTGAACTTATGAACATTTTAACATTAAAAAATCACATTTTCACCACATCTGTGGGATTACCATAAATCATAATTTTACGACTAATATGATTTCAATTATGGAAAATTTACACACACGGTTTTAATATGTAAAATTATCTAGATCGAATAATATCAACATAATTTTGAACGAAAATATTAGTTAATGTGATTAAAATTAATTTTTGAGTTAAATGTAAAATTAAACATAACAAGGGACTAAATCATACTACTAAGGACTAAAATGACATGTAATCTTTTCAAAAATCCATTTTATACCAATAATTATACCCTATACCCACTTGTATTCAAATTTATTTGTTATTGGGATATTATTAAGTGGATGTACCATATATAAATGGTTAATTATGTAAAAAGGAAAAAGGGGATGTTTTATTACCTTTAACATTTATAAAACATTAAGATACGTAAGAAAAATCATATTTTTGGTTATAAATATCATTTTAAAATATAAATGGGTTAATTTTATTAAATTAATTTTTCAATATTCTTTAGAGACGGTTTTGTTACGTAAAATTCTTATGAAACACCAATATAGTGATTATTTAATAAATAACTAACTATAATAAATCATACTATATATATTGAAAGTGAATTTAATTGTTTAAATTATTGTATTTATTTAATTTTTAAAATGGATATATCAATCTAAAAATGTGAAAAACTATATATTTTAATTCCAATGTAAGGTTGATATTTAAAAATCAACATAAAAAAAATAATTCATAAATTGACATTATTGTTTTCTTACAATAAATGAACATTTATTAAGATATTTAAATTTTTTAATAATCATATATTCTGCCAATATATTTTTGGTTGTTAATAAATATTAAATATTTACTGTTAAGGGAGAATTTTATGCTTTATAATTAATATATTGACCCATAAATTACAAAAATGTTGTTAACACGGTCCATGTTTAATTACTATTTTAGTGCATCACAAGTATTTGTTCTGAAATTAATATCCAAAATACATGGGTATTTTCTTTTATAAATTAGATATCATATTAATAATTCACTAAATCTATATTTTTTAAAAATATCACTTTATTTTAGTCGTAATGGATAAATTAATAACATTATAAAACAAGATGTTATAGTAGAAACTAAAATGATAATTTTGGGGAATCTTAGATGTAATTGAAATAAAGTATTTTAAAAACATATTTTGTGTTTTGTAGGTATATATATTCCATTATTCCCTTTTAATCCATTATTTTTTCATTTTCTGGGGCACATTGGGTAAGGTAGACCTCCCATTAATGAATACCATTTTTTATTTAGAAGAGTGGAACTCACCCTCCAGAATAAAAA
This sequence comes from Viscum album, assembly GCA_963277665.1. Classification (NCBI taxonomy): domain Eukaryota; kingdom Viridiplantae; phylum Streptophyta; class Magnoliopsida; order Santalales; family Viscaceae; genus Viscum; species Viscum album. Next base: position 922,305,693 of record OY728137.1, read on the forward strand.
CTCCAACAGTCTACCCCTTCCCCGCACCTCTAAACACAAATTGGATTGTCAAAAATCACCCCAAATATTATAATAAAATCTATCCCATATACCTATAAACCTCAAATTGGGTAGGAATCAATCAACAGAAACCTATTGGTACAAACCAAAAGGAGTTACTTGAGTAAGAGGTAATGGCCTCTCTCAAGATCTCTAGTTTCATTTCCATTCTACACCGCCTAAAATCTCATTATTCCATTATTATATAAAAATAGTATAATAAATATAAAAGGACTTTTTATTTAAATGTTTCTACCAAAATATACACAAAATATCATCTAATGGGTAAGGGACATACTGTTTCTATGTACGACGAACTACTGCCACACGAAACGAGGATTGCTCATTGTTCCATTACAACCTATCTTAGTGGACATTATAATGGAAACTATATTTATACCTGATATATATGATATTTTTAAATTCTTCATTATTTGTTAATGTTTAACAATAACATAATTTTATTCTTTCCAATTTGTTTCAAAATGATAATATTGATTGAGAAATTGTGGAGTACTGCCCCCTCAAAGAGATATGACTCATTAATTCCATACATGGAATGTATAAATATTGTTTTAATAATAATATGTAACATATATAACATAGATATTGTACTAGAATTAAATTATACATATTTATCATTTAGTTTTCATTCTTTTAATATAACAACGAAATGAAAGTAGCGTTTATGCGTATGTACGACCTACCATCTCAAGGAATGGTGCACTTTATTTATAATCTCAAAATGTTATGGACTACTACAAAAACATATATACAGAATATATATGATAATTATGTAATTTTTCTGTTATTTAGATTATTAAATAATTCTCTAATTAATAAGAGAACGAAATTAAAACTCAAATCATACATGAGAAAACTAGGGAATTAACACATGGAATAGTAAGAATAATGAATGAGTGTTAACAAATGGGTAATAAAATATTATGAGAACTTAATATATGATATTTCTAACATTATTAAAGTTATGATATAAGTTATTAACATATTTTGAACCACTTTATATGAGGATAGAGACCGCACAAAAAATGATGGTTATGGTAAAAGAAGATTCATCTCAATTTACATTCCCTTGAGACTTATTTCTTATTATTCCCCAATTAACATTATTTTGTTCTATAAAATCCATTTTTCATTCTATATCATTAATCCCATTATTATGGTGTAATTATAATAATCGTTTAATGATATTAATTCTTGCGTATTATGATTTAAATTGTTCAAAGTGAAATGGGACACTTTAGAATGTTTAATTATTATTCACCTCTAGAATGTTTTAAATGATTATCCTTAAAATTTATTAAATAATGATTGATAATATTTTAATTAAATAGTAAATTTATTGTAATCATTTTTTGGAAAACATACATTAATATCTATATTTTGATATATGGATATTTTCATTTACTAAATTGAATACCATTTTTCATATGAGGTCAAATTTAACAGTATTAGATTGATTTCCTGATTCCTTGAAAGTATTAGATTCATAGAATGACTCCATGAAAGTAGTAGATCAATGTAAATATTCATAGATAGTATTAGTTTGTTGGAATGATGAATTGAAAGTATTATACTATTGTTATAAACCCTTGAAATAATTAAATCCAGGCATACAACATATGTGGTTTGTTATATATATTCATAATTAATAGTTTCCATCATATTGATTCAGTTATTACTTATAAATGAAATTATACATCTTTATATCTATGGGTTAATTATATTATATATTTATTTATTAAATTGAATGTGTTTCAGTATCATACCTTTCTATATAGATTTTTCCTTATATAGTAATTTCAATGTCATGTATTGTTATCTCTGTAAATTTTGATGTTAATGTATTCTCATTTTTTATTTTTTATTTCAATTTACATATCCTTAGTGAACATTTGATATCACGCTTATTACATTTTACATTTTCAGGTATTAAAGAGGATTAATTTTAATGAGTTTCCCGGATGTTTTTTATATCTTTTTATTTTGTTTAATGATTTTGTTTATATTTACAAATGTATTTTGGGTATCATGTTTGTAATATGGCATTCCAATAATTCTAAAATGATCCATCCTTCATGAATTGATTAATTATAATCATTCCAATGTAATAACATAATGCACTGGCTCCGGGCATCTGGGGTCAGGTTGTTATAACTGGGGTCAGGTTTTTTACCCCTAATGTCCCCACTCCACACAATACTCCGACTATAATTCCTGATATTTAGAAAAGGAAAGATCTCGTGGAACCTTATACAGATTATAAGGCCAAGGAATCTAATTCTAATTATAATCTAATAGGTCCAATGTAGCCTTTTTCAACATTTAATAACATATTAGATTATTATTATTTATGTGTCTATCATTTCTATCTAATGTTATTTATTTTTTATTTACTACCTCATTAATATTAATCCATTTAGTAACTATTTTTTATAATCCCAATGGGGGTTTAAAATATATGGAATAAAAATTACGCATAGTCAATAAATAAATTATGCATAAACAATGAATGAATGAATTATTTCATATAAATAAAATTTTATTTTAATAATAAATAAATGATTATTAATTACATACAATTGCTATATACGATTATAATCATCAATGCCTAACATTTAATTCCATAAATAGAATATTTTTTACTAATTTTTATTAATAGAATGGTAATATTGGTGTCTTAGTCCAAAAAATCAAAATTTTAATAATCAAAAATCATATTTATGTTATTTCTAATAAATTTTATGTTTTTTGAAAGTAAATTACTTCTTAAAAGAATAAAAATTTCAATTTTTCTAGAATCAATTTCACACTTCCTGAAATCTACTGCACAAAAAACAAAGTGATTTCATGTTATATATCATCGACTATAGTAATATATGTTTTTTAAAATTTAATGGATTAATTAAACACCTAAAATAACAACCAGAAGATAATTTGGATTGATTACATGAAAAACCATGTGCCTAAAACACACACTGAATGAAAAAAATATTGAAATTAACTTTTAAATAAGTAATGAATCAACTACAATACCAAATTATGTGCTTATGATCTGTACTATCAAAATTTATAATGAATAAGATCAAATGAAAGTACAAGTTTAGTGACCATATGTGTAAGTTGACCAGCTATAAGAAAAAATGATTTACCAAGCTATTAGTGATCAACCATACAATATATAAAAGATTATATAAAGTGTGGAAGAATATTAAGATGATAATGTGGAAATTATAATTCAATCATATATAATGGTCTGTATTGTAATACTGTAATATTAAATTTATTAATTTTACCACTTTTCATTGAATAATTAAATGGAAATCAAAATAATTTATCAATGCCATATTTTATACCAAATATTGAGAATCTAAAATAAAGACTTTCCAATGAACATTTATGGAGAGAAATTATATTTATAAACTAATAAAAGTAAAAAATCACATTTAATGAAATATATAGAGAAATACACACACATGACATCGTGGCATAAAAATCTTCATAAATGAAAATGTTGAACATAAACTATATTTTTAACATATTAAACATTATGTTCTCACTTTATCTTTAGAGGAATATCATGAGAACATTTGAAAAAATCTAAAAATCTATTCCAAATCAAAATATGGAAATTGGAACACGATAATATCATACAGAATAATAGAACAACATACTCTACTACTCTAAATTCATTTCTTTCTCATGCACTTTTTTTATAAAATTTGAGTTGAGTGTGATGTAATGTAAGTTTTTAGCTTTATATATTTTACTTAATTAGAGAATTAAGGAAACACTCTCTATCACGTGATTATGTATTATCCCATGTTGACCTATGGAAGATACTATATATCTATGTCTGCCTATGTGGAGTTGTGGTCATTTAATTCTCCCGAGAAGAACTCTGGAAGTGGTTGTGTGAATCTGTGCAATCCAAGTGTATTGTTTTCAAAAACCCAATACATGTTTTTGATTAGCTCATATAATAATAGATGACATGGATGAGTGTTATTTTCAAGTGGAGTGGATTATTTCCTATCTTGATATTAAACCCTTATTCTATTCAATTTTGTGATTTTTTATTATTTGTATTGTATAATAAATGAAAGTAGAATATGTTTTTAAAACAATAATAAAAAACAATACATTGATAGTCCATTTTAAATTTTATTTTATAAATGGGGTTCGATTCCTAAAAAACTATATCCAAATTACTGAGAGTTTTAAAACATGTTTTAATTGAGTTTTGATTGATCTTCTATGAATCATTTTGAATTGATCAAATTATATAACTCCATTATTTTAGTTAACTATCAATATTTTAAAAATTGGTGGTCTAATATTTGAAATCATTTATAACAAAAATTTTAATTGGAAACTCAATTCACCACCATCTTGATTATTCCAATATGACCATTAAGGACGACCCCTACATAATTTTTATTATACCCCTTCATTTGTCTCAGAATTCCATGATTGATTCATGAAAATTTGAGACCATGTTAACTGTACAAGACTTCTATTAAGAGATCTAATTTACCATCATAATATCATAATATATTCTAAATTTTTAATTATTTTCCCGATACAGATTCCATTTTAAATGTCATCCACTATGAAAACTTAGTATCAGCTTGTATTGCACAATGGAGTTCATGTAGCACTTATATGTTACACCAAGGTTCAATGAAAAATAATTATTTTTCCATATTCTATTTCATTATTCTAATATTTTCCAAAAAAACCAAAAATTATTCAATTTTTTGTATAAAATGAGTTAAGGAAAATTTTCTGACATTCCAATGCTTGTAGATCTATGATGGTTAACGGTATTGATGTAAACCAATGTGTAGTTGGGGTTTGTCTTAGTGGTAAGCACCCCGTAATTCTACATGAACAATGGGGGTTCAAAACCCATGGGGCCTAGGTATTATAGCAGTACTATAGTACATTGTAGCAGTGGCGGGCACTAGAGCAATGGCGGGAGCTGTAGCGGCAGCATGTCACTATTGTGGCGGCAGGGGTACTATAGCAGCGGCGGGCACTGTGCATTACTGTAGCAGGTGGGTACTGTAGCATTACTATTCACAGAATGGAATTTGAGCCCAAAATTTGGGCCTACGGGCCATGTAATTGGCTGAATGCCCACTGGGCCTTTGGGAATTGTATTGGGTCTCCCTCTACCTAGTTAAAAGAGGTCTTTGCTTTGCTTTAATAATATATTAGCCTTTGGCCACAAACTTTAAAAAAATGTAAACCGATGTTACATCATTCTTATGAAACACCATATTCTTATGGCATTAATTTGTGAAATAATATATTCCTACTCATTACTATAGTGTATTTTTATATATTCTTGTATCAAACTGACAGAAGTTCCTATCCCTACAATACACTCTGGGAACTATTCAATAATCTTGATCCTACATTAATACAAATTATCTTACGTAAACATTTCAGCAATATTATTTTTTATTGAAGAAGTCAATCATAAAGGTGGATACCTTCCAGGCTATTCCCCCATGAAACTAGAGGTAAAAAATAATTTATTGAACCTCATACTCAAAGATATAATATAATACTAAATAAATCAATATATGACCAAAGAATAGGATGGTCATTTTGTTAAGATCATCGCTCGCGGGGGGGGGGGGGGTTGATGTTGTCATGGAATGGGAATAACATTCTTAAATTTGAATTATTTGTGAAAAAATTGAGAAATATTAGAGTTAATTGGGTTAAACAAAGCTGTATTGGTTTCATAATCATTTTATTGTCATAAAAAGTGCAACATACAAGTTCCTCTTAATTGGTGAAATCTGGATATAAATACATTCCCTCAATATAATGGATATAGTAACATAAGATTCACAGATGAGAACATGATTAGTAGAACCCCAATAATGGGGGAATATATGATAAATTCTTCATCCCACCCTTATTTTGGGAAAAATCTTAATTTAGTCCTAAAATCAATAAATACTCTATTCATAATTTAATTATGATTATGTAATGGATAATTATAGTGGAAGTGCTTATCTTAGAGGGAACTATTACTTTTAGTACCTAGTATTAGATTTTTATCATCCCAAATGTTTGTAGTACATATATAAGTAGGATGGTGACTTCTCTAAACACAATTATAACATTCATTGTGACGCATCCTATCCAACATTAGGTGAAGGATGATAAACTATGCCGAGTTTTGAGTGCAACCCAATAATCATTTGATTAATCCAATTTGCAAGATTCATTATGATGTTAATTAAAGAATAATACCTTCTAGTATGGGAGTTAGACCCTGGAATTAGATTTAGTATTTTAGTTATGGTGTCACAAAAATCACCTAGCATGATGATTAAAAAAGTGTTACGAATACTATAAAATTAGTACTGTAAAATCCGGGGATTACATTATATATAAATATATATTCCATTAAATATATTTGAGCACATTATATTTCTTTTCACACACAGAAAAGTTTTAGTAATGTTGTTGTAAATTAAATTAATCATAATTAATATATCATTAAAATGACATAAAATTTATCTACACATGACATAAAATAATAGAATTATATAAGTAAGAGAATTTGTATATAATAATATTGGGAAAAGATAATGATTAATAATTCTTTTTAATAATGAAAACTGTTTATCATTATATTTTATATTTTATATTAAAATTTAAATATATAATTTATTTAAATAAAATTATATAAAAGTAACATTATCTTTGAATTTAGAATTTCAAAATTTACATAGTATAAATTAATGATCATTTTTAAAAATATGCATATATAGTCAAAAATAGTGTTTTTTTTAAATTATAGATTCCAAAAAATTATTAATATATATTAATGTCCTAAAACATCAAAAAATTCATTAGTTCATGAAATAATAATTTTGGAAGTGTATTTTTAATTAAAAAAATTTAGTTTACATTAGACAACCCATGGACAACATTTTTCGATGTAATGTAAAATGTTACTTTGATGGAATATTGTTTTATATATTATGTTTTAATTAATTAATATTTTAATATATATAAATTATGGATTTATATTAATGTCACATTACCTTAATTTTTGTTTATGAAATCAATTAAAAATTAATGAAACTAAATGTTTAATCCCACACATAAATTTTATACTCAAAACATGAATGACTATAAAAATGATTTTATGTGTTAGGAAATTTTTTGAATTTTTTTTCCTAATAATAGTAATTTTCAGTTAAAAAATAAAATTAAATAGAGGATTATAATAATCAAAATTTTTGTAAATATAAATATAAATAAATAACATTATTATTAATAAACACGGGTGAAATTATAAGTTTCCATTGAAAAGAAACACATGGGTAAAGATGAAAGATATAAAAAATATCCTACATCAATTCAGTATTTCAGTAACATTAGTGGATGGGTGTATATTATTCCATATAAAGTCTCATAATCTATATTTTATGTGTATATGGGTCTTTTCCCTTAAATAATGTAATGAAATTTATCAGTAAGTGAATGTGTTCCCTAAACTTCCATTTACATCACTTATTGAGTCAAATAGTACCACACCATCATCGTAAAAAATATACATCTATTTACTAGAAAACAATTACTTTTACCCATATTTGGAAAAGATCCCATAAACCTAATACTTTTTCCTTCTTTAATAAGCCTAAGATATTTTGATTCCAATAAAAATTTAATGAAAAATGTATATCCCCGATGTGAGTTTTTCTTCTACTTAGTGTTTCAATTTTATTTTTATTATCCTTTTCTTTCACTAACCCCATAAATATAAATAATTTAGAATAATTTATATAATAATGTTTTATTATATTAAACTATTAACAATTATTCAACCTCATGCATCCACTATGAAAAACAAAATCACCTATCATGCATTTTTAAGGACTGCCTCCCCCACGAAGTGATGCAGGTTTTTTAGTCCCCTCATTCCCTGAATAGTACCACATATTGATATGTTTGATAAGTAATTTTTTTCTCAATTATAACTCATAAATTATCAATAATATTATCTACCCCAACCTATTTTATGGAAAATTAATGTTCTTTCTGTGTGTATGTGTGGATTATAACCTCCATGTCGAAGAAAGATTTAGTTTTCTATTACAACCTTACATATATGACATTAAAAAAAATTTGATGCATAAAAATTTTATTTATGAAATTATTTATATTATTGCAGTTATTAATTTATTTTTTATATAAACATTACCATGTTCAACATGTCCATAAAGTCATGTAAAAATTGACCAAACCACAATAAGAACTGAAAGGAGAAAAAATATTTCATAAATAAAAAAAATATTACAATGAAGAGATACTAATGAATTTATTATCGACGAATAATGTAATTATTATGTTTTTAGTAAACTATTTTTTACAATTCATTGATTTATGCATGTGCGCAGAATATATTAGGATATGAGGTAAGGGATCTTTCTTACCATTCATATTATTTATAGGTTACATGTTGTCTTTGTTTTTCTCGTTTTTGTGAAATATTATTCTCATGTACTTATTATATTTTTTTTATAATTCCCATATATGTTTACCTATTTTAATATCAATTCCATTTATATATTATAAATGTTTTAGTTTTCAATTAAAATACCCACTTTTATGGAAACTTTATTTAAGTGATTTTTGATATTATAATTTAATATTGGCCATCACCCCATTATAATTTATTCAACCATGAATCACTTTTAAAATTCATATCTAATATATATAGACCATAAATGTTGTATTATAATTTTAAAGGTATGTTGTAATCCTCTTTCCTCTAACAAATTTATTTATTATTTAAGAAATTATACCCAATGTTGTATTTTATTCTTACATCTTGATACATTCTAATGAATTTTTCCACCATCAGACTCCACGATCAAGAATTTGGTTTATTTTATATGTTTATGTCCAACTCATATAAATTAATTATTCTTTAATTGATCTATATGTTGTAGATTTTATATATTATTTGATACAATATCACAAAACCCATTTATTTCTCATGGAATTTTACCATGATCACCACTTATGTATGGTTTATATGATCATTTTTACTCTATGATATTATGTTATCAAATCCATATTCTATGATTCCATGCTTATGATCATTCTTTTTATGATGTCATGTTATTATTACCATGTCAAGATTGTTTATCATATTTTTTCTGTTAATGTAATTTCTCAATCAACGAATTTCTTATGTATTTCCCCGGTTTGTTCAATAATGTTTTTATAAGGATATAGTGAGTTAGGAGCACCCTAATGATATAAAATAAAAATAATGATGTTATATTGTATGATATTATATTTATGTGTCTAATTATCCAAATATAGTAGACACTAGATCCTAGGATTGTATTCCTATAAAATATGTTAAATATTTTAAAATAACACATGTTTAAGGATTTGGTCCTTATAGCTAGAATCAGATTATGGACTGGCTATTATTATATATTATTATTATAGGACATGTTTTAAAACCTTAAGGATTAAAATAAGCATAGTATCAGATACTGATGTTTTGGTAAGGTATATATTATATTAATTTCCTAGTAGTACCTCTCTATCTTGATATTACATGTGTATTTTATTTAGCATCAATAAATATAAGGGTTATAACCCAAAAAATGTAGTTTTAGATTGTTTTATATGTTATTCTTATAGCGAGATGTTGGTCGCATTCCGCACATCTAGTTTGATACTCTCAGGGAATATGATTTACATAATTCAAATTTTATTTACAATCAATTATGAAGAATTTAAAAAACATTTATAGTTACTTGGTGTTAGAAAACATAATTATAAGTTATACATGGAAAACCTATATTGAAAAATATGTTTTAATAAGTTAGGAATTTCATATCATTTATAAGTTAGTCCATTTATGTTTATGGTTTAATTTTTCAATATTTAAGAATAAAATTATTTTCATCGCTAAAATTACTTTATTTTAGAAATGGGTTGATGTATAAGTAATCATTTCTATAATATATAAAATTTGGAATGAGATTAATAGCCTAATAAAATGCCTAACATGATGGGAATGAGAGCTGAGAATACCATGGATGTACTAGAAAAAATGACTAAAGTTATGACTAATAACATGAGTCATGTAGAATTCACTTCGAGAGATAAAGTTCTAGTTGATTCATTTATACAATATAGGAATCCAAAAATTAGGTTATGTATTAAACCCATAACCATTGAATAGTGTATTAACTAAGTTGATAATATATTTTTTGTCTTATATTTCTCACAAAAATATAAGGTTACAGTAGTTTTTTATCTACTCGAGGGAGATGATGGTCAGTGTTGGACACTGATCAATAACATGAAGTGTATGGAAGAAATATAATCCTTAGAGTGGGATGAATTTATGAGGATGTTTATCAGTAAGTTTTCCCATGAACTATACATATTAATATCTATAGAGTGTTTCATTCACTCAACAAAAAGCATGATCAATATATAATGTCTTAGGAATAAAACTTCATTATAATTGCAGGGTATGCCTACAACTTTGTGATGATTTTAAATATTATTATTGACCATTTCTCTCATTGTTGGAAGATTAAACATCTATATGAATTCGTGGTTTCAGGCTTTGATAGTTGCGAATAAATTTGATGGTGTTCCCTTAATTTTCATATGTAAATGTGTGATCATAGGGGATTTAGAGATAGTTAAAGGGGAATAGTGATTAACTTAATGGAATCCCTAGAATAAAACTAATGAAGAAAAGATGGTCCAACATCTATCATGTCTAAAATGTGAGACTAAATATCCTAGAAAATAACTCTATATGACTAGAAAGTGTTTCAAGTTAATAATTTTGGGGCATGTAGCTAAAACATATTGATGTGAGAAAAAATTCCTAGAAATAATGTAGGAGAAAAATTACCCATATCAAACCTCAGACAACTATCTAGTGTTTCTAAATAATGGGAAACAGAAATCACATTAAGTATATGGATTTAACCTAAAATTCTATAAAATTACAAGAATGAAGATGAATCTTATTCTGAATATTATCTAGGTTAATGGATGTTATGTCCTTACTCTAATGATTATCTATATAAATTTATTGAATCAAATGAGAGGTCTAACTTCAAGATATTCCCATTATAAAGGAGTATATTGATTTATATATTTATGTGGTTCTTAGTGTTACTATTTATCAACATGTTGATTTCTCAATTGATCATATATGTGAATCTTTTCATATATCAAAGGCTCCATATATAATGGCCCTTATGAAACTAGAATAATTGAAGAAAAATTTACAAGGACATATAAACGGGGGTTTTATATTCTAATGAACTTCATCGTTGGGTTCACTGATTCACTTTTCTAAAAGTAAGTATGGTTCAATGTGTCTTGATCGATTATCATGAACCCAAATAAATTAACAATAAACAACCAGTATCCATTTTCATGGATTGATATCTTTTATTATTAGTTATATGGATATAAATAATTATTTGAAGTGAATATTTGGATGGGATATCATCAATTAAATGGAAAGAAGATGATATTACTAAGACAACCTTTAGTAAAATTTTAAGAAACTATGAGTTCATAGTCATTCCATTCAGACTCCAAATTATCAAGAAATATTCCTAGAAATTATTAATATATTCATTAAATATTAATATGAAAATTTAGTTGAAGTATTTATAGATAATATTCACATATACTATAAAATCAAGAAGGAACATGATGCGAACTTGAGTATTTCTTTTAAGGCATTAAAGAAAGTGAATTTCTATTAAATTTATAGTAAATGTGAGTTTTGGATGGACCATATAGAATATCTATGGAATGTTGTCACATGTAATGGAATATTTGTAATGACCATGTGTTTTTGATGGTATAGGTCACTTTTTTTAAGCTTAAATTCATTGTTTTATCATAGTGACTATTCCCTACGGCCTAAAGAAGGTCTCAAGAGTGTCTAATGAATTTCCAGGGCCTAGAATTTTGATTTTTTGAGTGAAAATAACCCATTGCATGGTTTGAACGAAACTATTCCCCTAGGAAAATAAGGTTTTACAAAGCCAAGCAGGGTGTTTTAGAATACTCCAATAGAGAGAACAATAGGACTAAATTTTGTCACACAAGCCTCATAGAATTGCACATTGGCATAGATATGAGATAACAATGTCATTCATGGGATACATACAGTTAGTGTAACTGTGTACTAATCGTGCAATGGGTGGCTTCCCTTGGGCAATGTCGGTATGAGGTTGTGTCATTGTTTGACCAAGTATTTGGCCAAAATATGTACCAATCAAAAATTTGGAAAAAGACACTTTTACCCCTCTTTTTATTAATCTAAACTCTTTAAATTTTCCCCTAATTTTTTATTAATAACAACCTCATGCCTATGTTAGTTATCCCTCCTCAATATCTTGTATTTCGAGACATATCTTTATCAGGAATCAATTTCATTTCCTGTTAAATGCATTGGATTAATAATGATAAGATCTCTAATCGCCTTCCTTCATTTCTTAGTTTCTATCACCATCTACTACACTATTTTGGTGTAAGATCATATGCCCTATTTTCAAGGCATTTTTATATTCTACCGATTTTTACTGTTCTACTCCAATACTGAAGCCGATAATAGATAATGAGTCATCCATGGGACCAAGATAGATGTTCCAGGATTTTAACCTAAAATTTTAGTTGTTTTATTTCTTTCTTCCATTGTGTTACACGTCAAATTTTTTTTCATGATTCCATTGAAAAGTAAATTTACTATTTAAAATAATTTAACCAAGTATGAATACTCCCATATACCAAAATTAAATTATTATAGGATTCCTACCTCTTTGGAAAACACCCCTTTCTGTGAGTTGAATTAAATTCCCTCTTTTTTTATAAATGTCTAAATGACCTTCCATATTATACGTGGTTTGGCTTACAAATTTTTTTAATAATCCTTATTAAAAAAATCCAATGGATTAATTTAATTAAATAAATGTGGGTGGAAAATAAATTCTCTATTTTTAATATTTATATAAATGGATTGTATGAATTGTGAGTCCCATATTTTATTGGGATAAATGAATTTAAATTTTAAGAGGTAATTCCTTATTTTATTATTAAAACTAGAACACGAATATTAGTCTCTGAACAATAGTTAAAAATTTTGCGGAATATTGTGCTTCATGCTCCCTTACCTTGGGTGATGGGCATGGACTCTCACACCATTTACTTTTATTTGAATGATGGGAATGATGTTCCTTGTTCCCTTCTATAACCACTACAAAACCCGTATTTAACAGCACTAATATTTATCAGTACTAAAAAAGTGATGATAAATGGAATATTTATCCACACTAAAGAAACTATTGATAAATTTAACCATTTATCAGTGATTATTTAGCAATGATAAATTCCCCCTTTATTAGCACATTATTTTTTGTGTTGATAAAGGGTACTATTAGCCAGCAATTTATTTTTTCCCTCATAAAGGATACCCTTTATCAACGCTTTGTTTTTAGAGCTCATAAAGGGTAACTTTTATTAGTTTTATATTTTTATTACTTATAAAGAGTCATTTTTTATCATTTTTATAATGTTAAAAAAAGACTGAATAAATAAAATGAAATAATTAATTAATAAAAACAAAAATGACATTATTAAAAAAATATTAAAAAATATTATTGATTTAAAAATTATTGATAACAACGAATAAATGGATATTTCTGTATATAAATTCTAAAAACTAATAATTAGTATGTATTAAATAAATAGATATAAAAAATGAAAATTAAAAAAAAAAATTAGTTTAAAAATAAGTAAATTGAGAAAATTATTAAATATTTTATATTATTAGATGATTATTTATAATTTTAAAAAATTGTATATATTAAATATTTAAATATATATATATATATATATATTAATATATATAAATATGATTTACATATTACAAAATATTTAGGTGCTATATTTAGTGAATAATGGTGTTTAATTAAAAATTAATATGAATTAGAAATACTGACTATATTCATTGAGTAATCAACTATTAATTAAATGTTTTTAGATTTTTCAATTTAACATAGATAAATTTTGTTATATATTGATTTCACATATACATAATTAATGAATTTTTTTATACAATTTACACACAAAAAACTTATGAATTTATTTCATTTTATTAATGTGTACTAATTTTAAAATTATTCATTTTTACTCATTTTTGACATGCATTATCTTAAAATTATATTTCATTGATAATGTAAAAAAAATATCGGTAATTTTGTTTATAAATTAATATATTTTAAAATGTATAAGCTATATTTATAAAAATTTATATTTATAATTATAAATAAAAAATATTTTTTAAAGTATTTATATAATTATAAAAAAATAATTAAAAATAATTAAATAATTTTAATTAAATAATGATATATATTTTATTAATTATTAAATTTAATATAAATTTACTTAAATAGTGAATATATTAACTATATTTATACTTATATTTATATTTTAAAAATATATATATAATTATATAAATATATATAGTTAATTAAATATTATTTTTAAAAAGTATTTATATAATTAGACATAAATAATTATATAGTTAAATAATTATAAAATTAATAGAAATATATTTATATAATGAATATATTTTCTATATTTATATTTATACATTATAAATAAGTATATATATATTCACTTTTTTTTATAATTATGAATACAAATCCTTTATTAGTCCTTAAGTAATAAGATCTGGTAAAATAAATTTTATCAGTTCTTTTTTAGCACTAATAAAGATTATATTTTATTGAAGCTAAAAATAAATGATAAAATAAATATTTATAAGCACCAAATCATTAGCGCTGGTAATGGCCTACCTTTATCGGCACTAAAATTTGCTATTAAATATTCCTTTTATCAATGCTTAAATAATAAGAAATTATAAAAGTACTCTTTATCAATGCTTTTTAAAAAGTTATAATAAATGATTTTCGATATAATTAAAAACCCTATTCTTTTAATAACCCATAGAGGGTGAATCTCTTTCAATATATCCTTTCTCCAACCTTGAATTTCTCCCACCATTCCCTTAATCGCTTCATCCTTTTATCCCAGATCTATTCGATGGTGCTCTGAATCTTTTGAACATGACCTCGGAGTACAATGGGACATAAAATATTCTTAGTCTCACCTTTATTGTGTGTTTTATGTAGCTTATCCCTTTGTTGGACACCTTTTATAAGATAATCTGTGAGCCTTGGGGGTTGCAAGATCGAGAAATGGTAGGTTTTCTCATCAAAAGAAACATCATGATTCCATTTTCATTGCAAGAAGATATGGTCAGGGCTTTGTCTAGTGCCCCATATATCTACAATACCTTTCAGTTTTATGTCTTTATCCTGTCACATGACTTTCATTTGAAGCATAAAATTTTGACATCAGTGATTTCTGTAAGTTTCACCAATCTCCCTTTACCTTATCAAAATCCATCTATTACACCCATGATATGGAATCTCATTGTTAGATATAATTCTTCAGATAGTATAACTCAGTCATTTTCTCACCTTGTATCTCATCGCATTTGTGTGGAATTTGATGTGCTAAGATTGCTTACATATTATACTTAGATTATAAGTGGGGTAGAATTTTCATGCAAGAAGGTCTTGTGGTTTAAATCGTGGGTCGATTTCTGCAGTTCCTATAATAAATTGGGACATTCTAGATATTCATATAAGTGAGGTACTGAGAACTGAGAACAATAACAGTTCGTGGTTTTTATAGATAATATAAAGTGCTTCAAGCTTGGTGTTGGCAGTGGGACGATGGGGTAGAGTCAGTTGGATGGTTCTACTGACCCATGTAATGCAAAGAATGTTCAATGTGAGTCTTAAGGGGGCACATCTCATCAGTGAGTGGAAGTTATTAAATTCATTATATTAGAAATTTTTATTAGGTATTCATCATTTTTTGTCAATATATAATTATTTTGTTTATATATTCATTTAATTAAATATAATATAATTTATACATAAATAAACAATAAAATACTATAAAATCATGTTTCTTTCAAAATAATAAAATTAGTTTACTATATATAAATATTTTGGAAATAACTAAACATTAAAAAAAAATTAAATAATTATAATGTGTAAAAAATTACCCAAAATAATAATTATTTTTAATATATATAATTTAAAAATTATTAATAACAATATTTTTTAGTTGTATTAGAAATTTTTTATTGTATATATATCAAATAATATATTAAATATTTAAATAAATTTAAATATGAGAAATAATATATATATATATATATATATTCAAATAATGTTACTAATATAATACATATATAATATATATATATATATAATATTTTGGTAGATACACTGTATTTTTCTATGTATTGAATAAGGAGTGAACTTCATTTAATAGTTTTTATTGTGAAAGTCGTAAACCCCGTTCAAGTTTATTTCTTATCAAGGCATGTGTGAAAATTTTACACACCTCCATTGAACTCTTTTTCTAATCGTATAAAACCCTTTAATTTTTTTATGAAATAAATCCTATTAAAAAAGGACAAGTTTTATTGAAAATAAATTAAACAAAATCCTCACCAAATTATTTTATTAAATTTAATTCAGATCTATATGAATAATTTATAGTATAATAATTAAATTAATTCATCATTAAATCTACCTCCACTGAAATTAAAATAAATTAATTTCAGTAACACACACTCATCATCTGAAATCGCACTGTAGCAACGCAAGACCCCTGAGTTGCACATCATTACCGTAGCATATTCTGATTCTTCAGTCACCAGCCTCTAAATTTCCTTCCCTCTCATAACACTATATTTTCTCTAGTTTTTAGACACATTGATGTGGAAGGTGTTGGTTACAATATAGGCATTGAGTTAAAAACTAGTGTCAATGGTTTAATTATCACAAATGGGAGACATTTCTCCTTTTAAAAAAATAATGAATTATAGTTGTCTTATCATCGGTTTCACTCTTGGCCAGTTATCATTTTCATTTTGTTTCTTTGAGACTCATCCCCCATATCTTTTAAGAATCCACTAATGTTTCGTGTACTACATTAAGCATTAGTCATCCCATGGATGACTAATTCATAGATTATTTCAGAAAAACATAGGTTCCTGTCCACAAGAGTTGGATAATGTGTTTCAAACAAAAAAATGTGATGAAAAATTTTCATGAGAAAAGATTATGAGGATGAAAATTGAACTTCATTTAGTTATCTAAAGGGAAAATTACTCCCATTTGTGATAATTACAACATTGATAGTGTTATTAATTATACACATCCATTTACACCAACTCCTTCCAGATAAAATCGCCACAGAACCAAAGAAACGACAGTGTGAAGGGTGGGAAAGAAATGGATAGGGTGGACATACAAGAACCAGAAAAAACAATTTTAGTGATATGTAGCATGGGGGTCTTGGGTTTCTTCATTATAATTTCACCTCCAATATTTATGTTAATGAAATTATTTTATTTTATTTGGCATGAATGCAGAGTTAATTATGAATTAATTTCATTTCTATCCTTGAAGTTATCCACAAGGATCTGAATAAAAAACTCATAAAATTATTGACGGAGTATTTTTTACTTTTTTTTATAAATCATAAATTTTTTAATAGGTTTTATTTTATTAAGAATTGAAAAATAGTTCTATGGAGGTGTGTACTTCATTCTCAATTTCCTTGATAGGTAATAAACTTGAATGGGGTTCACACCTTCCACCACTAAAAACTATAAAATGGATGTAAATCCGCATTCAATACAGAGAAAAATAATCTGAATTTACCTAAATAATATATATATATGTGTGTGTTATATATAAATTTAATATATTAGTAACATTATTTGATTGTCATTATATATATATATTATTTATCATATTTAAATTTATTTAAATATACAATATATTGTTAAAAATATATATAATACTATTTTATCTAATGAAACTAACAAATACTATTAATTATAAATTTTATATTATATTAACTATAAATAATTATTATTTTGGGTAATTGTGTTCGTTATTAGCATAAAATTGACTATTTATTACAAAAATTTCCACCCACTAAAAACAAAGAAAATTATATTTTATTATATTAATAATTTTGGACATCGATTCATATTTCATTTTTGATGTGTAAGAATTGGTTTCAAATCACAATGATACCCGATGTGATCAGAATAGGCCAAAGTGTGTGTTTCCTTTTAAAATGAAATTTTAGTGAAAAAATTAACCTAATGAAAATCATGTGAACACATTCAGATTATTTTGATACATTATTACAATGATACATAAGTGATTTGAGACGTTTAAAAATCTGTTGTACCTCAATCTGACCATTGGTGTTACCAGTATGACTCTATGTGCATCTTTTTTTTAAAAAAATGACATCAATTTTAATAAAAAGGAAAAATGACCTAATAAAAACCGTGAAAAAACATTAATATTGTTTTGATACATTCGATAAATGATCCATAAGTCATTTTTGATTTATATGGATCAATTTCACCTCAATATGATGCATTGTGTGCCTACTATGACTCAATTTGATTCTTACCTGTTTAAAATCAAAAGTTTAGTTCCAAAACAATCACACACAAAAACCAATAAATTTCCTTCATATTTTCTTGATAATTTATGACATTTATTCATAATTTCTTTTTGATGTGTATGATTTTGTCTCATGTTAAACTGATGCACAATGTGATTGGTATGAATCAAAATGCTTGTTTCTAGCTTAAAATTACATTTTAGTAAAAAATGCATGTGACATAGTCAATAATATGTAAGTGCACTAATATTGTTTTGATAATTTATAAAATCGATCCATAGGCTGTTTTTTATTCCTATGAATTATCCACACCTTAGTCTGACGCATGTTGTGAATGATATGACTCAAAGTGGATCTTATTATTTAAAATTGACATCAATTTTAGTTAAAATGACAACTCATCAACTCAAAAACTGTAAAAACATGTTTGGATTATTTTTATACATTATAAAAACGATCCATAATTTTTTTGAGATGTGTTAGAATCATCCATTCATCAATCTGATGCATGGTGTGACCAGTATGACTCTAATGGTGTATTTCAGTTTAAAAATTACATCAATTTTAAAAAAAAGGACAATTGGCCTACCCAAAACCCAAAAGTAATTCATAATGTTTTTAAAAATTAGATCAATGATCCATAAGTCATTCTTGAACTGTTTGAATCAGATGTACCTCAATCTAACACCCATTTTGCCGAGTATGACTCAATGTGTCTGTTCTCAATTTAAAATCAACATTTTAGTTAAAAAATGGCACTCAATGAAAGCTATGAAAACACACTCTAATTTTCTTGATAATATAGGTTTTTGATTAGTTTTTCATTTGTGACATGGAAGAATTTTTCTCACATCAAACTGATATACGATGTCATCAGTATGATTTAAAGTGCATGTTTTTAGTTTAAAGAGACATTTTAGAAAAAAAGAATTCTGATGTACTCAAAACCATGTTAAAACCATAATATTGTTTTGATACATTATTGAAATGATCCATAATTCATTTGGGATGTGTATTAATTATTCTCACCTCTATTTGATGCATGGAATGATCGATATGACTCAAAGTACATCTTTTTATTTAAAAGTGACATTAATTTAAGTAAAAATGACTACTCACCTACTCAAACTTGAGAATAAACATTTAAATTGTTTTGATACACTATAAAAATGATCCATATGTTATTTTTGACATATAGGACTCAACCACACATAAATATGATGCATGATGTGTCTGATATGACTCAATGTGTCTGTTATCCTTTAAAAATCAACATTTTAGTTCAAACAATGTCAGTCACTGAAAATTGAGAAAATGAACTCAAATTGTCCTTGTAATTTTGGAAATACATTAAAGTGTAATTTTTGAAACGTTGGAATTGGTATCACATCATGGTAACACCTGATATGACCGACAGGAGTCAATGTATGTGTTACCATATTAAAATGACATTTTAGTAATAAAAAAAGAGAAACATTCTAAAATCGAAGAATACACATTTGAATTGTTTTGATCCCTTATGAAAACTATCCATATGTTAGTTGAGACATGTATGAATCAAAAAAACTTCAATTCAACACATGGTGTGACCAGTATGACTCCATGTGTGTTATTTCAATATATAAGTATCATTTTAGTATTAAAAGCACATCATATCACCAAAACCGAACAAACGGCCCAAGATTTTTTTATCATCATTTAAAAGTCTATATTCATGGTATTGTTTTTGAGTTTTTGGTATTTTTGGTGCAAAAGTGTGTTGATAATGGACACTATACTTTTGGGGGCGTGTGATGTAACAACACACTACAGTATTCCCCATTAAAAGTTCTTTTATAAGTTCTGAAACTTTTGTCCTATATTAGTGCTTAAAGAAGAGCTGATAAAAGACTAGGGAATTTAGCTTCACTTTAGATATCAGCACTTGTCTAGCATTGATAAAGGAAATTTAAGTGATGTTACAGGGATTTTTTTAGTAGTGGATCAGGTGTTGGGAATGATCACTTACCCCACTATCTCACGTGAAGATCTTGAAGCCTCATCTTCATAAGAAATTTAGGTCTAGTACACTTGTTGGATAATATAGTTTTTTATACTTTGAATGGATGTTAGAGTAACGGCTTGGGTATATATTCCACATAGTATCCATGTATATTCATATATATGTGTTTTAAAATATAGTGTATATTCATGTATACATATTATATATGATTACATAAATATGGTCGACTATTATTACAGTTATCCAGGAATATTTTAATATAGGTATAGTCTCTCTGGTCCCCTTAAGGAACCTAATGTAAAAATGATTTATTTTTCCATAATTTTTTTTATTCTACTATACCAACACACTACTAGTTTATATGCACTGAATGAATTTTATAGACATCATTGCTAGTGTCCTACTAATTTTATTCTCAATCCCTGTTATGGATAGAAATTAGTACCCAGATAAGCCTCATGATTTCATGTGTATATAATGGAAAGTTCCATGTATTATATTCATGGTCTATTTTTTATAGAATTGAGCATGAGAGAAGATGATCAAGAGTATGGTCATGATTTTAGTGGATATATCTGTTAGACTTTTTCCTTTTTGTATAAAATATTTATATGCATTTTATCATATACCTTATCTCTATATATTTATATTACAACTGGAAATGAAATATTTTTTGTATGACTAATCAAAATGATGATAAAAATTATTATTATTATTACCTTGATGTACATACTTCTGTTGTTGATTATTTATTTATTACCACTATGATGTCAATTATAATATGCTTATACTAATTCTGTTTATCTATTATTACTAGTATGCCACTATGATTTGAGGGTATAGTTTCACTAAAAAACCACCTTAGACCATCACGGCAAGTCATTAGCCTCTGGCATACATGGAGGGGTGGTTGAGGCCATGTGACTCATCAGCTCCGGGAACAATTTTAGTGGCTCCTCAGTCAGAATGTTAAACATTAGTATCATAGTTTCATTTCATTTTATTTTACTATTTCTATTTATAATATTGACTTGGAAGGTAATGGATGTTTTTAGTGAGCTTGTGAATGGGAAGTTCTCACCCACATATTCTGGAAACTCGAATTAGTGGGATGGTTTATTGTAGATATCAGATTATGCATTTGACGGTTTTATTGAGTTCACTATTGGGTAAACCACATGTTCTTTGATGTTATTATTACTAATATTATTATAATTATGGACACTTTTTCTTAGCGAAGTATGGAAAGGATGTTTCATCTAATGCAAAATCATAAGAACTTTAGGACTTATGTGCATGCATTTTTACTATACCATTTTTACCTACGAGTATGGTATAGTGAATATATTTATTTCTTGGATCATTATTTTTAAATATACTATCACTTCATGAAAGTATAACATAATTGTATTATCTAAAGATCCTATATAAATCCAAATGGATTTTTATGATAAGCTGGTGATGAAACCATAATTAACTAATTATTCCTTGTTTTTGTAAGGAACCATTTTTTATGGTGTATATCATTAGTTGATATGATTTCATAAATTCCAATGGGAAATTATGAATAAAGTAATTTTATAAATTATGAATTGTAATTCATATAATCAAATTATATCATTTGACATGTTATATCAGGAAGTTTTATATAATGGCTTGGTCAAATTTAGATAACTTTCCAATTTCAATTTATAAGATCTATGAATTTTCAAAATTTGGAATAATGATGCATTTAATTGGACTATAACATATATATATATAATTGTATGAATATAAAATATAATAATATTTTAAATAAATTTGTTATCAATTAATGGGGATACCAATTGAAAATTTAGGGAGTTTTTTATATTACACGAAATTGACACTAAATATAACCTGAACATAGACCTATGACACGAGACCTAGACTCAAAATTGGCCATCATGGTCGGTAGTTGGGATTGTATCTTATGTCTCTTATATATATATTTATGGATTTAAATAATCAACTAGAACAAACATTAGGAGCAGATAGAGGGGTGTTAATTAGCATATAGAAAAGATTGCATCTATCTTATTAGGTATCTTTGATCTTTTTCTTCTAAATTGTTTTATGTGGTATGTGCATCAAATTATTGAATCAGGCCACCATGATGGCCAGAAGTCATATTCTTAGTGGGTGGTGATGACAATGCTTTGGAGGTGGGGATCCCTAAGCCTCTAGTGTTACCTATTATAGTCCCACTTGTGTCACGACATGTTCGTCATTATGTGGTAATTGATGCCTAGTTTGGAAAGTATTCCTCCTTATGATCCATTAATTTCAATGATTTTATCGACCTTCCATTACTATAGAAGAGTTGACAAGGGTGTTTTAGCTACAAAATCCTTCCACCTTATTCAGGGAGAGTAGACCATAGGCTTTAGAATCACATCTTGAGGACATGTTATCAATTCTCAGACATTTTTATATTCCTTTGGAAATGATGGGAATGTTCATTCCTTATATACTACATGGTTCATATAATATTCGGGTGGTATGCCATTACCCATGTAAATCAACCTAGGGAGATGATATGAAGGGACAACTAGATGGACTTCTGCGATTACGCTTTTATACATACCTTGTGAGTTTACTGAGCTATAGATTTTAGGAAATTATAAAGGTAGTTATGTATGTGATTGAGTATTGTACATATTTTACTAAGCATCATCATTTCAAATTGAATCTATATAGGGATGATCTCAATAGAATGAGGTGATTTGAGGATGGGATGTTATACCCCATTTGATCGTAAGTTGACATTTTTATATTTCCTACAATTTATGAGATAGATAGAAAGGACCTCATTACCGAACAAACTTTTAGGGAAACTGATGATGTGAACTAGGGAAGTTCCACAATAAGGCCTATAAATGGTTCCTCTAGTGGAAATAAGTGTGACATTATGGTTTCTAATAGGGTAAGCAGTAGTCATATCGCTTATAATGGTAAAATTCATTATATGTGACCTATGTGGTAAACTTGGACACAAGATACCATAGTGCATCAGAGTCCTAGTGGAGTATAGATGTTGTGGAATGATGGGAAATTTTAAGAACTTCTGCAGACCTTTTCAACCCATTCCTAGTGAGATAGGTTCTATACTGACAACACATTCTACAACGAGGCTAGCAGTACCTCTCTAAGGAGGCTATGGGAGTACCAACAACCACTCTAGTCAAAATAATGGTCTAGTAAAATAAACCCAGACTAATGATTCATAGAATCAAAATAGTGACCATGCTAAGGGGATTCAATCTACAACTCAGGGCAATGGTATGGGCTAGTTATATGTAGTGAAATCTATTCTAGTAGATAAGTGCTTTGAACCTTCAACCATTTTAGATACTATACTAATAACCTATACTTTATTGTCTGCTTTTTTTAACATAGCTACATCACACTCTGTTATATCTATGGTAATTTTAGAGAGTCTAGGATTGTGATATAATTCGTTTATATCATGATGAAATTTTATACCCCATTACATATCTGATCAAATTTTGTTTTATAAGGTAAATATTTTCCCTTTTGGGATAGGCATGATATATATTCGTATGAAATATTTTTATCCTCAACATGCACGAGTTTTACGTAACTCTAAAACTAGACAAGTTAGTTCCCTATCAAGATCATGTATATTTTTATCATTGGGGGTGGTGTTTGCATCACCTGAGTGTGATAGATATTATCATAAGAGAGAATGGGTTGTCCATGCATCTCGATATAGTCCTGAGCATTAGGCACTATGAAGAGTGACAACCTATATCACCATTATAATCTGACATGATGTGGGTTTATGAACAACTATTTTATCTATTGTGGTGGATGGTTTCGAGGATGTCTTCTAGGATGATTTTTTTAGACTCCCACTAGTGAGATAGGTATAATTCATGATTGATATAGTGCATAGAGAATCATTGATGTCTATTCCTATTTATAGGATAAAAACTACAGAGATTTTGGAGCATATGAAGTAATATAATACTAGGAGGCTAAGAGTTTCATATAACCCATCAATTCTCAATGGTTTTAACTAGTCCTTTTTTCAAAACAAGCATAAAAACCGTTTTTCGTTGTATAGATTGATGAAGGATGAAAAAATCATTATTAATAATCGATATAACTTTCCTCAAACAAATGAACACTTTGTTCAGTTTTACTGAGCGAGGGTGTGACCAAAGATTGATTTGAGTCATGGATGCCATCAGGTGCATGAAAAGACATTGAAAATACCATATACATCTTTCTGAAGTAGGTATGTCCTTTATGAGTACCTGTTAATTCCCATTAGTCTCATGAATGTTCTATCTATTTTAATGTCCCTGATGAATCATGTTTTCCACCCATATATAGGTCTAATCACAATAAGCTTTATGAAAGACATCTTTGTGTATTCTATCACTGAACACTAACTTTCTCAAAATCTTGAGATCATGATGTTTACACTAAGAGAGAACAATCTATATGTTTATACCACTAAATTCCACTTTTGGATCAATAAATTTTACTTCCTGGATCATATCATCTCATATAAATGAGTGTCAGCAGAACAAGGGATTGTGAGAGCTGTAGTATCTTAAGAGAAACCTAATATTTTCATTGATATATATAGTTTCATGGGGATATCCATGTATTACATATGAATAATATTGGTTTTATCATTCCTACCATCATCTCTTATTGGGTTTACTAAGAAGGGTATGAAATTCAAATGGTCATATGTTTGTGAAGGATCCTTTTCAAGAGTTGAAAGGTAGGTTAACATCAGCATTGACCCTAATTCTACATGTAAAATACCAAAGGCCTCACACATTTGTATTATATATTATTAGGAATATATTCATTAAATAACATAAAAATATATGACAAAATAATTTTTGAAATGTTCCTTTCAAAACATGAACACATAAAAAACTCATACATAGTTGTTCTACACCATCTCTCACTAGGTTATTTGTATCTATAACCCTTCTTAGTAAAATAATACATAATTTTTTTTATTACAATGGTAAAGGCGTACTATAAAGGGTGATATTAGATTCTCATTAAGTATAAGTAATGGATATACATAAGCACATAATGAATATAAGTGTATGGAAACTTTAGAATATATATGAAAACCATACAACACATGTTGAAGATCAGAATCATGAGTTATGGAATAAAGAATTTATGTTCATAAGACAACAATAAAATAATATCAAATAACATGATAATGGAGATCATATCATGGGCATATGAAATTTATTTGTGTCCAAAACATAAGCTTAGACAATTCTAATGTCATGGATTCCCACAATGACTTTCATAATATGATAGGATTTTGATAAACACCTATATAACATCATCAGGATTGGGATGACCTTTTATGTACCATTATTCAACCTTCAGATAACCACATATGTTCCCATTGAGAACATATAAAATTAATCATTATCCAATTAATTGGAGGGACATATAGGTCCCACAAGTCACATAATGAAAATCATAAATATGTGTTCCAAAAGATCATGATTCTCCTTATATCTTAACCCATAAAATGATATGGGTTTCTTAAAAATTTCATCATATTATAACATGTGGAAATATGAATAGTTTTTAATTATTTCATCATAGCATAACTCTATTAAATGATTGGGTTTCATAGGCATCATATCATACTATAAACTTCAGAAATGGAATGGGTCTTATAAACATCGTGAAATCAAAACATAAACCATTCAATGAAATAATATGAATGGTATCCTAGGATAATATCCCCTATAAAGGGTATGCAACATCTAAATATATCATCTTATATGGGAATAAATTTGAGAAATTATTTCAATCATCTCGTGGGGAAGATATCCTATTCTATTGGAAAATTTATTTTTTAAATGTAAAAACTTTTCATAAGATTTTTCTTTAAAAAAACTAGAAAATTATAAAATATGTATCGATTTAATGATTTATCATAAAATAGGAGGATTTGTTTCATGAAATACAATTTAAAAATAACTATCATTTCACATTTTTAGTAAATGAAAATTTTGAATTATTTCGAAAATGACATGAAGATTTAATTTATGAAAAATTATAAATTAATAAATATGAAAAAATATTTTTTAGAAATCATAAGAGAATAATAAAACATTTTTGAAATAATTTATAGAGTACAAGGGTTTAGAAGAAAACATATTTTTTTCCTATGAAGGAAATAGAGACACATTTTCATAAAAAAAATTCTTAATAATTTTAAATACCAATGAGTGTAAAAAATTCTACCATTACATGAATATATCATGAATACCAATAAGAGATGAATATTTATGAGAATTATTTATTGGTAGATAATTAAATTTTTAACATTATTTACTTAATAATAAATAATTTCTATAGCGACCTGTGCCTTTTACCAAAAAACATTTCATGATTTTAAGAATAATTAATCATCAAAGTATATGCCAAGGATCGTTAAGTCTAGTGTCCTGGAAAACTAGGTACATATAAAATAAAACATGGGGAAAAAACTCTTTTTTATAATCTTCATAAATATATTCTAACTTACTTTGAGCTGTTAAATATGTATAGGGTACCCTGGGTAACACATGAACAAATGGATGAGCTAAAAACCCAATAAGGGAATGACCATAAAGATACATCTCAAGCACATGAGTTAGGAGGCATGACATAATGATATCCAAGAATGAAACTTTTAAAATAATTTAATGTAAGAATGGGATCATATAATCATGGAATCATATAAATGTGGTAGAATCGTAATACATTTCTTTTTTACGGGTCATGGCTAACCACCAATCCCTTTTCCCATTTAAGTACGGGTCATGGATAACCGCTAATCCGGTTCCACATTGCATCTCATGAGACTTATCCTTACCCAATGCATTGGAGCACTATCTGGGTGCACCCATGTCAACATTTTCATGAATATTTTTTCCACATAAATATTTTTTCCACATAAATCTTCTTTCCACTTGAGTAATCATACATAATCAATTGTTCATAAACAGAGAGTTACCCATGGAGAGAATTAGGTACCACAATCATGACATAAATGATAACCAATGAGTGTATCATGAAATTTTCCATGAAAGAAAGGGATTAGAACATAAATTGATGTTCATAAGGAAATTTAGGAACATAACATGGTAGGTGCTTACAAATAGAAGTGACATCACATAATAAATGTTTTTTAGAGACATGAGTATTAAAACATTTTTTTTCGGATTTAACGAAAATTCTATACTGCTTTTAAAATAGGAAAGAATAAATTATTTTATATCAAAATATAATTGAACCAAGAAGGTTTCAATAATAAAAATACTGAATTTAAAAAGACAATGGTGTCTTAAAAAAGAAGATATAGTGCACTTGAAATTGGGTGAAAGTTTGGGAAGTTCCTTTAAAAGAAGTTTGCTTATTGGGAAGTATCGAGGAGAGATTCACATAAAATCATGTATAACTTCGAAAGAGAATGAGAGATGGATCATAGAATACAAGTTTGGAGAATATAAATAGAATTTTGAAGTTCTACATAAAATTAAAGAACAACAATATTTTGGTAAAAAGAAAGATAGAGCAACCTGAAGAAATAAAGGAAGTTTGGGTAGAATCCATTATGGTTTATCAGCATGGTATCAGGTGTAACTAAGAGGTCTTTAAGAGAGAGATAATGGGTTTATAATCACTTATAAAATATTAGATATGTATGGGGAAGGTTTATAAACATACCACAACACTTGGAATTACACAAAAAGGCATAGCATAGAAAACAATCTGTATTAAGAGTGAAAAGGGGAGGATCCCTTACCTTAAATCTGTTGGTGTTCCCCACTTGTTATTAAAGAACTGAATAATAAAATTAGTCTTATTAATTAATAATTCTAGAACCTATTATATATTCAATTTATTTATTATAATCCTTTTTAGTTCATTAAAATCATTTTTATTTGTTACAAGGATCAATTTAATTGTTCGGGCTTGTTTGTTTACATGGCTTTAAAAGGATAGTTCACTTATATTCAAGTATGGATTATATTCAAGATGAAATTTGTTTTTCCAAATTGAAGTTATATTATTTAGTTCATATTCAGGACATTAAATGGTTTTGATTTTGATTTGGTCACTTTGAGTGAAGTGAAATTATTATATATATTACCATAGTGATAACAGTTTTTTTTAATTGATGGATTTGATTACAAATAATGTATTTTGCTTTATAAATTAATTCCATTTGTACAAAAGGATTACAGAAAAAGTATATATTACATATATAATATTCTGGTTCAACACTAACACAAATGGTTTCATGACCATAATTAAAGGTAATAATATAAATTTATAAATCGTTGTCCTTGAATGTGCTCAATTAGCACATCTCAAACGGTGCTTTCATTTCCTTCAAATAAAAGGGTGGGGAAAGGATAGAAGATAATGAAATTTAACACTAGCATGATGAAATTACAATACATGTATGTTACTAGATTTATCATACTATTATGGTGAAGGGAGGTGAGGATATAAATAAAAAAGAAAATAACATAAAAGAAAAGAAGAAATTGGGAAGAGGAATTCAATTCTTGAGACATCCTACTTTT
This sequence comes from Viscum album, assembly GCA_963277665.1. NCBI lineage: Eukaryota > Viridiplantae > Streptophyta > Magnoliopsida > Santalales > Viscaceae > Viscum > Viscum album. The sequence continues at coordinate 922,335,006 of OY728137.1, forward strand.
AGATCCTCTTAAGGGGAATGGTTTTGGTATTTTGAGGAGGATGAGAGATTTTGGATTTGGGGGAGGATCGTGGGGATTAATTTGGGTATAATAATGGCAAGGCACAAGGCTTTAGAGGAGTTGAGAGAATAGGGAGTGAAGAGGTGTTTTTAGAGTGGAGGAGAGGGGGTTTCTATAATATTATAATCATTAATTTATTATTTCTTTTCATGAAAAGGAATAGTAAGTATTCCATGACCAAGAATAGTGATTTTATCATGTGATCCCAAACCATGTGGGCTTACATTATCATAACATCATTGATGACTCAATTAATCAATTATTTATCATTTATTGTGAATTATCAGATTCTAGTATTCATAAAAAATTCATGTATTTCAGAAAAATCCCAAACAAATCTCCCCAACAATTTTTTGATGTGTAGGATCCTGAAATGAAGTCCATTTTTCAAAAATAATTATCTAAATATGATTGTTTTAATATTTAATTAAAATACTAATTTATTATCAAAACCAGTTTTAAAACATTCATTATCTTATCATAAAATATTTGTATATCATACTTCCAAATTGAATATTATTTTTATACCACCATATGTGAGGTTACTATTCATTAGGGTATATCACTATTCATAAGGGTATGTTACTATTCATTAGGGTAGGTTACTATTCACCTAAAATTAATTTTTCCTTATCGAACTCCAAATAACTTACTGATTACAACCGTGTAATCTGGATTTTTGAAATTCCAAACACAAAAGTGAAAAAAATATGTTTAAAGGTCACTTAGAATTTAGTAGTCCATAATGTTGTTTTTTCATGTGATTATATGACATACTTATGAGAAGTTAATTCCCATTGAAAAACATTGGGTCGTTACATTCTTCCCCCCTTATGAAATTTCTCCCTTGAAATTTTATTTTACATTCTAAGTCAAAAACATGTGTGGGTACATTTCCTTCACTACATCCTCCAATTCACATGTGGCCTCTTTGTACGTATGGTTTCTCTATAGTACCTTGATCAGATGAGTAGTCTTGTTGTTTAGAAATTTTTCTCTGTGATCCTAGATCTTCACCGACTCCTCCTCGTAAGAGAGATCATCCTCCAACTGTACCACCTCTGAAGAGAGTACATGTGATGGTTCTGGTATGTACTTACATAAGAGGGATACATGAAAGACATCATGATCTAAAAACATGGTAGGTGGAAGTTCCAGTAGATAGGCCACAAGTCCAACTCGATCAAGGATCTCGAAGGGGCTGATGTACATGGGACTTAACTTCCCTTTCTTCCCAAACCTCATGACCATCTTCCAAGGGGATATACTTAGAAATAACATGTCTCCAACATTGAACTCAAGGTATCATCGACGGTTATGTGAATAAATATTCTATAGACTTTGGGCTGCCATGATATGCTGCTGAATGGTTTTCACCTTCTCATCCATTTCTTCGACCATTTCAGGTCCTAGCAGCTTATGCTCACCGAATTCATCGCAACATGTTAGTATTTTCCACCTTTTTCCATAAAGGGATTCATATGGTTTCATTCAGATGATCGAGTGGAAACTATTGTTGTAGGTGAATTCAACCAGTGGAAGATGTTGGTCCCATCCTCCTTTGAATTCCATTGAACACTCTCTTAACATGTCTTCTAATGTCTAAATAGTTTTCTCAGATTGGCCATCAGTTAGAGGATGATAGGCTACACTAAAGTTCAGTTCAGTGCTCAGAGCATGTTGTAGTATTATCTAGAGGATTGAGGTGAATCTCGGATCATGACCAGATATAATAGATTGTTTTACTCCATGTATCATTACAACTTCTTTGATGTAAATCCATACATGTTTATCTAATGATAAGTCTTCTCAACCCACAATAAAGTGATATGTCTTCGTAAGACGATCCATAATGACCCATATAACAGTGTTTTATATAGATGTATTTGGAAGTCCAATGACAAAGTCCATGGTAATGTTCTCCCACTTCCATGATGGTCTGGGTAGTGGTTGCATCATCCCCATAGACTTCTGTATCTCATCATTCACTTGTTGACATAAGAGGAACTTTGATGTATATTTAGCAATCTCCCTTTTTATATTGTCCCACCAAAAGTCTTCTTAGAGATCTCAATACATCTTTGTGCTCCTTGGGTAGATAGAGAAGGAAGAGCTATGTGCATCATTCAATAGATCCTTCTTTATCTATGTATCATATGGTACACATAATCATGTCCCAAATCTTACAACTCCTTCTTCATCAATTTTATAATATGAGGATTTCCCATTTTTAACAGCTTCCACCCTTTTCTAAATTTCCACATCCTTTATTTGAGAATCCTTTATTTTTTCCAAGTGGGATGATTAATAAATCATTTGAGAAATGATTGATGAAGCTCCCCCCTTTATGATTCCCATGTCCATACTTTGAAAATATAAGATGATATGATATTTTTCAATTCTCATCATTGATAAAGATGCCGGATCCTTTCTACTTAGAGCATCCACCACCATGTTTTCCTTACTAAGATCGTAGTGGATTGAGTAGTGAAAAACCTTGATGAACAATTTCCATATTATTTGGTGCATATTATGCTCTTTCTATGTGAATATATATTTCAGACTCTTCTGGTCAGTATATATCTCACATTTTTCCCCCTAGAGATGATGCTGCCAGATTTTATATTCCAATATCACATCTGCCAACTCCAGATCAAGCATGGGATAGTTTTTCTCATGGATTTCCATCTTCCATGAGGCATAGGCTATCACTTTATCATTTTCTATTAGCACAAAACCTAATATTTTCTTAGAAGAATCACTATACAACACAAATAGTTCTCCACTTGAAGGGAGTGTGAGTACCGATGTAGTGATAAACCTCTTTTTCAACTCCCTCAAACAGTCTTCACATTCATGTGTACAGAGAAACTTAACTCCCTTCCTTGTCTGCATGGTCATTGGGTTTGATAATTGTGAAAAGTTTATCTAGAATCATCGATAATACCAAGGTAGACCCAAAAAAACTGCTTATCTCCATTACAGAAGTTGGCCTCAGCCACTCTTCAACTTCCTTCGTCTTGGAAGGGTCCATAGATATCCCCTTCTTGCTAATAACATGCCTCAAGAATGATACTTCATCCATCCAGAACTCACAATTGTTGTATATTACATACAACTTCTCCCTTCACAATGTCTTTAACACAATTCCCAAATGCTCCTCATGTTCCTCCTTACTCTTGGAGTATATCAGAATATCATCAACAAAGACCACAAAATATTTTTCGAGGTAATATCTAAAGACTATATTCATTAAATCCATGAATATTTCTAGAGAATTAGTGTGTCCAAAGGACATCACTATGTACTCATAGTGTCCACACCTTATTCAAAAGTCAGTCTTGGGAATATCTTCCTTCCTCACCTTTAGTTGGTGATATCCTGACCAAAGGTCCACCTTTGAGAAATAACTGGCCCCATGAAGCTGATCGAACAAGTCATCTATCCATGGAATGGGATACTTGTTCTTTATAGTGATTTTTTTGAGCTCATGATAATCAATGAAGAGGCGCATTGATCCATCATTATTTATGACTAATAGGACTAGAGCACCCCACGGTGAAGCACTCTGGCATATAAAACCCTTCTCAATATTCTTCTGTAACTGCTTTTTCAGCTCTTCTAGATCTATGGTGTCCATTATGTATGATGTTTTTGAGATTGGCCAAGATCCAGGGATAAGATCAATTGAGAACTCAACCTCTCAGTTAGGAGGAAGACCATGCAACTCTTCGGGGAATACATTAGTGTAATCCCTCACGATGGGCTTGTGTCCAAGATTGATTCTATCCTTTGTCCCAATCATTTAATATAGATATTCATTCTCTCAAGGAAGTAGTATCCAAACTTGAGAAAAATATTCTAAATGGGATTCATCTTCTTCCATACAGTTTTAATGAATCTGAGGATGCTTTGGGATGTAAAAATTGATCTCCCTTTCCCTACAATTGATGTTGGCCTTGTACAAAGATATACATTCCATGACCAAGATAGCATCAAACTGAAATAAAGGAAGTATGACAAGATTTCCTAGGAGGTTCAGTCCATAAACATTAACCGAGGAGGAGTTATAAACCATGAATGCAATAATTGTGCAATTCGCTATTCTCATAGATATATTTTGCTAAAAAATTTTGAGGTGGTTCTCGAATAGTTCTACTAATCTTGCAAGATATGAAAGAATGTGTGGAAGCTAAATCAAATTGTACGTTCTTCATTATTGAATGAATAACAAGCATACCTATCTCCACATCATTTTCCATCTCCACCTCAGTAGCAGTGATAGAATAATCCCTTCCTTGTTTCCTTAGAGGTTGTTGTTGATTTCCTCCGACAACCCTCGTCTTAGGGAAATTGTTTGCATAATGCCCAACCTCCTTGAAGTTGTAACACTGCACTTCATGATTAGTGTTGATGTGAACCTTCCTTTATTCTTCAAAATTAGTAGGATTTTTCATATTTGTTCGGCAGTTCTTGGACAGATGAACAATATTCTCGCATTTGATGCAATTCTTGGTTCCCTTGAGACAGTTACCAAGATGCTTTTCCCCTCAATTTTTGCAAAGGGGAAATTGAGGCTTCATTTCATAATGGGATTTGTTTGATTAACCTCCCATGTTTTTCTCCATTTTCAACTTCTTGTCACTAGGCCAATGAGACCACTAAGAGTCTCCAATCTCCATTTCAACCTTGAAGGCACAACAGAAAATCATTTCATAACTGTCGAAATCTTGAATCACCAACGCTATTTTTAGACTTAGCTTTGGTCTGCTAAAGATGTGATCTACCTTGCTTTCAGTGTTCATGACAAAGCTAGAGGAATACCTTGAAAGCCATGTAATGTTCGCTTCATACACCCTGATGGAATCATCTTCCTTCTGCTTGATTCCAAGGAACTCTCTTTCCATCTTGAGATGGAGGGTTCGAGGAAAATATTTGTTGAAAAACATCCTCTTGAATTCCTCTAATTCTATGGAATCAATTTTCTCTTGGGACTTTGTATTCTTGATCAGTGTCCACCACTAATCAGCTTCCCCATGAAAATGATATACTTCCATTACAACTTTTTCTTCTTTCGAGCACTAGAGGATAGAGAAAATCTTTTCAATGGAGTTAATCCTTTGTTCTACTAGGAGGGGATTAGAAGACCCGCTAAACATGGGAGGCGTTTTCATTAGGAAGGATTCTATGAAAGATTCCTCTTTCCTTGGAGGAGGGGGGCGTTCTACCTGATTCAAGTTATTATTAATAACTTGAGATAGCTGAGCAAGTACTACCATGAAGTTTCGAGTAATCAATTCCATCACATCAGGAATGTCATTAGGGAAATCATCAAATTTCCTATCACATTGGTTGATGGAACGTGTTCTTCTATTTCCCACCATTAACTATGAAAAAAAATGTATAATTAGAGGTCTTGAATACTTAGTTATTGAGCATAAAAAGAAACATTGAATATAAAAGTATGAACTTAAAAAGAAGAAGTATATCCAAACTTGTGATTCCTTAGGTTTATATATAGGTTATCCTTGATCTATTTCTTAACGTATATCCTTATGGGATTTTTTTGTCCCATAATAATGGTTTTTACTAAGGTCTTGAATCTATAGAAGCAAATCCTCTAGGAGTGTGATAACAAAAAGTGCAGCAAGACCCATTATCGTGCACCAGTTCCCGTTCGAGTCTAGATCAAAGCAGTGTTTTCAGGTTTTACCCCTAGACATATCTATTCTAAAGCCACCTCTACCTGCTCGTTTGTAGACAGGGATGTATGTTCTTGATAAACAACTTACTCTATAATCACCAAAATTTAGGATTGTTTTCATTATTCTTAGTCTCTTCCTTAAGGTTCTCACTAAGGGTCTCTATTCCTAATCTCCAAAAATAACTAGACCATCCTCTGATACCAACATTAGTAACCCAAGCCTTTTATAGAAAACATTTCATGATTTTACGTATAATAAATCATCAGAGTACACGTTGAGGATCGTTAAGTCTAGTGTCTTGGAAGACTAGGTACATATAACATAAAACATGGGGCTAAAAAAAACTTCTTTATTTAATCTCCATAAAGAGCTTATAACTTCCCTGGGGTCTTTACATCTGTATAAGGTGCCCTAGGGAACACATGAACTGAGGGATGAGCTAAAAAACCCAGCAAGGGAATGAACTTAAGGATACATCTCAAGCACATGAGTTAGGATGCATGACATAATGATATCCAAAGCTTGAAACTTGTAAAATAATTTAATGTAAGAATGGGATTGTATAAACATGGAATTATATAAATGTGGCAGAATCATAAAACATTTCTTTAGTATGGGTCAAGGCTAACCGCCAATCCCGTTTTCCATTTCAGTACGGGTTAAGGCTAACTGCCAATCCCGTTTCACATCAAATCTCATGAGACTTATCATTAACCAATGCATTGGATCACTATCTAGGCACACCCATCTCAACCGTTTCATGAATATTCATTCCACATAAATATTCTTACCACATAAATCTTCTTTCCATATGCGTAATCATACATAATCAATTTTTCATAAACATAAGGTTACCCATCGAGGGAATTGTGTACCACAGTCATGACATAAAGCATAACCAATTCGTGTATCATGAATGTGTCTATAAAAGAACGGTATTAGAACATACAAGGAAGTTCATAAGGTAATTTAGGCTTAAAACATGGTAGGTGGTAACAAATAGAAGTGACATCACATAATAAATGTATTTGAGAGACATTATCATTAAAACATTTTTGTGTGGTTTTAAGGAAAATACTATAGATATTTTAAATTAGTAAAGAAGAAATTCCTTTATGTAAAACCAGAAATGAACCAAGAAAGTTTTCATAATAAAAATAATGAATTTACAAAGACAATGGTGTCTTAAAACAGAAGATATAGTGCACTTGAAATTGGGTAAAGGTTCAGGATGTTCCTTTAAAACGAGTGTTCTTATTGTGATGTATCGAGGAGAAATTCACTTAAAAGAATGTATATCTCGGAAATAGAATGAGAGATGGATCATAGAACATGATTTTGGAGAATATAAACAAAATTTCTAAGTTCTAAATAAAAATAAAGGACAACTATATTTTGGTAAAAAGAATGATAGAGCAACCCAAAGGAATAAAAGAAGTTTGGGTAGAATCTATTATGGTTTATCAGCATGGTATCAAGTGTAAGTAAGAGGGATTAATTAGAGATATAAGGGGTTTCTAATCACTAATATAACATTAGGTAAGTGTTGGGAAGGTTTATAAACACACTCCAACACTTGGTATTACACAAAAAGGCATAGCATAGAAAACAATCTGGATTAAGAGTGAAAAGGGGAGGATCCCATAACTTAAATCTATTGGTGTTATCCACTTGTTACTAATGGCCTGAATAAAAACATAAGGCTTATTAATTAATAATCCCAGAACGTTTTATATATTCAATTTATTTATTATAACCCAATTTAGTTCATTCAAATCCTTTTTTATTAGTTATACGGTTCAATTTCATTGTTTGGGCTCGTTTGTTTACTTGGATTTAAAATATCGGTACACTAATATTCAAGTATGGATTATATTCATGATGAATGTGGTTTTCCAAAATTGAAGTTATATTCATTAATTTATATAAATTAGATTACATGGTTTTAATTTTAATTAGGTTACTTAGAGTGAAGTCTAATTATTATATATATAACCATAGTGATAACCATTTTTGTTAATCGATGGATTTGATTAGAAAGAATGTGTTTTAATTTATAACATAAATCCATTTTTACCAAAGGATAAAAAAACCAAAATGAGATATTTTACATATATAATAATCTTGTTCAACCATAATAGAAGTGGTTTCATGACCATAATTAAATATAATAATTGAAATGGATAAACTGTTGTCCTTGAATGTGCTAAATTAGCACATCTCAAACACCACTTTGATTTCTTTCAAATAAAATGGTGGGGAAAGGAGAAAAGATAATGAAATATTCCACTAGCATGAAGAAATTATATAACATGTATTTCACTGGAATTATCATACTATTATCCTTAAGGGAGGTGAAGAAAGCAATAAAAAAACGAACATAAAAAGAAAAGAAGAAATTGGGAAGAGGAATTTACCTCTTGAGACTTCCTCCATTGAGAATCTATTAAGGGGAGTGGTTTTGGTATTTTGAGGAGGCTGAAAGGTTTTGGGACGTGTGGGAGGACCTTAAGGAGAGATTTGGGCAGAATAATGGCAAGTCACAAGGATAGAGAAGAGTGGAGAGAAGAGGGAGTGAAGGGGGGTTTTTATAGTGGAGGAGATTAGGGATTTCATAATAATATAAACATTAATTTATTATTTCTTATCAAGACAAGGAATAGTAAGTATTCAATGACCAAGAATAGTAATTTTATCATGTGATCCCGACCCAAGTGGGCTTATATAATCATAACATCATCGATGACTCAATTCATCCATTATTTAGCATTTATTGTGAATTATCGGATTCTAATATTCATAAAAAATTATAATATTTCAGAAAAATACAAAACAAATCACCCTAACCATTTTTCGATGTGTTAAAACCAAAAATGAAGTCCATTTATAAATAATAATTTTTTTAAATATGATTATTTTAATATTTAATTAAAATAATAATTTAATATCAAAACCAATTTTAAAACCTTCATTAACATATTCTATAATATACGTATATCAAACTTCCAACTTAAATATTATTTTTATACCCCCATAGGTTAGGTTACAATTCAATAGGGTATGTCACTATTCATAAGGGTATGTTACTTTTCATTAGGGTAGGTTACTATTCGCCAAAAATTATGATTTCCTTATCGGACTCCAAATTACTTACTCATTACTGTCCCAATAAATGATGAAATTTTGTTTAAAGGTCACTTAGCACTTAGTAGTTCATTATATATTATTTTTATGTGATTTTATGACATATATGAGAATGAAATTTACATTGAAAAACATTGTATCGTTATAATCCCAATAAATGATGATATCATAACATAAAATCATTACCATTTTGGTAGCATTAAATCTTACTGTCCAAGAAGAAATAGTGTTAAATAAAACATAAAATATCGCATGGATAAATAAATTATTGATATTACATGTAAAAGAGGATTTATATACACCTCATTAAATAATGTAGTTTCATAGCATAACATATGACTCATGAAGGAAAATTAAGGGAAAATTATCTTACATTAAGTCTTGAATTTTGTTTCACACATTCAAACCTCATTTATAATAAATATAATTTTTTAAAAAACATATTAAAAACATATTTATATATATCATACCATTCAAGGAATGTTAATGATATTTAATTATGCATTTATTAAATATTTCAGGTTAAAGTAGCATTTTGGGTAATTAATGCTTTGGTTTTCTTGTGTGCTTTGATTTTACTATTAGTTCTCTTATTTAGACCATGGTTTCATCATCTCCAGAATGATAACCATGATATAAATGTCTTAAATTTTATGTATATATGTATTCATACAGTCCAAATAATTTGTTAACAAAAAATAAAAAACACCATTCATTGATATGGTGGGTTGTACCTACGCATGACTCTTATTTACATTATCATATTGGATTGAATGATATAAAAGTAAATAAAATATCCTATTATTAAAAAATATTTTTTATATTATATATATAACATAATTTCATTAAATTTATCCTTAATACCATACATGTAAATAATGAATGAATTGCATGACTTCAAGGGATAGTAGTACATCGTACACACGAATGATATTTTCATTTTCCCACAAAATGGAAGATATCGTTGAATGTGTGATATAATTATTCCAAAATAATGATAACATCATAAAAATAATATATATAATATATAATAAGTACATCCATCTTTATATATATCCTTAAGATGTGGTAATTAAAAAATTAATGACATCTCTTCATGACGTGGTAGACTTCTGTACACATGAATGATGATTCAGTTAACCAGTTGATGGAAGTGGTGATGGTTTTTAGTAATTAACATAATAGAAAAATAATTTAATTATATGGTAGATACTTAAATTACCATTTCTGAATGATAGAATAATAATCTCTGGTGTTGTAGGAATAAATACATAAAATTCTTGTTGATGAACATTACCTCTTCTCCAGGTATCATCCATGGGTTCCCACTGAAACTATTCATAGGATAGATTTATGTCAAAACTAAGGCTTCATATTTTCTAAGAGATAACTTGGGATATCATTTTGGTTGGTGTTTTCTGAATAAATAACGTGTAAAGGTATTAAGAATGGTGGAGAGGGGTTTTATTATTATAAGTTGGGAGAAGACATACTTTTTATTTTTGAGAAGAATTGAGTGCTTCCATATTTTTAACATGTAAAAATTGTCAAAAATGGATCAAATTTAAAACATAGACATCATATGTTAAAAATATGTGCATCCAATATTCTTTTCACAAGTTTATATGTAAATTTCACCACTATCTTATTATTTTAACCCATTGTAAATCAATCTTTACCATAACCACAGTAATTAGTTTTTACCAAATTCACTATTCATTTTAGTAAAACAAAACGGTTTGGGGTCAACCCCCGTATTCATTTTGTTAAAACATTATGTTAAAATTATTAGAAATTTAATGTTATTCTGATTATAAATATTAAATCTATTTTTCCAAATTTTATTCACCTATGGGGGAAAAATTAATTAATATTTAATCAGCGAATGTGATGATAAATCGGTCTTTTTAAGCGATAATGATAAAATATTTTAGATGTTAATATATGTCATTTAAAAATTAATTAACTAAAATTAAATAAAAAAGGTTAATACATATATAATTAATCTAATTTTTCTTTAAAACCAATTAAATTAGTATTTATATTTATAAATAAATGAAATAAAAAAGGTATATTTCAATAAAAAAATCATTGTATTTCACTCTTCATCCAAAAATGAAACATTTTAGAAAATATAAGAAAATAGAATTTTGATAAATTTGAGACATAGATTTCAAAAATGATGTTTATCTCATTAGATTTATTTTCAGAAAATATGAAAATATAATTTTATTAATGACCAGAAAAAATAATTAAATTATTTTTTTGAGAAAATAGTATTTTTAAATTATATAAACATTATTGAAATATTATTTATTATTATATCAATTTGATTTCTTTATATAATAAAAGAATAAATAATATTTAAAAATTTGTTATTACTATTCATATCTCAAATCTTAATGGCCAGGCTATAACGGTCGAGTTTATAGAATTATATTTATTATATATCATGGAGTTCATGAAACATATAGTTGCATATAATGTAAGCTAAGAAACATTTTTCTGAAACACGAACAAAACCTGGTGTTTTAAATAACACAATCCACCCTTGAAATTAATTTTTTTTTTAAAAAAATCTTCAACTCCCAGGGTGTTACATTCTAACAGCTTAAAAATGAATTTTTCCCTCAAAATTCATCACTCTGATGCACAAATGAAGATGGATACTTCAATATCATCGTATCCTCAAGAACCCATGTACCTTTCTCTAACTGGTAGTTTCACCCCAAAACATTGATCAGATGAATTTTCTAGTTTCATAGAACTTTTTATATATCCTCTTGAAACTCCAAAGGTTGTTCCTCATAAGAATTGTTTTCTCTAGCAGTATAACTGATGAGTTATGTACATGTGAAGGGTTAGATATCTACATCCTTGGGATAGATACATGGAATATATCATGGACTTTAGAGATATTGTTTGAAAAAATAGATAGGCTACCATTCCATACAATCAAGAATTTTAAATGTCTTGATATACCTAGGGCTTAGTTTCCCTTTCGTCCAGAATCATAAAACATTATTTTATAGAGAAATTATTAGAGATGCCTTGTCATGGAGATCATATTCTAGATCACACGGGATATTTTCAAAATAACTTTTCAACAAAATATAATCTCATTGTATGTGTATCTGGTTTTTTTAACCATCTTTTCCATTTTATCATTTATATCAGGTCATAATAGCTTTCATTCTCCAAATTAATTTCATTACATTGGAGATGTACACATCATTCCACAAAGGGATTCATAAGGATCCATCTAAGTGATTGAAATAAAGGTATTATTGTATAAAATCTTAAGTAGAAAAAGTTGATGATCCAAAATAACTTTGAAATCCAAATAAACTATCACAATATATCCTGTATAATTTGAATTTATGATGGCCCCAACCTAGATACCACTCAATAGTTCCTCGATCCCTTTTAACTATATGATCTAAAGTATATCTCCACAAATACCAAATGTAGCTGACTAACAGTGTGGTCCTCCAATGTTTCCATGAAGAGACTATTCCCCCATTACTATAGTATCATAGTTGTTCAATCATTAGATACCTAGAAGAATCCTTATAAACATGAATAAGCCGAAGAAATAGATTTATAAAACAATGTAATAATAATAAACATGATATTGATAACTGGAGACTGAATCATATGAAAAAAAATATATTGTATTATATGTATCTATAAAGATGGAAAAATTAATACCAACAACATGTAGTAGTACGACACAAAAAATGTAAAAAAGGGTCAAAATCTATCCTAGAATCCTGAGATCTAACCATTCCATCTTCTACGAGTCCATTATAAATAATGATAGATTTCATGAAACCATAAGAGGATGTTTCCCCTTGTATATACCTATAATAATACAGTTATATTGGGTTCCATAGGTGGCCTATATAGGGTTTGAGAAAAATATTAGAAGGACACCTCAAACAACATATGTAAATATCCATTTTGTGTATATAATACAGCAGTGTACAGACAAAAAAATGTGAAGTAGTAACAACAACTATAAATAGGTCAAATCTAGTTCATTAAAGGAATCCATACTGATACTACCTACTTTTTCCATTCTAGAATAATTATGAATATGTATTATGTGAATAAATTCTCAATATGACATTAGTAAGAGACTCCATGCCCAATGTCACATTTTAAAGGGATGACATTCCTGATATCAAAACTTTAATGTAATCCAAGAACAGTATCACATATAGGGTTTCTAGGATAGTTATCATATTAAGGGACCCCATTCCCATATAATATCACAAGGTATTCCATGCCCGTGTCACAAGGTATGTAACACCCATATCACTTTTATATAAGGGTCTTTATTCCTATATTAATATAATTATTATGGTTCTATATGACAATTTGTCATGAATATATAGGTTTTTCATTATCATTCATTATATTTCCCATTGGTCTTCATGACAATTCATTAATAAATAACCATTATATATAACATGAACCAAGTTATATTATATTTCTCATTATCATTCCATATCATAAAAGGTGAAACCATTCTTCAAAATAATATAGGTGACTTGGGATTTTAACTCACAATAATTCATTTAACATCATTTTAATTAGTAAGCACATTGTATTAGCCATTCAACCTCATTTATTTCATAAAAAAATATTTCATCATTTAAATTTGAAACCTAACAATACAAGATGTTATTTTTCCATATTTTTAATTAATCCAATTAGGCTTGCAGGAGGGAACACCCAAAGGGATGGATCCACCAACGGTTGTCATACTCAAGGGATCAAATTCTATCATTTAGTTCTAAACATGGAAACCAATTTAAGAATAATAAAATAAGGGGAAACAAATGGGGACACCTGAACACGACACACCGAAACATGTTATTAAAAACCAAACCATGAGGAATAAATTATAGACCACCCACCTTGTACTCGTATGACTCCTTAAATCTAGTATCATCATTTATTTCATCTGGGATTCAAATAAATATAATTACTAGACCAACACCATGATCATAGTTTATATGATACAACCTATTAAAAAAAATATGAGGATAAGAGAGATGTATCATAGTTAAAAAAGAATTATGATCTTATTGACGTGGTTCTAATAAGATTGGTGGAAGATGAATTGGACACCAGATCTAGATGTTATTGTGAACCCCACATTTAGGTGGAGTAGTTCTCAAAATATAATAAAAAAGCATCACCCACCAGATGTTTAGAAAAAAGGAGAGGAGATTTTGAATTAATATGTCATTAAAGGGATTTATGATAATTCTATCAAAAATTGTGGTTGAATAGTTTTTCCACATAGTTGGAAAAACTATGTTCCAAACATGCACTATATACTATGATAATAGGGAATCCACATAGTTATAGAAACCATATTACAACCATGAAAACGCCTATATTATGAAATATAGGCAATTTCACAAGCATCCGGGCCTTGGAACATGGTTAGGGAAAACTGTGCACCTTGCATCACCCCACATTCGGGCCTCGCATGGTTTTGCAGAGACAGTAAAAGAAGGTTCACATAGTTTCTACTGATAATGAGGCCTATATATTTTCTCTATCAGATGGGGTTCTGGGATCTAAACAATCCCTAGACATCCCCCATAAGGGAACTCATCCCAGATTTATCCTTCCGAGTGTAGAAAAACTTCATGTGAGAATATATCTAGCCACTGAGCACATATATCAGCATCATTCTCCAAATTCTCATCCTATACCTGACCATGCTGCCATAAAACCCATATTAAAATGATATAATAGACTATAATAGCCTTTATGATATAGTAAACAATATGTATATCATACTCTTCAAAATAAACATCAGCATTTATCTCAATAACCATTCGATAAAAATTATGTGATGGGTCTACATGATATCTGTGAAGTTGTGAAACGTGGAAGAAATCATGCATGGAGTAGTACCTCTATGGTAATAAAAACTGATATGCCACAATCCTCACTCTATCTAAAATCTCAAATGGCCTGAAAATGTGTGGTGAGAGCTTCCCATACCTCTGAATATTTCTATTCCCATGTTTGGGTGACACTCTCAAGAATACATGATCCCCAACCACAAATTCAATAGGTCATCGAAAATGATTAGTAGACGATTAATGTCATGATCGAGTAGAAAAAACTATGATTCATGATCACCTAAACCTTCTATAATGTCTCCTAAATGGGATGATGAACCATTACTACAGCCTTTCTTGCCTCTAACGAGTACATGGGTGAATGCCATGACCTACATTATAGGGCCTCATAATAATCCATATGTTCTTATCCTAATAAATTTTATTATTGGTGTACATAATGGGAGTGATATACTTCTACAATGAACTAGAAAACTCTAGGAATATGCTCAGAGCATATCCTCTGAATCCTATATAGTCTATTTGGATGGAAAATTGTACAAATGGTGAATTTATTTTCATTTAAGCACTTGTGTACCCATAACTTTGTGAAACACCTACCAGAACCGTGATATTATGCAAGTGTCCCTATATGAAATGAAAGTATTATGAATCCCACATAGTTGGATAATCACATAGACCAATAATCATCCAATCTCATCATATGAGTATTTCTACCTGATAAGAAAGAAGTGGGAAACTTTTATCAGTCAATCCATGAATATCAAAACAACATCACTACCTCAAGGAATCCTTTGTATGCTAATGAAAAACATTATTGAAATATAGTATCATTTCCATTCTGATACAAAAAAATATTGAAATTATTCAGCATGTCACCAGTGCCCTTCCTTCACCTGCTGAAAAGTGAAACACCTAGTGATAAAGTCTCTTATAGGATGCTTTATCCCTATCCACAAATACTATTAGTATATATCACAATACGTCTTGGATATACATAATCAAACATCCCAATAAGAAGAATGCCACTCTCGCATCAGCTCTTATCTCATATATATGGGAACAAAGATACATCAATGAATTATTAGGATGTCATAATCCTCAATAGTAAAATTTGGAGGTGGTTCCTATCTAGTTGTACCATCACATAGGATAAATCCCTCAAAGCTCCACATGTGGTCCCTAGATGCAAGATTCATGAAAAAGCATCCTACGCTTTGGTATTTCCATATGGATGTAGGTAAATGGGTAATAGACACCCAGGTGAGGGTTTCAATTCTAAATATATGGGATTTATGTATGTTTTTCTCTAATGGGGAGATTTCATTCAATCCTGGTCTTCGTCTTATAAATCTTGTACAAATAGGTGAATTAATCAGTTTTTGTGGTTACTAGAGATCCACATTGGCTGAGACTCCCCAAAGGTTGTGGTGTTGTTCAATCTTCTTGTCCTTCCTTTTCCATTCTAGAACAAGATTTTTATTCATGCGACTGGAGATAATGTGGGTTCTTTCTTATGCACAGATGAGTAGACTTTTTTGTTGATGGATGCTTCTTCACCATGGTTTTTTATCGAGGTTAATCTATCATCCCCACTTCCTGACTGAATCCTTATTAGATATAGAGTAGTCTCTTGGTGGAAGACTTTAATTCCTCAATCTCTAGCTTGTTTTTTACATTTTCAGCCACAAAGTCACTCTTCCTCGGTGAGTAGGGGACCTGGTCAGGATATGAAGGTGTGATGGTGCACCTTATTCTCTACCATCTATCTCAGATCTCAAGATAGATTCATAACCAAATGTGGGGTGTATTTCCTCTCTTTTATAGTAAGAGTCCCCCATCCTTCATATTCCAAAGTGGTTTTGGTGGCGTATCCTCTGAGTAGTCACTTCTCCTCTCATCTGCATCATCCCTTCATCCCCTATTCCTGTAAGGCCTTGTTGATCTTCTCTTGAGTAGTAATATATAAAATGTCCTCCCATGTGAATTATTATGTTAATAAAGGAAAATTAATTAATTCATCCTTCACAACCTTGTTTCTATGCAAACTACCATTAGACATTAGGTACTTACTCTCTTTATTTATCAAATATCATTTTTTCACTCTCTGATTCCACAATGTGCACTTCAGAACAAGACCTAGTAGAGACTTCATATGTTCTTCCTTCTCATCCATCAAGAAAAGTTTAAAATAGATAACAATTAAAGCCTATTCAGGTAGAAGATTCTATTTCATGGTTATATACATTGTATGTATCAATCCTCATTTCCCATGTTAAATTATGATTGATTTCTATGTTTGTAGTGCCTTAGGTGTGGGTGCCCGGGCGAAAATATATTTTTGTGGTCATGAGTTGCAATATCGAAACCTCTCAGTTGATTCTATTTTAGAGCCAAAGAAGTCTTCATTTAAGATTTAAAATATAACACACATAATTAATGGTCAAGGTATCTTACATGAAAACACACAAAATCATCATATATGGATTTTATGGAATAAAAAAATATCTGTCAAACTTGTTGGATCTACTGATCATGTTTTCTATGTTGAAGTAAGATGGGGGAAGCCAGCATATTATATTTACATTAATCTGTGATATATGTGATATAATTCCAATATAAGACTTATGGGAAGACCTTTGGTCCATTGATCCATGATCGTTTCCTTGCCTGGGGAGAAGTGAATTTAACATAGTTTTAGAGCCCTATGAAATAAAGCGGGGGGACTTTTTCTAAGGAGGGCCAACACTTCATTATAATTATTTTTATCACAAGGGGTCCAGTTATATCGTGGTTCCTCCAAGTATCATTACAGTTGGTGTAACAATGTGGAAGGGTTAGGTAATTCTTCGTGTGGGATGGACCAATTCCTTACTATTATGTAGGATGTATCTTCCTTCCCTGATAACAAAGTATATCACCATGTTTGGTATCTTCCAGATCATTATCGTATCTGAGGGGACATGGCTATAAATCAATGAAAGGTGATTTGATTCATCTTCTCTCAAAGAAGGATCATAGAACCTAGTTTTCTTTTGGAAACAGCAAACTCATGGGCCAAACCAGTGCTAGGGGATAAGTAGATAGGTATTCACAATATGCTAAATCACCTCCGAAATTACCATTAGGAATGGATAATGTGTGATCCCCCTCATTTTATGTATTTTGATGTTAATCCCCATGATGTTGATATAATTGAGATAATACATGTAAATGTATGGGATGATGGTCTTTTTAATAGTCGAGTCTCTTAATGAAAAGTGCTGGAGGGATGCCTTTTGGAATATGAATTCATTTCCAAGGATCAATATAGAGTTAAATATATACAATAGGGAGACATAAATAAAAAAATATATCCTTGATTGTATTAAATAAATTATATGTATAACAAGGTAAAATAATCATCGATACGATGGGTTAGTTTCTAATGAGTGGGACATGGTGGGATCCCTGGCTCTACTTCACTTTAAATCCTTATTTCTTGATCACAACTCTGAGATGGATTATGGTTACCCGAGGTGGAACTAAGATCAATTTTTTTTGATATTACCCACACTGTTTATTATTTGAATATTTTTGGGGTGGAAGTAGTCATATATTAATGTGAGATTCATAATTCTACTCTTATACTCATCTTAGATAGTGGGCTCAACCCGAATAGTTTCTGAGGATAGTTTTTTTATTGTCGCATGGGATTTGATTTAGCATTCATTTATAGATGTGATTAAGGATTTTATTGGTGGTGGAATTATACCTCCCATGGAAAGTGAAACATTGATTGTTCTTATTCCAAATAAGAAATAACACACTTCTCCAAACCAGTATAGACCCAAAAATCTAGGAAATTTTGTGTAAAAAATTTGTGTAATGATGATCAATTGATAGTTATATTCTCATCTGTGTGGGTGAGTGTCAGTGGAATGACATGCCCTTTTCAAGAAGAAGATTATACAAGGTACATTCTCCAAAGATGATGACTTTTTATATGATTTTTATCTATTGATGTATGTCTCTAACATTTCCATCAATCTAGATATGGATAATGCATATGATTAGATGGAGTGGTCCTTCATCATTAAGGTACTCTCTTTCATGGACTTTGGATTTTATTATTGATTGTTCTTCCAATGTTTTTTTCTCTCTGTGTTATTTAATTGCATTAATGGGGAATAATTTTTTTCTTTTTCCAATCTTTTGGGGGGATCCATCAAAGAGATCATTTCCCCCCACCTTATTCATCTGGATGTTAGAATAATTGAGTAGATATATTAACAGGAGCCTTATGAAGGGTATGATTTCTATGTTCTTTTGTAGGAATCAGTTCCATTACCAATCTTATCTAATGTATATAGATTATTATATGATTTTCATCAATGTAAATAAATGTTCTATTATTGATTTGAATAATACCATAGAGGATTATTTTCATTTGAGCAGAAAGAATTTCAACTAGGAGAAGAGAATCATTTTGATTTTAAATCATTACATGTACAGGATGAGAATGTCCTTAGAGTAAATTTTTCGAATTAACTAGATGACTCTACCATCATTTTATCTATATATCCAAATTTATTCTGGATGGCTTAGATGCATCATTTTATATGTTTGTGGACAAAATCATTATTTTGATTACTAATTGGAAGAGTCACATTTTTTCATTTGCTGGAATAATTACATTGATAAATTCAATTATTTCTTCTTACCCGATGCATGTCCTTTTGAGGTGTAGACTCCAAAAAAGTGTAATTTCTAATCGGGATAAAATCATGGAATCTTTTTTATGTGATACTAAATATGAATGGAGGCGACATTAGGCTTCCATAGTATGATATTCAAGGTTATGATTTGACGGATTGATTGGTGCCCAGTGCCTATTAGAGTATATTTTAGGGACTAATGTGATGGTAAAATGGGAACACATGGAAATAAGAGAACTGTGGGATACATTAACTTATGGGAAATATAGGTACATTTCTATATCTTTATCAGGAATGTATTTCACCATTTTATATTTTTCGATTTAATTATTCTCGAATCTCATGATCATGAATCACTAGATCATTGTCTAGGGTGATATTAGTTTTTGATTTCACAACTAGAGTGGGTCAAGGAATGGATCTCCAAGATTTCCTACTCATAGTATCTCTTTTAGAGAATCCTGATATATGTAATTTTTATTAATTCTATTTTAGACAATACTTTGTGGTAGTTTTATGATTCAATTGAAATGTTGTTGGTCCTTGATGTGTTAGCATTTAGTAGATTTGCTTTTGGGTTATTATATATAAAATATTTTCACAGGAAATATCATTTAACATCATAATGGGCAGAATGGGGTGTTAAACTATAGAGTAAGAACATTCTCATTAAATTGAATTTTTTTATGCAATATAATAAACAGTTACCTCTCGATGGATGATAATGTTCAATGGTCTGGAATTCAACTTCTCTCTAGATGTCATTTTTTTAGAGAGTATGGAGTTAAATTTATGAATAATCTTCTCTTCACATGCCAATGGGCTAGATGCATATAAGCGAGTGTGGGTAGTTTCACTGGTGTGGCATCGCATAATATTACAGGAGAATTTTTTTTGGATTTCTGGTTTCAGGGTGTGGGGGATAATACATGCAATATTAAAATGAGATCCCTTATCCTTGTCCTGTGATGATGGTATCTTTGTAATTCTTGGAATAATTCATTTTTAAAAGGTATTTCTTATTCTCATAAAATAGTTTCATGTAGAATGAAATGATTAATTTAAGACTTATTCTATTTGATAGAGATCATGTTAAATTATCCTTCTCTCAATGATCTCAAGTTCTAGGTATATGTAGTGTCTCTTCCCTTATCCCATCATTGATTAATGGATCCATTAGACTCCACCAAAGACTGGTTTGATGTTAAACATTGATGGATCATTCACTTCAAGTATGATGCATGGTGGAAAGCTTCTTTTGAATGTTAATGGCTCTGTTGTTATTGTATTTTAAGTATCTTATGGACATGGAGACTTTCTCAAGGAGAAATCCCATGTTGTTCTTAATGGTCTTGAGATGTGAAACAATAAGAGTATCTGACTTATGGTGTTGGAAACTAACTCCATTATCATTTTCAAATCTTTATAGGGAAATAACACTACTCCATAGTTTATTACTTTCCAAGTCTATAAGATTAATAGCTTAATTAATGGTGACACAATTACATTATATACCATGAATAAAGGGAATAATGTGGATGATTATATTTCCTCCTAGATTCCTCTAGATAATTTTAATACCCTCTTTTCTGACAAAGGGTCATTTCCTCAAATGAGTATTATTTTTATTAACAACTCCCTATGAATTCATTATTATAGTCTCCAATGCCTTTGTCTACTCCTCCCTAGCACCAGATTGGTGGGTTATGCTTCTTAATCTTGAGTAAAATTGTTAATGATTCTTTGATGCATCACAATAGAAATTATATCTCCTACATTTCTCTAAATAATCTAGTGTAGTGCCAATTTCAATATCCCATTAATTTATTCAATGGATGTCCCATGGGTTTCAGACCATATAAACTTTACAACCTTCTTGATCATGCTTGTAATAGGTGCTTATATGCATGATAAGTCCTATATAAAATTCATATAGTAACCAGCTAGCCCTAAAAAACTCCATATATTAAATATGTTCTCAGGATTCTCTTAGTTAATCAAAGATTTCACTATCACTAGGTCAACTAGAACACCATCCTCTGAGAAAATATGACTCATGAATTATACATTTTCAATCTAGAACATAAATTTCTTTCATCTTAGAATACAATATTTTCTCTCTTAGTATATGTAAAACGATCTTATGTTGAGTAAAATAGTCACTCTGAGTGTGAGAATACACCAATATTTAATCTCTTAATACCATAAAAAGGAATCCAGATAAGAATTGGAAACCCTATTAATCAAATCCTACAATATGGATGGTGTTTTTGTAAGACTGAATCACATCACTTGAAAATCATATAATCCATACCAAATATGGAATGTCGTGCATAGAATATCAGAAGGTCTGACCTGAGCATGATGATATCCCAATCTCAGGTCGATCATTAAGAAAACCCTCACTCCTCTGATCTAGTAAAAAATATCATCTATGTGAGGTAAGGTATACCAGTTTTTAAATGTAAAAAAATTAAACTTACAGTAATCCATGCATACCCAAAGGGTTTGTTCATCCATCATGGATAGAAGGAATGGTGGAATCCAAGGATAATCATTGGTCTATTTTATCCAATTTTATTCTAAATCCTCTATCTACCTATTGAGATCCTACAATGTTGTAGTGGAAATAATATAAGGATGAATCGATATTGGTGCATCTCTATGAACTACCTCGATAATAATATATACCTCTCTCTTAGGAGGTAGTCCTGAATAGATGTTGGGGGATATATATAAGAATTGTTCAACTACATGAGGTAAATCAGTCTGATATAGTCCTCGATTATTCTAAAAATGAATGACATTTTGGTGGTCACTCCACATATCCCAATACGCACAGGTCTAGATCTTCTGGCCTAGATTCCCCACTCTCCTTGTGAATACACATACCTCCCTATGGTGATGTAAATGACACCATATGGTATTAAATTTCCACATAGGAATGATACGTAACCCCTATCCAATCTGATAATATAAGGCCCCAGCCTTAAACCTTACTTAATCTTGAGTTATTACAAGATTACACATTGAGTATCTTTTCTGGTTTAGAGTTTTAGAGAATTAGATCATGAAGCATGCATTATATTCCACATTTAAACAAAGTGGTTACATAAAAGATAGTATTCATTCTTCCCATCAACGGAAACATATTGAAAATAAAACATGGATTCTTTCTTGACACATCCTTGACACTATCATCACATCATGTACCTTTCCCTTGACCTGTGAAAAACATTTCAAAAACTTGGGATGTGCATAAAAAGCTTAGTAAGGGTTATAAAAATATGGAAAGGAAACATGAGTTTATATATACGTTAGAATGAAATCATACTTTACCCATAAAAGATAGGCACTTTAACATACCTCATCAAACGATGAATAAATCTTATAAAACATAAGACATAAAGGTAACTTGAGGCATTCATAACATTCATATGTAGGGATTAACCCTCTTGGTTACGTTTGGAATACCCATCACAGTATATTCCCTAAATCTCTTCAGAGAAACCTTAACATTTCACTCCTTCGCGTTACCCAATGCATTGGAGAGCTATATCGGGCTCACCGGCCCTTAGTTTATCACGGAACCACCCGTCTTCATAATAATGCCCAAGAACCATAACATAATCGTATCACATAAAACATGAATAAAGGAAACATAAAATTTCCACATTTCAATCACAAGATATCAATACAACACAAAAACATTGTGAAAACCATTTTCAATACCAAAATAAAAGAAAAGTAAAACATGGTATTTATTTTTCTTTTAAAAAGGAGGTATGGCTTGTAGAGGAAGCCGAAACTCAAATAACGGTCACGACGGCAGAGAAGTCGTTGTCGCCGCATACGTACGACAAAAGCATTCCCTTTTTTCGTTTAGTAAATGCTTCGTATAAAAAAGATTCCTTTTGAATAAACGTAAAAGTCAAAGGGGTTTATACACCATATAAAAGAAAGTTGTGTATAAAATAAAATATGCCTCAATGAAAGGAGATTGAGATGAAGTCCTATACCACCTTGAAGCTTAAAATTTTAAACCATTAATATCCATATAAATAAATCCTTAAAACCATTTTGAAAACATGGATATTAATAAGAACAAATAATTAAAACATTTAAAACGATATTTTGGTTAAAGGGGTTTTACCAAAATTAGAGACACTTGAATACAATAATTGAGGAATAACATTTAGTCAGAACATTATAATATCATGAGAATAAATGGATTCATGATATAATACTCCAAATGATAGTATATACACCATATAAGAGTGAATTGGTGCATAACAACAATGAACCCTCAATAGATATGTCAAATGTGATGAAATCCCTTATAAAGAAGGTATCCTTAAATTAAGGACAAATCAATCTCAAAAATATGCGTGACAAATATAAATACACCCAATATAAGTGTATATTAAGTGTAAAACAATAAAAGGTCATTCACACATATTCAATGGATGACATATTCAATGACTACATGTTGAACCCAAAGAAATCGAAATTGGGTTAAAAAGTTCCCTTGATAGCCTAACGACATCACACCAAAATGAGTTGATGAGAGATAAAAAGTGTATCTCATCACTTGGACATAAAATTTACATAAATAAGGATATATGAGAACATATCCCAACATAACAATATGTAAATTAAAAGACCCAACAAAAGAAGTCTTTTAAAAAAGAGGAGGGTGAAAGGTTCCCTTACCGACTTGGGTATCTTTGAAAACATACACCCCATGGAATAAGGTCAATAGATCATTGATGTAAATACTCATAAACAAAATTATATTACACAAAGAGTAGAATAATGGGCAGTAAATACACCACTCAATGGAATTTGTGTAAAATGTAGCATAAATCTCACGGGAATAAAAGTGAGATGAAAAAATCCCTTACGAAAACTCGGCAGCCTAACAGCGCCACATAAAACATCCGAATATGGATTGATGAGATCAAATAGGGTATCTCATCACATTAAAATAAAATTTACAGAAAGAGGAATATAAAATAACATCCCCAACATTACAAAGAGGAGCTTAAAAGAAGTGACATAAAGCGAGTACTTAAAAAGAAAGAGAGAGGTTATATCTCTTACGAAAGTTCGACAGCCTAACGGCGCCACTCAAAACTTCCAAAATGGATTGATGAGAGAGAATAGGGTCTCTCATCACATGAACATAAAAATTACAGTAAGTGTAATATAAAATTTCATCCCAATAACAATAAAGATGAGCTTTAAAAGGAATGACATAAAAGTGTGTACTTAAAAAGAAAGAGGAGTAGGATCCCTTACCTCGGGTTCGACTTGACTCGATCGTTCTTTAATCTCCGGAATAATAAACTTGAGTTAATTTATACTTCCTTAAGAACCTTTTTCAAGTTCATTATTACTTTTATATCACTTATTACCATGTTATAAACATTATTTAATCATTTAAGTTAATCATGTTTGTTTTGTCGATATTTGGTTCTTAAGTCGAAAGTGGACTTCTTACTATTACATGTTGTTCGTGTGGTCAAAGGTTCTTTATATCCTGAATGACATTCCTGATTTTGATATCATATATATCATATATATCCATCATATACATCTATTTATAATATTACATAATCATTTAGAGGTAAGAAATGAAATGTACCGTTCATGGAGACGGTAAGCCGTACGTACGCATGAACGCTACTTTCATTTCTTTGTCATATTAATGGAATTAAAACTAAATGAGAGGTATGTATATTTTAATTACAGAATTATATTCATCATTTAGATGTATCATTTATCATATATATCCATTATATACATGTACTTATAATAGTACATTACATTTGGGGATAAGAAATGAAATGCACCGTTCATGGAGACGGTAAGCCGTACGTACGCATGAACGCTACTTTCATTTCTATCTCATACTTTAATGGAAATAAATAATAATGATATAGAGGTATATAATAATTCCAGTATAACATAATATATAATAACATTAAATCCATCCTTTATACGTCCCACGTATGGCATTAACGAATCACATCACTTTGAGGGGGCGGTAGTCCGCACTTCCTAAAATGAATATATCGCGTATACCCATAATGGAAGCTATAAAGGTAAGACACAAATGAAAAATACAGGAGCATAGGTAAAACATAAACATATTATATATCATATATAAAAATAGTGACATCATAATGGCCACCTTTGAAGGTGTTAAATGAGTATTGAACAATCATCATTTCGGGAGGCAGAATTTCGCCATCCACGGAAACCGTATGTTCTTTAACCATTTGATGTAGTTGTGTGAGAGTGTAGCTTGAATAAATCTTATAAAAACATTCTAGTATATTGAAGAAACTGGTTTTGTTACAAAATAAATAAATGACAAGATTTTAGGGGGTTGGAGAAGCAAAATAAAACAAATGATCATGAGAGAATGAATTACCTTTAAAAGTGTAACTCCATTTGATTTGAGCCTAAAGGCTTCCTTTGAAAGGATGTTTCCCAACGGTAATCCTCTAGGGTGAGGAGAGGGTTGTGGAGAGAGTAAATGGGCAGGGGTTGGCCGATCCAAAGGCTTGAGGAGTGTGTGAAATGAGTTAGAGGTGGGGGCATTTTATAAGAGGAGAGGAGGGGCACTTTTGGAAAGTAAGAAATATTACTTTATTTGAAAATGTGTTTCGGTTTTAAAAGGTCCCACATTGATATAATTAGTGGATAAGGTGATAAGGGTTCGAAAGCCACCCATCCAATAAGTTTTGGACATGTGTAGTTCATATATTTTACATTATCTTTCCATTTTATTTAAATCGTCAAATAATGATGTCATCACTGCATCATTATTATGTCATAAATAATTTAATTTCTTTAATGTCTAAAAATTAAAAAAAAAATACTATGATGTAGGAAATCTTCTTATCTTTCCAATGACTTTTTATAATCAAAAATATGACTCGTATAACCCCACTTAAAAATTGTTTTAGTAAAACATATTATGTTTGTGTCATTTTTACTTTTACATTAAATAAAAAGTTATTTATGTCATTTCCCAAACTAAGTGGATCCATGGGGTCCCCAAGTGGACCCATGGCTTTTATTGGTTGCAAATTACACATCCAATGAGGTTAGGACATGTGTCAAGTTCATTTCATTTTATTAAATCATTATTTTTACCTTAAACTACACTAATTACCACTAATCGCGATTAAAAACTTAATAAGTTACTATTCACCAAAAAATTATTTTTATCCCATTGAACCAAATTTTACTTCTTAATGACAACCATGTATGTAGGATTTTTGAAATTCAAAACACATAAGTGGTAAAATTTCATTTAAACGAAAAAATTAGCTTTTATAAGTTCCACTTAGTGGTTTCACTATTCATCAAAAATTGAAGTTTTTCAGAAAAATCCCAAAAATTCACCCTAAGCTATATTTGATATTATGAATTAAAAAATGAAGTCTATTTTAAAAAATTAAAAACATATAAGTCACATAATTAATTTAATAATTAATTCCCGTTGTCAGAGCAAATAGCGTGTTTTTATGAAACAATAAGTATCAAAAGACTGACACAAGTTTAAGTCCGATTTCAAAGTGAAATTAATTCCAATGACCACTATTGGATTTAATGGTAAAAATATATTATAATTTCACTTTAAAAACAATTAAAAATATAATCTAATCATATAAATAAATTATATTAAAAAGTGGTTTTGAATTAAAATACAACATTTTACACTATTCATTAAAAAAATGAACTTTATCAGAAAGATACCAAAAATTTACACAAAGTAAATTTTGATGTCCCGATTCTTAATAAGAGTTTTATTTGGTCCAAAAGAATGTTTAAGAGTGAACAAAACTATATTTAATGACGGTTCGCCATCAAAAGGTGATAAGTGAACCTTTAGTGAAAACTAGGGCATCTACGCCTAAAATTGAATTCTCTCTGTATTTTAAGCCTATATCCTTTATTGGATAAATGTAAAAACATTTAAAAACATATATAATCATATTTTAGTTATTTCTATCCATTTTCTGCCATTACAATAGCTACATGTTAACTACCATTTAAAATAATATTATTTTATTATTAGAGTGCAACGTAAGATTTCAATGAAACTCTTTGTTGTGTGTTGGGTACACCATTGAGCATAGCGTCCAATTTATAGTCATATTAATATTTTATTCACAAATTTGGATAAAAATGAAAATGTCTATTCTTTATTTACCTGGGGTATTATATCCTTCCCCCCTTTTGGAAATTGTGTCCTCGCAATTTTAAAATTGGGCTTCGTAACATCCTTGAAAGTCCCACATCGGAAGAAGAGTCGGTAAAACAATCACTTTAAAATAAAGAAAGATAAGTACAAATGTCACCCGAGTTAATCCATACTAGGATTACAAGTATGAAAACATGGACATGGAGGAGAAAACATAGGGTCATGTTCTGATGAAGAGTGATAGAAAACATGTTTAGGAGAAAGTTAACCACAAGAAAATCACAAACTTGTGATGGGTTAAACAGTATTAGATTCCCCAGTAAGAAAAGTTAATAGACAACATTTTTGTTTTAAGTTAATTTTTATTGATTAATTTATTCATAAGGAAACATAATCACTTATCATGTTGACTTTCAACTTTTACACAAACTCGTATTTTCTCCAAAAGACGATTATTTAGGAAGACTTGTTCATATTAAGAGTACTATAATCAACTTTTAGAAAATCACCTAATCCACAAAAGAGAACTATATACCTCCCATGTCTTTAGACATTAACCAAAACCAAAACCAAAAAGTCTAGTACAAGATCAGATAATCCAGAAAAGGATAACCCCTTATAAAAAGAAAATCTATTCTTAATCTCCAAAATTTGTCCAACAAAACCCAAAGTTCAACGAGGACCATCCGATAAACAATTTGTCCATAAAATTCTTCAAAGTAAACCAATATAAGATTGAAACCCAAATATTTGAAGGATTTAGTCACATAGTCTTCCAAGTTAAATCGTAACATTTATCTCCAAACAACATTAGTCACTCCTAAAGTCTCGCATTGAAAAGTAATTATCCTAATCACATATCCTCCATGATAGGTTAATCATTTTCATAAATAACCCAATATCAACTTACTCTTAATTCATAAAATCATATAACTAAAAAGAATCAGTCAAACTAACCAGGGACTTCACGTAGTCCAGTGGTAGGCGATAAATACCAGTCGCACTTTGGTTGTGGGTTCGATTCCCGCAGCTTTGTCCGACGCGACGGGTAGTCACACGGTCTACGTGTTGTCCTTTTTCCAAAACTATATAATTCTTAAATCATTCCCCAAAAAGAGATAAAATCATCAAAAGTGGTCATAACATATTTTAACCTCAAGTTTATCTCATGCCTTTCATTTTCCAGCATATCATATAATAACCCATAATTACCTCAAAAGTACGGATCATATAAACTGTAATGGTTACCTTTATAATTATTACCTGAACTTCCACATGGATTGGTCATCTCGTACATGATGCATTACAGAACATACCAAGGTTCAAGTGGTTGGTCATGACTCTTTGATATTTGGTTTAGGACAACCATGAGTTTCCTCATTGAATCCTCTATTTTATCTAGTATCTTAATCAGAGAACCACCACAGTTTCCATCAAACCTATTGTCTCTTTGGTGCCTGCTAGATCCATCCATTTACTAAAACCAAAAAGGTCAGTGTGAGTATATCAACATAACCATCATGTACTAATGAGGAAGGTAAACACTAATATATACTTACTCATTCACTTTATCTAAAACTAGGACTCTTTCTGAAATCCTAACCATTATGGTAATGTCACTTATGCTTAAAGAATACCCTAACCTCTAAAGTTATCTAAACCGAACTTTGATACCAACTATAAGGCCCCAGCCTTAAACCTTACTTAATCTTGAGTTATTACAAGATTACACATTGAAGATCTTTTCAGGTTTAGAGTTTTAGAGAATTAGATCATTAAACTTGCATTATATTCCACATTTAAACAAAGTGGTTACATAAAAGATAGTATTCATTCTTCCCATCAATGGAAACATATTGAAAATAAAACATGGATTCTTTCTGGACACATCCTTGACACTATCATCACATAATGTACCTTTCCCTTGACCTGTGAAAAACATTTCAAAAACTTGGTATGAGCATAAAAAGCTTAGTAAGGGTTATAAAAATATGGAAAGGAAACATGAGTTTATATATACGTAAGAATGAAATCATAATTTACCCATAAAAGATAGGCACTTTAACATACCTCATCAAACGATGAATAAATCTTATAAAACATAATACATAAAGGTAACATGAGGCATTCATAACATTCATATGTAGGGATTAACCCTCTTGGTTACGTTTGGAATACCCATCACAGTATATTCTCTAAATCTCTTTGGAGAAACCTTAACGTTTCACTCCTTCGCGTTACCCAATGCATTGGAGAGCTATATCGGGCTCACCCGCCCTTAGTTTATCACAGAACCACCCGTCTTCATAATAATTCCCAAGAACCATAACATAATCGTACCACATAAAACATGAATAAAGGAAACATAAAATTTCCACATTTCAATCACAAGATATCAATACAACACAAAAACATTGTGAAAACCATTTTCAATACCAAAATAAAAGAAAAGTAAAACATGGTATTTATTTTTCTTTTAAAAAGGAGGTATGGCTTGTAGAGGAAGCTAAAACTCAAATAACGGTCACGACGGCGGAGAATTCGTTGTCGCCGCATATGTATGACAAAAACATTCCCTTTTTTCATTTAGTAAACGCTTCGTATAAAAAAGATTCCTTTTGAATAAACGTAAAAGTCAAAGGGGTTTATACACCGTATAAAAGAATGTTGTGTATAAAATAAAATATGCCTCAATGAAAGGAGATTGAGACGAAGTCCCATACCACCTTGAAGCTTAAAATTTTAAACCATTAATATCGATCTAAATAAATCCTTAAAACCATTTTGAAAACATGGATATTAATAAGAACAAATAATTAAAACATTTAAATTGATATTTTGGTTAAAGGGGTTTTACCAAAATTAGAGACACTTGAATACAATAATTGAGGAATAACATTTAGTCAGAACTTTATAATATCATGAGAATAAATGGATTCATGATATAATACTCCAAAGGACAGTATATACACCATATAAGAGTGAATTGGTGCATAACAACAATGAACCCTCAATAGATATGTCAAATGTGATGAAATCACTTATAAAGAAGGTATCCTTAAATTAAGGACAAAACAATCTCAAAAATATGTGTGACAAATATAAATACACCCAATATAAGTGGATATTAAGTGTAAAACAATAAAAGGTCATTCACACATATTCAATGGATGACATATTCAATGACTACATTTTGAACCCAAAGAAATCGAAATTGGGTTAAAAAGTTCCCTTGATAGCCTAACGGCATCACACCAAAATGAGTTGATGAGAGATAAAAAGTGTATCTCATCACTTGGACATAAAATTTACATAAATAAAGATATATGAGAACATATCCCAACATAACAAGATGTAAATTAAAAGACCCAACAAAAGAAGTCTTTTAAAAAAGAGGAGGGTGAAAGGTTCCCTTACCGACTTGGGTATCTTTGAAAACATACACCCCATGAAATAAGGTCAATAGATCATTGATGTAAATACTCATAAACAAAATTATATTACACAGAGTAGAATAATGGGAAGTAAATACACCACTCAATGTAATTTGTGGAAAATGTAGCATAAATCTCACGGGAATAAAAGTGAGATGAAAAAATCCCTTACGAAAACTCGGCAGCCTAACAGCGCCACATAAAACTTCCGAATATGGATTGATGAGATCAAATAGGGTATCTCATCACATTACAATAAAATTTACAGAAAGAGTAATATAAAATAACATCCCCCAACATTACAAAGAGGAGCTTAAAAGAAGTGACATAAAGGAGAGTACTTAAAAAGAAAGATTGAGGTTATATCTCTTACGAAAGTTCGACAGCCTAACGGCGCCACTCAAAACATCTAAAATGGATTGATGAGAGAGAATAGGGTCTCTCATCACATGAAAATAAAAATTACAGTAAGTTTAATATAAAATATCATCCGAATAACAAGAAAGATGAGCTTTAAAAGGAATGACATAAAAGTTTGTACTCAAAAAGAAAGAGGAGTAGGATCCCTTACCTCGGGTTCGACTTGACTCGATCGTTCTTTAATACCCTGAATAATAAACTTGAGTTAATTTCTACTTCCTTAAGAACCTTTTTCAAGTTCATTATTCCTTTTATATCACTTATTACCATGTTATAAACATTATTTAATCATTTAAGTTAATCATGTTTGTTTTGTCGATATTTGGTTCTTAAGTCGAAAGTGGACTTCTTACAATTACATGTTGTTCGTGTGGTCAAAAGTTTTTTATGTCCAGAATGAAATTCCTGATTTGGATATCATATATATCATATATATCCATCATATACATGTATTTATAATATTACATAATCATTTATAGGTAAGAAATGAAATGTACCGTTCATGGAGACGGTAAGCCGTACGTACGCATGAACGCTACTTTCATTTCTTTATCATATTAATGGAATTAAAACTAAATGAGAGGTATGTATATTTTAATTACAGAATTATATTCATCATTTATATGTTTCATTAATCATATATATCCATTATATACATGTACTTATAATAGTACATTACATTTGGGGATAAGAAATGAAATGCATCGTTCATGCAGACGGTAAGCCGTACGTACGCATGAACGCTACTTTCATTTCTATCTCATACTTTAATGGAAAGAAATAATAATGATATATAGGTATATAATAATTCCAGTATAACATCATATATAATAACATTAAATCCATCCTTTATACGTCCCACGTATGGCATTAACGAATCACATCACTTTGAGGGGGCGGTAGTCCGCACTTCCTAAAATGAAGATATCGCGTATACCCATAATGGAAGCTATAAAGGTAAGACACAAATGAAAAATACAGAAGCATAAGTAAAACATAAACATATTATATATTATATATAAAAATATTGACATCATAATGGCCACCTTTGAAGGTGTTAAATGAGTATTGAACAATCATCATTTCGGGAGGCAGAATTTTGCCATCCACAGAAACCGTATGTTCTTTAACCATTTGATGTAGTTGTGTGAGAGTGTAGCTAGAATAAATCTTATAACAACATCCTATTATATTGAAGAAACTGGTGTTGTTACAAAAGAAATAAATAAAAAGATTTTAGGGGGCTGGAGAAGAAAAATAATACAAATGAACATGAGAGAATGAATTACCTTTAAAAGTGTAACTTCATTTGATTTGAGCCTAAAGGATTCCTTTGAAAGAATTTTTCCCAAAGGGAATCCTCTAGGATGAGGAGAGGGATGTGGAGAGAGTAAATGGGCAGGGTTTGGCTGAGCCAAAGGCTTGAGGAGTGTGTGAAATGAGGTAGAGGTGGGGGCCTTTTATAAGAGGAGAGGAGGGGCACTTTTGGAAAGTAAGAAATATTACTTTATTTGAAAAGGTGTTTCGGTTTTAAAAGGTCCCACATTGATATAATTCGTGTAGAAGGTGATAAGGGTTCTAAATCCTCTCATCCAATAAGTTTTGGACATGTGTAGTTCATATATTTTACATTATCTTTCCATTTTATTTAAATCGTCAAATAATGATGTCATCGCTGCATCATTATTATGTCATAAATAATTTAATTTATTTAATGTATAAAAATTATAAAAAAAATACTATGATGTAGGAAATATTTTTATCTTTCCAATAAATATTTATAATCAAAAATATGACCTGTATAACCCCACTTAAAAATTGTTTTAGTAAAACATATCATGTTTGTGTCATTTTTACTTTTACATTAAATAAAAAGTTATTTATGTCATTTCCCAACCAAAGTGGATCCATGGGGTCCCCAAGTGGAACCATGGCTTGTCTTGGTAGGCCATTACACATCCAATGAGGTTAGGACATGTGTCAAGTTCATTTCATTTTATTAAATCGTTATTTTTACCTTAAACTACACTAATTACCACTAATCGCGATTAAAAACTTAATAAGTTACTATTCACCAAAAAATTATTTTTATCCCATTGAACCAAATTTTACTTCTTAATGACAAACATGTATGTTGGATTTTTGAAATTCAAAACACATAAGTGGTAAAATTTCATTTAAACGAAAAAATCATCTTTTATAAGTACCACTTAGTGGTTTCACTATTCATCAAAAATTGAAGTTTTTCAGAAAAATCCCAAAAATTCACCCTAAGCTATATTTGATATTAAGAATTCAAAAATGAAGTCTATTTTACAAAATTCAAAACATATAAGTCAAATTAATTAATTTAATAATTGATTCCCTGTTGTCAGAGCAAATAGCGTGTTTTTATGAAACAATAAGTATCAAAAAATTGACACAAGTTTAAGTCCGATTTCAAAGTGAAATTAATTCCAATGACCACTATTGGATTTAATGGTAAAAATATATTATAATTTAACTTTAAGACCAATTAAAAAGATAATCTAATAATATAAATATATTATATTAAAAAGAGGTTTTGAATTAAAATACAACATTTTACATTATTCATTAAAAAAATGAACTTTATCGGAAAGATACCAAAAATTTACACAAAGTAAATTTTGATGTCCCAATTATTAATAAGAGTTTTATTCGGTCCAAATGAATGTTTAATAGTGAACAAAACTATATTTAATGACGGTTTGCCATCAAAAGGTCATAAGTGAACCTTCAGTGAAAACTAGGGCATCTACGCCTAAAATTGAATTGTTTCCGTATTTTAAGCCTCTATCCTTTATTGGATAAATGTAAAAACATTTAAAAACATATATACTCATATTTTAGTTATTTCTATCCATTCCCACCATTACAACAGCTACATGTTAACTACCATTTAAAATAATATTATTTTATTATTAGAGTGCAACGTAAGTTTTCAATGAAACTCTTTGTTGTGTGTTGGGTACACCATCGAGCATAGCGTCCACTTTATAGTCATATTAATATTTTATTCAAAAATTTGGATAAACATGAAAATGTCTATTCTTTATTTACCTGGGGTGTTACAGATAATGACATCAAAACCTATGATGTTAAGGATGAAGAGGTTCCATAAAAAATTATGGGTGCATACCTATAGAAAACAGTCCTTGAATTAGCATGCGCTTTATGATCATGTACCCAAATGTGTATCATGCATCATACTACCACAATATTTCTCAACATGAAGTCCGATACTCACCACAATAGGAACAAATAAGAAATAATTTGGTGAACATATACCAAATATGGTAGAAACAATAAAATAAGATACTAGAATATTTCATCAAATAGTAGATATCTTAATATCCTAATCAATAGGAATATTCTACATTAATTATATATGACATGATCCCCAACACTATGTAGCTACCCAACTGTCTTGATAAGGCCCTCCCTATTGGAATTTAAAATATAAAGTCTGGCTACCATGGCCATAACCTCCTCCTCCTCAAGTATGGATAGTAGTATTCCATATACCTGAATGGTTAGGAGCAACTGGAGTTACTCATAAAATTAGAGCTAGCATGGATCCTCTCCCACTCATAAAATATGGGAATGTCCAAAATAATTACTAAATATTACTTAATCTACCACATACTTAGCACTCGCTGGTGTTTCTCGGACACTTTGGCCCTTTATTTATAGCCTACCCACAATGTTGACATACCATGTAACTATCTATGGGTGTCAAATAGCTCCCACATCTCACACACATTATCTCAAAATATCTCTTCTTTCTACTAATAGAACCACTACTCTATCTGGGTACTGAACTACCCTAGCTTATTCCATATGCTTCCCCCAGTTTGGAGATGCTAGTAAGGTCTTGGTATCTCTACCAGATATGTTAGGAAATCTATAAACATTGACCTAAGAATGAATAGGATGCTCTGGACCTTCCACAAGTCATCTGGATTTCATTTTCTCATCAGTAGTATAGATAGGCATGGAGGACTTATTCTCAGTAATGAGAGATGGAATATCTATTAATTTCATCGAACCCTTATAACAGTTCATAAAATCCATGACATGATCATATCTCATGGTATTTGGAAATAAATAATAAAATAATCTTGAATGGGAGTCCACCCACATCGTGTTCTGATACTGACCATCCATATTTTGAATACCCAACCAGTATTTGGGGGATCCTCTCAACACATAAGTACAATGTTTTTCTCTCTTATAGGGAGGTTTATATAGATTCTTTAATATATTCATGAGCATATAAATCCTTAACTATCCAGGCTATTGTACACCATACCATGTGAATGTGGTAGTATGTTACTTTGGGAACTCTCGAGTCAACTCTCACATATAAGGGAAAGATCATGACGCTCCCTAATTCATCTGCATAAGATGTAGAAAGTCTCCTAGAAACTAAGAATCATTTCCCAAATCAAGAACAACAATAGGTTACACAAGAATAAATACTAGATTTATAACAGGTAGTTATGGTCCCGCCACCACTGGGACATGGTCGTCACCTCCCTCCCGGAGTACGACTCGAGGACATGATGCTAGAAATTCATTAAAATTTCTAAATAGAAACCTCAGATAGGATTCAATAACAGTATAATAGACATATGTAAGAATATAACATGTAAAAATCCATCACATTTAATTATAACACCCCTATATTGGCTCAAATATATAGTTATGGGTGATTTATATATTTAAATAACACAATAGAGACATTATCTACTACTCGTTATTAATGTAAATATTGGGTTATGCACAATATTTTGGAATTTGAATTTTATTTTTAAATTTCTATTTTAAATTTCAATTTAAATGGTTCAACAATTAAACTCATCAATTTTAATATATAAGGGAACATAAACCTTATGAATTATAATTTTATATCTCATCAATCCATACCATAAAAAGTTCCAATCCCTGTGACCTATGTTCTATGACTCAACATGCCATAGTTTACTACTTAGGGTGTTTTCTATAGCCAAATTAGGATAAAATATTTTCTATTATAGAAGGAACACTTTGTAAAAACTATGTTTTCTAAAATCTTTACAATAATCTATACCCACTAACCACTATTTTTTTATTATTCGAAGCAGTCAAGGAAATCAAAGGTGATAAAAATCACATAATGCTCTTATATGGAATGGCATATGCATAGAATGTGAATTTCCTATAAGGATCCAAATATAAAGCATGATCAATAATTCACTTACCTCATGTCATCATGCTAATGAGACACAAATAACCTCAATCAAATTAATAGTAATATCACAATTTACGTGAATCACCGAATGGTGGAATCAAATCATTTGTAATTAGACAAAATCAATAAATAGGAATTATCATTTGAGGAAATTTTAATTTTCTCTATACATTTGTTAGATAATACTTAGAAAACTAATTACAAAACCC
This sequence comes from Viscum album, assembly GCA_963277665.1. Lineage (NCBI taxonomy): Eukaryota > Viridiplantae > Streptophyta > Magnoliopsida > Santalales > Viscaceae > Viscum > Viscum album. The sequence goes on from OY728137.1 coordinate 922,372,041, forward strand.
CAAATCCATATTAATAACTAAACTATTTTACCAAAAAATTAAAGCCAGAAAATAAGGGGATCTAATACCACATTGTGACATTAGGACCTAGATTCCACTTAATAGTGCCCTGAGCCTTATTGTCAACATGGCCTCAAGATTATATTCCGGAATTCCAGAGGTTATCGACTATTAGTGAGGGCCTAGGGTGTTTCTATTTGGAGACTAATCTTACATTACCAATGTATCATAATGGTTGAATCAACAAATAAATATTAGATGTAGTGTAGTAGTGAATACACATTAGAAATAGATATAAACAACAATGTAAAGGTAATAAATTGAAAATTGAAAACTAGATATTGAATCATATAAAAAAGGATGATAATGTATCCCATGTATCATTAAATTAGAAAAAAATAAATAAAAATAATAGGTTGAAGTACTTTAAAAGGTATAAAAAGTGAAAAAATCCTAAACTCTATCACGATCATCTTCTACCATCTCCTTCCTAAATAATTCTATAAGTCAAAAATCCATATGGGGATTATTCCCCTTTTTTATACCATCATTTATATAGTCTTACAATATAAAATAGGAATCCTAGATAGGGTGTGTGAAAAATCTCATTAGGCCACCACTCTGGGAGTTGATAAATATCCAGACCTTGTAAAAAATATGGCACTGTGCAGACATAATAATGTAATGTAGTAATAATAATAATAAATGGGTCATCTATGGTCCTTAAAAGAAAACAAAGCTAACACTACCTTCTTTATACCATTCCATAATATCTCTGAATAATTATCAACATACATAATTCTTGATATCATATTAAAAAAGGAATTCATGCCTTGTATCACATTTATAAGGGACGTCATTCCCGGTGTCACATTTTTTAGGGTTAACATTCCCCAAATCACATATAGGGTTTCAATTCCTGATATCACATTTATGGATGCTACACCCATGTAGTGTCACAGGGGATTCTATTTTCATGTCAAAAGTGACTCCATGCTCGTATCACATTTATATAAGGGCCACCATGTATGTATTAATATAATTATTAATCTTCTTTATTCCCATTTGGTATGATTATAGAGGTTCATCTTCCCCATTCATTAAAATTTATAACGGTCATCATGCCCATTCATTAATAAAAACCATTTTCTTAATAAGTGAATAATGTATATTCCATTTCCCAATATCATTTCATGTCAACAAGGGTGTAACCATTGTTTATGATAAAATATGTGACTTGGTCTCACCACTCACCTTAGTTTATTTCTCTTCATTGTAATTAGTAAGGGTGTTGTCCATGGAACAACACCTCATTTCATCTATATAAAAAATATAACAGCATTTAAATGTTAAACAACGCACTAAAATAGGTGGTTTCTCCACATTCACAATTAATATAATTAGAAAAATAGAAGAAAACACCCAAATAGAGTTATCCATCCAATGTAGTCATTATCAATGGAAATAATAATATAATTAGATTCAAAAGAAAAAGAAAAATTTTGAGGCAATTAAAATTAGGGTAAATGCATGTTGAAACTAGTGTTCACCACAATGGAACATGTTTTAATACCCCAATCACAATAAATGAATTATAGACCACCTACTACATACCCATACGAATCCCCTCATCCACTATCAACATTTATATTATCTTGGATTAGAAGATATATAAAAATGGAACAACACCATAAAAATTGGGTATATGATCCTTAAACTAAATAACACTATCAAGTAGTATAGAAATGAATAACTACTAAAAGGGAATTAAGATATTACCAACGCTATTCCAAAGAGACTAACAGATGATAAATCAAACACGAGATTAGGAAGTTTTCAACAAGTCTATATTTAAGTGGAGGGGAGATAAAAATGAATGAAAAACCTACTCCTTATTAGAAATGTCATAAATGGGGTGAATCATTTGAATTAATAAATCCTTAAGTTAATTTTAATAAATTTTCCTGAAAATAGGGGTTTCTCAATTTTGCCACATAATTAGAAAAACTATGGGCCAAATGTGTGTTATCTACTATTCTAAGGGGTCACCTGCATAGTTGGGTCATATAGCTACAGAAACAATGTGCCAAATGTATAAAAACAATTTTAAAAATACATACATTTTCCAAGGGCTGAAGCCAATAGAGCACATTTAGGTTACACCCTAATAACTACTCAACCCACTCTCCAGCCCTACAATATTAGAAGAGACCGTGCGGGATGGGTCAAATGGATTCTACTAACCATGAGACCTATTGATTTTCTCCATTGGTCAGGGTTTTGATCTCAGAATAAGCCTTCCAAACCACCATAACTATTTTATCCTCATTCTAAATCCATATTAGTTCAATAGAATAAAATTAGACAAAATTTAAAAGGATCTATACTTGAGATAAAATCTATGATCTTATAGTATTGTTCTATCAAAATGAAAATCTATTTGGGTATGATATACAGTTTTGATTGTGAATTTGATATCAAGATATTACAGAAGACAACACTAAAACATTTGTGTTATCTTCAGATACTGATTATGAACATTGAAATATGGTACTCCATGAAACTTTATCACCTTCATAATGTATATCCTAGAAATATAATTCCAAGAGATGTATTATATGATATTAATGAAGTGGAATGACTTCATAATGTGATCAACTACAACCCATATAGTATTATGGCCTTTAGAACTCTTGGGGAGTCCAAAAAAAAATCCATAGTGATGGTCTCCTATTTCCATTCTAGTATGGGTAAATGATGCAACATCTCATTATACAATTTTTTAACCTTAACTTGTTGACATACCAAAAACCAAGAAATAATCTATTCAATATATCATTTCATACCATCACACCACAAGTACTCATTTAAATATCTATACTTCTTCATACATCTAAGATGAATAAAGAATTTAGAACTATGATCTTCGTCTAAAAAAACCATCCATTCTGGTATGGATAGAACACATAAACTATTTATTAACATTATCATTCCATCATGATAAGGGTTAAACTCAAAAAAAAATTAAATTCATTTTGAAGCTCCAAGTCTTCATATTTCACCTCTTTAATTTTAAAATTGATATATTTTTTAACATTAAATTGAGTAAGATAATATTTATCCCTAATGGTCAAAGTGAGTAACTCAACAGGGGCTCATTCGAGTCACTTAATAAAATTTCTATGAAATAAAATTCACCCTATTATAATAAATTCATAAAGTTATTCAAAATATTAGATTGATAAAATTTTGATATTTTATAATATTTTTCAAAGACTTATTAAAGATTATTTAAAAAAATATAAAAAATTACTTTTAATTTTGATATCAATTTACTCAAAAAAAATATTTATATAAACACTAGTTAATACTAACTATCAAATTTCCAGTTTTTACACATTAAAAAAATGTTGTTTAATGATTTGAAATATATAAAAAAATATATGACACATAATGGAATACAAAAATGGATGAGTCTCAAGTTTAGACCAAAACTCTTCCATATGAAAATCACCTTCTTTGAAGTATATTATATAGCAGTAATGAAATCCACAACTTAGATCATGTATACAAACAATAAATCATCTTTATTGGATCAAAGCCTCATTCATAGAAATAATTTTGAGGAAAAAAAAGATAATCCATTCATGGACCTCTTCCAAAAATACCATGGATAGAAAGATAAAAATATATAGAAGATAATGTCATGTAATCTCCAGTTCAAGCACATGGTTCAGTGTGTTTTAATAAATAGAGTAAACAAAACACTACTCAAAAGTCAATGAAAACAATGGAGAGTAGATGTTAGAAGATATGGAAATGTATTTTATTTATTTCTTTTTTATTCTTCACTCTTAAGAGTTCTCAAATTTGGATTGGTGAGGATATAAAATAGTTTCTCTAGATGGTGCAGAAAAGTAGAGTTTCATGAGGTTCTCTTTTCTATCTAGAGATGCTCATAATTTCATTCCCAAATAATGGTTCTTGATCTTATTTATGTCCCCAAAATTCATACTTTAAATTTATTAAGTATGAAACATTTATGTTGTCATTTTATGATGACCATCGCTTGAGGGAGATCCTCTAAAATATATATTTTTGCTGCTTGGAATACCTTATAATGGATAATCATCAAGATTTTTTGAATCCTTATAGTGACTCCAATTTTTTTTAAACTATGTCCATAAAAATGGATATAAATAAGCATCAAATAATTATTATACATTAACTCCCATAAAATATCAATTTAATATGTTTAGTTAACATAAAAAATTACAATGGAGAAAATTCTAATGGTATCACACATAAAAGTATCTCATCCATTGGTAGCATGATTCTGATGGCAGCAGGATTCTGATGATAGCTCATCTGACGGTAGCTCACTGATAGAGATGGAAAACCCTTATTGGTATCACACTAAATTGTAGAAAATTATTTAGTAGTGGAATTCCACTAGTTGTATCATGCCTTTTTGTTTGGAACACATATAGAAGTAAAAAATCCCCATGGTAGCACAATTATAATGGTAGAAAATTCATGAGAGTTGTTCATTTATAGTTGTAGATGAATAATTGTGGTATATACTACTCATAGTATAAAATTCTAGTGATGGAATGATTATACTAATTGTGGTTATTTTCAACACTTATCCAAATTAATTATATAAAATGATATATTACCATAAAATATGAAACTCATTACAAATATATGAATCTTGATTTATATGAATAAAAATAAGAAGGTGCCAATAATATCAATCTTTTATTTGATCGGAAAATATTTAATTTTATAAATAATGTATAAAATAATATATGAATTAATTGATTAATTTGACTAGTAACTATCATCATAACATTTTTAAATCGTAATATTTTATTTCAAAGGCTTGGTTTGGTTATTTTTCGAATCAAATAATAATATAGGTATAATAGGTTAAAAAAATTAAATTAAATTGAATCAAAATAATATTTTTATTAGAGAATGGTAATCAAAGTAAATTCTAGAATTAATCTCTCCATTTTTGAATTATCCAAAATATTAGACAAGAAATAAAAAATACAAGAAGAAAAATATATTAGTAATAAGTTGGAATTTACATAACAGAGAAAAGTAATTATATTCCGATAATAAAAAACCACTATTAGATAATATATCTAATATAAGTCACATTTATGGTTGGATTTATTATAAACTGGTCCCCCCATTTCTGTTTTTAGAGGCCAGAAGCACAGTGGTAGAGGATGATGGAGCTGAATTTGTCAGTGGAAATTCATTGATGCCAACTAGACTGAGACTTCTGATAACATAAACCGAATACATAAAAAATTGATTAAACTAAGGAGGTATATGTATAGAAGATGGAGCAGAGGAGGAGGTTTTAATGGGCATCACCTCTAGAGAAATTATCATTTTCCCATATACATAATGGAAATTATTACTATTATTGATAAAGTCCATAGAAATGTTTCATCCTCTCCCTATCCCACTAATGAAATCTTTCATCTCCTCCATGAATTAAATGAGTTGATGTGTCATCACCTTTAAATCATCTAGATATTCCTTGAAATCCCTAGTAATTGGTTGAATCCTTAGGTTTGTCGTCCAAAAACATGGAATGATAATCAAACTAATGTTTGGAATATACACTATATACACAATATTTAATATCTTTAGTGATACATTCCTATTACTTTGGGATTCATTAAAATATTTTCATAATAGTTTAAATATGTTATCTCTAAGAATATTAATTTCCTTTTGATACTCTTGATGAGAATAATGACTATCACCCATAATATCATGAAGCTCCTCTTTAACTATATATCTATTAAAAATATAATCAATAGAGGAATATGAAGGTGGATCACAAGATATAGATATATAAACAAGAAAAACTCTAACATCCCCAACAAACCATCATATATGGACAAAAATGGGGTCATTATATCATCCATCATAGATTTTATAGGCTTTATATCAATGAAAAATCAATTATTTTCTATCTCTAGTTCGTGAAATTGACAATTCATTCTGGGTAGAATATTTCACAAAAATAACTAAAAAAGGAGCGGGGAATCAGCTTCATTGGGCTGTGTGATAGGAGGTTCATATGACCTCTAAATTACATTAAATTACAAAATTATCCTTTCCCTAAAAAACTCTGAATAAAATGTAGAAAAAATATGATTTCACTTGGTATAATCTCTCTAGTTACTACTCTGGGAAACAACTTCACGATATAATCTTATAGTTACATCTGAAGAAGAATCTTGATGCTCAAGTGAATCATCAATATTTTCTACATGGTATCTCTAAGGATATTTCCTAACTCTAACTAAGATAGAGGTTCCACCAAGATCTAGTAGAATTTTGTGGTCATCACCACTTCTATCCTCATTTGAATCTCGTTAGGTAAGTACAAATAGCTTGGAACTTTGGGGAGGCTACCCCTAAGATGGTACATCATCTTATGGTAAGGCCAAACCACCTTGATCATATCTATGATATCTAACATATTATTCAACATACATGTACTCTAGATAGTCCATTACATGCTGGAGAATCATGGGATCTATTCACACTCATCATGCGTTTCCTCTTCAACTCTAAAAGAACTGAAATCAATAGGAGAAACTCTCATAGAACTTTGGGATTCCTCCACTTCAGAAGAGACTATGGACTCACCTCTAACAGGTTGATCTGACACTCATCGATCTAAATAAATATATATAACTGAACTAGTTCTATCAACATACATGACTTTTTTAATTGGAGAAATATGAGGTGATTTATATTCCTTGTCAACATCGACATCATCATGAATAAGTTCCTCACTACTGCCTTCCTCATGATCATATTCAACTTCATCATTATTTACCTTACAATTATCATCATCTAAAACATCCAAAACTTCTTTAAAAGACTTATATTAATAACTCCTAATTTGTTCATCTCCCAAAAGGTAATTCTCTTTATCTTCGTCTCTTTTACTCACGATACTCTTTTTGGTAGTAAGAGAGACATGTCAACTTATAGATCCAAAAATTAGAGTATTACTCTTAGGGATATCTAGATCAATACCCTCATCAATTGTGGTAGCCACATCATCTTATTTAAAATTAAAATAAAATTATTATTCCCTTTCAAAATAATCCACAATCTTATTTGGATCCAATCTAATATCAATATGGTTCTTGGTTTTTGTATGATTTTATACCTGATTAAAATCTTCACGGTTCTTATCATTATCATAAATGTAGTTTTTTATACATTGATTCAAAATAACATTAATATCTTTTAAAATAACATTACCCCTATAGAAAATATCACAATTGACTTTTACCTATTCATCTTCATCATCCAATCCTTTTAATTAAAGTATTGATGATATAAACAATGGGAAAATAAGAAAGTTTGACATGTAAGATGTCTATCACAACTCCATCAAGCAAACCTTGAGGTATTTCTAGAGATAAATATTATACCCTAATTTCATAAGGAATATAAGGAGTATTTAATTATATCTTATAGTATTTAATTACCATTTCCTATGAGACAACATATAGTGTATGAATTTGAACAACATTCTTCATTTACCATCCATGTTTATAGTAGCAATACTTATCAAATTACTATATTCAGCCATCTCTAGAAAAGTATTCTAAGAATCAATAAACTAACTGTCACTAGGTATATATTTTTGATAATATTAAAAAACTCACCATTCAAGAACATTTACACAAATAGCCTGTTATTTTTAATAAAATGTAAACATCATAACATTTATCATGCCTTAATCAATCATTTATTATTAAAAAAACTAAAATCTACATATTGATAAAACTAATGAACAAACATTGGATAGAATGATATATAATTTCTTGAAAACTATACTATCCATCTTTTGCCTTGGATCACCCTTAACAACAATTACTGACTTGATTAAAACCATTAAACATCCCCTTAATATTTAGCAACAACCTCATGACTCACAAGCTGTGAGTTTCTCATCATAACAACATGTCTGATCAGTTTTCCTCCAGATATAATCATAGGTCTAGATTTATGAGGTGAATACATCATAGGATTATTAAATCTCACCATTTCAAAGAAATAGAGGTTCAATAAAGGGTTCAATAAGGATGATGTTATGTTGAGAAACTGATGGTGAAATGGTTTGGAGGTGGAAAGTACGAGCGAGAGTGAATTGAATTCAGATTGTAATCTCGATTTAAAATATAGGGATTAGATTTAATACAATATAATAAAATAAAAACAATTATATAAAATAAAAAATTTACCATACAAAATTAGTAATGGTATAAAAATATAAAATATAGACCGATCGTAATGATGATACTGGTAGAACCCCAATGACATCTATTTGCAATGATAGATCATCAAAATAGTGAATCTCCACAATATTGGATCATCCAAATGGTGTATCATTAAAATGGTGGCTCACTCCAACAATAGATCACTCAAATGAGAGATAATTCCATTATTGGATCATTAAAATAGTGGATCATTACAACCGTAGATCATTCCAATGGTGGATCACTCCGATGTTGGATCACTCCTATAATTGATCACTCCAATAACATATCAATCAAATAGTTGACCATTACAATTTTTTCTTTTCCAACTGATTATTTTCAAATGATGGGTTTTACAATGGTGGCTTTTCCAATAGTTTTGTGCCTAATGGAGGTGTTTCCAATGGTGGCTTATCTAACGATGGATTTTCCATGATAAAAAACTTACCATAATTTATCATTACATATCCTTGTTTGATGTACCTTAATCTATTATAATTAAGGGCATAGTAAAAATATATTCTAGCTGATGTCTAGTACCTATGAATTAATGATTTATATATCCATTTTTAAAATGATCTCTCAAAATGTGATTTCATACATCAATATTATTTTCCATAGAATGATACATCATATTTTTAGAAATATTTTTCTCAAGTATGTTGTCACAATGTTTAGGGAAATGAAAGAATTGATATTTGTCATCTAGAGAAGTGTGTTTCATCCACAACATTTGTTCCCATCAAATACCTTTAAATATATACTCAGCATTAGCAGTATATAGCACAACATAATTTTTCATCTTACTAAAAAAAATAACTAATGTCTTGACAAAAGGATGACATGTTCCAAATGTTATTTTTCTATATAACTAGAATCCCTTAAAAATCCACTTCTGAATAACATACAATGTCAAATTCTTTCCCACTAGGTTAAAATAGTACGATATTTATTCTGTATTTGAGGTATTTGAAAATAATTATAAAAATAATGTAAATTTAAATCTTTAGGGTTTTCTTGAAAATTCTCACACACACACTAAAGATTATATAATATCATTTAGTAGTTATGTATAGAAAAATTCAAGTCAATCCTCTCTAAATATTTGTACCCAATCATTTTCCAGCTTCATCAATATCCTGTTGATTAGTAGTACTTAGGGGAGTATCAATAATTTTAATGTTATCCAAACCAATTTTTTTTAGAATTTCATTATTGTACTTACATTGATTAAAAATAAATCTATCATTATTTTTAATAATTTGAAAACCATGAAAGAATTAATGTTCACTCAAAAAACTTATTTTGTATTCATTTTCCATCATTTTTAAGTAATCAATGACTTTTTTGAATAACAAAAAATAATATCAACCACATAAATTTGAACTAATTAAACATATTTTGAAATTATTTTTATAAAATTTCTACTATTAGAAAATACTTTTAAAAACCGATTAGAAATTATAAAAGAGAAGATCATATAATACCGAGATCTAGGATCTAATTTTAGACCATGCAGTGTTTTTACTAATTAAAATTTTCATTTTGAAAATTGAGATTTTGAAATCCATGGGGTTGTTCCATAGAATCTTCATCAAATATATAACCATTATTGTATGTGTCATTGACATCATTTGATATAGTTTGAATTAAAAATGAGTTCCATATGATAGAATAATTCTAAAGGATTAATTTTTAGCCACTATTGTAATTGATTCCTCATAGTCAATACCCTTTTCTTCACTAAGTTCTTTTGAATCCAACTTAGCTTTATTTCTTAATATTTTTCCTGACTCATCAACATTATTTCTAAACACCCAATTAGTACCAGTTATCATAGTGTATTTATGTATTACTACATGTTCCAAATATCTATTCCATTCAAACAGATTATTATCATCTTGTATTTCCATATCTACAGTTCATTAATAATTGGATCATTAAAGTTCTTAGGTTCATGTTTTGATAATATTTATTGAAGTTCAGAGCTAATTAATATGAGAATCTCACTTTTTAACATCTCTCTAGGTCACAAAATACAACATCTAAGGTATTGTATCTATGATTCCATACTATCCTTTGAAAATAAGCAATCAAAATATGAACATCATCCATAGGTTCGGATATAATTTATACTCATATCTGGATGATCATTATACCTTTTTTACATAATTTTAAAAAAAATTCCATTGATATTCAGATTGGAAATATTATCCAAAAGGTTTTTTAAATAGGTATTAGTCCCATGTGGATATGATTCATCAAATTTTCAAGAAAAGACTCACAAAATCTTTCTCTTTTTATTAAATGTCGTATACAATATACAAGAATTTTAATTATCAAGGAAAATTATTTCATCACTAATGGACGGAAATTTTTCATCATTATCATTAGTGATAATAATTATGACTTTTCAAAAAATTACACTAAATTAATTAACTTTTTCCATTCTACTATTTCATATTTCATATAGTATTTACATTAGGAGTGTCCTAATTATAACTCTATTTATTTTGTAATAGGATGTATTCATAGCCTCTGCCTAGATGTAAATAAAAAGGTAAAAATAATTCAGCATAGTATAGAAAATTACATTATGGTGCCAATTTCTATTTTCTACAAAAAAAATTGGTGGAGTCGTAGTAGTAGAAATGTTATGAATACATCCATTTTTAAACAAAATATAATGATTATTGATTTCCAAAATCACAACCATGATGAATTCTTAACAATTTAAATTTTATGTCCACTAATATTTGCTACAGATTTATCAAACAATGTAAAATAATGTCAATATTCACTTTTGTGAGAAATAAAGAATACCAATGCACACCAAAAAACATTAATCAATAATGACATAATCATAGCTCTTTCAATTTATGATAGAAACACTATATATTCTAATCAATTAAAAGAGATTTAACTCTAGGGGTTGATAATTTTAAATATATTTCATTCATTTGATAGAGATCTTATATTGTTTAACTTTGTTACATGGTTTACAAACTATTTCAATAATAAATTAATGTTTAGATAGATCTTTAACAAACACTTTCCTAGTTATCTTTCTAGGTTAGTGAATATTTTAATGTCTTCGTCTCCTATTCTAAATCCCCGATTATTTTTTGAAGGAACATAAAAAATAAATATTTTTATAAAATAAATATCAAAATTAACAGAATTATCATTTTCATTTTTTAGGGTAGAAAATATAGTAGAATTTTTATAATGAAAAACACTATAAGAAATAATTTAAACTTTTACCTGAAAACCATAATCACGTGGGTTTGATATTCTGAGAATATTATACATTGAAAAATCAATAAAAAAATTAGAAATTAAAATAGTGTTAGAATTACAGTTATGTACATAAAAAATAATCTTTCCTTAGGCATTATCACCCAATGTGAAATGACCACCATCCACTTTGATCAAATTAATGAAAATTATGTAATCTCTAGTTTTATGTTTTAAACATCCACAATCTAGGTAACATAGATTCTAACTAGATATTTTCATGTAGTTTCCCAAAAAAATAATAAATTATACAAAAAATTATCTTCACACCAAAATCATCTTGGGTCGGGTAATATTAGTTATCAAAACCCTATAGACCCATGTTTTTTAACATTTATCGTACAAGAATATTTAAAGATATTATAAATAAATATAAAATTGATGTAGAAGAGTAAAATCTAGTGTGATATTGTAATGAACTAGAATAATGAATTATTTTTTTATCAATCATCCTCTTTCTATGTTGGTTCCCTATACAAGTAGTGTACATTGGAGCAGATTTCATTCCAATAATTTTTCAAAGATTGTTTCCTACATTAGAAAATATTTCTAGATATTTTTCTAGTTACTCATTTTACAATTTTAATTCATTGTTATTTTTTAACAATTGATCATTTCTCTCTATTCCTATATTGAGATAATTTTTAAATCTAGCTATCAAATTATGTTGTTTCTTAATAATATTATAGTTGCTCTTTGTTTCATTAAATATATCATCAATCATGTTATACTATTCAAAAATCTCGTTATTATACCATTTTAATTATGTTGTTTTCTCCATAAGTACTATAAATATTTATAGGATATGAAAGAATGATATTGGATACCTCAAATGTGTTTTTTCATGAAACTCATCATAACAATGAAATTCTTATCCTCTTAGGATGTTTATGAAACACTCATGATGTATTCCAAATCACCCCAAGTTTCTTTCATTTATTTTTTTTTCCTATTATGATTATAATAATATTTCTTCTTCAATTTCAATATAGTATAGTCATCATTAACATGACCATGACTCTTATATTCATAACAGATTATTTTATTTTGTGAAAAATCTATCCTTCCATCCTTTCTCCCCTTTACAATATTTTTATATTTACTTTCTTTTTTTTGTCTCGTAAAGAACATATTCTTATTATAAAACCTATATAATATTCTATCCATATGAGCCATCTCTTTATCACTTTCCGAAAGAAATTTGTCATCGCTTGAACATTTTGCTTGATTTTTTCCCTTTTGTTTTGATGTAGTGTCTTAAATGCTACAATTTTTCTTTTTTGGTTTATTATATTCTTATTTGTTGAATTTTATGTTTAACTCATACCTCAAAAAAATTATATCATATCTTTGATAGGTAACTAACATACATCACATGATTATCTAAATGACATTGAGGTTTTATCCCATCTATCTAGCTAACATCTCAATAGGCACATCACATGGTCTTTATCAAAAATAGGTTTCCCAAATGAGTGAATCGTATTCATTATATCATTGAACCAAAAAAACATGCTATAAATAGTTTTTTAATGGTTTATATTTATATTATAATATTTTATATTATAGGTATTTAATAACATTTTGTTACCATTCGATGCTCCCTTATATAAAACATTAAGAGTTCCCCAAATTTAAAATACAGTTATACAAGGAAATATTCTACTAAACTCTTCACCACCCCCACAACAATACAAAGAATTCAATTATTTATAGTTGTTATTATAAGTATATTTGGTAGGAACAACCGAAATACTTATAATTGTTTTAATTATTTCATATTTGTCTTCAAAAGTAGTATAGATTTCAAAACCCATGCTCTTAATATGAATTTTCATCTTTATTTTCCACTAAGAATAAATAGTGTTATTAACAAAATGAGTTATATTGGAATTATAACCTTAGTTTCTATTATCCATAAATAAATATATTTAGAAATGATTGATATTTTTTATCCTCAAAAGAAAACATAAATAATAGTTGAAATAAATATGAAATCTTATAATGCCAAATGTTGGTTAGAGTGAATAACTCATGATTGGGGGATGATTTGAGTTAATCAAAAAAATTCTATTAAAAACTAAATCCCAAAAATAAAAAAAATTCACCCTATCATTCAATATTTTAGGTTTATATAATTTTGATCTTTTAATATATTTCTCAAATCCTAATGATGGTATAGTAAATGAATATGAAAAATTTCATTAACTTTTTGAAATTGATTAACTCAAACAAATCCTTATATAATCACATTATAAGTGTAACTACAAAGTATAGGTTGGTTTATAGATTAAAAAAAGTGTTGTTTAAATATTTAAATAATGAAAACAAAACTAAAACACATAGAAAAAAACATTGGGTTTAGTATCAATTTGGTAGATAATTTACTCCACTTAGAAATCACCGAATTTTAAGTAGATTATATAACAATAATCTGATCGGCAACATGGATCAGTTATACAAACAATAGGTCAAATATCCAGGATCAAAGCCACATCCATAGTTATATGAGGGAATAAATATTTCATATTTCGAGTTTGTAACTCTACCAAAAATACCATTTTTAAGATGATAAAATAGGATAGAAGAGAATATTGAGTATTCTCCATTACATGTATCAGATTTAGTGTGTGTTAGTAAAGAGGTAAAAAAGCTCACTTCTTGAAATTAATATAATATAATAGAGTGATTATGTAATAATATAAAGAAAAAATATTTATTCATAGTCCATAGTGCTCTTGATGCTACAGATCCCTCATTTTTCTCTTATCGAGGAGCTCAAATAATTTTTCATGAAATTTAAGAAAAACATAGTTTCATGGGGTTCACTTTTCTAAATAAATATCCTATAAAATTCATCTCTATTCAAATATTTTTTTATCTTTGATATATTCCTAATTTTTAATCTATAATTTTAATAATTATGCAACATATGAATTCTCATAAGATGATCACAATTGCATGGGTGAGATCCTCAGAAATAAATAATGGTATTTATTGGTAAACCCACTAAAGGATAATCATCACGATTTTATGGATCCTTATAATGACTTTGACTTTTCCATCAATGAGTAGATGAAAAGGGTTTTAAATATTCAAAAAATAATCCATCTTAATTAACTCACATAAAATATTTTTTGAAATCATTAAATTCCAATTAGAAAAACAAAAATTATTGAAATACGGATGGTAGCACTTATGGTTGTGGCTCAACTAGAAGTAGCATGAGTTGGATGGTAGAAGAAGTCTAACAGAATATTATTTGATAGTAGTTTATGACATGAAATGAAAATACTATAGTTTTACCATTCCTAATGGTAGAAAATTCATTTCTAGTATAACACCTCTAGTGATAGCATGCCCTTAATGGTGGAATTACTCTGGCAGTAGAAAATATCAATGGTGTCAAAATTTTTAAAGTGGGACATGGATGAGGGTGGATCAATATCTAGTAGTAGCTAAATCATGGTGGTAGGTAACCTTGGTGGTGGAAAAGTCTGGTGGTGGAATATTGTTACTGACGACGAATCCTTTTAATAATTATCCAAAATTACATTTCAAATTGATATATTAGAATATAACATGAAACTTTTTAGATAAAAAAGAATCATGATTTGTGAGAATTGAAACTAGGAGGTTCCAACACTCCAATTAATTTAGAATTTACCAATCCATCCATTTTGTATCCTTAGATATTGGATCTCTTTTGTCGTCATCTGCGATAATCTAGAATGATCCTTTCGAATCAATGTATTGACCACCTTCTTCCCTTTATTAAGGTTGTAATGTTTTCCGAATCCATAATCGTTAATCAAATCTAACCATATTCTTTGTCACATATTCAACTCTTTTTGTTTGAATATATAATTTTAAATTTTATGAACAATATATATATAACACTTTTCTCTATAAAGATAATTCCTTCATACTTTGAATGAAAAAATTACAACAACAAACTCAATTTCATGAGTTTGGTAGTATTTATCTTAAATACTTAATCACCTTGAGGCGTAAGTTAAAACCATGTAATTTTTTCTAATAAAACATCCTAATAACTTCTTGGATAAAACCATATAAATTAAAAACCAATTTTCACTATAGGTTAATATAATAATAGGTGCATTGACTTATCTTCTCTTAAGTCCCTTGAAATTTTCCTCAGATTCATCATTCAAGATGAACTTAAAACCCATCTGAGTTGAATTAGTGAGTTGATCATACAAATTTGAGGAATTCTCAAAAAACAATAGATAACATCCATCTAATCATATATACCTATGGATATCAATCCCCATAGTTGGTTTAGGACAACATTTATTATCCTTTTAATTTGATGTATCTACTAATATACCCTCCTTGGAAATTATGCGACACAAAAACAAAACCTCTTGGTGCATGAATTTACATTTTTCAAATTTTTCATACACATTGTCCATCCATTATGTCCTTAATACAATTCCCAATTGGTGTTAATAGTCTTCCTTTCCCATAGAATTTATTAGAATATCATCTATAAATAGTACCACAAACAAATCAAGGTAATATCTAAAGAAACAATTCAATAAAACCATGTAGATAGAAGGGTCATTAGTAATAACAATTACAATCACTATATCTTCATATGTCCAGACCATGTAAAAAAACTATGTCTTAGGTATACCCTCATTCATGACCATCAATTGGTGATACTCAGAATGAAGGTCAACCTGGGAAACATATTGTGCTACACTTATTTGATCAAACATGTCATCAATACATGGAAGGGGACACATGTTCTTAATTTAAATCTTTTTGAACTACTGATAATAAGAGTAAATTCACATCAATCTATATTTTTTTAAAAAAAATAATAGGTGCACCACAAGGTTACACACTTGGATGAATGAATCCCTAGTTACAATTTTCTAGCAGATTCTTCTTTAATTCAATAAAATATATAAAGTCTAATCTATATGGATTCCTTGAAATTTTTGAGTCTCTAGGTATGATTTCTTTTTAGAAAAAAACTTCTCATTTTGGTGGTATTCTAGGAATCTCTTCTGGAAAATGACAATAAAGTATCGTGTAATAGGAATATCATTGATGTTGAGTATCTCACCAACCAGCTGAGATAAACAACCCTTATGAATGGGTTTTATTACCCATATAATGAATATGATATCTATCTTATGTTCACACTTTTCATCTCATTGATAAACGATCATAGGTTGATTTAGAATATCAAACATGAATTCCCACTCTCAAAAATTGAAAGATTATTTTTAAAAATAATTCCAATCTATGCCTAAGATGAAATAAAATTCAATTAGAGGAAGAATGATAAGATTTTAGAGAAGCACATTCCCACTAACATCAACCAGAGTGGAATAACATTCTTCAGATGCGATCATCGTACCATACGGGGTTGTCACTATTAATTCTAGATCTAATTTTTTAGAGGATATTAATACCCATAATAAATTACCTAGATATGAAATAATGTGTACATACAAATTCAACTATGAAAATAGTAATTATAGAGTGGATGGTATGTGTAGATTTAACCAAGTATTAATGACACCCCTCATCAGAAATAATGATCACCTGAGATTTTTCCTTATCACATGGCTTAAGATGTTTCTATAATTGGTCACCATCATGATCCATATAATTTGACCACTCGTTGGAATAATTACCAAACCCCTTTCATTTAAACACTGAAGTGTTGGTGGTGCATTTTTGGTATATTTATCATTATTTGTATTTTTGGATAACATATTCACATCATTTCAGGATTCATCCACTCAATAACCTTCCCTTATACGCATAAATCATTTAGTAATCCTCTTATAAAAATATTTTACATGATTCTTCTGACATTTTGTGTATAAAGGAAACCTCAACTTATTCTCTCCATAGTTTTTAGATTTTATTTTTAAATAAATATTCCTCTTCGTGTCAAACCCATAAGATTGATATGTAACTCCAACCACCATTTCCTCCTTAATAGCCCATTTAACAATTTCTTCATAGATACAAAATTTTCTATGTCGAATTCTCTCAGGAGACATGGTTTTCAGCCACTAAAGAATCAATCAACCTTACATTCAGTTTGGATGATAATTCCAAAAATATATATCACCTATCTTGTATAATATTCCTCATTAGTAGCAATATACTCTTCATCCTTTTTCTATAGCTCAATAACTTCTACTCTTTATTTGTACAAAGAATATGAGGAATGTATTTATTCAAAAATATGTTCTCGAAATTCCCCAAATCATGGAGTCTATTTCATCTAGTTACCTAAAACTATTTATTATAGTCCACCATTGATCCACATATCCTTCAATATGATAGACATATAAAATGAATTTTTCTTTTTCTAAGTACTGGATAATAGAAAATATACTTTCAGTGTTACTGGTCCATTATCTACAATTGGATCTGTGTTTCCATGGAAAGAATGTGTATTTTTCCTCAATAAGGACTCAATGTAATGTCGTTCCCCCCTTTTCTCATTTCAAGGTCAAGTATGATTTGTACCATTATAATGTTATTTGATCATTGGATTGTGATTTTTCTTTCAAAATCCAATAAAATTTGGCTACTTATGAGGAAAATTGTTATATTTTTTCACACTGATCATTAAAATGGTTCTTCTGGGTTCCATCCATTGACTAAATCCTTAACTCATTGTTTAAGAAACAATAATCATGATAGGAAACCATCTAATCATGAAAAATATTTAAAAGGATATATAAATAATGAAACCTTATTCATTAATATATGACATACTAGGTTTAAACTAGGTAATTTATAGTAACATTCTATTTATATCCTTAATAAAAATTCCTAAAGTTTTTGTAAATTTATTAATAATATCCCTCAAGAGTGTCAAATAATGTTTGCTGCAAGGCCCATTATCATGCACGAATTCCCAATTAAGTCTAACTCAATATGGTGTTTTCAGGGTTTTACCCCTAGGTAAATTTTTTCTATATCCACCCCAATTTATATTATCCAGATAGGGATGTATTTATATGAAACCATTTCCTCCTTCCTTTAAAAAAATTTTAGGATGTTTTCCAATACATTTACTAATCCTTAGACTAATCCATATACATTTCCTTAGGGATTGTCCTAAGGTTTTCTCATCCTGTTTTCCGTTAACTACACCTTACTCTTAAACTAACTGTGAAGACCCAAACTCTTCAGAAATTAATATTACATTTTATTATACAGATATTAATTAAATTTCATAATGTTCCACACCAAAATCATTTATGTCTAGTTCTTTTAGAAACATAAACAAATAATCAAATAGTCAAAGGTGAACTTCATCTTATCCCACTAGGTTAATTATATCTATCATATTTATTAGGAAAATCATTCATAATATATGTATTCATAACATGGGAAAAGGAAACCTCATAAAGGGTGATCTCATATTGTCAATAATTGTAAATAATGGAGACATACAAGTATATCATGATCACAAGGGTTAGAAAACACGAGCATACATTTGAGAATCTTATCCTAAATATCAATGATCAAGATCATGAGTCATAGAATAATGAATATAAATTCATATGACATGAATCATATGTAAAATAATAATTATTATCCAGGAATACGTAAAATTAGCTTATGAAATAGATTATTAGAATAAAAATAAGCATAGAATATCCAATGTCAAGGCTTCCCACCAAGTCATTTAAAACATGATTGGCATGGGATAACCACCCATGTACGTGCTTCAGGCTCTGGATAACCTCATGTGTACCCTCATTTGGGCTTCTGATGACCTCTTGTATACCCCTTAATCTCAATAACATTAATATTTACCCAATGATTTGGAGAGATATATAGATCCCACATGCCACATAATGAAAATAATTTATATATGTGCCAAAATATCAAAACATTCATTCTATAATAACCTATTAAATGAGATTTGTTTCATAAGCATTTCATCATATCATAACATATGGAATTGATATGGTATTCATAATCATTTCAACATAGCAAAACATGTGAAGATGAATGGGTTTCATATTTATCGTATCATAGTATAACCCATGGAAATGAAAACAATTTATTAACATAATTCCTTAAAAACATAAAAAAATTTACAGAAAGAATTTTAGGGATATGATTGGGATATATCCCCAATAATTTATATGTAATAGTAAATTATTTCATCATAGATGGAAAAAAATTTGAAAGATCATTTATAACATTCCTTGTGGAAAAATAGCCATTACCATTTTAAATAATATTTTAAAATATAAAGAAATAGATAATGATTTTTATTTGAAAATAAAATTTAATATTTATAATGTTACTTAAAATATATTATTGTTCATTATTTTAAATTACTTTTATAATGATGTACATGATAAAATGATTTTTCCCTTCACAATTTCAATAAAATACAAAATCACATTATATAGAAATAACATGAACATTCCGTTCAATTTATTATGAATAAATAGAATGTGCAAAAAATGTATTTTAAAAATATAAATAGATTAAGATGTTTTTAATTTTTTTATAAAACATGGTTTTAGAAGAAAATAAATTTCTAACCGAAGAGATAAATAATGTCAAATTTTCATAAAAAAATTCCTAAATAATTTTAATTACCAATGAGTCGAAAATTTGTACCATTACATGAATTTATAATGAACAACAAAAGATAATAAAATTCATGATAATTATTAAGACTTATAACATGGTATTGAAACAATAAATAATTAATAAAAATAGTCTGAAAACATGATGACATTATTACATAGAATCAATACCATTTTGGTAACACATAATCATTATCCCCATTAAGGAATAAAATAAAATTAAAATTAAAATATCATGAGGATAAATTAATTCATGATATTATATGTAAAATAGGATGTATGTACCCCACATTAAGGAATATAGGTGCATAACATAACATGCATCTAATGAAGGAAAAATTAGACAAAACTCCCTTACCTTAAGTCTAAACATCAATCATAATGATTAAAAAAATCCTTTATAGTATATATAACTTTCTTAAACACAAATTACATAAGAATATTAACATATATTAAACTAAACATGATTTTATTATGACCTTTTATTACCATTTTATTATGTATTTCAAGTTATGGTTTTGTTTCGGGTAATAATCACTCTATTTTTTCATGTGTATTATGATTTGTTTCTTTTGGTCCTCGTACCTATATCATGTTTACATATTTTCTATAATGATAAAAATTATATAAAAAACATATATATTCATTATATATTTATTTATATTAATCCATATAATTTATTTTTTTACAATAAAATACACCATTCATAGACACGATAATTCGTATGTACATAATGACATTTTTTCAATGTCAATATTGGATTGAATGAAAGAAATTTATGTGATAACTATTTTCATATAAAAATAATTTTTATGATATATATATCATATATTATCATAAAAATTATTTTTAATACCTTCCATGTAAAGCATGAATGATTCACATTTCTTCCTGAGGTGGTAATCCAATGTACACAAGAAGTACATTATCATATTCCCAGAAAATAAATATGGGTTTCATATAAAAATTCCAGAATCATAAAAAAAATCATAAGAATAATATATATTACATATAAATAATATTTCCACCATTATTTCCAATTATAATAGGTGCTAATAAGAGAAAATGACATTGGTTCAGGAAAAGGTATTTCATCATACAAATGAATGATGATTTCATAACCCATTTGATTGAAGTGGAGATGGTTGTAAGCATTTTCCTTAAAAGAAAAGCTTCTATGTATATGGGAGATAATAAATCCATTATATGAAAGTGATATAAAATAATTGAATTGGGTGGAGGAATAAAAAAATTCATCGATGATGGTTACCTATTCTTCGGGAATCTTGCATAGGATTTCACTAAAATTATTCCTAAGACAGATTCCATCCAAAAATAAGGAATATAGGATGAGGGAAAGGTATATGTAACATATTTTGAGTGGGTCTTGTCCAAACCAATGAGTATTGAAGGTATGAATAATGGAGGATGGTGGGATTCCTTTTATAAATCGGGAAGAGGAAACGCTTGGTATATCTGAAACTAATTGAGAGCTCCCACATTTTTCACATGGCAAAAAGGATCCAAAATGACTAAAATTTAAACTATAGAAAATATATGGACTCAATTTTTCTATTGAATATATTTTTTGGACATGTGTGTCTATAAATTTGTCTCATATATTGTTACCCCTTGAGATTTTGTGAATTTCTTTTAATTAATTTAAACTTTTTGATATCTTTCATTTCATGCAACATTAAAAAAAATTATTTTATGTTAAAAAATTAAACTTAGTGAGTATTATATAAAACACCAAGTTAATAATGAAAAAATTAAAAATAATTTTTTTCATTAACTACACAGAACAACGAGGTTATCTTACGTTACATGCAATAATGATATTCTTGGATGAATTGCGTAACACACAAGACCTGATTTTTTCAATCTATAATATATTATTGTATTGATATTATTTAAAATAATAAGATATAAACTATACATTAAATTATCAGTAACGAATAGTATTATCTAATTTATGAAAATATATTTCTTATAATATTATAATATGAATTCATATGTTACCAATTAATTAGAAATGAATATGAAGAGCAATTGAATATAAAAGAAAATATTATTACTTTTATAGTGACAAAGCTATTTAGCCATATAAAATAAATTAAATAAATTAGTGAGTGGTATTAATTTATCATATATTTCATATATTCAATCAAATATTTTTTACATTCATTCAATTGATTTGATAGACATAAGATAAAAATCATCCCAATTTAATGTTTTTTATCCTGTATTTTAATAAAGGTAGTTTCACTACCATTTAATAGAGAGCCCATTTTAAAACCAACTTTTAGAACTATTATAGATTTATGTTTTCAAAATTGAATTTTTATTTCAATGAGAAAAATAAATATTTTTAGGTTAATATTTTTGTATTTTTCTGTAAGGTTTCATTTTTTAATGAATAGTTAAAATACTTAATTTTAAATCAAATCATATTTTTCATCTAATTAATTTATATGGTTTAATTATATGTTAATTTGGAATGAAATTTTACATATATAATGTTTTAACCACTAATATAATGTAGTTCATTTTAACCAATTTCATATTGAAATTGTATATAAAAACAATGAAAACTTTTGATCATATTTATTTTTAAAACATGCATTGTCATTCCATCTGAGGAATTAATTTTAGAATGATTTATCCCAATTATATGGTTCAAATTTACAAATATTGATTAAATATTTTTAATAAGAATAATTTATAATTTCTAAAAAGTTAAAATTAGTTTCTATCCAAAAATATTAGTGAATTTAGTTAATATTAATTACATCAATTAAGGTAGAATTGAGCTTATAAATGACTAAATATTAAATTTACGACAACAAAAGACCTAGGAGCATTTCTAAGAGACATTGGATAGAAATATTAGGATACTTCCCTCCCTTTTCTAGAATTACATCTATTATTGGAACCACTTTACATGTGGACAACATGAATGTAATTCATTTTTCAAACTATTAAAAGAGTGACCCTCCTCCACCTCTATAAATAGGCCTCCTCTCCTCCCATATATTCACAACTATAAAAAAATATAGGTTCAGAAAATATATACTAAAATTTATTCATATAAAACTTAAATTCCTTCTTGAATCCACCCTTTGTACATAAATGATTAAAAGGAATCTTATTCTGTTCAAATGACATGGTGTAAACCGATTAAGAGGTAACACCCTCCCTTAGGTTCCTTTGTTTTTTTTTCATCTACACCACCTCAATTCATCTTATTCCATGATTATTAAACAAAAATTAATCCTCAATATACAATGGTTCTTTTATATTATGGGTTATACCTATACTAACAAACACATCAATCTAAAGGGTAATGAATATACTGTTTATTGTACAGTGAACTACTCCCTCACTAAATGATGAATGCTCATTTTTTTCATTACTTCCTATCATGGTGGAAATTATGATGGAAAAAACTATTAATATATGTTATATATTATTTTTTTAGTTCATTATTATCAGTTAATTATTTTACCAGACATATGTATATATATTCTGTTTGCTGTAAATACAATAATTGCATTTGAAGAAGTGTGGACTACCGCCCCCTCGAAGTGATGTTATTCGTTCACAAACTACATGGAATGTCTTATGGATGGTTTTAGTGAACATATAAGATATATATTTTATAATAATTCCATTGAAATAATATATATATATACATATATTTAATTTACACTCATTATTTCAATATGACAATTAAACAGAAACAATGTTCATGCGTACATACGACCTACTATCTCCATTAAAATTTCATTACATTTCATACTTCTATATTATATAGATTATTAAAAAAAAATATAATGAATATAAATTATATTTATATCATGTTTTAAATTATTGAATTCATTATATAAGATTAAGGACAAAACATATAACAAATTAAGACATATGCCAAAAACAAATTGAATATTACTTGAAGTGTAACCTGAACATGGAATTGTTAAAAATTGAGTAATAAAAATATATACTATATTATATTTGAATATATGGTAATGTGATATGTTTATAATAATTTTATATTTATTATACATGAGGATTGAATGAGTACGACGAGAGTCATGACATAAGGGAAGGAAATATTTTCTCACTTTTTATTTCTGTGAGATTCCTGATTTATTCACCACCCAATCCTTTTGTGGGGTGTGTATAATGCCCATTGATATAATCAGAAGACTAAAGTATAGTAAATAACTCTCCCATAAGATTTTATTTATATAAAACTAAAGACATCAAAAGAGAAGAAATCACGGGGGTCAAAAAAGATGTGTATATACGTCACCACGCACATCAACATTAACCAACTTGAAATAGAATGTTTGTGTTACAAAATAACATAATGAGCTATTTTACTCAATATCATGCTTGGAATGTGCATTAGATACCTGATTTCCCTCTTTATAAACATGATTAACAACCAAAAAAAAACTTCTCCACAAGATTGAGACAGTCATCCAAGGTAGAAATCATCCTCCATTGATCATTTCTAGAATGATTTCAAAGAATTTCAACCACCAAATTTTAGTCAGATTCCATACATAAAACTACACACCCATAAAAAGAATCATACCATGTATCCTTAATGATTTCCCATAATTCATACTATATCTCCAAACCATATCCTATGAAATGGTAGAAAGTGCCTTTAATAAAACCCCTATAAGTATGAAAGACACCACCATAGCCTGAATGTCCTAGTAAACCTAAAACAGCCTTTTCCACATTAATTATCAGATACTAAGAGATCAGAGGTATCCACCATACATACTTCATCAAAATTTTCTACTTGTATCTAGGAAAAACACCCAATGTATGTAGCACAACCAGATCTGAAACATCATTATGCAAGACTCCAATTTGAGCCCTTGCAGCAGCCAGAACACCAATATAGATCTTTTGAATGCCAACAGTGATTGGTGTAATTCGGTTCTCAAAGAAAAGTGTATTCCAAACCCTCTTGATGTAACAGCCAAAGATTTTATGAAAAATATTCTTTTTAATTTCACTAATGTCTTGTGTTATACGCTACACCAAAAGGAGCTTGCACAACACGCATCCTTGACTTGCCTTGCATTACACGCAATCGCGACCTTCCTCGATAGCGTGTGTAATACGCAATACCGAGTTTCACTAAACAACGATATGCTATAAAAATATTATTAAAACTAGCCGTTATGAATAGTAATAACCACTTTTTGAAATCCAGTAAATCTTATTTTTCAAAATGAACTTCATTTTTGGATTTGGAGTATCGAATTTAGCCTAAGGTGAAATTTTGGTACTTTTCGGATAACTTTCATATTCTAATGAATAGTGAAAATTACTAAATTATAATTAAAAACAACTTTTTTAATCGAAATAATTAATAGTGATAAATCATTAATTTGAGTGGTTTTAAATTATATTTAGAATATATTTTTACAATTTAATACAATGTTGGTCATTGGATGTAGTTTCACATTTAAACTAGACATAAACAAGTGTCAATCTTTCGATAGATATTGTTTCTTAAAAACACGCTATTTGTTTTAACAGCGGGATTTAATTATAAAATTAATTAATGCAACTTTTATGTTATGAATTTGGTAAAATAGACTTCATTTTTGAATTCGGAATATGAAATATAGCTTGGGATGAAATTTTGGCATTGTTCTGAAAAACATCAATTTTTGATGAATAGTGAAACTACTAAGTGGTAGGTTAAAAACTGAATTTTGCATAAAACTTAATTTTACCACTTCTGTGAATGGAATTTCGAAAATCCGAGAGACACGGTTAATATCAAGGACTAAAATGTGGTTCAATGAGATGAAAATAATTTTTTGGTGAATAGTAACTTTTTACTTTTTTACCGCGGTTAATAGTAAATAGGGTAACTAAGGGTAAATATGATATTAATATTACCCTAACACATGTCCTAATTCTATTGGACAAGTTTAATTCGACCAAAAACAAACTTAGGAATAAAATATGACCATTTAGGCCCACTTGGATTAGATTAGGACATTTATTATTAATTTATTTAAAGAAAGTTTAAAATAGTTAAAATCAAAGTTTAATAAGTAAATCATTTTTAATATGGGGTTATACATAAGATAAATTCGATTGTAAATATTCATTAGAAATCTAAAAAGATTTCCTACATGATGGTATTTTATTTGTAATTTTTAGACATCAAATAATTTAATTTATTTATGACACAACGATGATGCAGTAATTATCTTTTTAATGAAATATTGACATAATTGATGTTATAAGCACCAAAATAAATGTAATTTGAGATTTTTTATGAATTCCACTAATTTTCTAGGTTACTATGATATATTAATGTTGATTTAATCAACTTGGTTCGAACATTTAATTCTGTTATGACTTTCACAAAAATCATATATCAAA
Source organism: Viscum album (assembly GCA_963277665.1). Taxonomy (NCBI): domain Eukaryota; kingdom Viridiplantae; phylum Streptophyta; class Magnoliopsida; order Santalales; family Viscaceae; genus Viscum; species Viscum album. The sequence goes on from OY728137.1 coordinate 922,398,700, forward strand.
TAGTGTCAAAATTGACACAAAATAGTTTTTAAATCAAATATTATATTATTAATTGTTATTGTATTCCTAAAAATCTAAGGTTCGGCCAAATGACTTAGATAAGGATATATATATTAATAATAAACAATTTGGGGTTCGTTTGGCATGTTATAGTAAGTTTATTAACCATATAGTGAAAGAAAACAAAAAGACATGGTAAAAGTTAAATTATTTAACTTAGAGTTAAATCTAATTGATAAGGTTAAAATAATATCCTAAACTTGTCTAAATTCTATTGGTTGATAGGATTTCGACCCCTCCCCACCTTATCTTCGAAATAAGACCCTTTGGAACCATTATAAACCGATTTTGACTTTAATATAAAATAATATTTTGAGATATTCCTAAGGTGCCCCTCTCCTCCCTTATAAAAGGACACCTCCTTCCCCTCCTCCTCACACCAAATTGAGCACTCAAGCTCGGCCAAACCCTGCCATTTTCTCCTCTCCACTTCCCTAGTATCATCCTAGAGGTTCTGGTCTTACTCAAAGACCAATTTTAGTTCCCTAAGAGGAGGTCTCCAAAAGGCGCTTCAAAGAAGAGGTAATTACCGTTACCAATTCTTTCATCTTTATTTCTTCTTCCACTTCTTCTTCTTAGGTTGTTTCATTATGAAGTAATAACATCAGTATCACTCATATACTGATATGTTATTATAAGTATGAAACAACCCTATTTCACCATCTATCCATCCTACAGAAAAAGAAATCACCGCGCGTGCGTACGTACGGAATACCGTGTCCACGCCGTGGTGTAATCTATTTTCCACCACCACCTTACATGGATGGGTATAATGGTGTAAAGAATAACTATAAATAGTTATTACAACATCATATTGATTCTGATATATTGTATAATCCACTCCAATTCAATTCAATATTTATAGAAATGATATCATCGCTCGTGCGTACGTACGGAATACCGTCTCCACGACGCGATGAGATTCATTCTCCATGTTAACCATTTAAGAATGATTATAATGTATATATAAGAAATAATAATGAAATATATGACATTATAAAGCTACTGGATTTATGTATATATATACCTATGTATGTCATCTACTTACTTCCATTTCAAGACAATAAGGAAAGGAAAACAGTGTTCATGCGTACGTACGGACTACCGTCTCCATGAACGGTGTTTTTCATTTTATTTATCTACCTATTATATATATATATATACTGAATATATATGATATATAAATCATATTTTATATTCTGGAAGTAAGTAAATTATGATATAAGTAATAATGATGTCAAGAACAACAAGTCAAAACACCTACGATAAATGAAACGATTTTACCCAAAACGCTTCTTTAACATGGAAATTACAAAAGAACGGGTAATATAATGTCATAAGTGAACCATATATGATATCATAACAATGAATATGATTCTGTAATAAGTCAATAACATGATTTAAATCATTATACAGGAGGTTCGGACACGTACAAGCAAGTCGGACCTAAGGTAAGGGAAATATCACAATCTCACTTTTATCCGAGATTGTTTTTAATTTGGTAATTACTGGGGTATATTTTATCATCCACATCCATGTTCCCTCAATATGTAATATTATTTCCTTCCTTCTACAATATTTTATATCCAATTTTACCCTTCGGTAAGTTTTTTGTAAAAGATATGAAAGGAATCTTTTGTCGTTTTTCGTACGAGGTACTTTGTGACTTTTCCGAGAAAAGTACGAAAAATGTTTTTTTTAACTTATACGGCATGAATGGATTTTTAAAACCTTATTTCCAAGAAGCTTCCTTTACAAGTTTTCATGTTTATTTTTAATCAACTTCTTTTAGTTTAAAGTTTTATGACATGTTAAGAAAGGAAAAATGTTTTTGAAGAAGAAAGGATATTTTTCTCAAGAATGGAGTTCAAATGTTTTATCAAAATTATTTTCCATCTAAGATAATATAGGGTTCTGTTTTTATCCCGATTAATACATGGATTTGATTATGTTTTGAGGGAATTATTTTTATGAAGTCATTTACCTTATATGATTTGTTTTATGATGTCGTGATGTTTCAAGAATCTCATTTTTGTTACATGTGTTATGTGATGATGTATGATTTATGATTATGTGGCACACATAAGAAAGGATTAATTATAAGATGGGTGGGACCTATATCTCCCTCCAATGCATTGGGTAAAGATTTTATATCTCATGAGATAGACATGGCTGGAACGGAAGGTTATTTCGGTTCAGTGATACAGGACTGAAACGAGGAGTGAACTCGGTTCAGAAAGGGACTTTGTCCACTAAGATAGTCTTGGCAATGAGTCATGACTAACAAGAAATGATTTTCCATGATTATGTGTTCATGCCACAAAGTTTCAAGTTTTATGTTATGATTATGGGGATCTCATTTTCACTTCTATGATTTATCCCATGTTATGATATTATGAGCTCTTTTGCAGGTTAAGATTTCCAAAAGCTATGTTCTTATGTATATGATGTGATTGATATTTCTTTTGTTTACCCTTACTGAGCATTTGAGCTCACCCTTTTATGTATCCTTTTCCCCAGGATATAAAGAAAGGTTTTAGGTAAAAAAAAAGGGAAGATCTTTATGGGAGATGTTGAAGATCTTTCACCAGGATTAGAAGATTACGTTCCGAGTTTCCAAAGACACTAAACTATTACGGTCCTTGTGTGTGTGTTTTTGTTATGTACTAAGTATTCCGCAAATGTAATGTAATGTCCATGTACGATAAGCTTCGGGTCTTTACAGTTGGTATCAGAGGAAAGGTTTAGTCAACCTTTGGAAACTAGGATGCGAAAACGTTAGTGAGATCCCTAGAGATATTTCTAAGGTATGTCTAGGGATGTCCCTAAGGATAAGTATACGTATAGGTTATAGTACTAGAATTACGCTAACGATCATATAATTAAACCTAAGATGTTAGATATTGAAGGTACTCCCCCTTTATTATGTTGTTTTCCCTAGCATGATTTTTGCCTCTCACACTATTTTTTTTGGGTTTTAGAGAATGGCTGGAAACAAGATGATTCACGATAATGGAGGATATGATGGACAATGGAATGATATTCTTCATAATGAAATGGGATTTGGAAGTCCAAACATAATTATTATGCCGAATCAGCAATCTCATAATATGATCAATAAAGTAAAATTTGGTAAGTTTCCTGACTCGGCTAATAAGAGAAAGATGGAGTTTCATGATGATCCTAGAGGAAAGAAAGTTCAATTTCCCCTATGTAAATCATGTGGAAAGAGGCATCAAGGAGAATGTTTCAAGGGAACTGGAAGATGCTTTGGGTGTGGAAAAGAAAGACACAAAGCAAGTAAGAAGGAAAAGGGTCGGTTAACACCATGGATGAGGATAATGGTATTGCTACGACATCAAAAATGGTTAAGTGTTTTAAATGTGGAATGTATGGGCATTATGCAAACAAATGCCCTAAGGGAAAGACTCATGAAGAGAATCAGTGTGGTCATATGGGTAGTATTTATGTGGATGATGATGAAGAGACTACAAATGATATGTGAGATGAAAGAATTTTTGAAGCTCGGTCAATGGTTTGAGAATGTAGTGGAATGATTACATGTTTATCATGTGTAATTTTGGAATAAAGAGACATCTATGGATTGTTACACTGTTGTCTTTCCTTGTGTTTTGAAAGTGTATGATTAATGTTACCAGTATCCGTGAAAGGTTATTCAGATATTTTTGGAATGTAGATGATATGCGCATAATGAAGGGATAAGGAGAAAATTAAATGTTTGATAGTATTCATGAGCTCATGATTGATATAAAGACTAAGTGATATCATGGTTTGAGTATATAGAATTTTGAGGATTTCGGTATGTGAAAAGTGTTAACTTTTAACTGCATTCAAGTTTTCACTAAGGTTCAATGGGTATTCAAGAGAGTACAAGATTAAGGCCTTTGAATGTTTGGAATGTGACCAACAAGATATATCTTATGATATATGGGGATCAACGATGGTATTAAATCTCTGGTAATCGTTTTCACTATGTTATGAGAATGGACTGCAGTATTATGAGCCTAATGATTGGAATGAATTATGTTGGACATAAGTTAGTATTGTTTAAGGATAGAAGTTTTTTTTCTCGATATTATTGATGGGATGTTATAGTAATATAGTTTTATAAAAAGGACAACCTGCAGGACGGGCGACAGCCCATCGCTTCGGACAAGGCTGTAGGAATCGAACCCACAACCGAAGTGCGACTGGCCTTTATCGCCTACCACTGACCTACAGGAAGTCCCTGTTTAGTAGAAACTAGTTTTATGATATTAAGAAGTATGATATATGAAGTATAAGTCCATTTTAGGAACCATATATGATTAATCTCACTATAGATCGACTTATGTATATAAGTTTTGCTAACCTTTTGTTTGAGACAGATGGAATGACCTGTCATTCTATCACATGATCTGCTAACACTTCACGAATAACAAATTCAACTTCATTTATTTAAGAGATGAAGTGGAAATTGTTCAAAGCATGAACAACAGTGAGATTGTACCAAAATAAAGTAAGTATTTATTCTAATTCAAATTTTCAACTTTAGGGGAAATGATCTTGAAAACCAAAAATGTTGTCCTAGTGATCTTATACCTGATGAATCAGATGGTACCTTAGATCGTCACAAATTTATGGATTTGTGATTACTGGATTTTCCATAGCCATGTTCTCTACCACTCTCCATCAGAACATGATGGTTAGATTTCTCTTCCTTATCCATATTTTCACCTATGTGGAAACCCAGTGATTAGTTTATTTGGGTAATCGTTACATTTCATACTTTAGTTTTTAAAGCCATGTTTTGGTATTCCCTTTTACGATGTGGGTTTCTATTAAAGAAACTTTCGAATAGTAAACCATTTATAACCCCGACGAATTTCGAGGGCGAAATTCATTTTAAGGGGGGTAGAATGTAACAACCCAAGATTTTATGAAAAATATTCTTTTTAATTTCACTAATGTCTTGTGTTATACGCTACACCAAAAGGAGCTTGCACAACACGCATCCTTGACTTGCCTTGCATTACACGCAATCGCGACCTTCCTCGATAGCGTGTGTAATACGCAATACCGAGTTTCACTAAACAACGATATGCTATAAAAATATTATTAAAACTAGCCGTTATGAATAGTAATAACCACTTTTTGAAATCCAGTAAATCTTATTTTTCAAAATGAACTTCATTTTTGGATTCGGAGTATCGAATTTAGCCTAAGGTGAAATTTTGGTACTTTTCGGATAACTTTCATATTCTGATGAATAGTGAAAATTACTAAATTATAATTAAAAACAACTTTTTTAATCGAAACAATTAATAGTGATAAATCATTAATTTGAGTGGTTTTAAATTATATTTAGAATATATTTTTACAATTTAATACAATGTTGGTCATTGGATGTAGTTTCACATTTAAACTAGACATAAACAAGTGTCAATCTTTTGATAGATATTGTTTCTTAAAAACACGCTATTTGTTTTAACAGCGGGATTTAATTATAAAATTAATTAATGCAACTTTTATGTTATGAATTTGGTAAAATAGACTTCATTTTTGAATTCGGAATATGAAATATAGCTTGGGATGAAATTTTGCCATTGTTCTGAAAAACATCAATTTTTGATGAATAGTGAAACTACTAAGTGGTAGGTTAAAAACTGAATTTTGCATAAAACTTAATTTTACCGCTTCTGTGAATGGAATTTCGAAAATCCGAGAGACACGGTTAATATCAAGGACTAAAATGTGGTTCAATGAGATGAAAATAATTTTTTGGTGAATAGTAACTTTTTACTTTTTTACCGCGGTTAATAGTAAATAGGGTAACTAAGGGTAAATATGATATTAATATTACCCTAACACATGTCCTAATTCTATTGGACAAGTTTAATTCGACCGAAAACAAACTTAGGAATAAAATATGACCATTTAGGCCCACTTGGATTAGATTAGGACATTTATTATTAATTTATTTAAAGAAAGGTTAAAATAGTTAAAATCAAAGTTTAATAAGTAAATCATTTTTAATATGGGGTTATACATAAGATAAATTCGATTGTAAATATTCATTAGAAAGCTAAAAAGATTTCCTACATGATGGTATTTTATTTGTAATTTTTAGACATCAAATAATTTAATTTATTTATGACACAACGATGATGCAGTAATTATCTTTTTAATGAAATATTGACATAATTGATGTTATAAGCACAAAAATAAATGTAATTTGAGATTTTTTATGAATTCCACTAATTTTCTAGGTTACTATGATATATTAATGTTGATTTAATCAACTTGGTTCGAACATTTAATTCTGTTATGACTTTCAAAAAAATCATATATCAAATAGTGTCAAAATTGACACAAAATAGTTTTTAAATCAAATATTATATTATTAATTGTTATTGTATTCCTAAAAATCTAAGGTTCGGCCAAATGACTTAGATAAGGATATATATATTAATAATAAACAATTTGGGGTTCGTTTGGCATGTTATAGTAAGTTTATTAACCATATAGTGAAAGGAAACAAAAAGACATGGTAAAAGTTAAATTATTTAACTTAGAGTTAAATCTAATTGATAAGGTTAAAATAATATCCTAAACTTGTCTAAATTATATTGGTTGATAGGATTTCGACCCCTCCCCACCTTATCTTAGAAATAAGACCCTTTGGAACCATTATAAACCGATTTTGACTTTAATATAAAATAATATTTTGAGATATTCCTAAGGTGCCCCTCTCCTCCCTTATAAAAGGACACCTCCTTCCCCTCCTCCTCACACCAAATTGAGCACTCAAGCTCGGCCAAACCCTGCCATTTTCTCCTCTCCACTTCCCTAGTATCATCCTAGAGGTTCTGGTCTTACTCAAAGACCAATTTTAGTTCCCTAAGAGGAGGTCTCCAAAAGGCGCTTCAAAGAAGAGGTAATTACCGTTACCAATTCTTTCATCTTTATTTCTTCTTCCACTTCTTCTTCTTAGGTTGTTTCATTATGAAGTAATAACATCAGTATCACTCATATACTGATATTTTATTATAAGTATGAAACAACCCTATTTCACCATCTATCCATCCTACAGAAAAAGAAATCACCGCGCGTGCGTACGTACGGAATACCGTGTCCACGCCGTGGTGTAATCTATTTTCCACCACCACCTTACATGGATGGGTATAATGGTGTAAAGAATAACTATAAATAGTTATTACAACATCATATTGATTCTGATATATTGTATAATCCACTCCAATTCAATTCAATATTTATAGAAATGATATCATCGCTCGTGCGTACGTACGGAATACCGTCTCCACGACGCGATGAGATTCATTCTCCATGTTAACCATTTAAGAATGATTATAATGTATATATAAGAAATAATAATGAAATATATGACATTATAAAGCTACTGGATTTATGTATATATATACCTATGTATGTCATCTACTTACTTCCATTTCAAGACAATAAGGAAAGGAAAACAGTGTTCATGCGTACGTACGGACTACCGTCTCCATGAACGGTGTTTTTCATTTTATTTATCTACCTATTATATATATATATATATACTGAATATATATGATATATAAATCATATTTTATATTCTGGAGGTAAGTAAATTATGATATAAGTAATAATGATGTCAAGAACAACAAGTCAAAACACCTACGATAAATGAAACGATTTTACCCAAAACGCTTCTTTAACATGGAAATTACAAAAGAACGGGTAATATAATGTCATAAGTGAACCATATATGATATCATAACAATGAATATGATTCTGTAATAAGTCAATAACATGATTTAAATCATTATACAGGAGGTTCGGACACGTACAAGCAAGTCGGACCTAAGGTAAGGGAAATATCACAATCTCACTTTTATCCGAGATTGTTTTTAATTTGGTAATTACTGGGGTATATTTTATCATCCACATCCATGTTCCCTCAATATGTAATATTATTTCCTTCCTTCTACAATATTTTATATCCAATTTTACCCTTCGGTAAGTTTTTTGTAAAAGATATGAAAGGAATCTTTTGTCGTTTTTCGTACGAGGTACTTTGTGACTTTTCCGACAAAAGTACGAAAAATGTTTTTTTTAACTTATACGGCATGAATGGATTTTTAAAACCTTATTTCCAAGAAGCTTCCTTTACAAGTTTTCATGTTTATTTTTAATCAACTTCTTTTAGTTTAAAGTTTTATGACATGTTAAGAAAGGAAAAATGTTTTTGAAGAAGAAAGGATATTTTTCTCAAGAATGGAGTTCAAATGTTTTATCAAAATTATTTTCCATCTAAGATAATATAGGGTTCTGTTTTTATCCCGATTAATACATGGATTTGATTATGTTTTGAGGGAATTATTTTTATGAAGTCATTTACCTTATATGATTTGTTTTATGATGTCGTGATGTTTCAAGAATCTCATTTTTGTTACATGTGTTATGTGATGATGTATGATTTATGATTATGTGGCACACATAAGAAAGGATTCATTATAAGATGGGTGGGACCTATATCTCCCTCCAATGCATTGGGTAAAGATTTTATATCTCATGAGATAGACATGGCTGGAACGGAAGGTTATTTCGGTTCAGTGATACAGGACTGAAACGTGGAGTGAACTCGGTTCAGAAAGGGACTTTGTCCACTAAGATAGTATTGGCAATGAGTCATGACTAACAAGAAATGATTTTCCATGATTATGTGTGCATGCCACAAAGTTTCAAGTTTTATGTTATGATTATGGGGATCTCATTTTCACTTCTATGATTTATCCCATGTTATGATATTATGAGCTCTTTTGCAGGTTAAGATTTCCAAAAGCTATGTTCTTATGTATATGATGTGATTGATATTTCTTTTGTTTACCCTTACTGAGCATTTGAGCTCACCCTTTTATGTTTCCTTTTCCCCAGGATATAAAGAAAGGTTTTAGGTAAAAAAAAAGGGAAGATCTTTATGGGAGATGTTGAAGATCTTTCACCAGGATTAGAAGATTACGTTCCGAGTTTCCAAAGACACTAAACTATTACGGTCCTTGTGTGTTTGTTTTTGTTATGTACTAAGTATTCCGCAAATGTAATGTAATGTCCATGTACGATAAGCTTCGGGTCTTTACACTTGATAAATGAAATCAGTGATGAAATAGCATAATGTAACAATGGTTTTACCTGATAATTGTAATCAGCCTGATGAATAGAGTCCATAAGCTGACTGAAGCTCTCTAAATTCAAATAGTATCCAAAAACACCCTACACGTAACACTATATAAAATATGAAGAGCTACATGATATAAATAAATTGTCAAAGGTTTTATCCGCAACATGAAAATTGAAGAAAATAGGTTTAAGAGAAAATCTATCCTATTCCAGCATCCTTTACAAAGGAAGTTTACACTTCTAAATCCTCCATATAAGCAAATAATGAGCCAGGGTGATAAATGTCTAATGGGGCATAAGTAGCCTAGAAGGAACTAGAAAAGGCTCAGCACACATTGATATATACTCCTCCCTAGTGTTAAAAATTACAGTTAAACTAGGAAACCAAATCATATGATCCATAGAAGAATAATGATTATAATCCAATTTCATTTTCAGAGCTCCTAAACGAAACCTATGATTAGTGATATTATTTTGAAATTCATCAATAGGAAAATCCTTCAAAGGAGGAGGGATCACAATATCCTCAAATATAGCACGTTATAACCAAATAGTGTTCCAATAATTCAAAGAGGAATTTCTACAAACCACCCATTTCTAGGATTGTGAAAGACTAAAATTTGAATTCTTGATGTAGGGTCTTATCGAGTAAGGTACATAAAAAAGAATACTCATTTGACATCATGGATCCAATTATATTACATAGAAATTCTAGATAAAAAATTTTGGAAGACAAGAGGGACCATGTAACATATTTAATTTTATATTCATTAAAAATCATAAGATCCTTTAGCCCCATGCCTCCCATGTCAACACGTCTAATGCAATCACTCTATGAAACTGTAATAAGCTTACATTCATTAATTGAACTAGTAAAAGTAGAATACAACAACAATGTGCCATTGTACCAAATACACTAAATCTGAAATCTTGTTTACAATTTTCGGGATAGATCACAACTATGCCCCAACCCACTTCCGTTAAAATGTTTAGGGTCAGCTCACAGATTTCCCAAAGTCCACTCCCTATTTCTCTCTCTTTGTCTCACTACAGGTGGAGAGGGTAACCTTTTTCCTCTTCCATTTCTAACTTTTATAGAAGGGATCCACTAATATTTTATGGACATGTAGGTCCCTTAATTATCTCTAATGAAACATGCATATTTATTTTTTGATAGATGCTCTGTTAGACGTCTAAATTTAACCTGCAAATAAACCTCACATTGCACTGGGTGTACTGGGAAATCATCCAACTTTCATGTAGCCCTAGAATGACTAGAGAACTTCTATATTCTAGGTGAAAATATTTGTGATTTGGAGTGCTTCTCAAAGCCTATCACACAAGTTTCACCAATCCACTTATGCGGCACTCCCATCCTCAACTATAAACATTGGCGACTCACAACCTTTTACGCCCAAACCAATATTTGTGCGCAATTATAAACTGGAACACATAAATAATCTAGGCACCAAAGTGTCAACTATATAATTGCACGACACTCCCTTCTCAAACTAAAAACTAGGGAGACCCACACTCATTTACGCCCAATCCAATATTGGTGTGCAACCATCACCTAGAGGGCTATCTCTATACTTACGCAACCAAACAGCCACTTGTGCGCCCAAACCACCTGCGTGACTGAAGCTTGAATTCACTCTAATTTTTCATAATCACACAAAATGAGGAGTGATATCCCTCTATTTATAATCTTTTTGAGAACCTTGAGTGCCAGCGTGCAAGTTCCTCCTGGTGTGGAAGTCAATTTACCCTTGTCTCTATCGCCCAAGTCACCTTTCCCACCCAAACCAAAACATGGGTGCCCCTCTTTACTTTACCATATTTTGATGTTCTGATCTTAAAAAACATATGGAGTATAACATTCTAAGACTCAAAGAAACTAGTGCAGAAGTCCCTTTTCCAAAAATACTTTTCTTATATTTGTAGATTTTTTGCCCCATAATTTGGAAAACACTGGAAAACAAAGACGCCTTATACCTTCTATTTTTTACTGCCTCCAGATCATCCATTCCTTTTTTGAGGTTCTTATTTCAATAATTTATATTAAACAATGTCTCTTGAACATGAAATGACACCATGTAAACCCCTTTTTCAACAAAAAATGATCATTGTGGTATTCTTTGTTAACAAACACAACAAGGAGGCCCACTTTGTAAACAAACCCAATCTCCTCAAAAATGAATCAATGATAGCTTGATGGATTTTTCCAAACAATATCCCCCTTTGGGTTTGTTGAAAACACTTCTCATAAAATGATACCTTGTTAATGCTTCAGCCACCAATTGCCTCTTATGATTCTGATAGCAATCTTGGATTTACTCATCACATGCTCTAAGCCCATATAAGCAATTTTCATCATGAGAAACAAGAGAAAATGAAATTTTCTTTAATGAATTACTTCATTTCTGACAACAAATGTTGATACCAAACAAATATCAATTTTTGATCATTGGAAACCATTAGACACCATTCTAATGCCACTCTTCTACTTTTATCATGATCCTCAACTATAATTAAATCTTTTCATTGTTTGATCACATCTAGCATCGTTTTGATGTAAAAACTATCCTTATACCCTTCTTGTGATCTTTTTTTTCCAAGCTAATCGATGGATGATCACTTCTAACACCACATACTCTCATCTTGGGGCTCCCCCTATTAGCTTCTTCACATGTCTTGATAAACTCCCCCTATCTCACTGCTCCACCTATAAGATTCTCCCCGTGTCTTTTTCAAAGACATTATCTCCTTTATTTAGACATAATTTCTTCCCTCCCCCTTTAGGAGTCACCCTTTCTACCCATTTTTCAATGAACCCAAAGGTCACTCTTTTGTGGTCAGCAATAGAGTAGATAACACAGATTATTACAATAACAGAAAAATACCATACCTTGGGGAGAGGGGGAGACCACATTCACACGTATTCAAGTGCGGAGAGTCGACTGAACTCTCAAATCCAGTCGATGTCTCGAAAACACTTTCCTTGGGTAAGGCCTTTGTCATAATGTCTGCAAACTACAGTTCTATAGGAACATACTGAAAAATCATGATTCCATGATCAACCTTCACCTTGATAAAATGATACTTTATCTCAATGTTCATTGTCCTTGAGAGATGGATGGGATTTTTTCTAAGACTTATAGAACATGAGTTATCGCACTGGATTAAAATCGAAGACTTCACTTCAACTCTCATATCATCAAGATGATACTTCATCTAGTATAAATGTGTAGATGCTTAAGTGGCCACGATATACTCAGCTTTTGTGGTGCATAATGAAATACAATCTTGCTTCTGGCCTATCCATGAAATAAATAGTTCACTAAGATAGAATGCACCTCCTGACATTGATTTCAAGTCATTCAATGAAATGGACCAATCTGTATCAGTATATCCCAATAACTCTAACTGTTATTGTTCAGTACATATCAAGCCAATATCCATTGTTCCCTTGATATACAGAAGTATTTTTTCACTAAAAGAAAGTGGATTTCCTTGGAATTACCCTTATACCTCACATCTTGGCATGTGGCGAATAAAATGTCAGGTCGTGTCGCTGTCAGATATAGTAGAATTCCAATAAAATTTCATGCACTATGCTTCCACAGATCCTTTGAATACTATGTCTTCAACATATATTATAACCATAATCCATTGATTACAATCATTTTTGACATATATATTTCAATCTATTCTACCATGATAAAAACTGAGCTTCTTCCAAAACTAATCCAGCATTGAATACCATGCTCTTCTAGCTGCTCAATATTAAATTATTTTTCTAGAACCCCATTAAAAAATGCATACTTAACATGCATCTGGAACACAATGAAACTTAGTTTCACTATAATTTCCAAGAATAATCTGATTTTATTTAGGAGTGTTGTAGGTGTAAATATTTTATTGACATCGATATTATCTGTATGGGAGTACCCTTTGGACACTAGTTATGATTTGTTTCGAATAATTGCACCATCTTATCTATCGGACTTGAAAAAATCTCCCATGATTGATTATTCTCAACATGGTAAAGCCCTTCATTCATATCTTGAACTCAACTCTTATTACCAATTCCTTCTCAAAACCATTTATGCTCTACGTGTGATTTGTATCGAGCTTGCTATAGAGTTCTCATCTTCCTCGTCTAAACTGGAACCAACTAATCACCAATGATAATCTTCTTATCAACTTTAGCCCAACTCTTTGGCATCTTTGTAGATATAGATATGACTTCCTCAGGCTCATTATCTAATTTTTTTTTAGAATCATCATTTTTTTTACTTTTGATCCCCCTGAATCTCTTACCAATTCATTACATTCAACAAGAATATTACCACTATGTCATTTTATGTCTTTCACCTTCTTTTCTCAGCTTCCTAAGTGTTACTGCATATCCACCTATTGGTCTTCCTAATGTTAGACAACACACACATTCATACTTTCTGTACAATTTAGGTTTTTCATATGTTTAGGAGGTAGAATGATCCACCTTTGATGTACAACTCCTCCTGTGACTAATCCCACCATTTAGACCCACAATCATTCTTATTCTCCTACATCATTTCATCAAATGTGACTGCAAGTTTGAGATTCATGTCCCACTAAATAATATCGATGAGATCTCCATTGGGTAACTTCAACACTTCGAAATTATCCATCAAAAAACACTCTAAGCCTACTGAGTCAAACTCTTTGTAGGAAAATAGATATAAATTTAAGAACACAGTCCCTATCTATTGAGCTCAATTACTTTCACATGTCTCATGAAGCCATTTAACAATAACTCCTTTTGTGGAATTCATCCATATTCCTTCTTCATCTATAGTAAATAATTTGAATCATTTGACATTATGGATTACATAACAACACATATTTTCATTTTTTATGCCACTTCCCCTTGAATCATATCTCCCTTTGAAACTAAAACACATTAACACAATTTAATAGAATTTATACACATAGAGAGAGGGGATATTCTAGAATACTGAAGGTGATTATAGTGGTTGATCCCGATTGGTCAACAATTTTATCTTGTCATGAAGATAATCGCACTACTTCCTTTACTGCTCCAACTACCTAGCCCACTTAAACTATTCTGGCCATATGACTAAGTATTCAATTCCCACATGTTTAGTATTTTTATGAAATGTACAGTCTACATGCATGGAATTTCTCACAATTTGTGGTTAAATCCAACAAGTACACATTTAATTCGTTGATATTCCACTAATATTCTATTTCCCTTGATTTATTCATTGACTAGTAATATCTCTTCTTGCCATCATCCCTTGCTTCTTCCTCCATTATAGGGTTCTTCCTCTTTTATACACTTCTCAATGTGGAACATGAAATTCATGTTTTTCAATGAAATCATTGTTCATTTTTTTATCAGATATCTGAGTCACAACACTATTTGTTTTTGTGGTAGTTCCACTAATATATGTATATACATATTACTCACACCTATAGTATCAATTCCCTTTATCTTCCAGATTTGTTCATGTTCTTTCTCAGTGAGTTTTTTTGAGTGTGATAGAAGAGGTGACTGATAAAAATTTTCTTTCATCTCCTTGTGATTTCCCTGAGGCTCTAAGCCTATTATTTAACATAACACTTTGTCTCCTAATATAGAATTTCTCATTATGCATCACTGGAGTTGAGAGTCTCCTTTTAAGTCCATTTCCCATTCCTACTTTCTTCTTACTATAATGTCTTGACAAATGACCATAATGAGAACATATAAAACATATTCTTGTAACGGAATAACACATTTCATCATTTTACAGCCTATGTGTTGATGCCGCTTGATTTATTTTTCTGATATTGAGCTCCTGAGCATCCTGGCACATACTTATAGTGTGTCCCTTTCATCCATAGTAATAGAATTAGATGATTGTTTTCCTCTGAGAAAAACTTTTATATGATAACTCATGACACTTATTCACATTCTATGATTTAGTGCAGTTTCTATATTTACAACATGAAATGTATTCATGATACTCTAAATAGAAGCTTGATATATGACCATGAGTCAAAAAAATATCACATGTTGTAATTACATCCTATAAATTTCTTCTTTGGTTTTCCTCTAACACATACATAATTTTTTTCATTTCTAGAATTTTTCCTGACTCTCTTTATATCATGCTTGGGAGGGGATTCATAAAATCCAATACTAGTTATTTCCGAACTGTATGGTCTCTGAGATAAGAAAATATACTTTGGATTCTATTCAAAAAGAAAATATTTGTTTTTCGTTTTATCATCACTTTTCCAAGGATAATGAGATAATAAGTGCAAAGAATCATTCATTTTCAGGTTTCCATTAGTAACATATTTATCCACATCTTTCTTCACTAACTCTAGATCTTCTTCAAAACTTTGAATATTCGTATCCCTTTCATCAAATTGATCATTGATTTTACTCTTGAAATTCTTCCCGCTAGTTATCTCATTTTCCATTTCTCGTGTGATCTTATCTACCATATCACTTTTCTCCATTACTTTCAATTTTTTCTTGAACAACAGAATTAGAACTACCTAAATTCTCTTAGTTTACCCTTTCATTCATCTGAACTAGTTTAGTTAGTTGTGAAACAAGATCATAATTTCTAGATTTCATATTTTAGATGTTTTCTGAGTTCATTTTCCATCCCTTATTATAAGATTTTAATTTTTCTCTCATTGTAGACAACGTTTTCAGCTCTTTATCATTATAATCATTCATCTCCATCAGATTAGTGACCACGTCAAAAAGCCTTTGATTTAATAATCTATGTTGGTTGACCTCAATTTCCAGTTTTGGGATCTGGATATATTTAGATTAAATCCCTTCATACAACTTCAGATCTAATTCTTTTATTTCATGGAAAACTTTATATTATTTCTTTCTGGGAGTTTCTTCATCATCAGTAGTTCCAACATCTGTTGAAATATTAGGTTCTTCACCAAGTCCTTATATATCATTGAATGAGTATGTATTTTCACTTTATGATATTCCAGATCATTATTTATTTCACCACTTTATTCCTTCAAGTGAATCATACTCTTTCCATAGACACGTCCACTCTGAGTATTTTCACCTGAATTCTACTTCTTCTTTTATGTTATACCCTTTTCCATGGCACACCAAGGTATGATCAAACTAAAATGTTAATTTCACCTATTAACTAATTCAAGTTAGAGAAAAAATATGATAAAGGAAACCTTCCCAATGACCCCAATTGTTAGGACTAAAAGGGGCATAGTTACCCCAAGAGGGAGTGAATCAAGGTATTGATATTCTATTTTAAATTTCTTCCATCCTCACTGGATCTTGACACTATATTATAAGGGTAAATTTTTTTCATATATTATTAATGTTTGTCTTGTTATTTCCTTAATTATCTTATAATGGTTCTTTGGATCCAATGAAGGGAAGAAACCAGGATATCAAAAATATTTTTAGTTGGTTCACCCTCATCGGGATACATCCAAGGAGCATAAAACGACGATGTGAGGTGGTACCAAATCCAATAAATCTCACTTCCAATTTACAATGTTTGGGTTATATCACTTCTATTCCTAGGATAAATAACTTTACAATGTTTAGGGTCAGCTCATTGCTTTCCCAAGGGTCACTCCCTATTTTTCTCTCACTAAGTCACTTTTTGTGGAGAGGATCACCTTCTTCCTCTTTCTTTGCTCACTACTTTAGAAGGGTTCCACTCACAATTTATGGACATGTAGGTCCCATGATTATTTCAAATGAAATATATATCATTAATTATTGGTAAATGATTTGCTGATGTCTAAATTTCACCTATAGACGAATCTCAATTTTAAATCACATTCATGAATTTTATTATCCTCTGGATATTCATGGTTTATTCATGTATTGGTACCATTTATAGATTAATTGAGAATGAGTTTTTACGAAATCTCAACGTTACCCTTTATTCAATTGGAAATATATGTTCCTTGAAAACCATGTCTTCTTAAAAGGGTTCCCAAAAATATTATACATTTAAAATAATTTTTTCCACTTTTTTAAAAATGATTTCATAAGAATATTCTTAACTATTTAAATACAAGGCATTTTTATAACATTTTACCATTCAAAAGGAATGTTTTTATGAAAATTTTTTATTTAATAATTTTCAATATTTTTTTTTCTAAAATAATTTCAATATTCCTTTCTTTGTATTCAAGGAATGTTATTTTCTAAATTTTCTCAGGCTTCTTTTAAATGTTTTCAATGAAAATTGTTTTCAAAAATTATTTATGATTATTTTATATGTTTTCAAGGGAAATGGTTTTAAAATTATTTTCATGACTTGTTTATAAGTTGTAAAAGTATTTTTTTTAAAACAAATTTCAAAATGTTTTAATGCTAAATTTATATTTCTTCATGGAAAATTGTTTTCAAATGAATTTCAAAAATTATTTATGAAATTTCAAATTATTATCAAAAAAATTGTTTTCAAAACGTTTTCATGCTCATTTTATAAATTTTCAATGAAAATGGTTTTCAAAATGTTTTCAAGCACATTATATATGTTTTAAAATAGAATGTCTTCCAAATTGTTTTCAAAGCATTCTTTATAAGAATTTAATTTTATTTTCAAAAATTGGATTTGAAATGGTATATATGTTCTAATGAACCATTTTGAAAGAAGAAACAATATCTTCCTCAAGAAATATTTTCAATATTTCATTCATTGTTATTTTCTATCTATGATGACATCTGTTTATGTTACACATGACCTTCTATGAAATTTTCCAAAATATCCATTCATACCCTATCATGATTGCTATTTTTTTTAAATAATGATGCTTATTCAAACAGTTTCTCTTCCATGAGTAATATAATTTACAAACCCACTTTTATTCATAGGTAATTATTTTGATAAAAAAATTATGAAAGCTATATAATTCTCTATAAGTTTTTATATGATTACATACTTATGATATCCACTTCATTTCATGTGTTCTGATATGATTTTTTATGATTTGGTAGAACATGTTTGTATGGTTTAATTTTGATATGGGTGGGACCTATATTTCCTTCAAAATCATTAGGTAAAGGTTTTTATCTCATGATAAATACATGGATGCACTGAGAAACGATACCAGTTTAGTATTATAGGGATATAATGAGGAGTGAACTCAGTTCAGTACTTCGGGGTTGGAATGGGGTATGAACCCGATTCAGTAATGGAATTTTCCACTAATATGGCATCAACGATGATTCCTTTAATACTATGTAAATAATTATATATTATTTTGTGTATCTCACAGTTCTATTTATTATTCCTATATTATAATTTCAGGTCTTATATTCATTATTTTCTTATGATTCATTTATATGAAATTTAATATAAAGTCTATGTTCTTTTATTTTCATGATCATATTCTCATACCCCTATGACCATGCTTAGGAATAAATGTCTCCCTTGTTAACCCTTACTGAGAATATGATCTCACCATTTTTTATTTTTCCTTTTACATGTTATGAAGATATATTTCTGGTATGATAAGTTTAATATTAGAGATAGTTTTGAAGAACTTAGTGGTAAATAATGTTGATATCCCATGTACTAGGGTTTACATTTCATGTTTCCAAAGGCACTAAAATAATATGGTTTTTGGGAATCCATTTTTATAATGATCTAAGTATTCAAGAAAAATTATTTAAGGTTTATTTATGTCAATAATTTTCTTTATAGTTAGAATTAGTGAAAAGGTTTTGTTAATCATTTGAAACAATGATGAGAAAACATTTCAATGATTCCTAGTATTATTTCAATGAATATGTCTACAGATATATATAACGATGAGTTCATATTTAGGAAAATATTAAATGTTTTTTTGAAGGATAGAGTGAGTGGTTTCCTAGAAATTCATCCATGTCTGGATACTACATTTGGATTTGGCTCTAGAAGACTTGTGCGTAGGGGTAATAACATAAAAAAGATAATTCAGGCCTAACCCTAGGTAATATAGTATACAACAATGTAGTTTATTGTGCTCCTTCTTTGACACTATCTAGGAATATTAATTGGTAATTAACAAAAATATTCATGAACTATCATGAATGATTGAAATATAATAGGGTTATGAATAACCTAGGAGTAGCCTAGGGTTTCAATGATTATAGAAGGTGTCATTGTTTAGAAAACCTATATGTAATAATTTCCATGACTATGTGGTTTCATTATATGTTATGTAATGATCACACTATGATTATAGTTGTAGTTAATGTTAGGGAGCAGAATTAACTGTACTAATATTGAATGTTGTGGGTGATTTTTTATGAGAATTCATGTGGGATTATCACTGGAGTGAATGATGTTGTGATCATGTCTAATCTGTTTTCAAAGAGCATGATTAAATATGTGTACCATAACAAACTCTCAAACTCACAAAGGGAGATAAATAAAGAGTTTGATGAGAGTTAGATAAATGGAGTCCATGAAAGAAATAACACTCAATTTCATTTGTGTCAAGAATGTGGAAAGAATCTCCTGAGTGAGGGTCTTAGATGAACATGAAGGTTTTTTTGACTGTAGAAAAGTAGAACACAAACAAAGTGACTGAAAGGAAAAAATGCAGAGATTGATTAATTAAATGAATTAGAATTTTGGACCCCTTAAGAAATCATTGAAGGTTAATTGTCTTATGTGTGGAATAAATGGTCATTATACAACCCAATTCACCATGATTAAATCTCCTTATCAGAATCAGTAAGTGGTGTGAGTAATGGTTACATTTTGGTTGATGAAGAGAATATATATAAAATGTGAAAGAAAATAATTTTATGTAATAGGATGTGGTATCCTTGTTAATGAATTAATTATTAATTAGAATAATATTTTGTTGGATTCATTAAGTATGTTCTATGAATAGTTAAATATATAAAGATTATTTGGTTAATATTTTTCATTACCGATTTATAGGAACACATTAAATAGATCTAATGGAATTGAAAGTTCATTTAATCATATGGCGATTTACATAGAAAACACATGATCATGGGAGAGATAGAACATATTATGATCCATATTTTATGAGATTTTTTTTCATAAATATATTTGGGATTTGAATAAGTAAATTGGAAATTACTAATTACATTTGAACTAATTATGGACTTGTTGACAAGTGTCCTGTACTATCATTGACAATGTTTAACACATTTTTAGATTTAATTAATAGATATAGTACACTTTGAATATGGAAACAATCATTGTTTTAATAAGGTTTTGTGGTAATTAAAGACATTACATTATTTCAAGAGAATACGTGACGAAGTTGTTCAAATGTTTAGAATGTGACTACTAAGACATAATTTATTAGTTTTCGAGAATCAATTTTAATATAATTTCATGACTTACTTTCTAATGTTTTGTATTTTCATCTTTAATAAGTGTTATAATCTTAACCATTAATAAAAATATTAAGTTAAACATTGGATGAAGTATTTATACATTGATATTGTATTGAAAGACATGGATAAAAGGCTATGTACTGATTAACATTATTTAAGGCATGTTTATTATGTCATTGTGGATTAGGAAAATGATATCATGTATATCGGGTGACAACCAATCATGTCCTACAAGGCCATTGGTTTTTAACCCATGACCAAAGTAATATAAGGGTTTCATGACTACCACTATCTTACGCAATGTCCTAGTAAATTTATAATATTTTATGAGTAATTATTTAGGATGAAACATCATTGTTACTTTTTATGTTTAGAGGTTACAATATTAACCATATTCATTTTTAAGGATATTTAGATATAGAATAGTTATAATTTTTATTCATTTTTAGTACTTATAAGATGCTAAAAGTGTATTTTAGTGTTTCAGGCATCAATGTTAATTTTTGGACATCTATATATTAATGTAATGAAATTTATTTATAAAAGAACAACTGGAAAATTAAATTTTGTAGATAGAAATAAATTAGGTAAGTTTGTTTCCTTATATTTTCAATACATAAATAAATTAATCAACAATAGTATAATGATAAAAAAAATTTTCCCTAATACCTTAATTTAGGTTGTACCTATGTACATTTAAATCATTATAAATTTTTAACGTTAGGTCCCTCAAGTGTTTATTGATTATTCACCTGATTGTGATTGATGGACTTAATTACTCAGAATAAATAATTAATCTTCTCCCCTATGTCCAATCTTCACTCCCATCATATGTTCTCCTGTGTGGAAACCTTGTTATTTCCTGTTTAGGTAACCTTTATTGTTCCATATTTCCCTTTTTAAGGGAAGTTTCAATATAAATTTTTATGCTGTGAGATTCTATGAATGAAATGTTAAATAATAATTTTTTTGGTAATCCAAAAAAATTTTGTGGGTGAAATTCATTTTCTAGGGCGTAGAATGTAACACACTTATATTTTAAAAAAAAAATTGAATTAATTTAAACTTCTTTATATTTTCCATTTCACACAACAATAAAAATAGATTGTTTTATATTAAAGTAGTATGTTTTTATTTCATTATATGAAAAAAAAATTAATCAATCACTGCAAGAAAAATAAATTTTAAATTTCTCATCATGGAACATAGCATTCAGTTTGTGTTACACACAATAATGACTTTCCATGATATATTTCATAACATGGAATACTGAGTATTATCGAAGAATAATATATTATTAAAATATTATTATTTAATATAATAAGATATAATCAATCCATTAAATTAGAAATTATGAATATTATTAATTAATTTTTTAAAATATATGGTTTAAACAAATATATTTTAAATTCATATGATACCAATTAATTAGAAAAGAATATGAAAACCGATTGAATCTAAAAGTATATATTATTATATTCATGGTCAAAAAGCTAATTGACCATAATAAATTAAATTAAACACATTTAGTGATTTATATTAATTTAATATATATTTTATATATTCAATTTAATATTTTCATTATTCATTCAATATGTTTTATAAACATAAGATAAGAAGAAACCCAATTTTATATTTAAAAACCCTATATTTTTATAATGGTTGTTTTATTTCGTTTTAATGGAAAATCCATTTTAAATACATATTTTGGAACATTTTTAGATATAATATGTCAAAATGAACACATTATTTAAAATAAAATAAGAAAAGTTTTCTTAGGTTAAATTTTTAATATATTTTTATGAGGATTCATTTTCTTTAGCAATTAAAAAAAATTTAAATCAATACAATTTTTAATCTAATTATTTTATGATATAAATTATATTTTAAAATGGATTCAAATTTTAATTGGTAATTTTATTATCAATAAATCAAATTTAGTTAATTGGAAAAAATTTCACAATGAAATTTGATATTAACACTTAGAATACATTTGATCATTTTAACTTTAAATACTTATAGTGTCTTCCCATCATTAGGATTAATTTTAAATTATTTTCTTCCACTTATGGGGTTGGAAATTAAAAAAATGGATAAAATGTTTGGAATATGAATAAATTTTAATTTATTTAAATTTAAAATTGGTTTTTGAAGATAAAATACTGGTGAAATTAATTAATATTATTTAAATGAATTAAGATAAATATAAGCTGAACTATGCCCAAAACATTAAATTTTAGACGCAAAAATTCCTAGAAACTTGTCCAAGAGACACCAGATGGCCTCATTTTGATAGTATCCTCCATATTCATGAATTTGGACCACTATTAAGTCCACTTTACATGTGAAAAACGTGAATGTAAATATTTTGTAAAATATTACAAGAATGTCATGCTTCTCCACTATAAAAGGCCTCATATCCTACTACATTTTGACACTTCTCAAACCACTTAGGTTCCGGAAATATTTACTAAAATATATTCCACACAACTATAAATTAATCATTGATTCCTCATTTTTTTATAATTTTTCCATGGAATCCCTTTGGTGCAAACCAAAAAATGAGTTACGTAATTAAGAGGTAACACCCTCCTTCAAGATCCATTAATTTTTTTTGATTCTCCACCACCTAAATTATTATTATATAAAGATTATAAAAACACCATTATAAAAAATATAATGAGATGTTTTTATGTGGTGGTTTGATCCAGTAATTACACACAAATCCATCTAATGGGTAATGATCATACTATTTATGTGTACGGTTAACTACCGCCTCACTAAACGTTGATTATTCATTTTTCTTTTACTGGCTCTCATAGTGTACATTTAGAAGGACACTATATTTATATATGTTATATATTATATTTATAATTTATTTGTTATTATTTAATCCTTTTACAATACATATCTTTACACATTCCATTTTGTGTAAATGCGATAATGTTTTTTAGGGATTGTGGACTACCACCCCCTCAAAGAAATATGATTTGTTCACACACAAACAGGAATGTATTAAGGTTAGATTCAGGGAACATATATGATACATATTTTATAATAACTATATAATTAAAATTATATATATATATACATATATTTAATTTATGTTCCTTCTTTCAATATGACAATTAATGAAAAACAACATCCATGTGTATGTATGACCTACCGTCTCCATGAATGTTATATTAAATTTAATACATATATATTCAATATATTATTATAATACAAATATACTGAATAAAAATGATATTTATATCATTTATTAAATTCTAGAAATCAATATATTTGTATAAGCCCAAAATATATAAAAAATTATGACACATGAGAGAAACAAAGAGAATATTATCCAAAGAGAAACCTTAACTTGGAATTTTTATCAAGATCATAATATAACTTCATAATAAATTAATATATAGTATTATATATAAGAATATTTATCTGTGATATATTTACAATAAATTTATATTTTTTACACATGAGGTTTGAACGAGTCTGATGAGAGTCAAGACACAATGTAAGGGAATTTCATCTCACTTTTTATATCCGTGAGATATATGCTTTATTCACCACCCATTACATTTTTTGTGTGTATACAACACAAGGATGTATTATATGATTATTATAATTAAATTTATAGATATGTAAATATCAGTATTTTATCTTTATATAATGGTATTTATGTTTCAAATTTTATGATACCAGTAAAGTAATTTTGTTTCAATTTGCCTTCCTTGAGACACATGCCAAGTTGAGCACCTGTTTTTTTCATGAGGTGTATATACTACCATTGAAATTCTATATCAGGAATATAATTATTTTCTTTATATTTTAATCTTCTATTAATTTCAATTTCTTACAATAGGATTTTTGTTCAAAGTTACCAATGGTCTGAGTTTATTGAAACAATCTCATCAGTTTTTGAGATTGTGTACATTTATTATTCCTTTGATGAAATATTATGATCCATATCTCAAGAATATTTGTGATTCTTATTATCCTCTAATTATTCATTATTTATTCATGTATTGGTACCATTTTTATACTCTTTGGTATATAAGATAATTAAGATAGTGTTTTTAAAAAAGCAGGAATTTGCCCTCTCTCTATTTAGAAAAAACTATTCCTTTAAAACAATGTTTTATAAAAAGGAAATATAAGAATATTATACAATTCTCCTATAATAATTAAAACACATTTTTTCTTTTTTTTATTTTATTAATGTTTTAAAATGAATATTCCTTCCACTTTTTTAATAAGACATTTTTCTATCCTTTTACTTTCAAAAGGATTATTCTCCTTACCTCATACATCATGTATAGATTTAACCATCATCATTTATGTGAAGATCATTTTCATGATTAAATGGGTAATTTTTAGGAAAATTTATTTTTAAAACATATTTAAAAAAATTTCAATTTTTTTCTAGATTCCATTATAATGTTTCTAGGACAATTTTTTTCAATGTTTTTTCAAGATTCTTTTAAATGTTTTAAATGAGCAATTTTTTAAAAAAATTTCCATGCTTCGTTTATTTGTTTTCAAGGAAAATTTTATTAAAATGAATTTAAATCATTATTTATATGTTTGAAATTTTCTTTAAAATAAATTATTTTTAAAAGAAATCGATCTTATTTTATATTTTTTCAAGGATAATGGGTTTTCAATGATTTTCAAGCCTTATTTATATGATTGAAAAGTATTTTCAATGAAATCATTTTCAAAATTTGACCAATATCCTTTTATAAATTCCCAAGGAGAATATTTTTAAAACCCTTTTCCAGATCTCTTAATATTTTTTTCAAATAAGATTAATTCCAAATGGATTTAAATTATTTTTATAAACATTCATTGTTTTCATGGAAATAGTTTTTAGATGTTTTTTATGTTTTAAATAGAATTTTTTAAAGAAGAAAGGATAGTTTTCTCGATAAATGTTTTCAAAATATCATTATAATATATTTTCCATCTAATATTACATCTATTTAGGCTACTAATTCCCATATATAAAATTATCCAAAAAATCCATTCGTATTATTTTTTTAATGGTTTATGTTTTGATGGAATGATGCTTATAAAACTCATTTCTCTTCCACAGGATATATTCTTTTGAAACCCACTTATTTTCGATGGTTATGATTTTGATAAAATGATAATGAAACATTTATCTTTTTTCATGGGTTATGATATGATTAATGTTTATGATACCCATATAATTTCATTGTTTATGATTTTCCTATTTATGATTTTTTAGCACATATATGTATGAATTAATTATGTGATGGGTGGGACTTGTATATCCATTCAATTTATTGGTTAAATATTTATTTCTCATGAGAAATACAAGGATAGAATGAGAAATGAACTCAGTTCAGTGCTATTGGGCTCGAATGAGAGGTGAACTAAGTTCAGTAATGCAGGGCTGCAACAGGGTGTGAACTCGATTCAGTAAAAGACATTTTTCCTATAAGATATCCTTGTAAGTGATGCCTCGGATACTATAGAAATAATTATATATGCTTTTGTTTCTAAGATAATTCCATGTATTATTCCTATGTTATTATTTCATGGGTTATGTTATTTATTTATTTATGATTTATGTTGTATGAACTACCAAAATTTATTCCACCGTTCGTGTATATGATCTCTGATATGGAGGGTATGATCTTCTATTTGTGTGATCGTGTTCTCATACCCCTATGCTCATGTTCATTCTTATATTTATCCCTTATATACCCTAATTAAGCATCTTATCTCACCCATTTCTATGATTTTTTACTTATGTTATGAAGATATATTTCTCGAATGATATGTCTAAGAAGGGTGCTAGTCTTAGAGAACCTAGTTGGAGATATTATAGCTCGCTCATGTACCAGTGTTTACATTTCAAGGTTTCAAAGGGAAGTAAACTAATACAGCCTTTGTGCGTATGTTAATATAAAAATTTAAGTATTACAAAAAATGTTATGTAAGGTATATCAATGTCAAGACTAAGTCATTATATATCTTTTTTGTATAACCCCCCAGGAAAACCTATTTTTACATTTACTGTGGTGGTTATTTTTTGTTACATTAAATTTAATTTTGGTAGAAAAATTATATTTGGGTTATTAGAAACTATAATTTATTCTAATTCCAAAATTGGATATATTTTTTTTAAATTTCATTCACATTAGTGGAATCAATTAATTTAAAAATAAGAATGTATATGCAATGAGAAAACTGGGTTTTAAAGGGAAAACGATCAGAAATACCAATTTTTTTATATCTAGCTTAAATATTAAATGGATTCCAATGACCGAAATTAAATTAAGGGAATTATAATTTAACTAATGTTTCATTAAATCCATTTTAAAATATAGTTTTCATTACAGGTAAATTAAATTAAATTACTTTTTTCAATTAAAATTATGATGGTTCATTATTCATCAAAGAAAATAATCTTTTTAGAAAAATCCCCAAAATTCACCCTATGGTAATTATTACATTTATAACTTAATATGAATTTTTTATATCAAATTAATTTTACATAAGTTTTAAAATTATATTTTATTATCAGTCATAAAAAATAATGAAAAATAATAGAATTTTAAAAAATATTGTTTTAAAAATGTAGAAAGAAATTATTGAAATTTTTTTAATTTTTATATCGATGAATTTTTTTTATATAAAACTCTTAAAATAATATTTAAAAAATTATTTATTAGAATTTATATCACTCTTGTTAAAGGTTAGTTTATAATGTTCATGTTTATAAAATTTGAAAAATAACATATCATCATTTTGTAAAAACTCAATGATTTGTGTCACTCAAGCTTAGCTAGTGTTTCGTGTAGAGAAAGCATGACATGGTGTTCCATATAACACGAGATTTTTAATAATTTTAAAGTATTAAAAAATTAATAATTTATAATAACATGGTGTCTTACATTTTTAGAGTCATGAAATATCTATATTGTTCATTGTGGAACATCATATGTCATGATGGGAGTAGTTTTGATGGAGGACAAGAGATCTTGGGTGTATGGGTCTCATTATTTATAGCCTCAGAAGAAGAATTACCGAATGAATAATCATGAAATAGATTTTTTTTTCATGATTTATCCTATTTAAGGTATTATTTCAAGGGGATAATTTTTTATTATCCATTGATCACAAATACATCAATTATATCATTACGCATTAGGATCCGAAACTCAAATAGAACATATTTGATGAATACCTATAATCATCAATTTTGAACTTTCATATATGTATGGAAAAGGAAATTTAGTATCAGATGATCTAATTCATAAAAATCAAACATGGGTTGTTCTATAGGATTGTAGTCATTGGTACCTTATGGCCTTGTTTTCAATGATTCATGTGAATGTTCAGGAGGATCAATAATGGAAAGTATTGTAAGCCTTTATAGTAAATTCATCCCTTATAGATTGGGAAAATTTAAGGAAAGTTTCTTATCATAATGTCCTTGTACCGAGGGAAATTATCTCAGATGAGGATTTTTTTATCTAGTTAGTCCACTGATAAGGATGAGGTCTCATTCATATATAGCTGTGTCTGGGATCCACCAGACATATAAGATGAATTGATGCGGGAATATCATGCCTAAACATGGGAAGTAAATCACGGTGTCACCAAGATATATTGAGAGATAAATCACCAGTATTGGAGGACTAGAATGAAACATGAGATATTCACATTTACAACTCAGTGTTCCAAAAATCAGTAGCTGAAGAAAGAACATCCACATATGGAAGGACTTTTACAACTGTTATTTATGCTCGAGTGGAAATGAAATAATGTCACCATATAATTCATTACATGGTTTCCAGATTCACCATGCAGAAATCACACAGTTTGGGTTTTTGTTGATTGGTTAACAATTTAACCCATTTCCTACCAATTCAAGATACCTTCTATTTATGTGATCTAGGGAGGCTATATAGTAGGGAGGTAATACGCCATCATGAAACTCTATCCTCTATTGTATTTAAAATGGATTCTCATTTCACATCGAGGTTTAAAAAAATGTCATAGAAGGACATGGATATCTAGTTGATTATTTCAATTGAATATTCGTATTAGAGTATTAGTTATAAAAATTATATGATTCAGGTGTTAAAAGACACACTATATGTCTGTTTATCTATCTTTGGGGGTTTATGGGGGAAACACATAAACCTTGTTGATTTCTCATTCAATAATATATCTCCGGATTCCATCCTAATGGTTCCTTATGAGGAATTATATAGAAGTCTAGGAAGAACACTTATTTACTTATTAGATGTAGTAGAGGAATAATTTTATAGACCACGTCTTGTTCAGGAGACATCAGAGTAGGTTCAGCTAATTTGGAAGCACATGATGGCAGATCATTCAGGGTATTATTCATATTCAAATAGATATCAATGAACTCTTGATTTTGAGGTTTGGGACCTAGTATGTAATAACGTTTTACCCTGTTTGAGATATCAATAGATTCATAAATATTTTTATATTTCACCTCATTTCATCAGATCCGTTGAGATTGTCGATCAGTGAAGTCTAGTGGCGTAACGAATAGAACATACTCATAGATACTAGTGTATGGATTTTTTTTCACATGGAAAAGATCATCCAATATTATATAGACTCATTTTAATTTTAAGGCCTATGGAGGATAAGTTTGATGTGGGTTCTTATTTGGAGGAGTAGCCAATTCGTATTGTGGATCAGATCATGAAATATCTCCGAGGTAGGATAGTTCATCTAGTATGGGTGTTATGGATGAATAGATAAGTATAGGACGAGACATGGGTGTATGAGGATGACATACATGCATACTGGCCAGAAATGTTCTTATATGATCCCTTAATACCCTCATATGGCCAAATTAGGGATAAGTTACATTAATGTGGGTAGGTTGTAAGGACATGACTTTTATGAAGTTATTGATAAATTTTTCAACATAAATTTCCTTTTAATCATGCTTAGTGTGACCTATGGAATAATGAAGGTCAATGGAGAATCCAGGGCTTATTTGGAGCCTATATCGTTGAGTTTTAGAGGAAATAGGATAGGCAACCAGTTTAAATAATAATATTAACCGGATCCCTCACAGTTTTGAAAAACCATGATTGGTGTTTTAGATAAGATATATATGAGACCATGGTTGGACTAAACCATATGACCCTCGATACATGGTTATACACCTTTTCACAAATAGGACACATAGTTGATCAGAACAAGCTATGAATGGTTATTATAACTATGGGATAGCCATTCAAGGGGCGATTTTACTTCGGCAGTATTGGCACACGATTGGTCCACGGTTTATCCAACTGTGTGGAAAAACCATGCACCTCATAAAAAGTGATAAAAAGATCAATTTCACTGTATTAATACTTAAGTAAACCCCACATTTTCCCTCTCACATTTCATGAACATCCGGAACATGCCCACTAGAGATCTCCCTCCTCTATTCCTAGGCTTTAAATCCATCCCTTTTTATTGAATTTGTTTCCTTCTCTATTGGTTGTGTTGTAGAGAAAACAATAATAGCTCTAATAATCATCCATTCTTTCTTATTTTCTCCCTCTATCACCTATATTGTTTCAGTGCATGCTCAAATTCCCCTTATTTAGGGAATTTTTCTATTACCATTATTTTTTCTGCTCTACTCCAAAACTGAAGCTGATACCAGATGAGGAGTCATCCACGTGCCTAATGTACGTGTTAAATTAATTTTCCATAATATTTTAGGTGATTTATAACTTTTTAAAGATTTCTTCATGCCAAACATTTCTACATGATTCCATATAATGTAAATTTTCCTATCTAATTTAATTGAACCATGTAATAAAACTCTTTTAGGCCCTTATTAAATCATTATATGATTAAACCCAATTTTTGTTACAACCCCATTAACTGAGTTGAATTAAATAAACTATTTATTATAAATTTTTAATGGACCAACCATATTTAATGTAATTTGGTCTAACACTATATTATGTATTCATTTCATTATAAATTAAATGTTTTAATCTAATTAAAAAAAATAGGGATGAAAGGCCATTCCATGTGTTCAATATTTATATATACGAATTTTATGAATTATGAAACACATGTTTTTTGGGTTAAATTAATATAAATGTTTAAGATATAATTCCTTATGTTATTATAATTATTAGACCTCAGATATTGGTCTATGAGAAATAGTTAAGAGGTTTTTGAGAATTTTTTTTCCTTCCCCCTTACATTGGGTAATGAGAATGTCTTTGTCAAGCCATTTACTTTTATTTGGATTATTGGAATGAATATCCACATCCCCTTGAACCGGGTGTTGGGCATGAAAACTCACCCCCCTTATCTCATGTAAAGATCATGATGACTCGTATTCTTATGAAATGTAGGTCTATTACCCTTGTTGAAGCCAATAGATCGTTATACATGCCTTGATTCTTGAGTTATGCATCTCGCACCAAGTATCCATGTATATACCAATATATATCCTCACATGTATTTTTTTTATATACATGTATACATGTTACTTATGATTAATTATATATGGAATACTTTTATTAGACTTATTCCTACCTATGACAAAGTAGGTTGTGTCTGTCATGTTATTTATCGGAACATGACTTTACTATTATTTATTTTTCCAACATCTTTTATTATATTGTTACACCTTAGCACTACTATGTTGTATACAATGATAGGATTATTCTGGAAAATATTTTTGGTGGCCTACAGAGTTTATTCTCACACCCTGTTCAGTCCAATGATTGATACCCAGATAGACTTCGTGATTAACGGTTTGGATAAATGAAAGGGTCAGGTCACATATCCAGGTTTTATTTTTCTTATATCATGGAGCATGGGAGAAGAAAACTAAGTGTATGGTCGTGATGTAAGTGGATATTTTTTGGGTTATTTTACAATTTGGTATATCATGTTCTACATGTCTACCATCCTGTATCCCTATTTCCTTTTTGTATATATCAACATGGCATGAAATCATTGTCTATTGTACTCAACAAATAGATTTTTATAATATTATGATTGGATGTTTATACTTCCAATTTTTATCATTTGAATTTTTTCTAATGTGCTAGAAGTTATAATATTCTTCCATTATTTCTATTTATATATTGTTACTGATGTTCTACTCTGATATGTGGGTATAATGTCTCCATTGTACCACTTTAGACCCTCACTTTTAGTTAGAAACAATTAAAATACAATGAGGGGGGGTATGAGGCCTCATTTCCCATTGGCATGTAGAATCATTTTAGTGTCTACCTTGTTGGTATGTTACAATATCTATGGACACATTCTAGGATAATTTTAACAAGGTTTGTAATTGACCATCTTTTACTATGGACATCCATAGTTCCCATAGATTATTTGGGTATGTAACACATTGAGTTTTATGATCATTTTTTCAAATAAATAAAATTTCATTATTTTCTTCAATTCCATGAAAAACAACGTTAATCATAAATTATACACTTCACCAAGTTAATCTTGTGCTACACATAACACCTACATGGTATGCATTGCACCTAACACCAAGTGTTAACAAAACAATGATATTCTATTAATACTGTAATTTAAACGTGAATATAATAAACTATCCATGAAAAATAGTATTAAAAATAGTTAAAAGTACTTCTTAAATATAATTTATTTATATTAAGAAAACAAATTTATAATAAAATACACAATTTTTTTGGTAATGTCTATATGTTTTTTAAATTAATGTCTTCGAAAAATAACATTTCTTAGGTCCTTCTATGAAAAGAAATATAAATAAATTTATAAAAATATAGAAATTGAATTTTATAAAATAAGCAATATTTTCTCAAATTATAATATCAAACTTAACTATGGGGATATTTTTTATATTTTACCGAAATATTTTATTTTGGGATGAATTGTGAAAAATTCCGAATTTCTACTCAAAACTGCATTTTTTATGGTTTATTTGTAGAGGTAAGTTATTTTTTAAATATGTATTAATGTATAAATAGATAAAAAATAAATTCATTATTACAATTTAGGTCATTGGAAACAATTTCACATTGAAATTGGATATAAAAAATTCAAACTTTTGAATATTTTTATTTTAAAAACTTACTATCTCATCACACCCACTGGATTAATTTTATATTAATTTTCACTACCTATGTGATTATAATTTGGAAAAATAGATTACATATTTTCAATATTCCTAATATATAATATATTATTAGGGCGAATGAAGTTTTCCCAAAATTATTAGTGAAATAAATTAAAATTAATTACACCGATTATGGTACAAACAAGATTACTTATTGGTTAAACATAAAACATAATGTGTAAATATGACCCTTAACATTTTAAAAACACAATTTATGGAAATATTTAAACAATAAAACATTATTTAAAATACATTATCATTTTTAAAGGCAAATGATATATGGAAGACATCCTAAGAGTGTTTTGTATTTACAGTTTTTCCACTCACATCCCTTATAAAGGGCCACCACCTCTCCCCTATCTGCAAACCTATTAAGTAATTTGGATCATCCAAACCTCACCCAATTCAACTGAAAAATTACCTAACTTCATCATATATTCCTCAATTTGGGCATAAATCCTACCAATATAGCTCATTCATGAATACTAAAAGGACAATCATAAATAAGAGGTAACGTTTATCGATGTGCATTTTTGTTTTGTTTCCGTCTCCACCCCATTTAATTAATCTTCTATGAACATTTTATAATATCGTAAATATACTAAATATATTGTAATTTTTATGGTTATGATGTAATACTTCACACACATCCATCAAATGGAATTCACAATCACTATTCGTGTGTATGGTGGACTATCGCCCTAATAACCGATCTCGTTCGTTATTCCCATAACGAATTTAAATGTTGGCAATAATGATGTATTTATATATTATATATTAAATATATGATATTTTTAATTTATTAATAATCCTTGAATTATCATATAATATATACCTTCATTATTCCCATTTTTTGGGAATGTGATAATATCGTTCATGTGTACGTCAAACTACCACCTCACGAAGCGATGTGATTCATTCATGAATTAAATGGAATGTATTAAATGTGGTTTAAATAAATTTATGCGATATATATATATATATGACATAAAAATTATTATGAAATTATAATATATCATATACTATTATTTCTTTCAATCTGACAAGAAAAACAGAAATAGTGTTCATGCATATGTAAGACATACAGTCTCCATGAATGGTGTATTTAATTTTCAATTTGCATCATGTATAGATAATAAAAATAACATATATGATTAACATATATGATATATATATAATTGTTAAATATTTTTAAATACATAAATTTTTATCTTTGTAATAGGTCCAAAAATATCAAGTCAAAACTTGTATGAAAAATAAAGAGTTTATTACCAAAAACATAAACTAAAAATGGAATTATTAAAAAATTAAATAATAAATTGTAATATGAAAATAATATAAGGTATTATATAAATGTATATAGTTATTTTATATATTTATTATAAACTTATATTTATTATGAATCATTTTTTAATTAGTAAGATTATAGTAAAGACCTATGGTAATGGATTTATGTCTCACTTTTTACTTTTGTGAGACATATTCTATATTATCCACCACATTTTTATATGTGGTGTATGTATTACAAGTGAATTTAATTTATAATTTTACTAATTAATGTATTTTGTATTAATATATACATTTTAGGATATTTCTTTCTTAGGGATTATGGTTCAAAAGTTACCAAATCAGTAACATATTTTTTGCTCAATTTTCTTTCTTTGAGTGGTGAGTTGATTAATGAAGCTATATTCATTCACGAGTGGTATATACATACCATTTGACATGTGATGTCATGTATTTTTTAATCCTAATGATATTTTTTGTTTCATTTAATGTTATTATCTCATGGATATTATGATTCAAATTTACTAAAGTGGTAAGATTTTATTGTTACTATCTCATTGTTTTTCAAGGTTGTTTGTGGTTATCCTTTCATAGATGAAATATTATTATCAATATCTCAAGTACTATCATGAATTTTATTCTCCCCTAGTCATTCATGATATATTCATGTAATATTATTAGTATATCCACATTTTGGTACTTAAATGTATAATGAATTGTTTTGAATAAAATAGGAATTTATTTCTCACTTCAGTTGTAAATAAGTTTTCATTCAAAACCTTGTTTTATAAAAATGTTTCCAAAATTGTACTATTATTTTTCTATGATTTTTTAAATTAAAAACTTCCCAGTTTTTTACCTTTTTAATTTATTTAATATGTATTTTTATTTCCATTTTCCAATCATGTTACTTTTCAAATCTTTTTACGGTGTAAAATAATAGTAAACATATAAATATTTATCCACTATGAGGACCATCATTTCATTAAAGCATACATTTTATATTTCCAAGTTTATTTTCATAAAAAAATTAAATTTTTTTATGTCTTCTTTTTACATTTTAAATGTTATTTTAAAAGAAATTTATTTTCGAAATGTATAATGTTTTAAAAAAACAATTAAAAAAAGGATATTTTACTCAAGAAATTATTTTAAAAAGATGTTTCCAAATTATTTTCCATCCAAGATTACACAGATTGCTGTAGTTTATGATTTATTGAGTATATCATTCAATTATAACATTCATATTATTTCTAGAATGGATTATTATTGATTGGAATTATGTTTACCACACATTTTTCTCTTCAAAAAGTTATACCATGATAAAAAACTTATGAGTCCCACTTCATTTCATGGGGAATTATTTGGTGAAATTATTATGAAACCAGCAACTTTGGCACATATTATTATATGAATAAATATTTATTATAACCATTTCATTTCATGGTTTATGATATGATAAATTTTTATGATCTTGCGGCACACAAATGAAAGAATTTATTATGTGATCGGTGGGACCAATATATCCCTCCAATGAATTGGGTAATTATTTAAATCTCATGAGATAGACATTGTTGGAATGTGGAGTGAACAAAGTTCAATAAAGGTATTTTTTCTCTAAGATGGTCTTGAAAGTGATCCTTGAATAATTAGTTGGTTTTATGAGTGAACATATGCTACTATTATAGCCTTGTTAATGAGCCTTTACTACTATGGAAAACATTTTATAATCTAATGTGTTTCCCATAATTCCTTATATTATTTTTATTTTATTGATTTGTTAATTATACCTTGGTAGTGAGCCTTTATTATGTTTCTTTTTCCCATGTTATGAAGTATGAATTGTATATTATTTTTCTAATAAGGGTGATACTTATAGAGAAATAAGTGGGAGATAATGTATCTCACTAATAGACCATGGTTTCTATTTCCATGATTCCAAAGGCACTAAACTAATACAGTATTTGGGAATGATTTTTTTATTGTATTAGATATTTCACAAAAGTGATGTATTTTATATGTATAAGAAGGATGGGACACTATAGTTATTATAAGATAATGAATATTAGTTATACTTGGGAAACTAGGATAAGAAATCCTTAGTGACATCTTTTAACAAAATTTCACTAATGATATGTTTGAGGATGAGTCAATGTGTAGGAAAATGTCCTAGATAAGGATAGAGTGAGTGGATTACTATTAATATATCTCATTATGGATAATACAAGTGGATATGGCTCTAGAAATGATGTAACTAGGGGAAACAACCCCATAAACATTATATTGATCTAGAATCGATGATGGACTAGTACACGATAACCAGCCTTGCTACTCAACTAGTTTGACACTAATAGGGGATACTCATTGAAAATTCACAAACCCTTTACGAACCATAATTAATGATTTAAATATAATATGTATATAAATGAAATAGGTTAAACCGGAGGTGTCGTAGTGTTATGTAGAATATGATATTTATTTTATTCTAAATGTGTGGGAAGAAGCATGGAGGAAATTTCTATTGGGGGTTTAATAGATATTTTATGTGTGGAAAGAAAGTCCATCGAGGAGTTGATTTCCAAAGTGATGTGATGAATTAGGATAACAATATGAATAGAGATAATGACAAATAGAATGAAACTCCCCAAATTTAGTTCTTTATGTGTAACTAGAATGGAAATTATGTAATTTAGAACCCAAAGCTATGGGTTAATGATGATGATCAATGTTTTCAACCTATTCAGGTGAGGGACAAGGGAAAATATCATGCAGACACTCTTTTTGAAAAAATGAGTGATAATAACATTTTTATATGTACACATACCGTGCACTCTAAAAATGATATAGTTTGTTTTGATACAAGATATACCCACAAATTCATATATAAATAATTTTTAAGGTTGTTAAGAATACACCCAAATAATTAGATGTTGAATTACTAGTGAAAACCATTAAATATAAGATAATCATATATCATGTTTAGAATTCCTCTCCAGTTTATGTTTATGGTAATCTCATTCCTATAAATATTATCTTTCTTCTTTTGTTTAAATTTTTTGTCATCATAGGAATGGACTTTATTTCCCTATATAAATCCTACATTGATTGTTAAGAATAGAATTTCTATTTTATTTTACAAGCCAATCTATAATCCAATATCAATGGGATGATTCATATGAACATCCTATAGAGATTACATATATTTTATGAGTCTTAATTGCCATTCATAAGCCATGTATATCTCAAATGGTTGTGGATAAACTCTTCTCTGATGATATTCCCATTTTTCTAGAATTTTTTGATGTGTTTCTATAATATTTTCATAGAATTCCAATAAAATGTGATGTTTAATTATAAATAGAAATCATACCTTTCACCACACCAATTTCAAAGACTTCTTATAGAATTTATCCAATTGATATGTTGGAATTGATGAAGAAACTCTATGAAAACCCTAAAAAATTTCATTTGGACAAGTGTTTGACCCTACAGTGCACTTGTTATTTTTTAAAAAACAATGATATATCAATGAGCCTATTCGGTTATTATTTAGAGTTGAACAAGATCACGATCAAGAAAAAGTATCATATCCACAATATTGATGACCTGCGTTATCAACAACAAAAATATAAATAATTTTATAAGAATGGATATTCTTCTACATATCAACAATTTATGGATAATAATGAGGATATACACAATATTTAGTTTAATATAAGTTATGAAAACATTGAATATATAATGATACTTTTATTTCTTTCTCAATCCCATGTTAACTTCATGGATGTAATGAATATGTTCTTTAGAGATGATGTTGATCACTTTTTTGGTAGAATTTAAAGAATATATTGTTATATACTAAATGAGAATTCAAGATCATGATGACTAATTTATAATTTTACTAAATACCTTATGGAAAGAGAAACTATTTGAAATATATCTAGACTATTAATTTTCCGGAAAAAGATTCCATTTTTGGGCCAATAATATCAAAAGATGGTATAAATGTTGATCCATCAAAGATGAAGGCTATTTAATGTTATCCTAGACCAACCATGGGGACCAAGATCTATATTTTTCATTGTTTAGATAGATATTATATATGGTTTTTTGGGAACTTTACAGGACTATATATTGTTTATACTATGTTAACTCAAAAGGGATCCAGGTTCCTTTAGACATATTAATGTGAGGAAAATTTCGAGGAATAGATTAGATGTTTAGTCATTATACCTATTCTGACATTACCAATTAGTAGATAAGGAATTTAAACCATAGTGATAAATATTAGAAGTGTTTTGGATGTGTTATTATGAATAATAACATCATTATAGCCCATGCCTCACAATAATTGATGTTCATGAGAGAAAGTACCTAACTCATGATTTAGATTTAGCTACATTAATTTTTTTATTTAAAGTCATGGGGTAATTATTATTATGAAGAAAAGAGAGATATATATACCAATAATAAATCTTTTATGTATACATTAACATAGGAGGTTTTGAACATGAACCAAAGAAAATTCTTAGAGCTGATATATGATTTTGACAGCTCATTACATTACCACGCTTGGAAAAAGAAAAAGGTATGCAATGGTTGGATTCAAATAGATCATGTGATACAGGATAAAGATCCTTCAAGATCCATTTTTTTAGATTTTAAAACGATTTATTTAGAGATCTGATAGATGGGGGGGAAATATTATCTTTCTCAAATTAATGTTCAGACATCTATCCAAGTTAAGAATGAAGAGGCACAAAATGAAAATGTAGAGCTCAAAATGAAGGTTTTAAATGTTCTAGAGTTTAACATTGATCATAATGGAATGATGATGTTATAGAACCATGTTTGAGTTCATTCCAAAGACGATTTGATAAAGTATTTTATAGAGAAATATCATAGTTCTTCATTATATATTCATCATAGAAGTGGAAAAATGTATTTATTTTTTAATGAATATATCTGTTGGAATGACATAAAGAAGGATATAATAGAGTTTTTATCTCGGTGCTTGGAAAATCATCATGTTAAGATAAATTAATACAAAATTCTCAGGGGATGTTACATCCATTACCCATTCTATAATGGAGATGTTAGAACATCACTATGATTTTTTTTTCATTAGGTTACTCAAAGGATCTAATAGGAATAATGATTTATAGGTTGTAGTTGATTACCTTAATAATTTATTTTACTACATCACTATAATATATGGATTCTCTCTAGATTATATTTCTAGAATATGCATTAAGGAAATGGTAAGGTTGAATTGGGTAGAAAATTCCATTATACTTAATTGGGATCCATTGATTAACTCAATGTTTGAGAATTTTTTTTCAGAATTCCCTTGATATGGAATTGAGATTGCATAATTCTTATCATCCTCATGTGGATGGTCAACAAGAATGATCATTTCAAATCAGATAGGATATGTATATAACTTGTTCTCTTGATGTCAAAGGTGGCTGGGATCAATACCTTTTTCCAGTTTATTTTTCTTATAAAAATATATTTCACTCAAGTATTCAGAAGGATCGTTATGAATCTATTTATGAAAATAAATGTTAACCTCCAATGTGATGGAATGAAGTTGGGGAAATTAATCTATTGTGACTTGAGATATATAAAGAAATAGAAAAAAAGCTTCGAACCATTGTACAATATATCTAGGAAGATAAAATTATGAAAAAAATTTATCTTGATAATCATCTATGTAATCTAGAATTTGAATCTATTCACTACGTTTTTTAATAATTTTCTCATTGAAAAAGGTTATGATATTTTGGAAGGAAAGGAAACTAATCCCTAGGCATATCGGTCCTTATTAAATTCATTATTTTATCTAGATGGTATCTTATCACATGGTTTTTTCACCTAACCAATCTCATGTCCATTATGTTCTTAATGTATCTCTCCTGAGGAAGTACATACCTGACCCATTAAATGTACTAAACCCATAGGTTATACCACTTAATCAAGATCATTCTTTGAAGGAATAACCAGTTGTAATTATGGATCATATAGAGAATGTTCTTTGAAACAAAACCCCTGACATCATAAATGATTTGGGGAAAACCCACTAATA
Source organism: Viscum album (assembly GCA_963277665.1). Taxonomy (NCBI): domain Eukaryota; kingdom Viridiplantae; phylum Streptophyta; class Magnoliopsida; order Santalales; family Viscaceae; genus Viscum; species Viscum album. Next base: position 922,438,861 of record OY728137.1, read on the forward strand.
ATAGAATGCTATCTATGAACATGATAATAAAAAAAGATATAATTATACTCATTTTATTTAATTAGAGTGATGAATTTGGACGCAAAAATTCATTTTATAGGGGGTGAATGTAACAAGAATAGTTTTTATGAACCTTTTTCGAATAAATTTAATTAATTTGTTTTATTTAATTTCATTATAAAACATGTCTATATTTCATTATATTCTACATCATTTAAAGTTTGTGCTATATTCATTACTGAATTGGCTTACGTTGCATGAGACATTGACACACAGGTTCAAAACTAGGTCGATTCAAATTTCCAGAACTGTAGTTCTACAGTAGTAGTCGCTGTCGGAGTTACTGTTCGGTACTAGAGAAGCCATAACTATTCATCAGATTTGGCCCTATGGGCCACCAGTTTGGGCCTACAAGTCTCAAGGGCCTTTAGGTAATCAAAGGACTTTGGGCCACAGGTCCTTTGGTCAATGTAGACCATGGAGTATCCCAGTTCATACATAACAATCCCCAGAAGAGGATCAGAGCAACAGGAGTAGTAGCCACCAAAAGTAGAGATAACCATTTTAGAAGATTTAGAGGGTATGGCAGCCGCCATCGGGACCAGTGACCATGAAGATTTGTATGGGGAAAAGCTAGCCAATCAGAAATACATGGTGGGGAGCTAGGTGATCAAGGACATAGAAGCTGGGGAGGGGTAGTTTAAGTGGGCTGGGCCTACAGGTCATGTATTGGGCATGGTATGCCTCTCGGCCTTCGGGTCATGTATTGCGGGTTAGTCGATCCTTATGAATTGGGCCTACGAGTCATGTATGGGTTCCCCTTCAACCCTTAGAGGGAATATTATCCATAATAAGAAAAAGAAGTCCATCATGAAATTCAGGTAAACATGTTCAGAAAATACTATCATTTCAAAAGAAATACTTCTAGTATCATACTATGATTAGTAATAAAATTAATTTTTAACAATTTTAGGTAAATAATTTGAAAATATATAGTTATTTTATGAATTAATAATTTTAAAATTGTCTTCTGTTTATTTTTTGGTATTTTTATGAAATATATCAATTTTTGATGAATAGTTAAAAATATTGAATTTTATTTGAAAACTTCCTTTCATATAATTTATATATATTAAAAAATTATATTTTAAATTGGTTATAAAGTATAATTACTTCAATATTACATCAATTAATAAAATTTTGGCAATTTTAAATTATTTCACATTGCAATTAGACATAAAAACCATTATAACTTTGGAACATTTTCACATTAAAAACATGTTGTCTCATCCCATCATTAGGAATAATTATTAATTAATTTTTTCCACTTATATGATATTAATTTGAAAAAATATTTTCCATATTTGGAATAAAAATAATTTTTAATTTCTACTATGGTAATATATTTACACATATGATTAGTGAAAGAAATTAAAATTAATTACATCGATTAAGGTAAAAACATAACTACTTTTGCTTAAACATAAATCATAAGGTTTAAAAATAAACCAAAACATGTAAAAACCCTATTGCATGGCCATATTTTAACCATAAACTATATTTTTCAAATATTACATATTATTTCATTAAAATGATATAAGGGAGACTTCATAATAGTTTTTACCATATCTGTATTAACATGTATTCCACCAGCCTCCCTTATAAAATAAAACCCCATCACCCCCTATCCTAACACCTCTCAAGACCATTATCATTTCCAAATAATTACTAAATAAATTGAAAACATCCATAACTTCATCATAGAGGCCTCAAATTGGGAAAAATTAAATCAAGTAACTCCTTCGATTCAAACCTAAAGGAGTTACCCAAAGACAAGGTAACATTCATCAACGCGAATTTCGGTTTTGTTTCCTTCTCCACCACCAAAAATTATTATTTATAAATTTTATATATTAACCTCTTTATTATCAATATTATTATATTTTTTATAATAATTTATTACCTATACCTTCACACACTTACATAAAATGGAATACCAAATCATCGTTATTGTGTTTGGAAGACTACCGCCTCATGAACTGATGTTGTTCGTTCATTCATTACAACCTTTCATGGTTGGGAGAAATGATTAATATATTTTTTATATATTATATATATGATATTTTTAATGACTTTATGCTTTTGTAACTGTTATATAATTGATAACTTGATGATTTCTATTTGGTGGGAATATGATAATGTCTTTGGTGTGTACGGTGGACTACCGCCTCACGAAGCAACGTGATTCATCCACGCTTAACATGGAATGTATTAAGGATGGTTTTAACAAGAATTTGTGATATATATATATATATTACATAAATATTTTTTAAAGTATAATATATTATAAATTTTTTCTTCCTTCCATCTAAATTAAATAATGGAAATGATGTTCTTGCGTATATACAGCCAACCATCTCCATGAATGATGTATTTAATTTCCTATTTTTATTATTTACATGATGACTCACTAAAAATTGATTTTTTTTAGAAACTTTTGAGGAAAAATGTCAGAAACCAAGAATCATCTGTAATATGAAAGATCATATTCATTAAAGCACAATTTAAGCCTACCAGAATCCTTTTCCCTATACAAGTTCCAAGAGACGTTGGTTACCTGAGTTCTTAGCCCTTCATTTTACAAATCTTCAAAATTATAGGTCAGCTTATCCCAAGCATGAATATACTCTTCAATGTTGACCATACCCTTGTTAAATCACCAAAACCAAATCAATTATTTCTTATCAATCCAGTCTTATTCCTCCTCGGTTAGAGCCATTCTTATTGTCCTCCCCATCATTTTGGGTACATAATATTCCAAGGCATGGAGTAATAGGAATTTCTCATCCATTTATTCATCCAAACTAATATTAACATCCATTATTGGATTACCCAGACCTTGTTCTATCTGTTTACTAATGACCTCACCATCCCTCTTCTTGTCATTTTTTTAACTGATCGAGTCACTAGAGGGGATGGTAGAGAGGAGTAATTCTTCCTACCCTACCTCCTCCTGGTACCCATATTTCCCATCATTATTGAAGCTTCACCTACGGAAAGGCTGAAATAGAGAGTATTGGACTCTTCCACATGATATCTGTCATCTGATACTATATGGCTAGAGCACAATCCTTCCATTGCAAGACCTTCAAATCTATTTATTCACTAAATTGGAGACTGATTCCTTGTAGCAGGACCCCCTGACATACCAATATGGACCTGCACACCCATGGTAGGCCCCTTCCTACCTGTGTTCAAAATTCCATTTCCCAAACTAACAACCACCGCTTGTGAAACAACAACAACTTCCTCTTCTCCACTCATGACCCGAACCGCAGTAGTAACACTCACATCTGTTTTCAGATCATAAGGGTCAGTATCATTCCAGCCAGTGCTCATTCACCCTCCATCATAGGCACTTCTAGGACCACAACTACTTGAGGGGTCAGAAATACCTTTTCTCAACCTACTAAAGATCATATAAACAGTTGGGTTTTCTAAAACCTCCCATGCATGTTTCCCATTCACCACATTCATCATACTCACATGTACCGCTAGGACACTCTCTGTTCTATCCAATTCCAAGGTAGCGACAACTGATTTAGATGACCCCCTAGAGAATTAACTTCTAGATCAATATCTTCCCTACAAAATTCCATCTATTCAAATAATCAATCTCTACTCTATCTCCTCACCACTAGCATTGTTGGCCATAGCCCATAATTTAGACCCTAGTCAAAAATTCTCCCTCGCATGACCCTGTTGCTTGCAGGCATCACAGAAGTTGGTCCAGGATTCATATACACCTCATTTCATGAAACGGTACTCCCCCCCAACTCGAATCCCATCAAATTCAAATGGTACTGTTGACATGTCCATTTCAACAAAAACATGCAAATTCTCCATATGAAAAAGGGTCTATGTGCTTCGGTCTGTACACATATACATACCAACAAGATTCAACAGAATTATAATAGTATTAGGATTTTGAAACTATAGGGGGATATTTGGAAAAGTCGCCCAAATCGCTATTTTAGGTGGATAGAGATTCATATGAAAATCAAAACACCATCGAAACTAGACAAACTAGAATCCATTGAAGTTTTAGGGTGCAATTGACTAGGATTTGATTAGTTCTGCCTCAGAGGTAAAACGAATCATTAAATGGTGATTGTTAATAAGGCCCATTGTCGCACTATCCTATAAATTCATGCGTTGAAGAAATACATGTCGAACGAATCAAAATAAGGGAAGAATTACTTAAACTGAGCAACCAATGTATGCTTCGGGAGATCTAAGGAATCCGATCACTTTATAGTCTAGATCGGGAGATTATAGTGAGAGCCAAGACTTGTGGTATGAGATTTTTACCTCACTTTTTAATTTTGTGTGAGATATGATATATTCCCCACATAATTATTTAATGTGGTGTATATAATACACATGAATGTACTTTAATATTATCCAACTTAATATAATTTTTTTATATAACCATTTTAGTATCATTAATTCGTGGGGTTTATAGTTGAAAAGTGACTAAATCAATGAGATATTTTTGTCTCCAATTTATTTCTTCAAGGCATAAGTTATGTTACACACCTATATTCTTTCGAAACAAGTATATACAGATCATTTGGCAGGTAATATAATCCTCATTTTTCATAGTAATTATATTTTATTTTTAATTTAATGTTATTCTCTCATATGAATTATGATTCAAAGTTACCTATGTGTTAAGATTTTATTACTACAATCTCACATTTTATCGTTGTTGTTTATGATTATTCTTCCACTGATAATATATTTTGATCTATATATCAAGAAATATCATGAGGTTTATTCTCACATTTTTATTAATGAATTATTATTTTAATAGTATCATTTTTTAATCCCATTGGTAATTAAATGTATTATGAAAATGAATTTGGAAAATATGACTTTATTTATCTCTTCGGTTAGAAACCTATTTTCCCTCAACACCAGGTTTTATAAAAATGTTTTAAAAAATGTATGACTATTCTACTATGATGTTTTTAGAAGAAATTTTTACCCATGAATTACATTTTTATTTTATTTGTAAAAATATTATTCTTATCATTTTCTAATCATGGAACTTTTATAAAAAATATATGGTGCAAAATGAATGTTTCAAATGTACAGATTTGAAAACATTCAAGACCAACCTTTATTTGAAGCATCCTTTATATTTTTTCAAGAATGATTATATAGAGAAATATTTTCAAAATGTTTCCAATAATATTTTATACCTTTCCATGTTTATTTTTTAGGAATGTTTCTTTCAAAATGTATTATTTTTCAAAAATATTTTTGCAAAGAATAATGAATAATTTCCTCATGATAATTTTTTAATTATTATTTCAAAATTATTCTCTATCAAATACTAAATACATTGATTAGTTTATGATTCACTAGGGATATTTTACAATAATACCATTCATATTCATTTTTTAATGGTTTATTTTTTGAATTCATGATGATTATGAATCCCATTCCTCTTCTGTAGTTTATTCCATGATAAAATGATTACGAAAGCTGCTTTTTTCATGGGTTATGATTTTATGAATTGGCTATGAAACATGAAAATTTTCCAAAGGTAATGATATTACAACATATTTATGATACCCATTTCATTTTATGGGTTATGATATGATGAATGTTTATGATCCTAAGTCACACAAAGGTATGATTTTATTTTGTGATGGGTGGGGCCTATATCTCTCTCTAATTCATTGGGCAATGAATTATTTCTAATGAGATAGAAATAGCTAGAATAAAAAGTGAACATAGTTAACTATCAAAAAATTTCAACTAATATGGTCTTGGGAGTGAACCCTGACTACTAATATTGTTTGGGGAGTTAACTCATTTAAATAGATATCCTTTTAAATAAGCCTTGAATATTATGGAAATAATTTTATATGTTTGCGTGTTTAACAGAATTCCATGTATTATTCATATGTTATGATTTCATGGATTATCTACCAGATTGAATTATGATTTATGTCTTATAAAATGCCAATATTTATGACATGACTCTTGATTATGTTATTTTATATACAAGGTATGAACCTCTATTTGTATGATCATGTTATCATACCTTATGACCAATATTAGGCTTACATATCTCCCACATTTTCCATTTTTGAGTATCAGAGATCACTATTTCTCATGTTTTCTTTACCTTGGTAATAATGATATGTATTATGTATGATGTTTATAATAACAGTTATAGTCAATGAAAAACTTGAAGGAGATTATGTAGCACACTTATGGACTAGTTTTAATGATTCCATGTTTCCAAGCGCACAAAACAAATATGATTTTCGGGTGTGTGCTTTTTAAATAAATTAAATTCCCTTAAAATGATGTAATGTATATATATGAGAATCTTGGTTCTTTGTAGGGTACCATTGGTGATTTTTGAGAAACTTCTCAATATGCTTTAACTGACTGATCATTATTACTCATAATATAAAAAATTATTTAAGGGAGTATGACTATGCAGATATCGTCATGGTGATTAAAAATCCATTTATCACCACACATGTACCCATCATAACAAAAATTTGGTTAGTATATGTGATCTTTAATGACATGTAAATTGGTTTTTCGGCTGGGTACCCATTGAAAATAAAAAAAATTAGCATATTCCTCAAGATAGTTTAACGTTCATGAAATAATTTCCTAGATTCATAATATTGAGTTTGACACAATAATAATTGTATTGAAAATTTAGAGGTTTTGTATCCATGGGTTGAAGTGTAATACATATACAAACAATAAGAGTCTATAATATATATGCACATAGAAAGAGTTTGAAAGGTGTGAATGAATGTGGAAATTGATGATCAAAGAGCATGATTTTCAAACCCATTACCATCTATAAAAGGAAAATATAGTTGAAGATGATCGATGTATAAATGACCATATAACCTTATTTGGGATAAAGATTGATTAGGACATGATATTATTAGACATGAATAGGATGTACCTAGGAATTGTGAATAAATGAACATTATTATAGTAACCCATTCTTTACATACATAGATATCACTTCAGAATTGATGTATATTTATTAAAACATATAGAAAACCTGTGATTGGACTGTATAGGTATAATGTCTTTATAAAATAAGAAACATAGACAACTAGTTCATAAAACATCTATATTGTCTCCTGTTTATTTCATCATAACTAGAATACTTTTTGGAATATCATACTAAATACCCTTGTTCATGTCTTGGGGAAAAGAAACATATAAGAAGGTGAGTGGAATTGCTAAGTATGGGTAAACAAATGAAATGACAATCATATTAAATTCATAATAATATAACATTTGAAAATCTTATCCTGCATATAAAATATCACAATATCATGTCACGGGATAAATTATAAATGTGAAATGTAATACCAATAGTCATAACATGGGGCATAAAATTTTGTGGAATATGAACATAATCATAGAAAATGATTTCATATTATTGAATGCTCTTTTCCCAGGCCACCATAATGGATAAAGTCCATTACTGAATGGATATCTCTCTTCGTTTCAACCATGTATCACCGAATTGGATTAGCTTATTGTTCCAGCTTCTCTATCTCATGATATGTAAATATTTCCCCAATGTGTTGGAAAGAGATATAGGTCCTTCAAATCTCATAATAAAACTATTCATATGTGTGCCATAAAAACCTAAAAACATTTACCATAGCATAACCCACGTAATAAAATGGGTTTGTTAAACAACTTTCCATCATAATTGATAGAAAAAATGGTGTTCTTAAATAACATTCCATCATAAACCGAATAAAATCATAGTGATAGCAGGGATATAAGCATAAAAAATTCTAATCGTAGATGGAAAATAATTTTGATAAAATTGTTTACATTCATTCCTAAACAAAATATCATTTCTTCTACAAAAAAGTATTCTTTTATCAAAATGTCATGCAATTTTAAAGGAAAATAATTTAGTTTATAATAAAATTGTAAATGTGTAAAGTAAGCTTCATGGAAATAAGGAATTTTGAATATTTAAAAACTCTTTCATTTCTTGTATGTTAAAAAATATTATTCACATAATTTTCATGGAAAATTGAAAAAGTACCTCGTTTGGTTAACAAAAGAAAGAATCTTCCAAACCATGTAGTAAAGGTCAAATGGGTATAAATGGCATTAAAACTATATAGAGGAATATTATAAATTTATTAGAATATTTTTAAAAATCATGTACATAGATGATAAATATATCCCTAGTAGATACGTAAAAATAAAAAATCATGGATAAAACGAGATTGTAAAATTATCCCTTAACTTAAGTTTGATATCCTTCTTATGTATCTAAACCTCTTCTTTTTTGACGTGCCTTCTTTAAATTTCCTCTTAGGTCACTAGAGTTTGTCTTTTGAGAAAACCATAACTTCATGAATGTTACTAGGAATGTTAAAAAGCGAAATGAGAAGGGGTTTTCATGCTTTAAGGCTCAAAATTTAGTGAAGAGGAGAGGGGGTGGGGTGATATTATAAGGGGGGAGAGGGGAACATTAGAAAACTCTCAAAATATTAATTTATTATAAATTTAATTTGGAATAAAAATGGTCCAAAACTAATTTATTTCAAAAATAAGATGATGTTTTTTCGAATAACAATCATTCGTTAATTTTTAGACAAGTTTAGAATATTTTTTTATTCTTATCATTTTGGTTTACCCTTTATTTTACCCTTTTTAATAATACCGTGATATCATGTTATTTACACATTGTCGGTTAATGTAACTATAATCTTAAGTCAAAATACCCAGAAATATTTATTAATGACATATTTGGACTTATATTAATCATTTGGACGAATCTAGTATTTTTTGGAATTTAATATCATTTAATATACTATTTTATGTTTTATGATATGAATTTGATCTATTTTAGATAGTATTCATAATTGACAATTTTTTAATTCATAAAAAAATGATTACATGGAAACTAAAGAATTAAATTAAATATTATAATTCAATATCATCCATAAGATTCGTGTGTGACATCAAAATAACAAAATTATATATTTTAAAATATTTATAAATTCATTTATTGGAATTTATCATTAATGAGGTAATCCCTACATCATTATTGTGAAAAAAAATATATTTAAATAACGCCTAAAAATTATAAATAAAATACCATGACATAGAAAATATTTTTATCTTTATAATTAGAATTAATAGATTAGGATATTAGTTATATAAACCTATATTAAAATCTATTTTGTAAAAGATATGTGTTTTGGTTATAATTATATTTCTTTTAAATTAATTCTTATAAAATATCATTTTCACATCCAAGTGAATGCATGGGGTTTAAAAATCAACCCAAGTATTCTCATGGGTTGAAATATATCAGAAAATATGATTATGACATGTTTTAAAGTAATTATATATTATTAGATTATTATTTTTTACACTTAATTATAAGATTTACCCTTTAACGATGATAAATAAAATAATTAATAAAGTTAATATTTATAATGTCCAAAAATAAAAGTTATAAATTCAAAAAATTTGAACTTTCTAATTACAAATATGGAATCCATTTTTCTAAATTCAAAAGAAATAATTTTTAATAATTAATTTAATATTAATCTCATTTGTTGAAATGAGAAAATGTGTTTTAAAAGATAAAACATTTCAAAAAATTGAAATGTTTTTACTTATGAATTCAATGTAAAATTAATGATAATGGAATATATTATATTAATTGGTGAAAATATATTCTTTTTAATCATTAAAACCATTAAATATTATAATTTAACCATCTAAATTATCTCAATGAAAATATATGCTTTTAATTAAAATTTAGCATATTTAAACTATTCATCAAAAATGAATATAATCCGAAAAAAATGAGAAATTTATCCAAAGTAAATTTATCTATCCCAATTAAAAATAAAAATTTTAATGACATCAAATATAAATTATTATTATGTCAAAATATTAATTTAAAATGGGTTCTCAATTCAATGCTGTAAAATGAACTTTTTAAAAAAATAGGTTCTTATATATAAAATAGGGTTCTATTTATACCATCTAGAAAAAATCCATTGGATTAATATCAAAAATACTCTATCAATTATATACCACATAAATCTCATTAATTTCATTACCAAATTTAATTTTTTCAAATATACTAATATATAATTTATTTATATTTCTCATAAATAACTAATAGCCAACGAATTCCTAATGCCTTTTCATAAGTTGTTGATAATTATTACCCCTAATCGAACGTATTGGCTATAATGGTAATTTTTATTAGGGGAATCTCACGGTTCCTTTAAAATTGCTATTTCATGAAAAGGATGCTGCAGAGAAATAATAATTATATAAAGTAAATATTACAGAAAAACATCCGGGTGTTACATTCTACCCACTTAAACTGAATTTTTATCTTGAAATTCATCACAAGAAAACAAAAATACGAGGATACATCACCCTCATAAAATACATAGACTCCCATATAGATTTTTCAAATTAGTTTTTCTTCTATAAAACTTTAACTAAACAAGTGGCCTTGTTTCCTAGAACTTTTTTTGTTATGATCTATAATCTATATCAGTTGTTCTTCATAATAATGATCTTGCTCCAGCGATACAACTTTTGTTCTTAGTAAATTTGAAGGATTAGTTATGTACATTCTCATGAGAGATATATGGAACAAATCATGAAATTTAGAAAGATTATATGGAAGCACCAATCGATAAGCTAAGTTCCCAACATGATCTAGTATTTCCAAAGTACCACTATACCTTGGGATCATCTTTCCCTTATTTCCAAATATCATTACTCTCTTCCATGGGGATAAGCGTAAAAACACTTTATCACCCACTTCAAACTCTAGGACTTTTCATCAGTTGTCTACATATATTTTTTTGACTCTGAGGTTCTCTTATGTGTTGTTCGACAGATCTAAAATTTTCTTCCATTTCATCAACAAGATCAGGTCCTAATAGATTTCTTTCCCCAACATTATCCCAACAATATGTAGTTATACAATTTTTCTGACAGAGGGCTTCAGAAGGATCCATTTGAATACCAAGTGAAATCTATTATGGTAAGAAAATTCCACCAATTATAGGTGTTGATCTCGTCCACCTTTAAAATCCATAGAGAATTATCTTAACATGTCTTACAGAGATTCAATTGTCCTCTCAGATTGAACGACTATCTGAGGATGATATGAATTGTTAAATCATAACTCTATATCCAGAGCATGCTGATGGATTCTCCAAAACAACGAGGTAATCCTCAGATCCTGAGCAGATATAATAGAAAGTGGTACGCATTGAAATTTTACCAATTCAGTTACATATATCTTGGAAATATGATCAATAGATAAATCCTCTCTAATATCAATTATGTGTTCTGACATTTTTAGGTGATCAAATATAACCCAGATAGTATTATTTCCCTTGGATATTTTTGATTGTTCAATGAAAAAGTAAAGAGTGATGTTTTCCCATTTCTATTCTGGTATGGGTAATAGTTGTAACATCCTCTTAGACTTCTATCTCTTTTCCTTAACGTGCTGACAAACCAAGAATATAGAGACATATTTGATGACATAACTCTTCATGCCATACCACCATATGTAATCATTCTAGTCCATGTACATCTTTGTGCTTGTTGGGTGAATAGAGAATGAAGAACTATGAGCCTTATCCAATAGATACTTTTGTAATTCTGGTATGGGAGGGACACAAACCCATTTCCTAAACCTTTTTATTTCATCACAATCAAGGTTTATTCTGGAACTTTTCTCACCTTATTTTGTAAGTCTATATATTCCTTCTATTCCACTTTAATCTTCACTTGTATAGATGGTTGAACATTCATTTTAAAAAGATAATATTTTCTCCCCTTCCATTAAAATTTCATGATAAAACCTTTTAAAATCCAAAAATATTGGATCATTCATGATCCTCATCATGGATATGCTAGCATAGTCTTTTCGACTGAAAGCATCTCCCACCTTGTCCACTTTCCTTGGGTGGTAATGTATTGAGTAGTCATAATATCTAATCAACTCCCACCATCTTCTTTTGTGCACATTCAGCTCTTTTTGTGTGAAAATATACTTTAAACTTTTATGATCAGTATAAATATCACACCTTTCACCATAAATATAATGCCTCCATGTTTTTAAGGAAAAGATTACCCTAGCTAACTCCAAATCATGATTTAGGTAATTTTGCACATGGATATTCAACTATCGTGAGGCATAATCTTTCACCATATAATTTTTCTTGATAACACACCCCAAACCCTTCTTGGAAGCATCACTGTAGATCAAAAACCTTTCTCCACTACAAGGAAGTGTGAGCAAAGGTGCACCGACTAACCTTAGTTTTAGCTCTTTGAAATTCTCTTAACATTCCTCCATCTAAAAAACATATCTCTTTTCTATGTAAACTTGGTGAGAGGATTTAATAATCATGAAAAATTATTCACAAAACATCGATACTATCCTTCCAAACTAAGAAAACATCATATTATAGTTTAATTTTTTGGTCTAGACCATCTTTAAATAACCTTTGTTTTTACTAGACCGATAAAGATCCCCTCTCTTGAGATTATGTGAACCAAAAAATGAATCTTTTTTAAGACAAATTTACACTTGGTAATTTTGGAATAAATCTTCTCCTTTCTCAGTGTCATCTGCATAATTCTCAAGTGATATTAATTTTCATCCTTTCTCATTGAATATATAAGAATATAATCTATTAAGACTACAACAAACTGATCAAGTTAGTCTCTAAAGACACTATTTAATAGATCCATGAAGATAATATAAAAATTAGTAATACCAATAGGCATCACTATAAATTAATAGTGTCCATACCTTGTACGGAATGACATATTTGGTATATCCTCTTTTTGACCCTTAATTGATGATATCCTGAATGAAGATCAACCTCGAAATTGTATTAAGCTCTGTATAGTTAGTCAAATATTTCATCAATGCGTAGGAGAGGATTTTTTTCTTGATATTGATCTCGTTAAGTTCTTGACTATCAATTTAAAGTCTCAGTGATCCATCGTTCTTCTTAAAAAACAACACAGGTGCTCCCCAAGGTGATGCACTAGGGCTTATGGATACCTTATAAAGATTCTCTTGAAGATTCTTCTTCAATTCTTCCAACTCAATTGGAGCCATTATATTAGGTGTCTTTGAAATATTCAAATCACTCAGAATAAATTCTATTAAAATCTCAAAATCATGATTTGGTGGAAGACCTAGAAATTCTTCTGGAAAGACATCGCCAAACTCCCATACATTGGGAATATTCTTATTCATGAGTTCCTCCCTAACCACTTGAGATAAATAACCTTCATTTATGGGAATAAATTACACATAAAATGGAATAAATTTCTTTTGTAAGGTTATATTAATCCTTGAATAGATATACCATCCTAGATTGATATGGAATATGATGTGTGACTTTTCTTCTTTGCCAATTAATATGAGATCCATTTAAAAATTCCAATCCATGCCACGAATCACATAAAATTACACTATAGGAAGGATAACATGATTTTTAGGAGTCACCTACCCATAACCATTAATTGTAGAATAATGTTAAAATTTTGATTCAGCTATCTAATGTTTGAGGTAATACAACGACACCCTTATAAAATTCTTTAGAAATAAATGAGTGGGTGGATCTATAATCAAATAAAACATTTGATAATATAGAGTAGATGGTATGTGTACCTTTCAACACTTTATTATCGTACTCCATATCGCCGTTAGTAATTTCATGTGATATTCCTTTATCTTTGGACATCATGTTTCTTTGAAATCGATCATCCTCAATAAACCTCTGATTGAGGAATTTATTTTCCTAATGAACCATTTCATTACACTTGTAACATTAAAGTGTAAGAGGTGAATTCTATGTTGCCTTTTCTTTTTTTCATCTTTAAACTTCTTTTTCCCATCACTTCACCATTTAATTTCCTAGTGACCTTCTTTTATACACTTAAACCTTTTAAGAGTCTCTTTAAGACAATTCCCTCCATGTTTCTTTCCACATATTGAGAATAAGAGAAAACTAGTCTTCTTTTCAGTGTGGTCCTTATATTTTCCTTTAAATTAAATTTTTCTATATTATAAAACTATATGACTGATGGGTTAATCCAATCACCATCTCAACCTTGAGAGAAAATCAAACAATTTACTCATAGCTATTGTAGTCCATTATGGACAATTCTATTTGGAGACTTGGTTTTATAACCCTAAATAATTGAACAATATTAATCTCAGGTTAGAAAATAATTCTAAAAGTGTACCTTGCATGTTATTCAAAATTTTATACATAGGTACCAATGAATTCCTCATACTTTTTCTTAAGTTCAATGAACTACTTCTCTATCTTTTTTCGATGAATACGTGGAAATTACTTATTGAAAGATATGTTCTTGAACTCATCAATTCCATGGAATCAATTTAATCTCTTTTCATCGTATTATTGATAATATTTCACCATTTATCAATATTACCTACCAAACAACATACTGCTAAGATTACTTTACCATGTACAGAACAATATAGAACTGAAAATATCTTTCCAGTGGTACAGAGACATTGTTCATCCCTAATGGATCAAAAGACCTGCTAAATAAAGGTGGATGCCACCTAATGAAGGATTCAACATAATATTACAAAATCCTTTGTTTGTTTGGATGTACATCATGATTCATAACATGATAAAGTTTTGTGATCATGGCTACAAGATTTAACATTCCATCTCGCAAAACATTTGGTTTCTTAGGTGGGAGAATTATTCCATTTTCTATCACATTCAGTATTAACATGGTTCTTTCAGGTTCTATCCATTGAGTAAAACCAAGAAGTATAGTGTGAGAAACCCTAATAATAATAGGAAAACCACATAATCATGAATATAATTTGAATTTATGACACTTTAGGTCATATCCAAGGTTATTCATGATCATTTATAAAACATTAGTATTGCATCCTATACATAGACATATCCTTATGGATTTCTCATCGATGTTTCCATAGGTAAACTATACCATTCATCTAATAGCAACTATAACGAATCGTTCGTTACATACATTGATATCACTTTAGAGTTTTAGTATAATTATTACAACATTTAACAAAACCATGATATGACCGTATAGGAATAGTGTCTTTAGAAACATGGAAACATAAACAACTGGTTTATAAAACATTTACTATATCTCCCGTTTATTTCATCATAACTAAACTATTTTGGGAATATCATACTTAATAACATACTTCAAGTTTTGGGGAAAAGAAAGATATTAAAGTGTGATCTCAAATGCTCAGTAAATTTTAAAAAATGACATAAAAATCATTTCATTTTCATAAGATTATAACAATTCGAAATCTTATTCTACATATAAAATATCAAAATACCATGCCATAGGATAAATCATAAAAGTGAAATTTAATCCATGTAGTCATAACATAAGACATGAAGTTTTGCGGCATAAAAAAATAAACATTGAAGATAATTTCATATTAGTCAAGGCTCATTTCCAAGACCATAATAGTGGGAAAAATCCATTATTGAGTCGTGTTCTCTACTTGATCCATCCTTGTATCACTGAACCAGATTAATTTCCCATTCTAGCCATGTATATCTCATGAGATATAAATATTTACCCAATGCATTAGTAGGAGATATAGGTCCCACCCACCACATAATGAAACAATTTATAAATGGTCCACAAAAACATAAAAACATTTACCATAGCATAACTCGTGTAATAAAATGGGTTTCTTAAACATCATTCAATCATAATTGATATGAAACAAATGGATTTATTAAATAAAATTACATAATAAACACAATAAAATCATATTAATAATAGGTATTGAATCATTAACCACTGTAATCAAAGATGTAAAATAATTTTGATACAATACATTAGCTTCATTCCTGAGGAAAATATCCTTTCTTCTTCAAAAATGTTTTCTTTTCTCAAGATGTCATGAAATTTTAAAAGGAATGAATTTAGATGAAAATACAAATGTAAACATGTATAAAAAGATTCATAGAAATAAGGCATTATAAAGATGTAAAAACCAATTCAAGATGTATAAGTTAAAAAAAATTTCCTCTTACTTTTACGATAATGTAAAAAAGTGCCTCGTCGGGTATATAAAAGAAATATTCCTTCCAAACTATTTTTCAAATTTCAAAATGGGTAAAAATTATATTAAACATACATAGAAAAATAGTAGACATTTTATGAGTATATTTTAGAAATCATGGACAAGGAAGATACATATATTCGTAGTAGGTAATTATGAATAAATAATATCCGATAAAACAAGATTGGAAAAATTATCACTTACCATAGGTCTGATATCCATCGTATGTATCAAAACCTCCACTTAATCGATGTTCCTCCTTTAAATTTCCACAGAGGGAACTAGAGATGATCTTTTGAGAATACTAGAACCTCTAAAATGTTACTAGGATACTTTTAAGATAAATGGATAGAGTTGTAAAATCTTGATGTCTCAAAATGGTGTGAAGAGGAGAGGGGGGAGGTTCCCTTTTGTATGATAGGAGAGGGTCACTTTAGGAATCTCTCAATATATTTATTTATTATAAAATAAATTTAGAATAAAAATGGTCTAAAACGTTTTTAATATAATGATTAGATGATTTTTATTTGAATACCCTTTATCCCATAATTTTCAGACTTTATTTGAATATTTATATTATCCTTATCTTTTTTGTTTAACCCTAATTTTACCCTTTTTAATATTATCATGATATCATGTTATTAAAAAAAATTTAGTTAATGTAATTACCATATCATTTCCAATGACTAAAAAAATTATTTATTAAAAATTTGGACTTATATTAACAATTTGGTCGAATATTAGATTTTTTTGGAATTTTATATCATTCAATAAACTATTTATAATTTCATTTATTTGAATATTTCATTAATGAGTTCATCATTAAATCTTAATTGTGTCATAAATAAATATATTTATCTAATGTCTAAAAATTATACATAAAATACAATGATGAAGAAAATATTTTTAGATTTAAAATGACTATTTACAGTCATGGAGATTTGTTATATAAATTCATATTAAAATCGATTTAGTAAATGATATATGTTTAGGTTATAATTATATTTACATTAAATTTATTAAAAAAATGTAATTTTAACATCCATGTGAAACAATGGGGACCCAAAATCTTCCCAGGATCATCCAATAGGATTAGGACACAATTTACGGTAGTTTTATATCATTAAATTATTATCTCATTACCCTTATTTAATAGATTTTCCATTTAACTGTGGTAAATAAAATAATTACTAAAGTTTCTACTCATAATGTACAAAAATAAAAGTTAACTATTCACACAATTTGGACCTTCTAATTCCAAATATAGATTCCATTTTTCCAAATTCAAAACACAGAAGTTTCATTAATTAACTTAATATTGATCCTGTTGTTGAAATGAAAAAATATACTTTAAATGTTAAAACATTGCAAAAGATGAAAATGTTTTTACCTATGAATTAAATGTAAAATTAATGATAATGGAATGAATTATATTAAATGGTCAAAATATATTGTCTTTATACTTTAAAACCATTCAATATAATAATTTAACCAAATAAATTATATTGATAAAAAATTTAATTAAAATGTAGCGTATATTTACTATTCACCAAAACATGAATGTTATTAGAAAAATATATCATGTTTTTCCAAAGTAAACATTTATACACTGATTCAAAATTACATGTTTATTTTTTCATATTGAAATTATTAATGGGTAATAATATTAATTAAAAATGGGTTCTCCATTTAAATGTGTACAATTAACCTTAAAAAAAGTTCTTATACATAAAATAGGGTTTTATTGATACCCTTTGACTAAAATATCCATTGTATGAATATTAGAAAATATTTTATTAAGTATATAACACATATATCTCATTAATTTCATTACCAAATTTAATTCACTAAGAAATAAAAATATCTAATTGATTTATATATTTCATAAATAATTAATAGCCATAAAATTCATAATGAAATTTCATAAGTTACTTAAAATTATTCCACATAACCTAACGACAATTCTATAATAGTAATATTATATTAAGGGCATCACATGGTTCATTTAAAATCATGACTGCATGCAAAAAAATATACTAATGAATAAAACATATTAAAAAAATATTTCATCAAAACATCCTCATGTTACAATTATCATAACTTTCACAAATGATTTATTAACCCCTACTACTTGTTAAAATTAAGAAATGTCAAAAGGATGATGTAAAGATACAAAACAAGGTGGATTTTGTGTGTGTGAAAAAATAATATGATTTTAATTTTGATAATAATGGTGTTATATTATTTTAGAAAAAGGATTTTTTTACCCTCTAAATTGGATTTTAAGAAGGGGATCATGAATGATTCTCATATATCTACATTCTCCATAAAACATGGATGCATGAAGATGTATATAGATTTATTATAGAACTATTAGTTGAAAAATATGAAGAATGATATTGTGGAATATATATGATGTTTCTTGGTGTGTCATAATCTGAAGGTGGAAAGGTAATATTCTGAAGGTATAATGTAATAATTTCCAATAACTACAGCAAAATAAATAAACATCACTATTTATTTTTTCACGGGACATAAAAATACATAAAATTGTAAAATTACAAATGGGTTTTAGTGTACCATATTAAGAATATCCCTCACATCATTTTCTTTCAATATTACTTCAAAATCAATAAACATAAAAAGATAAACATCATATTAGTGGTGAGGATGTATAGAACACCACTATTAATTATATTTTGTTGAGATATGAGGTTCATCTAAATGTTATAGAATTGATTTCAACATGATTTAAATATATAGTTAAACATTAGTATGGATTTTCATCACCATACAGATGGATACCTTGAACATACTATCATGACCCTTGAAGATATGTTGAGTGATTTCTCTCTAGACATTAGCAGAGTCTAAGACAAATATATTACTCTTGTTTAGTTATCTTATAAAAAAATCTTCCACTCATGTATCCAAATGGATTTATATGAATACCTACATTTGAATAGATTTAGAGAACTTATATTCAAGTATTAATTATATTAATAAAATGTTCAAGTACCTGAGATATTTTTAGACATTGTAGGAAAGGAAAAGACCATTCAATATAACATTAAGGGATTGCAGAGTCAACAAGAGAGTTATGTTGATAATAATTGATGAGAACTAGAGCTTGATGATAGGTATATATTGTTCCAATGTATATATTTAGGGTATATATTCACTAATTTGATAAGAAATTGAAGTTTATCCTATGATACATTGGCCATTATAATTTCCTTAATTGCATCTAGGTTCCAGCGTATCAACTAGTGGTCCCTCCAAACCAGACAAAATTAAATGATGTGTTCCACATATCCATATTATGGATGTAAATATGAGACCAGTGACATGTAATAAATCCAATTTTGGTTTAAATAGAGGATAATAGTTTTTACGAGGAGAATCTAGTAAAGATATCAGTCAATATGGACAATGATTTTATAATAAGACAACTAACTTTTTTCAAAGTACTATGAAAAATGTACATAAATAAGGAATTAATTTGGGAACCTAAATAGACCATTTTATATAAGTAAAATTATTTATTATCACTGTATTATATGTAATTAAATTTTCAATGTAAAAATTCATAATGAGAAAAAAATGTAACATCCTAGGATTCCATTATATATATTTTTAATTAAATGATTCTGAGCGTGATATCTTTCATCGCACTCACTAAAATTAAAGTTATGAAAACATAGTAAATTAAATTAATCATCTTTAAATTGACATTATAAAAACATATGAAATTTATATATGTGAAATATAATATAAAAATTAATTAAATTAGACAATATTTTTAAAATAAATTTAGAGACACTTAATGTTTATGAAGGCCAGTTTAAAAAAAATAGTTTTCCATTATATTTTTTATTTTATTTTAAATGGTCACTATACATATTTAAATAAATATTATTATATACAAATAAATTTAATTTTAAATTTATTAAAACAAAATTAACATTTTTTAATTTTTGTTCACTTTCTAAAAATAAGGAATTTTAATCAAAAATGTGCTTTTTGAGAAAATTATAATAATCATAACATAATCAATGTATATCAATGAACTAGAAGGTCATAAAACCATTTAAATAGTAAATAATTAAATTATTCAATAACATTATACAATTTAATATTTATTTTAACTAATAGAACCCATGGACACTATTCTTAGAACTAAAGTAAATGGATTCTTTAATAAGAAAATTTTTTTATGTATTTTCATTTATTTAATTAATATTTTTGTTAAAATTAGTAATGAATTTATTTTAATGTATTATATAATATATTTTATTTATAATAAATTTATTTAGGTCAAAATATTTATTTTTATTAATAATTTGAACTCATAAATAAATTTTCTGCTTAAATACATAATCATCATAAAAAAAATTTATTCCTTAACCGTGATTATTTTCAAATTAACATTTCATAATTGTAGTTATTTAAATTGTTGAAATTAATATCATATAGAGGATTAGAATACTCAATTTTAGTGGTAATATCAATATTAATGAATATAATTTTGATTAGATAACATGGGTGAGAGTAAAATATGTTGGGTCGGAAAAAGACGGGGAAGATGGCAAGAGGGGGGTGAATTGCCTTTTAAAAAAAAATAACAAATTAAAATCAAAGTTAAAGATGCAGCGGAAATAAAGAAGGCAAGACACACAAAATTGATAACGGAGTTCGGCCAAAACCCGGCCTACGTCTCCGCTCCCAACTCAACCGTTGAGAGATTCCTACCGCTTGCTTTTCAATGGTTTTAGCAAGAAACCCACTAGGCTTTGAGGTAGCACTAGGACCTATTACAGCTTGCTTTTAAGTGGTTAAGCAAGAACCCACTTGCTTTTAATGGTTTAGCAAGAACCCACTAGCCTTTTTAACGGGTGAAGGCTAGCTCACCGAAAACTCAAGCCTTTTACAAGGTAAGGCTTGAAGAAACCTCTTCACACCTTAATGGTGGTGTGAAACCCAAAAGAAAGGGGGGATGAGAAAAGGGTTGGGGTTTGTAGGCACAAACCCAATTTTAAGCTCAAAATATATAAAACAATAAAACCCGTAATTGGAGAAGCCTTGGTCTCCTTTGATTGATTGGAGATGTTGAAGGCCGCTTCCAAGCTTCTTTGAAGGTGCTCTTGGATGTGGAATTGGATTGGAGCACGTTGGGTTCCTTGAGGAAATCCGCCGGAGGTTCGCCAAAATGATCAACAATGTGTCCGGTGGCTTGGGTATATTTCCGGTGCTTCCTAGGCCTTTATTTATGGGCTAGGAACCTTCAAGTATCCGTTGGAGGGCTTTGGAGCCGTTGGAAAAGGCCTCGGAGCCGTTGGGAGGCTTTTGGAGTTGACTGGTCAAAGCCAACGGCTAGTTTGACCAGGCCTACCGGCTGGCCGGTACAGCTCCACCGGCTGGCCGGTGCCTTGGCAGTGGAGGAGAAGTCTGGTCCAGGCTCCACCGGCTTGCCGGTACAAGGCCACCGGCTGGCCGGTGCCTTGGTAGAGAAGAAGAGTCTTGATCCAGGCTCTACCGGTCGACCGGTGAGGAGCCACCGGCTGGCCGGTGGCAAGACAGTAGCAAACACTGTTTGAGCTGGATGCCACAGGTCGACCGGTGACAGAGCCACCGGTCGACCGGTGGAACCTGGCAGTGGGCAATCCCTCTGCCAGTTCCACCGGCTGGCCGGTGCTATAACACCGGTTGGCCGGTGGACTGAATTTCAGTCCATTTTGCCAACTTTCTTGGGTCAATCCTTTGGCAATCTTTTGCCTATCATCCACAACACTTAAAAACAAAGTTAGATAAACATGAAAGTGATTGTGATCATGAAAATTAAACCACGAGGCGATGCGAGAGGTACAACAATCTCCCCCTATTTTGATGATCACAATCACCAAAACAATTAAAGTAAAAACAAACTTTAAAGGCATGCTTTTAATGAATAAATTGAAAATAAGCAATGCATGATCAAAAAGGTTTCTCCCCCAATCAATCAAGAAATTTCTCCCCCTTTGTGATTATCAAAATAGAATGGGGCATACAACTTGATTGAGGGAATAATTTGGAAAACAAGATTTTAAACCAATTGACAATAATACCAATTGTTGAAAATTTTGAAATGAAAATTGAATAACAGTTTGAATTGAAAGTTTTGAATCAAAAATTGAATTGAAAATTTTGAATTGAAAATTTTGAAACCAAGAGTTGAAATTGAAAGTTTGAATCGAAACTTTTGAAATTACAAAAAAGCTTAAAAGATCCTAACTCCCCCTAAATAAAAACAAAAAGTCACCGGGGAGAGGGATTTTGGAAAGAGATGATTTTAGGCCCGGAGAGACTCGCTAAGAGGGATTTTTCAATCCACACTTGCCTCATGGCGGGTCTTCTCCTATAAAATTCGTCCGAATAAAAAATCGATTTGGGTTGACCGTACCGGGCGTTTTTACAATTACATTCATAAATAAGGTGCCCGGGTTTTTTGCAATAATTACAAAATTTAAAATCGGAGCTCCCCCTTACAAAAATAGTGGGTTCATGGGAGGAGGAATCTTGGTTGGTGTAGCCAAGTCCATGTGTGGTTCTAGAAACACGTTGAGAACCAAGGAGATTGGACAAATTTTGTTCACCTTGGGTGAACTTGGCTAGGGTCTCTCTTAGATCTTTGATGGTTGATTCCATAGAATCAACATTTGGAAAATTTTGGATTTTGAGGGAGAGTTCCTCCTTCTCTTTGAGAAGTTGGTCTTTTTCGGAGGAGAGTTTTTTGAAATTCTTTTTTAAAGCAACAAATTTTGAAGAGAGTTCATGAAAACCATTTTCTAATTGGTCTCTAGCATGTTGGAGTTCTTCATAAGACAAATGATTGAAAGAATTTGAAGAACTAGAGGAGGAAGAAGAAGAAGAGGATGATGATACCTCATGTTTTGCCATTAGGCATTTTTTACCTTGGTCGCTTGAGGAGAAGGAGGAGAATGAAGAGGTGGAGCTATCACTCCATGTTGCCTTTGAAGCCTTCTTCTTCTCCTTTTTCTTGGCCCTTTTCTTGTGGAGTGGGCAAGCGGGTACGGATTTTGCCTTGGGTTCTTGCTTTCGAGCGGGTTCTTGCTTTTTAGCCATGCTAGTACCTTCATGGGTTAGCTCTAAACATTTCCAAATATCATGTGAAGATGTGCAAGAAGAAATATGATCAAAAACATTTCTATCTAACCCACAATGTAGAGCATTCATGGCTTTGCCATCAAGCTCGAAACTTGCAATATCGGCGGGGGTCCATTTAGACTCATCGGGAGAGGAGAGGGAAAATCCTTGCATAACAATTCTATAAATTGGAAAGCCAATACTTTTAAGAAATGTGGCCATGCGGGTTTTCCAAAAACTATAATCGGATCCATCAAAGAATGGAGCACGATCCAAAGAAAATCCTTCGGGAGATTGAGAGGAAGAAGCGGTAGAAGCCATCAAAAAGGATCTTTAATTTGAAACCGGTTAGGGAATTATTCAAATACGTCCTCTGATACCAATTGTTGGGTCGGAAAAAGACGGGGAAGATGGCAAGAGGGGGGTGAATTGCCTTTTAAAAAAAAATAACAAATTAAAATCAAAGCTAAAGATGCAGCGGAAATAAAGAAGGCAAGACACACAAAATTGATAACGGAGTTCGGCCAAAACCCGGCCTACGTCTCCGCTCCCAACTCAACCGTTGAGAGATTCCTACCGCTTGCTTTTCAATGGTTTTAGCAAGAAACCCACTAGGCTTTGAGGTAGCACTAGGACCTATTACAGCTTGCTTTTAAGTGGTTAAGCAAGAACCCACTTGCTTTTAATGGTTTAGCAAGAACCCACTAGCCTTTTTAACGGGTGAAGGCTAGCTCACCGAAAACTCAAGCCTTTTACAAGGTAAGGCTTGAAGAAACCTCTTCACACCTTAATGGTGGTGTGAAACCCAAAAGAAAGGGGGGATGAGAAAAGGGTTGGGGTTTGTAGGCACAAACCCAATTTTAAGCTCAAAATATATAAAACAATAAAACCCGTAATTGGAGAAGCCTTGGGCGCCTTTGATTGATTGGAGATGTTGAAGGCCGCTTCCAAGCTTCTTTGAAGGTGCTCTTGGATGTGGAATTGGATTGGAGCACGTTGGGTTCCTTGAGGAAATCCGCCGGAGGTTCGCCAAAATGATCAACAATGTGTCCGGTGGCTTGGGTATATTTCCGGTGCTTCCTAGGCCTTTATTTATGGGCTAGGAACCTTAAAGTATCCGTTGGAGGGCTTTGGAGCCGTTGGAAAAGGCCTCGGAGCCGTTGGGAGGCTTTTGGAGTTGACTGGTCAAAGCCAACGGCTAGTTTGACCAGGCCTACCGGCTGGCCGGTACAGCTCCACCGGCTGGCCGGTGCCTTGGCAGTGGAGGAGAAGTCTGGTCCAGGCTCCACCGGCTTGCCGGTACAAGGCCACCGGCTGGCCGGTGCCTTGGTAGAGAAGAAGAGTCTTGATCCAGGCTCTACCGGTCGACCGGTGAGGAGCCACCGGCTGGCCGGTGGCAAGACAGTAGCAAACACTGTTTGAGCTGGATGCCACAGGTCGACCGGTGACAGAGCCATCGTTCGACCGGTGGAACCTGGCAGTGGGCAATCCCTCTGCCAGTTCCACCGGCTGGCCGGTGCTATCACACCGGTTGGCCGGTGGACTGAATTTCAGTCCATTTTTCCAACTTTCTTGGGTCAATCCTTTGGCAATCTTTTGCCTATCATCCAAAACACTTAAAAACAAAGTTAGATAAACATGAAAGTGATTGTGATCATGAAAATTAAACCACGAGGCGATGCGAGAGGTACAACAAAATATTCTTAATAAAAAGTACACATGGGAAATTGAAAATTGAAAGTACAGAACCCAAAATTACTAAAAATTGTCCCCTAAATTAGATTATTTAATTATTTTAGGAAATAAAATCTCCCATTATCCATGTTTTCTAAGTATGGGATTATTTTAAATTTAATTGTGTAAACAATAATTTAATAAGTGAATGTGTTTCCAAATCCACCCTTTCAATCACATATTAAAAGGATAACTCCAAGACCTTCATGGTACACAATGTAAATAAGTTTACAAGAAACAAATCATCAATTTTATTCATAAATGGAATATATTCCACTAAACTAGTACTATTTTTATTTATTTATCTTAATATCATTATTTCAAATGATAATTCCATGGAAAAGCTATGTCCTCGACATGAGTGTTTTTTCTTATTAGTATTTATTTTTTATATTTATTTTACATAAATTCCATAAACACATTTATATAATTATTTACGTATACATTATATTAATAAGATTCATCATATTAATTTAACAAAAATCATTCACCCCCATACGTCAACTATGAAAACCATTATCATTGATTGTGTGTTCGGGTTGACTACAGCCTCCATGAAGCGATGTGGTTTATTTCTAGTCAGTAACTTGAATGGATTGTAAAAATGTATGAATATGATTAATAAATATTTTTTTTAAGTTTCAACAATATATCTTAAATTATTAATATTTTTTACCTTCCTGCCATTTTATTTAAAATGAACATATGTTCTGTGTGTATATGTGCATCATCGCCTCCACATGAACTACACAATTGTTTTTCATTATCTCATAACATTTATGAATTTTGAAACACTTTTTTTATAAAACTGATATTTTAAAACACTATTTATATTTTTATGATCATGAATTTATTTTTTAAATGATCTTAAACCTTATCAAATAATCAAGAGAATCATATTAAAATTGACCAAATACCTCAGGTATGCGACAAGAAAAGAAAAGATATAATAAATGAAGAAATGAAAAAATAGACCCTAATAAACAAATTATAGATGTATATTGTTTTCGTTATGTTTTTTAATAAACATTACTTTACTATTCAAGTAGTTAATTGTGTATATAGAATGAATCAGGACCTGATGTAAGGTAACATTCATACCAACCATGTTATTTCTGGGATACACATTCTCGTTATTTTTATACATTTTATACATTAATATTCTCATGTAATTGTTATATTATAATATAAATATATCCATATAAAATAGAGTTATTTTAATATCCCATCCATTTTTGGGGTTATACATGTTTTATGTTCTCATTGAAACATCTAGAAAATAGATTTAAGGGGATTTTAAAATTTATATTTTACATCAACATCTCTCACTTAAATTGTTTTGAAAAATTATGAGACTCTAAAATTATTGTATATTTTATATAAAACATTTCTGATTTAATTTTTATTTTAATTGTAATTTATGACCCCTTTTCTCCAAAAGATCTCTTTCTTTTTTTGAAAATCATCACCAAAGTAGTATATTTTTATTCTTACTTCTCCATAATATTTCAAGTTATTTTCAACCAAGGGTCTCCATGATAATGAATTATGCACCAATCAAATGTGAATGTAAAAAATAAATTTAATTTCTTATTATCCTGTAAATCCTTTTATTAAAAGTTTAAGATATTTATTTAGAAAATATCACTAAAATCATTTAATTATCATGAGTTTTTACCATGTTTATGAATTAGGTAATGTTTATTTTCCTTACATGGTAAAAACATGTATTTTCATAATTATTTAAGGGTCGGGATTGGATTTATATATCCTTGAAATTTATTCTGTAATGTTTCTGTTTTATGACATATCACGGTATGTGGGAAGTGATCCTAGCCTTATATGGTTTTTGGGTAGTTAATCTGGCCAACTATTTTATCATAATAAGGAATGCGTCCTTGAATTATTCTTATGATTTCATGTTTTATGTATTTTACAAAATCTTATTATTCCATTTTCATATTATATGTTCATGTTTATTTCATGCCATTATGTTCAAATTTCTTCATTCCATGATACCATTATTATTTTTGTTCTACATATTAAGCCTTATTATTCCTCACATGTTATGCTTATTTACATTAATTATTCAATTATTAGGATTTCAAGATCAAAAATTTCCTTATTTTTATCCCATAGTTATCCTATGTAGTTTTAAGAGGACCTATAGGAGTTAGGATTACTCTAAGGATATTTAATATAATTAATGATGTTTTTTATAATGTTTTATATATTTGTCTCATCATTCAAAGACACTAGACTCTAGATACTTGGCTTGTATTTGATTTAAAATATGGTAAATATTATGAAATAATATGTTATTAAGGCTTGGGTATTTATATTTACCACATTTAGTGATATATACAAAATGAAAAATCCAAATTCAAAATCATCAGGTGCTTACAAGTATAGTTAGGTTTGAATTATAACCTACATGGTGTCTTATGAGTTCATAATAACATTGTAATCCTAAATACCCACTTCCATTCAAATATCAAATTTTTCTATGGGTTTATGTTGATGATTCTGACCGAGAAGGTTGTAATGAGAAAAAGAAATCATCAAATATAATAAAAATTACATTGTATAGAACACCTAATAGTTTTTAATAGACTATGAAACTAGTATCCACAAGGAAAAAATGATATCTAATATACATCAGGTATGGAGAATTTTCCTTGAGGATCCATGCATATATGATCTGCAAGAGGTATGATCTTTTTAGGATTGAAAGCTAAATCCATTTTTTAAATAAGAGTTATCCTACTCTTCTTTATAGTTTGTAGAATAAAAATAGTACCAGGATAACTTTTCAATTTTTTTTGAATGCTTAATCTAGAGGATACATGAATTTTGGTCACCCTGTCCAGCTGAGGAAATTATTAGGCTTCATAACTCCTATGGTGAGGCTAGGATTTTTTCATATCCAAAAAAATTGTTATATAACTTGGCACCTAAATTAATGAGACTATGAGTAAAAGGAGGGGGAGAATAGGAGGTGTAGGTTGGAAGAGAAATATGTATTAAGAGTCCTTCACCCAAGAAAATAATTGCTTTTCGTAATGATGATTAAGGTAGGGAATCCTTAAATTTATCCTCCCGTGAGTGTATCTACATCCATGCCATTTTTCCTGTCTTATGCTACATTAACATCATGAAGGAGGGAATGAGATTCTTGGAGGAGTGATATTCAGGAAATTGTTATTTGGGGGGTTTTCTAAGTAGATAAAATATCATTTATAGTGTTCCATCATTTATTTAAACTTAATGGTAATTCTAGGTGAATCCCCCTAGAGAAATAGAATCTCTCATTTGAGATTAGGATAATTTAACCCATTCACTCAAGGGAAAACTTCTGCATACAGTTCATTTGTTTAATACGTCGAGGTCTTATGATGGTATGAACATTGAAACAAATTATAGTCACAAAACCATTGTAGTCCGGTAAGATAAATTTCATATTTTTTTGTTCTTTTATATTTGAATATTATTTGTTAATATTCTTCTCAAAATATTATATAATGTTGAAGATAACGATTCACATTTTATATGCCCTAAATATCCAATTATGAGTGAAATAATAATATTATTTACTCATTTTAGTGAGAGAGGAATGGATTAAGGACCCCTTTTATAATGGAACATAGGATACCAGTGATTTCTATTCACATAGAGAAACAAATGAATCCATTGTCAGTGAATCACTCTATAGACTCATCTCTATGAGAGATGAGAAAATATATGTTTTTTGAGATAACTAATGCACATATTTTCTCAATATTGATATGTAATTATCATATTTTATCCTTTATCTTCTAAGAAATTCCATTATAAAACATTTAAACATATTAGTCTATGTAGATACTATTATTAGTTTCAAATAAACTGGGGTATATACTACTTTGTAATTTATAACAGACATAATAAAAAAGGGACAACCAAGGAAGAGGTGATTGGGGTAGTCCATGGATGGTATATGCCAACTTAGTAAAAAACTATTGTAGTCATCTCCCAATATACGAGAGGGAAATTAATTATTCCATATATGTTATAATGTCAAGGTTCTCATCTCTTTACGATTATATATCTACTTTTCTTTGATAGGGGGTTATAAAATAGAGGGTAAATGGAGGTTTAAATCAAGGAAGAATTGATTTAATTACATAAAGATTTAGGGTTATACATTAAATGTGATACATTTTCTTTATCCATTTCTATCTATAGTTAGTGGGAGGCTATCCAGAGATCTAGTACCAAAGTTATTAATCAGTTCCTAATCACTATGTTTTGAATGCAATTGTGTGAAATGGTATGTAACCCTAAGTGATATAAATATATTTTGTGACTATTTTAAACCATGTCTACAACCATGTGTATCCATCCAAGGTGATGATTCAAGGATAATTAGGTTTGGGTCAACATTTAGGCATTCTTCTCTAATAGAAGGTGTGATAGCATTATTGATTGATATAAAATCCTATGGAACTACTGGGGAATTAACACCCAGGGAATAAAATTATGTTCCTAAAAGTTGAAGGTGACTATTCACGCCTCTTATCCTATGATTTTTTTTATGCCAATTGACTAATATATTTGGGGTGTAAATTCCAAAAACCCTTACATAATCTGAAATGCATTGAGGTTAAATTATTTTGGTGTCTCAATTAGAGGATATTATAGGGATTTAGCTAAACCCGGTACTAAAAACCCTAGAGGTGTCGAAGGTTAACTCTCCTTAAGTGATATGTTTCAAAATTACAAGTTACTTACTGTGAATACCTTTTATTTAAACTTATTAACTCTTTTATTCCATCATCCAATGTAGAGATAGGTGTGAAAGAGAACTTTTTCACTATTACATTATTCTATTCTAAAAACAATTGGGGTAAAATTAAATCTTCTTCAGTAGAAGATCTCTATTTTATTCATCGTTGAATTTGATTACCATGGGATCCGTACAAGGGTAAAATAGATAACTAATTCATTAGAGAGGTAAAAAAAATTTAATCATATGACTCCACCATATAATCCTTCACCAACTTTATAATGATAAATGTAATTTTTCATTGTGATTATTCTCAACACATGCAGATATCATCAATGTTGAATTATTGGACCATCATGATGTGGGTCCAAGTGGAATTGCTATACTAAAAACATTATTCACCCTTTAAAATGATATACTGGCATGGTCATGAAATTTCTATTGCATAAAAGGAATCATATTAATATTTAAAACTATTTTAGGAGGATGATAAAACTAGGATTGGTGTTTCATCAAAGAACACATGAGTAAAAGGATAATATAGAGTTGGAGGGTTCAATACTAGTTGAGTTGTGACAGGAAATGAATGATCTTTAGAAAACATGGATCCATCTCCAAGATTAGATTAATCACCTATTATAATAGTATTTTTATATACAAATTATTTTAAACGTAAATGTGATAGACTCTATAATTTGTATATTCTAATATTATCTTGATGAATTGAAATCATTTTTTCCAATTATAATCAAATTTGGAATTTCTATTTCATTATGATCATTAATTCATTGGGACTTATGAAACTCTAAAATGGGTAACCCCAAGATTAGTAAACCCACATTAACATTTAATTAAAATGGATAAATTACGTCATGGTCATCATAAACTTGAGATATGTATATTCCCCTGATAACTATTCTCCTGGATGGGTATATGTATAGGTATCATATCTATACTCTAGAGTTTGCATACTAAGATATGAAAGATGGTTTCCTATTGGACAAGTTCTCATAGTTTGATATATTAATAGGTACCATCACCGTTACACTAGAGTTTGTTCATTCATATATTGGGTTGAAGGAATCAATGTCAAGAATATAACAAAGTGGAATTTTGAGTGAATACTCTAATGATGAAAAGGGATCAAATACCCTATAATCACTTCGTCACACAATTTCATGGAAACACTGGACTAATATATAAGTGGAATATATATAAGGTATCATTTCTACCTAGGATGAATGATTTAGAGAGAATGGATTGACTTATTTGAGGATTGTTTAGTAGACCCCACAAACATCCAATTAACTATTTTCTATCAAAAACAATTGAAAAATATTTTTTGGACTGTTTAATTAAAAAATTATAATTTCCTATTTAAATCACCATGAAGAAATTCTATATACCACCACATAGAATAATTTCATAAAAAATAATAACTACCTTCTATTTTTTCAAATTTACCATTTCAATTGTTAAAATATTTATTCAATATTTTCCTTAACATATTGAAAAATGTTATATAAAATCTATTATCATACATTATAAATCATATAATATTTTTTTATAAAAAATTTAAAAACATAAATGCGTTAATACTATATAAATAACATCACAATGATACATTTTATCTTAGTATATTTCTCAAAATGATTCCTCAAATTACATTTGCGATATTTGGAATATGTGGAAAAATTTCTATTAAGGAGTAGATAAAATTCCCACGCTTCTCAAATTACTCTTTGTTTCCAAAACAATCACCAAAAATATTGAATATATATAAGGTATTTGGAGGATAAATACATTATTAATCACAGGTTCCATCATAGTCACAATGTAAAAAAAATAATCAATGAAAATAAATCATATAGGAAAATATTTCAAACATTGAGCATATAAAAAGATAGAAAACTTTTTGTGATTATGTCAATGTAAAAAATATGTATTGAACTTAAAAATTTCTAAATTAAATATAAGAAAATAAATTGAAAATTACAAAACTATTTGTTGAATATTGATAGAATGGTGATAATTAGGGATAATGTTCAATTTTTATGGGGAAGAGAATTCAATATGAGTGGTTGATGGTGTGAATATCAGTGAAGCAGCAGTGGTGATGTTGGATTTGGGGTTTGGAGGACATTAGTAAAGGAGGATCACATGAATAGTTAGGTATTGATGTTTATACTGACGGTTCGTAGTCAATGGAGGAATATTATAGGGTTTTAAGGTCAGGTGGATGGGAGTTGATGACAATGGGTAAGGAAATGTGGTGTATTAAAAAGTAAATAGTAGTGTTTTACATTAAATAATATAGTAAATATTATTTATTGAAACTTTTAGGAAAAATAGAAAAAGAAGTATAAATCCTTATTAATAGATTGTATTATAGACCAACACTCTATACCAATAAATAAATATATATTTACTTACATTATATAGATAAGATGATGACATCCAGTGATAACTCTATATCTATCATGAATAAGAATATTTTTTAATATAAAATTTACTATATTATATTGAGTACATGAGTTCCAACATGGAATCTCTCCCAAAATTTCTATGTGAAGAGTGTGTGAAACATCACATATCTCTATTTCTATAAATTATATAGTATAAAATTTAGAATCTTGAAATCATGGTATATGAATTATTTTCTTCATGATGATTTTGCAATGCTATTGACACTAATGATTGTATAATTTATTTTACATCTGAAATATCTTTCACAATTATCTGATGGATTTATATTTCATCTTCATTGGAATGCAATATTGGTTTAACACAAAGTATCAGTTCCAATATATAATATCCCATTCTTGGCCATAGTACAATATTCATGTCCTAAACCTACTCCTACAATTTTTATTGTTAATTACATTATCTTTTTCACAAATAGGTAAAAATGTTAATGAGTTCATGGTGTTTATTTACATTTTATATAACAAATAAAAAATAATTTATGTCATTTTTTCTAGATTACCAATTTTTACATTATTTATTAATAAATAATTTATCTATCATACTATTTTACAAAATAATGATAGTTCATGCCCTTGGATTTGAAATATCTAACAATTGTGATATTCTAATTGAAAATATCTATATTCCCCTTATCATAGTATTGGTTTTGGGATATACATTTTAATTAATTGTATATAGGTAAAATTTACTCTAACTAACTATATTAATTCACAACTACAATATTTACTTAGTGGACTCCCACGTATATAAATCATATACTCTTATTTAATCAATTATTGCATCTAAATGCTCAATCAAATTAATAAAAATTACACTTAATGTAAATTTTGTTAATTTTAACCCTCATTAACATTAAAAATAAATGATAAATAGAATATTCAATGATTATTTCATGAAATTAATGTCTATTCAAGGTAACTTTATAAATTTAATGATGAGATGTAGGCTGTGATTTAATATTTTATTTTGGGGGATATTAATTAAACATGAATAAGAAATATGGTTTTACCCATCACTACAATTAATTATTTTATGTGAACTCTTATATATATAATTATTCTTTCACTATAATAATATTTTATAAGTAATAATTCATTTTTATTTGGGAATTATTATTAACTATTTTAAAATATGTGCTCAAAATTTCACTTTTAAATAACATATATAATGATTCATACATATGAAATGATCATGTGACTAAATCTACATATTCATTTATCAATTGGAATTAAATAAAAATAGACCATGGGTATGATTCATTTATTCTTTCTCATTAGAATTTAGAGCATCCATCATTCTCCAATGTTTCCCATTTTTTTGGATTTGGCTTTAACTCCCCATCTAAATATCCATTTTTTCATTTTCAGAATAAAAATAACATTTATAGATAAGTGTGAACCACACAACATCCACCATTCCAAAAACAAATAACACCATCCAAAACACACATTAAACCATACAAAAAATAGGAGGCATCTTCAAAGTGCTGAACACGCACGGAAAAAATAATAAAATTTCAAACCAGCACACGTCAGCATAATCATGGATAGAGAGACCCTTAATTAGTGCAGCCAGCACACTAGTTACCATCATCATCATCCCAACCCTGTCATCGATGAATAACATCATCTACATCACATAAAATTTTTAAAAATTATTATAAACACATTCACCTAAAACAATTTAGTGAAAACAATCATGTAACATAAGACCCCTTCCATCCTTGATCGCCAACATCGAGTAATGAACAAGAATCAGAACCCACAACTCATACATACAGTAAGCATCAAGAGAGTACCACAATAGATTTGTAGAAAACTGCCTTTTGAAAAACCTCCAGGAATATCGATGACTTTAAAATCCACACATGAAACCACCTATCAAAAAATATTCATCATTATGATTGTATAATAAAATAATTTTGAAGGAATATCATGTAGTAAAGTTTTCATTAAAATTATAAACAATGACACACAAAACCTTATACAATCTGAATAAAGATAGATGACATGAAAACTATCATTTTTAATCTAATTATAATTACAAATTTAAACAATTCAAATAAAATAAATAAATTCAAATAGACACATGTTTGTCCAACTCATTGCTGTTGACAAAAAAATCAATTTATATTCAATAAATCCCTAAAAATAAATCTTATTATCAGTTAATCAATAATAAATTATAAATATAATTAAATTATTTTCCCATTTCAATATGTGGTCTGTGATAAACATAAAAAATTCAATATTTTTTTAAAAAAAAATTAGATGTTTTTATTTAATATAAATTTATACATAGATGCGCACACATAGACATATATATTTACACAGATTAACATTCACACACAAAAAAACTGATGATATAAATATATTTATTTATAATATTATATATTATAAAATATTATATTATATAAATGAAATTTTTTTAATGGGGACATGGCCAGATGTCGCACCTCACCATTAACCGATATTATATTTAAAAAAATATAATCAACCTCTTATATGGGATACTTTGATCTGTGTAGATATATAATGGTTTGAAATCAAACCAGATAAATGTTACTAATATAACTTATTTTTAAATATTATAACTATATATATTAAAAATAACATTAACAATAAAAGTAAAATTTATATAGTACCTTATCCCTAATCAAATGCTACCTTCAATTTAATTTTTTTTAATTTTATAATGTATTAGTGAAATATATTTATAAATGAAATAATCAAATCCTTATAAACATGTTATCTTCTTCTATTGTTGGTTCATTATGTAAATACTAATTTATATATAGTGTAAGAAATTGAAAAAAAATAAGTCCATTCAGATGAATATTAATAAAAAAACACAAATTTCTGTGAATTATTGGATACATAATAAAGGATATTTGTTCATCAAAAATAGTAATGTGTGATACTAATTTAATTTTTTTCATTTAATACAAACAATATTTTTCATGAATTTTTTAATTTGATCATCAAATGTAACTTATAATTAATTATTAAAATAATATATATACATTGAGTGTTGATTTTTGATATAATTATTGTTCGTTGTTGGAATAACTGATTTAATAATCAATCATATTGAAAAAATGTTTTATTCATAAATCCTAATCATAATTCCATGTTAGATATCAATATCTCTTTTATAAGATTCCAAACACCCTTCTTGATATCTCTGGTGCTAGCATGAAGGATTAAAGTGATTTACCTAATTTATTCTTGATTATATACAAAAATACTCTACATTCCTTCCCCCAAAATTGGAATATATGGTCAGAATCTCTTTAATTATTTCTCTTGGCCTTAATATAAAAAAGGAGAGAAATTTATTCCATATCAAAAAAATTATTGATATTTTAATTTTTATATAATGGATTGACTTAAAGGATTTACAAAAAAAAGTATATTTCTTTTAACTTAATCTAAATATTGACCCCATTCATTTCATAAAATAATAATTATTTATTATTTATTATTTTATGTTATATGTTCATATAATATAATTTATTAAATAAATAAATATTTTACTTATTTTAAATTATATTATAAATATATCTCTTAAAAAATTACACGGTCTAAGTTCTCCCATAAAATACTGTTGAACAATGAAACAAATTATTATATTCATTAATATAATAAATATATTAACATATAATTCTATTAATAAATATCATATTCAATCATCTAATTAATAAATAAATATTAAATTAATTAATATTGATAATATATAACAGATAAAAATCAAATCATTTTTTCTTGAAATCAATATTGTGTGATTGAATTTATAAAGAAATAATCCTTCAAAACATCCTTCCATAAATTTATTTGTTCAGGAAATTATATTCAATTGAATCCAATGAGATTCTAGATACCATTAGTATGTGGCCATATATCCTCATTTCTCAATGGTAGTAAGCCCAAACCAAAGACTAGGATCAATATTCAGAAACACATCATATCCCTTATAGGGATAAATATTTGTTACATTAACAATAATGAATATATTCTTCCGAATGATAATCCATAATATAATATTTTTTTGAAAAATATCTCATAAAACAAGATACCACATGTACAATCATCCCATATATTTGATTTATCATTCTTTAACATGTTGAGATAAACATTTATTTAAATTACAAAAGAAATTAATTTCAGTTAAAGACCTTAATCTCAATCATAGGGCCAAAAAGATATATTTTTTATTGAAAGGATAAAACATTTATCTCAATGGATGAATTAATAAAATAATGACTATACACATCTGATATAATAAACTTTTATATGAGAAAATATATCATGGTTTTTATCATGATTCATTGTATTCAAATCAATATATATTGAAAATGATTCCAAGTAAATGTACCAATAAACATATTCAATGATTGGAGTGTCACATTATTTATTAATAATATTATTTTCATAATTGATGGTTCGACCTCATATCCTTCCTTCATTGATATTATTTAGAAAAAATATTATGACCTGAAGTATAAATTATTTAGATAAACCAACAGATGAGGGTTAGTCTAATGTATCTAGACTCTATGAATCTGTTTTAAGAATATCATCATGGTGTCTCTAGATTAAAATTATAGGATGTAACTATTATAACACAATATTTTGGAATATACTCTAATTATATTATCACTTATAATAAAAAATTAAGTTAGTGTATGATAAGTATATGACATTTATTAATAGAATAAATTTTTTGGTAATCAATAGTGTGTGAAAAAAGTGGTACTACGGAAAAAATGTCACCATTATTATTGTCATATATTATATTATGATACTAAAATTAAATTTAATGCATAAAAATAATAAAAAAATTATCATTTCATGAAAATTTATTAAGTTTAATTATACATTAGATATAAAGATGAATTATTGAACATAATAGTTAATTATTTAAAAAACCTAAAATTAATTAACATTCTACTAAGGTAAATAAAAATTATATTTGACATTTAATAAAAAAAATTAATTTCAATGTTCAACTCTTTATGTTCTCATAAATTAATCAAGAAAATTTTCAATCATCATTCAATACTATAAGTAACAATTAATATTTATAAAATTATCTTTTTCATATAATCTATAAACATGTTTTGTATGACCTTATATGAAATTTTCTTTAAAATAAAATTACTTCATCTATGAAATCAACTTTAAAAATAATTCATAAATAATTTTATCATGGTATAACTCATTTTATGATGTTGTTATAAACTAAGTTAACAAATTAAAATAGATATGTATGTCCCATTTAATCAATGCGGGATTTACCATCCACATATTAAGACTCATCAAATCACGTTTCAATTTATTATTATATAAAAAACCCACATAATTAAATAGAAAAATATATTATTGGAATATACTGAGTCTTCCTTCATTTGACCATATCCTAGAATGATTTAGATTGAATTTCAAAGAATACAATTTCCCATGTCGAGGATACTTGTATCCTTTAATTAATGAAAAAATTATTAACATTAAGACTTAATCAATTAATAAAAAATAAAAATAAAATTAAATGTTAAGAAGATGAGTTAATTTGGTTTATATATTCTCTAGTAAATTCTCTAAAAGTATTTTTTTATCTCGATACATGACCCCACCAACATTACTTTTTTCAAATAATTATATCCCATTATTTCAATGATGATTATCTATTAATGAAAACATGGAATTTTTAGTTCAAATGGGTTGATGTCATAATATATCTAATATTTATATTTTTTATGAAACATACAATAATTATAATAAAAATACATTTATATATTAAAAATTATTAAATAAATGGTATACAATATTACCTAAGGAATCATAATAGTATTGTATTTAAGAAAACTAATTTGGAATTTACAACATGTATGGAAACATCCCAATAATTTAATACATGGGGATTTATGGTTGATTTAAAACATATTTTAGTAATATTTCGAGTTCATTTTTTTAATACAAATGAAAAATACATAGAACTATCCCTTGTGGTATAGGGAGACCATAATAAAGTGTTTAAAAGACAAGGAATTGTGATAATTAAGAAGGAGAACAAGTAAATTAATAATGAATGCTCTTCCTATTAAATAACAGTTGGTTAGATATTGAGTACAAATGAAATTCCCAATATAATTCATCATTGTTAAAGCCTATGTAAGTCAAGAGAGGTCCCTATAAGTATTCTTGATTTTTTCCCCAGACCTAAGCGTCATGATGATGGGTAATATAGTTGATACTAATATGTTTGGTGGAAATATTTAATTTCTCAGTGATCTATGGAAAACCCCTTTTAGTGTGATTCACAATGAATCATTAATAATTATATGATTTTTCTATCTCATCAACCCACCCTAGAAAACAAGATATACCTTAAGAACCCTTTCAATGTCCATCAACACAACAAAGAAATCATCTTATTTTAATGGGACCACACCATCATTATTTTCTGTTTCACCAAATGAAAAAAATAATTGATCTATTTGATATAAAATAATTTTCAATTTTTTGATTTTCCTATAATCTATGATACAATGTATCTTTAAACCATAAAAAAATTCATGTGTGTTCAATATTTTATTTTATTATGATATGGGTATCACTCAACATCAACTATATTTTGAATACATTAGAGAAATAAATCTTTTAAAAGGATTAAAATATCCTAAATTTGACACACTTCAATGTTATGGAATTTATTATCATCCAATTTTAATTTTAGATCAAAAAACCATCCATTTTTATCCATTCACTAAAATGAATTTCTTAAAATTGAATTAATTTATGGTGGCCAAATTCTACTCATCTACATATCCCCTACTACATTATATCTTGAGACTAAAGACTAATCCCTTTTTAATCCCTACATTTGGAGAATAATCCTCTTTATTTGTCTTTGGACAAAATCTTTTCACCTTGAAATTTAATCCTTTATCATCATAGAAGGTGGTGAAGATTTATCCAAAATGAAAAACAAATATATTATCCTATTACCATAAGAATAATTTATCTTATCATGGATTGCATTATGACATTGAAGATTCATCAAAAAAACACCAAATTGGAATTCATGATAATATTATTTAGAGGATTGGATTTGAATAGTTGAAGGATCAGCTGTGTAATGTGAAACTAGCATCGCTCTTATAGTTAAATGTTATAAAATTGAACTATTTCTTCTTTCCATGACAATATTTGGGGCTTAGTAAGTTCAATTTCCACATGTGGTATTGAGAAAAACAATTCATGGATTTATTTTCAATACCAATCAAAAATTCCTTGTCTAAAAATAACATATTTAATTTTTATATTGTTATGTCCTAGAAATTAAATCCACACTCAAACCATTGTATATATTTTATAAACAAGGGTATTGACCAAGGAAAAAATCATAGTAGCATGGATGTTTTTAATCAACCAGATCCTTAGAGACACCATTTTACCTGTTATCAATCTTGATAATATCAATTATTGAAGGTGAATTTTCTAGTTTGATAGAGATACATGTAATAGAGAAACTTGTAGATTTTTTATTATTGAATCAATTTTGATTAGATTTATAAGAACCAATCCTATATCTCTAAAAACATCTTCATAAAATATATATCACTTATATATGTTTTTTATTATAAAATTTTACATTTTTCTAAAATAAATAATTAAATGATATTGATGGAAAATATTATTCAATTTCTGGTCATATTCAATATTGTAATTTTCAGAAAAATTATAGATATTATATTGATAATGGGGTATAAAATAGTGTTTTATAATTTTTATGATTTTTTCATAGATCAAATCCTATGGTACATGTCTGGGAAACAATTTAGTCTTTCAAAAAAAAATTATTTCCCATATATTAAAGTATATTATTAATAAAAATAAGATAACATTTTTATAGGGTTCAACCAAGAGGTGGTTCATAATTTCCTTGACGTGATTAGTGAAAACTGAGTAAACAGCGATTTACTAGTATTTTAATGTTAATAAGGGAATAGTAATATATCATAATTCACAAACTCATTGTTTTTAACAGAAATATAAGAATTATTCCACATTACAAAGAATGTTTAATAACAGAATGAAAATTAAATCATTTTATTATTTTATTGTTATTATTTCTTTTTTTGATGTTATTGAAGTGGATTTAAGATTCTTAGAAATATAATAAATAAAATTTATCTTCCATGGATATGAATAATCTCAGTCATATTTTCCTTCGAGCAACAAATTGTTTATCTTCAGTTTTTGGTCTCTGAAGGTTCATCACAATTCCATATGGTTGTATTTAATAATTATCCCCCGAATTGATATTGATTATAAAAATATAAAATATCTATATTGATAAAATTACATCTATGATTATATCTTCAAAATTATCTTCAAACATATCTTTAAAATCATAATAACTTTTAGTATTTATTTCCATTATTTTTAATTAAAATTAGTTTGAAACTATATATTACTAAAAATAATTATTAAAATAAATTTTATTAAATATTTAAAACGTTATAATCATGATAAATTTGTCCAAATAAAATATTTCATTAATACTCAATAAAAAATAATTATTTTTCAACTATAATAATTCTATGTGAAAATTCTATGAAACCCTAAAATAATTTTCATATGTTTTCCATTATTTATAAAAAATGCCTCTTTTAAATTATTTTGGACTTTGGTCATTCCATATTTGAATAAAATATTATGATTAGTTCAATGCCATCACCTTTTTATTTAATCATCAAAATTTTAATAAATCCTCAATTTATGTAAAATAATATAAAAATTGGTCATCAAAGCATCGAATTTAATGTAAAATAATTTCTCAAATACCTATAAATAATTACACTATTTATCACCTTGAATTCCATACAAGGAATCATTCAATGGGACCCTTATAGTTACCCTTATATTCACTTGAACACATCCATAGTCTCCTATATTGTTTTGTATGATCAACTGATCTAAATCAAAATCACAATATTCTTTTTTAATTCTTCATCCGTGGTAACATATTTTTTTCACATAATAATTTTAGTTGTTATTCATAGTTAATCATTTTTCATGAATTTATCATATTTTTTCCCATTTATTAAATCTATAGAACACCTAAAATTTCCTAATAACTTATTTTGAAAACCATTGAGATATATATTATCATTAATATAATGTCCTATATCTGGATGCCACTCAAAGGTACCCCGTACCCAGTTGGCCACATGGACTAAAGCACATTTCCCAAAATTCCACAGGCTTCCATCTAGCAGCGATGGACCAGGTGTAATGGTGGGGAAGCTATTCCTTCATTGGCAGAGTATATCAGAGAATAATATAATTACAAAATAGTAGCATAAGCAGTATTACTAGGAAACAATAGTAAATAGCATATGCATGACAATATAACAACTAGATTCCATATCATACAAAGGATGATACTATATGTAACAAACTATTATAAAATATCCATACATGTCACTATTCCATAATAAGTAATACATGTACCAAATGTAAAAAATATTAAATAAACTCAGAAGTATCACAAGATTTGGCATGGTCATATTCTCTCCTTCTCCTAATAAGCATATTAAGTACTTGTAGAAGGGATCCTTCCCTTATTGACACGTGCAAAAATACAATTTATTTGGTCCCAAGACCATGATCCAAAAAAGGGGTGAGCCTAATTCCTATTAGGAAACCGCCCAAGGTCTTTTTGAATATGTCTGAGAATATATATAATATGTAGTGTATAATAGTGAAAGCAGTAAGATAGGATGTACTCGAAAGTAGATAGTCTTACAAGCATTGGCTTTGATTTATAACCATTTCATGTTCATCAACAGCTCAATTACATTGAATTATATATGTATTGGGATCCAACAATATCCTAGAAAACCCTATATAAAATTAAGTACAACAAATGTCTCAAAAAACCATATAAACAGTTAAAGTGAATAACGAATCCAAGCTTGGGATTTTTCTTAGAAGAGGTGTCAGAAGTCATTACATTTCAATATTCAAATTAAATATGAATATTTACTTGACATTTCTATGTTGTAATTCGGGTATTATTCATATTTTAAAACAACCTACATCCTATGAGCACATATATACAATCCTCTCAGGAACCCTATCTCTCACTAGGTTTAGAGAAAGTATATGTCAGTTGAAAGATCCTGGGATCCTATTAATAAGAACCATCTATCTCTCGATACATAAATACATTTCAAATATATCCCATCCATTTTATCCCTCATTCCATGACTTTTTCGGCATTTAAACACAATCTCAATGAGCCCGACCACTACATACATGGCTTGCTCACGGCTTAACTTAATAACCTCCATTTTAGTCCATCCAAGGAATCCCTCAATGAATCCATGGTTAACCATAGGTATAAGGTACAATAGTCACGTGATATCTTTCATGGAATTATAATCAGAATACATGGTTCTCCCATTTCTATTTACCTTTTAATCATAGTAACTTTAATTAAAATTTCATTTTGAATGTGAAGGTCCAAAACAAACACATCAAATATTTTCAATCAAGGACCAATTTCATAAGGTGTGGCCTTCAAAATACCCACACGGTATAAATTATCACAATAAGAAAGTCATGTAAATTAAATTATTTCTTGGTATAATCACAATTAACAACTCACATGGGTAATTCACATAATTAGTAACACATGTAAATTATATTATTACACGTATTTAACAATAATAACTCACATGGAAACATATCATTTATCATGTCTAACATATAATATAAACTATCTCAAGGATGAATCATAAATTATATCACCTGATAAATTCATTTTTTCAACCATATTCATTTTAAACATCCCAATAATGGGAATCAAAGTCATGCCCCATATGCATCGTAGACTAAACATCAATAAATGGTCATTCAAGGGAAAACACACCCACAGTGTCGATCTAAATCAATGTAAGAAACCCTATAAATGATTAAGAAGACGTATTCAATTACTTAAATAATAATTGAAAACTATATGGTTCAATTCAAAATCAAGGGGAGACCCAAAAATGGGCATGTGTCACTCTTTAAGAAATAATAGATTGTAAATTAGAGAAAGGAATGAGATCACCTACCTCATACTCATACGATTCTCCTGGTCCATTGATGACCTCTAATTCGACATAGAACAGAGTAGATATATAAAATTAGAATTACCACTCAACCGTTTATAACTTGGTTTTGATATGAAAACACAAATAATGTCTCAAGAGGAACTGAGATCCCACTGATGGAATTCCAATGCATCTGGCGGTGTTTAGAAGGAATTTCAAGTAATGAATCTGGAGGAAAAACTATCCTCGGGTAAACCTAGGTACTACTATATGAAATCCAGAGTAAGGATTCACTATGGTTTGTAATGAATAATATAGTGCCAGATATATCCAAAAAAATAAAAAATACACTGAGCGTACTGTTAGGTACACGGTGTGTACTTGTCTTTTCCTCTCTTCTATTCCTACATCCTTACACATCATGTAAGGCCATTACACAAACATAACATTACACTATGTGTACTTGGATTACACTGCATGTAACCCCATGTCCTATTATATAATTTCCCTACAACCAGTACTCAACCCAATTTCTTCCTTTTCCTAAAAAACAACTAGAACAGTAATGAACTGTACCTCAAAGGAAGAACTATGTTCTTATGAACTTCCTCATTAATTTAATTCATTCATGAATTTCCCTGTAATGAGATGTGAAAAAATATCAGAGAACAACTATGGCCACTAAGATCATACATCGGCCTCTCTCTCTCAGGCCATGTCATGTACTCATCTGTTCTTCCATAACACCCATACAGAAGGAAAAAACCAACAACATAGAACATTCATGCAATGATCCACTGTAAGGACCCAAAATTTTCAATGGAAATTTCCTTCTTCTAAATATGTCATATAATCTCACAAAATCACAAAACAATGAACTATTATGGTATTTGTGACCTATGAACGTAATTTTGACACTTTTGTGTTTTTTATTTCGAAAATCTGTCAGACACAGTTTGCGATCGGTATGTTATTTAGAGGCTAATATGATCAACTTAATTTTTGGTGAATAGTAACACACCCTTCTCAATAATTCAATTACCCTTAGGAATAGTGAAATACCCTAATTAATAGAAACATTGCCTATGATATTATATAAATATGTTACAAAGTGGAAGTATGATATACCAATATCTAGGAATAAAAAACAAATGTTTTAAAATTGCTATTTTTAAAGTAAATATTTATATTAATTAAAAATTAAATTATTTATATTAAGAAAATTATTTGTGAAAAAGGTATTTTATTTTTTGATTCTACACATTGAAAATGGATATGGTGAATTTTTTGGTATTTTCTGAAGTACTTGAATTTTTGTGAATACTAAAATAAATTTATTTACTATGTAAATACATTATAATTTAAATCCACCATTGCGGACATCATAAGTGATTTAAGCACCCAAATATAGAACTCACATGATTTTATAACTATTCCTGGT
The DNA here is from genome assembly GCA_963277665.1 of Viscum album. Lineage (NCBI taxonomy): Eukaryota > Viridiplantae > Streptophyta > Magnoliopsida > Santalales > Viscaceae > Viscum > Viscum album. Next base: position 922,483,754 of record OY728137.1, read on the forward strand.
CATGGAATCATCTCTATTTCTTATCTTACGAAAAAATAATAAACTAATGATTATATTATTATGAAAACTATCTACCCCTACACTATAAATACCACATCTTCACCCTCTTCTCTACACTCCCCTCAAACCTTGTTCCTTTCCTATATTCTTCCCAATTCACTCCCCATGCTCCTCCCCCATGGCCAACCTCTGTTTTTCTCTTCAAAAGACCAAATACCCTCCCCTTAAGAGGCTCTCAAGGATGAATGAATCAAGAGGTAAATTCCTCTTTTAATTTCATTATTTTTATTTTCTAGTTCAATTTTTTTTCTTTGTCCTTGAATTTACTCATCCAAATGTTATGAATACTCCAATACCATAAATTTTTTGGATTTTTTTTTATCATAGTGGAATAATTATTTATCAACTCTCCTTTACAATTCTTTTATTTTTTGTAGTAATGACACAATTCGAGATGTGTTAATTTAACACATTCAAGGATGATGAGTTTTGGATTTTTGTTAACATCTTCAATTACAATCATAAAACCATTTCAGTGGTTGAACTCGACCATAATATATGTATTCTGCCTCATCTATGGTTCTATAATCCTTTTTTACACAGGGTATTGGTTTATAAAACAAAATGTGCTCTTTGTGGTCAAAAACTGCCAATTAACCCAAAAGGTTGTCACTTAAGTTTTATATAATGATTAAACATCACTCAAATTAACCAAAACAAAATTTCAACCATGTAACCTTATAGATGTTCAATAATAAAATATAACTTCAGTTCTGTTCAACCACCTTCATCATACATGTTTATCTGAACATGAATAGATCATTTAAACCGAGTAAGCAAATAGACTCGATCAATGAAATTAAACCTCATAACCAATCAAAATGGATATAAATGAACATAAAAAGGTTGTAATAAATATTATACATATATAATAGTCTATTTAATTATTAATTAATAGACATTATTTTTTTATTCCAGTCATTAGGTTCAAGAAAATATCACCATCGGACTTAAGATATGATATCCTATCCATTTCACTTTTATTCAATATTTTACTCTATGTTATGGCCTTTTAGGATTAATTAATAATGATAGGATTTGATTATGAACCTCCCCCATACTTTAAAACTAATTTATAAAAGATGGTAAATCCCTTTCTCTCTCATTAATCCCTCTTAAGTACACCGGATACCATGTGGATATTCTGTAAGGAAATCTACCTGAACCGCCTTTATTCCTTTCGGGTTCTCTACCATTCATTATACCAAAATTAAGATGTCATTTAATTTATTCAAAATTTTTAAATACTGTTTATAGGCTCCAAAATCATGTTTCAAGGTCCATACCTCATTCTCTTTTGGGGATATAAATTTTTTTAAGTGATTACCTACTCAATACTACTCGATAAGAAAACCAGTTTTGATGGAACTTCCGGAATTATTACTTGATTTCAAGTGATATATATCTTTGATTTTAAGCCACCACTGTCTTTATAAAATAATACTTTTTATTGTTAAATCCTTCCATTTTCACTTCTGTTTTTTAAAATGTATTTATCCAAATTATAATTTAAAGGCTCTATAGTTTTATCATTATAATTTCTCAAAAATGTTTTTAGGCAAAACATTTGTTAATAATTTTCATACATTATGTCACTTCCACATGATCTCACTTACCATGATACATGCCTATTTTTATTTATGAATTTACATGTATATTTTAGTTCATTTCTTTTATGAATAATTTTACAAGCATTTATATGCATTATGACATGATTATGGTTCCCATGTATTTCCTTGGGTAACCCTTATGTGTATGTAAGATTGATTATAAATGATTATTTATGTGGAAAAAATATTCATGAAATGTTAAGAAGGGTTCACACAGAAAGTGCTCTAATGCATTTTTTAAAATTAAATATTGTGAGATGTTATTCATGATGATATTTGCGTTTAGATTTGGGTTGTTCTACTATGTGAAACGATCTTGTTGGTCAGCCTTGACTCATACTAAAGTCATTTTTTATGTTTCTACCACATTATTATGACTTCATGTATACATGAATCCATGTTTATATGTTATCATTCCATATGTTCCATGATTTTTTTATCATTTCCCTTTCCTTCTAACTCAAGTTCTAAAGCCTTATTCTTATGTATACTCTCATACTAGGCTTTCCATCTCATCCCTTTGATCCTGTTATCCCCAGGTTATCAAATGCCGATTTAAGGGCTCAATGGATGCTAGGAGATCTTTATGAAGATTAAATAAGGACATGTTTTTTTGTCCAGTGTTTTATGTTTTATGTTCTTAGTCTTCAAAGACATAAGACTTTATGATCCTTGTCTTGTACTCTGATGAATAATTATGCATAGAATCATGTAATGAGTTATCTAAAAGGCTAGAGTTTCTATTATTGGTATTAGTGGATGGTCTAGTTATTTTTGGGGAGTAAGAATAGGGAAACATAGTGGGAATATAATGTATTAGAGTATGTATAAGAGAATATCCCTAAATTTTGGTAAGTATAGAGTAAGTGGATTATCAAACAAATGCATCCATGTATGGATACAAATAGGTATAGGTGGATCTACCATATATCTACCATGGAGTGAAAACTTCGACAAGGAGTCTCGAGCTCGAACTGGGGTATCCTAGTATAGGAAATTGGGCCTTGCTACACTATTGGTTTGACACTACAAGGGGATATGCATTGGTAAATTCTTTAGTATAGTAAAATCTTATAATAAGGGAATAAAAAAATACCATAACAATATAATTTAATAAATTGACTGAGGGTAACATAGACTTAAACATAAGGAATCATATGTTACGATATACATCCCCTTTGTAATTTTATACTTTATGTTAAAAAAATCCTTTTTATATTAAATAACTATGTATTTAATCCCTCTAATTTTATTTTTTTCTTTGTTAATGGATGTAAATAGAAGAACATGTTCCCACAACCAATGTGATAGGAAATGTTAATATTTCCCTAATGACGTGCATGATATGATGGGAATAGGTGCTCAAAACTTCAGGACTATACCTGCTCACCTATCTCAAGTTAAAAGTAATAACATGAATCATGTGGAATTCTGTCAACCACCATGGAAAGAGAAAATTTCCATAGAATCCATCAGGTAGAAAAGGCCTCCCGTGTTTAGCACATATTCTAATACCCTTATCTTGGAATGGTGGATTAACTACATTGAAAAGATATTCTATATCCTTTGGTGTGTGTTAGAAGAGAATGTTGTACTGAATGTCTATTATTTTGATGGGGACGTTGATCAGTGGTGGAAACTGATCAAGAATACAACGTCTAAAGAGATAATTGATTCCATTGATTGAGATTAATTCAAGATGATTTCTTTCTATAAATATTTTCCTCAATCCCTCCATCTCAATATGGAATGAGAGTTCATAAAACTCAAGAAGAAAGAAGATGAGTACATTAGGGTGTATGAAAAAAACTTTACATGGGTTGCAAGGTAAACCTATGGCTTTTTCATAAACATAGAAAGCTTGGAGAAACACTTCTTTAGCAGGCTAAAGATGAGTATACAAAAGGTGTTTGCAATTTGAGACTTCGACCATTATGAGGATATTTCTTGTTCTTACCTCAAGGATAAAATGGATATTTGATGCTCTTAGTGGTCTGAGGGACCTATTGACAAGAAAAGAAAATTGAGAACAACATGGGTGGTTCAAAAAAATTACCAAGATGGATAGAAGACCAAATATCCCACTTGTAAAATTTGTGAGAAGTAGAATACTAGGATATGTCTAAATGGAACTAAGAATTGTTTCAAATATATAAAGATGGGACATTTAGACAAAAACTGCATGAGGTATTAAAAACCCCATTAATGTTGAAGAAAAAAGGAAGGTTTTGATCAACGCTCAGCCAGTGGTGTAGTGCTACAACTGCAAGGATAATGGGAGTTTTGAAAACAATTTTCTCTAATATAAGGGTTGTTAATGTAAATCAATAATAACCACCAATAAAACAAGGAAGGGCTTATGATATCACTACTTCTGACATGGATCTAGACAAAAATTTGGTGTTATGTATGCTAGTTATTCATTCAATTGTAGGGAATGTACTATTTTATTCTATTTCTACTCATTCAATCATATCATTCAAGTTTACAAGAACTTTTAAAACACCAACTCACAATTTGAAGTAATAGTTATATGTGAGAACAATTAATAGGGAAATCATTGTGTCTATGATTTATAACTCCTCCATATTTAATTTTTGTGGACTGAACCACCCAAAAAATCACATCATTCTTTTTTTAGTATAGTTCGATGCTATCTTGGGCATGGATTGGCTATATTTATACAATGCCAACATCAACTGTCAGGAAAGGGAGATTACTCTTCACATCCTGAAGCATCCTCCAATTAATTACAAGTGTAAGGTGTAAGATGAATCTTCTTTAGAATAATATAATCAAGTGTGGATATTGATTCCTTATTAGAAATAATATCTAGCCCAGATGATTGAGACAATGGATAGATTCATGGTTGATGACATTCTAATCATAAGGGATTACATTGATTTATTTCGAGAAGAGTTTCCTGGTCTTCCTCCTAGCCGAGAGATTGATTTCTCATGTGAACTTATTTTTGGATCACTGCCTATATCCAAGAAACCTTATATAATGGCCAATATATAGTTAGAAGATATAAAGAAGAATTTACAAGATAATATGGATAAGTAATTTATACGCCCGAGTTCTTCACCATGGGGTGTGCTAGTGCTCTTTTTCAAGAAGAAAGATGGATCAATTCAATTTTGTATTAATTGTCGTCATCTCAATAAAATCATGATAAAGAAAAATTATCCCCTTATATGGATAGACGACATGTTCAATCGGCTTCGCGGGGCCATTTACTTTTCTAGGGTGGACTTTCTGTCAGGTTTTCCCCAATTAAAGGTATAGAAGGAAGATATTTCCAAAATTTCCTATAGAATGAGGTATGGATACTATGAGTTCATATTAATTCCCTTTGGACTCACTAATTCTCCATCAATGTTCTTGGATTTTAAGAATAGAGTCTTTAGATATTACCTAAACCTATTTTTGGTAGTCTTTATTGACGATATTCTGATATACTCTAAGGGAAATGAGGAACATGAAGAGAATTTGAATACTGTGTTAAAGTATTTTTGAATAGAGAAGCTATATAAAAAGTACATTAAATGTGATTTGTTGATAGAGGAAGTATCATTATTGGAGAATTTTATGAGCAAAAAGAGATATTTATGGAATCTTCCAAGACAAAGGAAATTGAATAGTGTCCGAGGCTAACATCTATAATAGAGATCAAAAGCTTTCTGGGTCTAACAAGGTGTTATCTACAATTTTTTAATAACATTTCACAATTTTCAAACCCAATTACTAGGATAACATGGAAAGGAGTAAAGTTTTTCTGGTCTCAAGAATGTGAAGACTGTTTTATGTTGTGGAAAATGAGGTTTATCACTACACCAGTACTCATACTCCCAGCAAGTAGATAACTCTTTGGGTGTAAAGAGAGGCTTCAAAGAAAGGATTAGTCTGTTTCCTCATAAAAAAATATAAAGTTGTATCCTATGACTCGAGAATTCTGAAATTCCATGATCCAAACTATCCTACGCATTATTGAAAGTTGGAGGCAATGATCTTTTCATTAAAAATATGGCGGAAATATCTCTATGGGGAGATATGTGATATATATACTTACCACAAGAGTCTCAAATAAATATTAACACAAAAAGAGATTAATATGAGCCATTGTAGATAGATAGAGCTCATCAAGGATGATGAATTCTCAATCCACTACCATCCCAGCAAGAAAAATACGGCGGTAGTTTCTCTAAATGGAAAGGATCATGTTTCTGTATCAATGATGAGAATTAAAAAGGATTCTATCTTTATAGTTTTTCAGAGGACAGACATGAGAATCATTATGGGAGGAACATCATCAATTATTTCTCAAATTATTTCTCAACCATCCCTCATGGAGAAAATAGTGAATTCTATAAGAAAATATGTTGAAATTATGAAAATGGTGGAAGTAATTAGAAATGGGAAATCCTCAGAGTTCAGGATTGATGAGGAAGGATATGTATGATTTGGGTCACATTTATGTGTACCATCTGATCTAGAGATAAAGAAGAGGCTTCTAAATGACACACATTTCTCAACCTTCACTATCCACTAAGGGATCAAAAATATGTATCATGATCTCTGAGAGAACATTTGGTGAGATAATGTGAAAAGGGATATTGTTGAATATAAATCAAACTGCATGGTATGTCAGCATGTGAAGGAGAAGATGAAAAATTCTATGGGGATGAGGCAACCAATACCCATACCAACATGGAAGTGGGAGAACATTACCATAGACTTTGTCAATTAACATCCAAGGGAATCTAGAGGAAACCATGCTATATGGGTTATTGTGGATCATCTTACGAAAGATTACTCACATTATCGCAATTTTAGAGGACTTCTCATTAGATAAAATTTCGAGGATTTTCAACAAATAATTGGCCAGGCTATATAGAGTACCATTATATATTATATCTAATCAAGATCTAACATTCACCTCGATGGTCTGGAAAAGTATCAAACATTCTCAAAGAACTGAAATTAACATCAACACATCCTATCATCCTCAAACATATTGAAAATCTGAGCAAACAATATAGACACAATAATACATATTGAGACTATGTTCTAGGGAATTAAATGAAGGATGTGACCAACATCTTCCACTGGTCAAAATTCTTATACAATAATAGTTTACACTCACGTATCTAAATGGAACCATATATATCCCATTATGGGAAAAGGTGTATAATACTAGTGTGTTGGGATGATGTCGGTGAGGGTAAGCTACTTGGACAAGAAATGGTCGAAGAAATGTTTTAGAAAGTTAAAACCATTCACTAGCACATCAAGGCAGCCCAATATTGACAAAAGAGTTATGAAGACCACCATCAATGAAAACTTGAGTTCAGTGTTGGAGACATGGTATTTCAATTCATATCTCTATTGAAGAAGGTCATGTGGTATGAAATGAATGTGATGTTAAGTCCTAGGTACATCATCCCATTTAAGATTCTTGATCATGTTGAAGTTGTGTCCTATCGACTAGAACATACAACTACCATGTCCAAAGAATATGATCTCTTCCATGTATTCCCTTTATAGAAGTACATACCAGATCCTTCATATGTACTCTCTTCAGAGGTGGTACATTAGGATGATTATAATTTAGACGAGGAGTGGCTTGTAAAAATATTTAATCATAGAGATAATATTCTTCATAAAAAGACTACTCACCTAGTAAAAGTATTATGCCAGAACCACAAGTACGAAGAGGAAACATGGGAATTGGAGGAGGCAATGAAGGAATGGTACCCTTACCTGTTTATGGCCTACAATGTAAAAAAAATTGCGGGGGAAATTTTTTAAGGGGGGATGAATATAACAGTCCAAATATTCAATGGAAATTTCCTTCTTATAAATATGTTATATAATAAAATTAAATCATAACACAATGAACTACTATGTTCTTTGTGACAATTAAACATAATTTATACACTTATGTGTTTTTTGAATTATGAAAATCTTTCAAACACAATTGTGATCAGTAAGTTTGTTAGAGTCTAATATAAACAACTATTTTTTAATAGTAACATACCCTTATGAATAGTAATATTAACCTTATGAATAGTGACATACACTAATGAATAGTAACCATACCTATGATATTATGTAAATAAGATTCAAAGTGGAAGTACGTTATACCTATATCTGCGAATAAGAAACCAAATGTTTTTAAATTGTTCTTCATCGAGTAAATTTTGATTCTAATTAATTATTAAATTAATAATATTTATAAAATTATTTTTTAAAAATGGATTTGATTTTATGATTCTACGTGTTGAAAAAAATTTAGGGTGAATTTATGGGATTTTTCGGAAATACTTAAATTTTTATTGAATAGTAAAATACATTATTTTACCATATAAAAAAATTATAATTTAAATCCACTATTCCAGACATCATTAGTGATGTAAGCATCCAAATATCTAACTCAAATATAGTTATTACTATTCATGGTCATGTAATCATCACAATTTCTTATCTTATGGAAATTAAAATACTTATGATTATAATATTATGAAAACCTTCCTCCCCTCCATTATACTTACCACCTCTTACACCCTTTTCTCTTTACACTACTAATGTCCTCTGACTTGCCTATATTCTTCCCAAATCACTCACCATGCTCCTCTCCCATGTCCAATATCCCTTGGACTCTTCAAAATTCAATAGTATCTCTCCTTAAGAGGCCCTCAAGGAAGACTGAATCAAGAGGTAAATTCCACTTTTCTTTTCTTTATTTTTCTTTTCATGTTCATTTTTTTCTTTTATATCATTACCTTTACACATCCAAATGTTATGAAATCTCCAGTACCATAAATATACCATACTTTTTTATGATAATGGGTTAGTTTATTGTCTTCTCTCCTTTAATATTTGTTTATTTTAGTATTAAAGACATCATCTAACATGTCTTAATTTTCCACATTCAATGACGATGGGTTTTCAATTTCCATTACCATCATAAATTATAATCATGAAACCATTTTAAAAGTTAAACCATACCATTATATATCTTTTATTCCTCGTATATAGTCGCGTAATCCTTTCATACCCATGGAGTTTTTTTATAAAACAAAACGTGTTCTTTGTTGTCAACAACTGCCAATTAACCCAAAAGGTTATCACTAATGTTTTATATACATATTCATTATCACTCCAAGTAAGAAAATTAGATTTTCTTACATGTAAAATTATGGATGTTCAATAATAAAATATTACTTCAATTCTGGAAAACCACCTTCATCATACATGTTTATCTAAGCATGAACTAATCAATAAAACCAAGCAAGAAAACAGACCCGGTCAATGAAATTGAACATTATTACCAATAAAAATGGTTATAAATGAATTCTAAAAAGTTTTAATAAATATCTTAAATAAATAAGAGGTTATTTAATTATTATTTAATAATCCCAATTTGTTTATTCAGTTCATTAAGTTCAATAAAATACCACCATCGAACTTAAGGAATGGGAGCCTCTCTATTTCACTTTTATTCAAGATTGTCCTATTTGTTATTCCCTTTTATGTGTAATTAATAATGATGGAGTATGGTTATCCACTTATACATACATTAATCATTATGTATAAAATATGATGAATCCATTTCACTCTCATTATTCCCTCTTACATACACCTGATACCATGTCAATCTTCTGTAAGCGATTCTACCTGAACCACCTTTACTCCATTGGGTTTCTCTATCTGTATTTTTACCCAAATGAAGTTGTCTTTTATTTTTACGTACAACGTATACATACTTTTTCTATAATCCCAAATCTTGTATCATTTTCCATCCCTCAATCTCTTGTGGAGATGTACATGTTCTTAAATGATTCCCTCATCAATACTAGCCGATATGCAACCCTGTTTTAAGGGAGATTACCGAATTCTTACATTATATAAATTGCACTATATCTTATGTTTTAAGACACCATTGTATTTATTAAATATCTAATTTTGTTTTTAAAAACATACTAGTAAACTTCTGGTTTTAATAAAGGATTTTTCCCTTTTCTATTTTAAAGGCCTTAGAGTATTTTCCATTAAACCGCTCAAAACTATTTTTATGCTAAAATTCTTGAATAGTTTTCATACATGTGGTTACTTATACATGACCTCACATACCATGATTCATTCCTATTTTACCTTATTAATTTCCATATATATTTTAGTTCCATTATTTCATGGATTATTTTATGATATGACCATTTTTTATGCTTTATGACATGATTATGGTACACAATTATTTCCTTGGGTAACCCATATTTTATATAAAATTTATTATGGCTGATTCATTATGTGGAAAAATTATTCATGAAAAGTTAAGATAATTTCACAAAAATATCTCTCAAATACATTGGGTAAAGATAAATCTCATGATATCTAATGTGCGATGGTATTAGAGGTTATCCTTGGTTTTTGGTACTATGTGCAACGATCTTGGCGGTTATCCTTGACTCATACTAAAGTCATATTTTATGTTTCTTCCACATTACTAGGACAACATCTTTATATGATTATTTTTTATATGTTATTATAACTTTTGATCCATGGTTTTGCTATCATTATTTAATTCCTTATAACTCATGTTCTAAAGCCTTATTATTATGTATACTCCCTTACTGGTCAATATAGATCTTCCCTTTGTTCAGGTTATCTCCAGGTTATCTTATGCAGATGTAAGGGATAAAAAAATTTAGGATCTCTTTATGAATATTAAATACACTACTTTTATTCTCTAGTGTTTTATGTTTTATGTACATAGTCTTCAAAGACCCGAGAATTCATTGTCCTTGGCTTGTACTCTGATTAATAATTATGCCTAAAATCATGTAATGTTTTCTGTAAAAGGATAGGGACAATATATCCACAATTCATATAGGATGCTCCTCAAAGGAATCATATACATGTAACTCAACTTCCTTAGGCAGAAAATCCTGAGACGAGTCTGAAAAGTAATGTCGCAACTGAGAAATGTGGAAGACATAGTGCATAGCATGGTACCTTTGAGGTAATGACAACCGATAGGAAAAATGACTGAATCCATCAAAAATATCCAATGACCCATTGTATCACAGTGAAATCATACCATGTCTCCTGATCCTCTTATGTCCCAACATCAGTGAACATGTAGGAAAACTTGATCGTTGACCTCGAAATCTATAGGTTGTCTACGACGATCCACATAAGATTTATGATGAGACTGTATAGTAGCCATCCACTTTTGATTCAACTGCACATACATAGTGGTCTCTTGAACAATATGAGGTCCCAATATAGCTACCTCTAATGTCTCAATCCAAATAGGAGTTATTGGAATGTCCTACCATACAAAGCCTTATATAGTACCATCTGAAAAGTAGTCTGAAAGCTATTGTTATAGGAAAACACAACCAGGGGTATGTGTCTATCGCAGGAACCCCTGAAATCCATGACACATTCATGTAACATTTCCTCTAGCACCAAAATTGTGTTCTCTGACTAGACATCTATCAGAGGGTGGTACGCCATGCTCAGAAGCACCTATGTACCTAGCACCCTCAGTATCCATTTCCAAAAATGAGAAGCATACCGCTAAGTGGTCTAGTATCTTTATTATCTTTCATTTCCTTAAACAATGAAACCCTAAAAACAACTCATGTTATATCAATGGCCGTATAGAAAATTAAATTCCATCCCTGATAGACCTCATCAAAACTGGTCATGAAATCATCCCTCGAAAGAAATTTTTGACTTTCACAACACACCCACCTTAAACTGGAAATGTTTTCAAACGTGTTCACTCAAACCATACATGATGAACATGATGGATAATGAGTCAAAGAATCACTGGATGACTTATTTCATAAACACAAATCCATCTCCCAAGGTTCTACATGACAACAAGGATCTCATTCACTGATATTCATAAATGTCTCTCAATGAAGTTTTTTTATTAAACTATCCACTGATGATTTAAAATGGTCATGTCATGATGTGAGTAAAAGAGTAATTCCAGATCCATCCCACTAGAATTGTTACCTAATTTTAATCATCACCTCAAAGATCAACTAGAATTATAAGATAACCTCAGATTCATCCACCAGAAGTCCAAGGTACTCTCTTAGGTATTCTATACTCTTTGTTACAATTGAGACTTTGGTACACCGCCAGAATTCCACATATGAACACTGACTAAACCTAAGGAGACATCTTCCTAGTGGAAACCTCAAAGAAAGCAGTAGGTATCCAGAGTCCTTCCAAGGAGTTACTACATGTAAACCCATGTATCACTCAAGATTAACGAAGTATCATCATAAAACCATGCAACTAGTGCACACAACATAAATGATCATGAATTAGCCCATAAATATTTGATTATAGTGTGGCGTACAACAGACACTCTCTTAGTGAATCTTGAATGATATCATGATAGGGGACATGATATTTTCATAAGGAAGATAACACTATGATAATTTCAAGGATTACCATAATATTATAGAAGAACCCCTATTGGTTTACCTCCTAAAAGAAAATCAACTTCACTCACCAACACATCATCATTTAGCTGACTTAAAATCCTTTAACCCATGAAATTCCCATAAAATATCATGCTTAACCACCATGGTCAATTCATTATCATTGTTTCCTTACAAGGCTACACACATATCCAACCGAAACAACATCGTGCTCCCAAGAAAGAATAAAAATGAATTATTACTTGAAAGCCTCAAGGAATTAAATTTAAATCAACCATTTCTGAATGGAATTTTATTGATACCCTTATACCTTGAAGGACACATTTATATAGAAAAAACATGAAGATTTCTACCTAAGAGTGTCTTAGACGTCCAGAAGAAGGACTATCTGCTGTCAAATAAGCTATTTCAAAACCAACATAAATTCACATGTGTCATTCCCCCAACCACGATCACCACGTCACATCACATGGCATTAAAGACAAAATTAAACCGACATGCATGTCAAAACACCCATGTCCTAGAAATTACTCCTAAGAAATGAGAAAAACATGGTTCTATAATTCTTAGGACCCTCTACTCTGGATATAACCCAAGAATATACATGAAATCTCAAATCTCAAATATTTAACAGAACTTAATGACTCATTTTAACATTTAACCAAACACAATATTTCATTTTAACATTTATTACTCAATGAGTAAAATTTATTTCATAAAATACTAAAAAGAATTTAGAATAACTAATGGAACATTTTGTACATTATAATATGTTATCCACCCTATTCATCCTAGTACCAGATGACTCATGCATGAACTGGATCAAAATAAAATCTTCTACACAACCATTTATTTGAATGGTGACGTAACAAGTCTCCCACCACATATGGAAGGATAGGTTCACTCATCCTCCTAAGTAGCTGGCCATGCCCAAGGCATACCTAACATGTTGAACCAAGCATTCTTCATTGATCATTCCCGCATCAAGGTTCATTATACAACATTCACCCATCCGAACACATGTCTCTTCTTTAAAAACAAAAGTTCGTACTTTGTACAATGACACATGAGCGGCACCAATGTCAGAAAGTTCACTGGAAAAAATAAGCAAACATGATCTAAGGGAGATACATACCACGACCTTTCCCCTTACAAAGCATAAGTGTTGATCCCCATCACTATGTGAAGAAAAAATAAATTTAATTGGATCAAAATAATAAAATAATTGAATGAATTTTAAATTAAAACCTAAAAAACTAGTTTAAAAGACAAATAATTTTATAACTACTTTATCCAATATCTCAATGAAAGATAGTTATGTCTCATTAACTTCCTTTTAAAACATTTAACAACTTTGAAATTTAATCAAAAAATGGAAATTTTATATGTAATTTCTTTTCTATCAACCATGGAAACCTATGAGGGTCTCATTAATCCCACATGGGTCCTAAAAAAAGGAAACCCAATAGTTGTTGTTTAACCATATGAAACATTAGCACATATAATAGTTCATTTCATAAGAACATGCCTCAAACGAACTACTTGGGTCCAGTTGAGCATTTTGAAAACCAACTTTTATATTTTAGATAAAATGTTAAATAGTTTTCATAAAACCCTTTTCCAAGAACATAATTATAAGAATCCTATAGGGTATCCTTGATAAAAAATGATGTCATAGCCTCAAAGACTAGAAGGGAAATTCCCACAAGGGGAACACTCTCAAAACATAGGACATGATAGATACCCCACAACTCATCTCAAGTCAACGTCTCAACTAGGATGGTCTGAACACCTATCGATCATCCACACTCTGGTCTCACTCTCAAAGACAACTGAAAACAATAACTAGAAGAAAAACATATCCATTTTGATTAATGCCCCAAAACACCCAATTGGAATCATCAGAATTCCCCATGGGGTTTTCCATCATGATATAGGTTGAAAACTACTAAGAAAAGAGTAATAAGAGGTCCCAAACTGTCAAAGTTGGATAAAATAAGAATAAACCTCAAAGAGTAACAAAAGTGGTTCACACAGCATGTAGAAACTGTACATGGTGTGTACCCTCAATCTCCCACATGGGAGTATAATCTCATTATCCTGAGTATGTAGAAACTTTAGGTACATGATGTGGTTATATGGATACATGGTCTGTACCCTATATGAGGTACATACATGTCTCCCCAAACTAGCTTGGCCCTCTTCCTGGCCAAGCTGTGTACTCTGACACAGCGTGCTACCATACACAGGGTATGGCCTTGTACTCTACACATCCAAGTACCCTTACATTATTATAAATTCCCTGGTACTCACCTACATGTACAAGTACCAGTACACGATGTGTATACACTATACATGTAGTGTATTTTTCAAGACATTTTCTTCCTTGAATATAAGGAACACATTGTGTGTTACACTGAACTACATGCCATGTAACATATGATTTCAATAACATAAAAAATCCAAATTTCTCAAAACCTCTGATTTTGAACAATAAACCAATAGTATACCAAATTATGACAATTCGGGCCCCATAATCCCCAGGAATAAAATAGTGGAATCCAGTTGTAGAACATCATAACAAAACTCATCACATGGTTTAAACTTGATCCCTCAAATTATGATCCATGAGGGCCCATACACCTCAGGGACAAAAACATGTCATCCATATAATTGAAGCATAACATGTACCAATACACATATCAAAATAGTGGGAATATCTATCACTGTAGCTATCAGAACAACTGGCATATCGAGCATGACATCTACCACAACAGTATGAAATCAGTAATACTCTAAAATAGCATGAAATGAATGCATGTCATATTATTTTTAACTAGTGACTATATTATAAATAATATGTTCTACCCTCATATCATCGGGTTGTAACAAAACAGAACCAAAAATTTGTAAATAATAACAACACAATAAATGTGTGTCACCCAATGGTGAAATCTAATAAACTATAATTGCTCAAAATCCAAAATAACAATTCAATTCTTGGAAATTTGGATTTACTATATAAATGGGGTAGCTAGTCTTTGGAATAGTTTATTTCCAAACTCTATTACCTTCTGATCTCTATATAATGTCTATAAATAGAATGACAAACCAAAAAAAGAATCCTTTTATACAACATTGTAACATCCGAGATCCAGATTCCACCCAACTGTACCCCGTACCCTATTGGCCACATTGCCTCATGTGCATTTCCCCAAATTCCAAAGGCTATCGACTATAAATGAGGGCCTAGATGTGATAGTGTTGAATCTATACTCGCATTATAAGAGTATACAATAATGGTATATGATAACAAACCAATAGCTGAAGCAGTAATATCAGGAAGTAGAAGTAATCAATAGATGACTGGAAATAGAACAACCAGATGTCATAACACACAAAGGAGGATGTTACATGTCACTTGTTAAAGTAAAAAAACCAAATAGGTAATACTTTATTAATACATAATACAGGTATCTAAAGTTAAAAATAGAAAAAAGAAACATAGAAGTAGTAAAATTCTCTTCTTTACCCTATCCTCTACTTCTCTTAAATAGTATATCTAGTTTCGGTAGAAGGGATATTTCACTTATCGACCCTTGCAACAACAGAAATTTTTCATCCCAAAAACATGGCCCAAATAGGGTGGGAGACTAAATCCATGTAGGCATCCTCCCATGGTCTATGCCAATCATTAATTGAATATATATGACATGCAATGCAAAATAGTGAATGTAGTATGCTACGATGTAATCAAATGTAAATAGTCCAACAATAAGTGGTTTCGATTTAAAATCATTTCACGTTATCCAATGGTTCTATAAAATTGAAATATATAAGTATCATTGTTCAGCATAACCAAAGCAACCTCTGTGTAAAAGTAATCACAAAAGATGTCTCTAATGACCATCTAGACAAGTAAAGTGATGACTGAATCCAGGTTTGTGCTTTGTCTTGGAAAAAACGTCATAATTTATTCATTTTCAGTAATCAAATTCAATTTAAGTCTATACTAGACATTCCTAAGATAGAATATAATTATTAATCCTCCATTAAAACCACAAAAAACCTATGAGTGCATCAATACGATCCTCTTAGGAACCCGATCTCACTCTAGGTGTGGGGTTATTATTTTTTGGTGGAGACATCTTTAGATCCAATGAACAAGACCCAAGTATCTCCCAACATATATAAACATTTCCAACAGAACCCATACATGGAATCCCTCATTCCATGACTCGTTCTACCTTTACACATAGTCTATATGAGCCCGACAACTACATCCATGGCTTGCTAATGGATTAAAATAACATCCTCCCTTTTAGTCAATTCATGAAATCCCTTAATGGATCCAAGGTTTACCCGAGGTATAAGGTACAATAATCACATGAACCAATCGATGGAATTGTAATATGAATCCATGATTTACCCATTGCAATTTAACATTTAATCATAACAAGTTCAATTTAAATTTAATTATTCATGAGAAGTTCAAAACCAAAAGCATCCAATATAATCCAGCAATGACCAACCTCACAAAGCTAGGACTTTCAAATATTCACATGGGCTCAATTATCAAAACAATAAAGACTTGTAATTTTATATATTACATGTCATAATCACAATTACCAACTCATGTTGGAAATTAACATAACAATAAACACATGTATGTTAAATTATTACATGGATTTAACAATAACAACTCACATGGGTATATATAATATATCAAGCCTATCATGTAATTTAAACAATCACAAGGCTTAAAAAAAATTAACTCCCATGGGAATGTCACTTATTCAACCAATATCATTTTAAACAACCTAAAAATGGGAATCAAAGGAATTCCTTATAGGCATGCTGGTCCAAATGGCCACACATGGTCATTCAAGGGAAAACACACCCATGAGGTGTCCCTAATTCAAGGTAAACAACCCGATACATGATTAAGAACACATATTCAATTACCTAAACACCAATAGGAAAAAAATATTTCAATACAAAATCAACGAGACTCCCATATATGGGTGTCGGACACTACGACATATATAATCCTCTTAAAAATTAGCAAAAGGCTCAAGACTAACAATCTTGTACTCGTATAAACTCCTCGTCGAGCATCGTCCTCTAAATATACCTAAAATGGATTAGATCTATAAAAGGAGCATAAAATATCTAGCTTTGATAGCTAGGTATATATAATAAATCGCAAGTAATTTCTTAAGAGGAATCTATATCTCACCGATGAGATTACAATGCATATTAAGGTGTTTGAAATGGTGATCGGACAACGGATCCAAAGGAAGAACTATTGATGGGTCAACCTAGGCACTATTGTACAAATAACCAGTGTAAGTCTTGTGTTTGGTTTAAGAATAAGAGGCTACTTCAGAATTTAACTGAAAAATAAAAAAATACTTGTCATTTACTAGTAAGTACGTAACGTGTACTTGGATTGTCCTATCTTCATTGTAGAAATCCTTACACATCATGTATGTTCATTACATGGCCATACCATTACATAGTGGGTACATGGATTAAATGGCATATAACCCAAAGTCAGGTCATGTAATAGGTATGTAGAAAGTTCTCAGGCCAATTTCATCCTTTTTTAGAAAATAACATGAAAATAAAATAACTATACCTCGAAGGAAGAACCGGGTGCTTATAATAAACTATAAGTAAAAAATAACTTTTATGTTTTTATTATAATATTTATAGATGTTCATTAAAATTTTTATTTAGATAAATATTATCAATCACATAAGTCCAAATAATTTTAAATTTATTTCTTTTGGGAGAATAAACAGTGGATAATATTAAATGAGATCTTCTATAATGGTTAGTATTTTTAAAATATTATAGTATCCTAGAACAGTACAGTATCATCACAGAATAAGACTATCTACTTCAAGATTACATATAATGCATGTATCTCCCAACAATCCATAAATAACTAAAAATTATTTGGATGTTATAATTTAACAAGGAGTATATTGTGTGGTAAAACTAATTTTATAAATAAATTTATAATTAATATCATTATATACACTCAATGTTCCTGATCATAGTTATTACATCTTCTTATGCATAGATTAATATATGTGAGAGGTTCAATACTTGAGAATAGGTACTAAGATATAAAATTGGGAGGCAATACACACAATAACAAACCCCTAAAATATCATAAAATCTATAAATTATATATCGAAGAATAATATTGTATAAAAGATGAATTAAAATCATATAAAACAACATCATCATGTAGTAATAAAATGATAACCTATTTCATGTCATATATCCCTTAAAATGATTATCTTCTTAGAATGACAAATATATACATTGATATATAAAAAAGGATCAAATGAATTAATCATAGTTACAAAATTCAACAGACAATCTAGAACACCACATCTATATAAATTCTATTCCATCACATCCTAACCACCCAACATAGGGTTCTTCCACTTACCAGTATCCGGAATAGTAAAGTAATCACATCTACGGATGTTCTTGTGCATGGTGGGAGGACAATACACAATAGTAAAACACCAACTGGACCTTAATAGAAAACCATATCTATATATATATTTGTGTTAGTTATTGTGTGATAGGAAGAGATATAATATGGACAAGTTAATTTGTAAACATAATATATAATAAAAATAATAAAATCAATAAATGATATACTTACCAATAATCCAAAAAAAATTGACCTAACAAATTGCATATAATATTGATTAAATTCACCTTTATACATGAATATATAATGGGATAACTCTCCATAGTGATACACAAACTCCGTGATGGACCAAAAAGTATATGATTAGAATATATGTAATAGGCGGTGAAGGGTTTTGTAAGGGCTAACACTTATCTAAACACATAAGAAAAAAAACTGAAACGAATTTTACCCCAATATCAATTTATTCTGACCAAAAGAGATAGAATTAATAACAAGGTACCTTTTTATTTATCCTTGGAATGATACAACACATTAACTACATATTAATCATTGTGAAGTAGAAAACAAGATCCTTCCTCCATGATTTTCCATGGACAGTATGAATATTCCAATTCCTTGGAAAGTCCTCCACCAAGCCATGGTCTACTAGAATCTTAATAAATGTTTAAATATATCTAAATAGATTTTTTATTGGGAAATTTATATGAATAAATTAGCACCACAACCGAATATATGAAATTTTTTATATATACTTCCAAGGATACCATTTATATTATTTTGGTTTGAAAATATTTTTGAAATATCTCTCAAAACTTTAAATGATATAACTCATTTATTGTACTTTTCAACACTAATAAACATTTTTAATGATCAAATTATCATTATATACATTTAAACATCCCAATTAATCACACATGATTAAATGACATGGTTTGATTACTTAACTTATAAGGATTAATCCATTCGATGTGTTATCATATAAATTGTAAATATTTCATTCACAACACTAAAACATAGTGACACTCACCATGACATTTTTTTCCTATTAAAAAATATAATGTGGCCATAAAACATGAGGCCATGGTGGGTTATCAATACAAATGTAAAATAATCAATCAATTTCACAATTTCCTCATAGATATAATTATCTTTTCTATAATGTTAAATCATATGTAAAAACATCTGAATACATATCCAAAACTCCATTTATATATCTTTCAAGACTATTCTTTTAAAATGTATCATTAAATTTCACCACTTTTTACAACATATTTGAAAAATTGTGAAAATCCATCCAAAACTCTTTTTAAATATCCTTTCAAAATCATTTTTTCTATCTCCGAGGGTTTTAATAAAAAATTTAACAACATTTTATTGAAATTAAAACAATGATAAATTGTAACCCCAAGGGTATTTATTATGATAAAAACAATATTTAATTCCCTAATTAATGATTTCAAGTATTAAATTATCCTGGTAGTTAAACGGTAAAAGGATATAGAATGGTCGCTATTATGAACATGAATCTCTAAATTTGGGCTTATAAAATGTATTGTATACAAGTATGAATAATTTTATAATCCCTTTTTATAGGACATATAGTTTATATAAGACATGGAGTTTTTCAGTATCATATTTATATAACTCATATATTCTCAATTATGTGAGTATACACTAACCAGTTGGATGAGAACAAAATATGTCTTCCATCCAAGTGGGTAGTCACATTTCAAGCACTGCATCCAAATAGATAAGCACATCCCATTAAAATTATCTAGGTTCTCCCATAAACATCGTCAATCTATCTAAATTAAGGGATTATATTTCAATATAATATTATAAGAGTAAAAATCCCTACTTCCTTAGGCCATAACCAATGAAATTTGTGTCAACGTACCCAATACCCTTTAGTCTCCCAACCACAATGATAATGTAAGAAAGGATTCTACGATTTAAGGTTATAATGCTTGGTATTATTATAGACTCATATGTGAGGACTAAATATGAATCACACACCCACAATATACCATATACATAGTGTATTAAACTATATGTCATACATGTGGTGGGTATCCAATCACAAAATTCTCATGTTATGTCTTATGATTATATTTTGTATCTATATATGAATTCCTACACATTCCTAACATAAACATTAGTCACATACTATAATAATCCATGATTAAAATTAGTTAGTTTTAACTGAAATATAAACATTGGGGGAATAATTACTATTTCACATCACATAATATATGTAGTAAATTTGAAATAATAGTGAACTAGAGATTACCATTAATATCACATGATACATTTTTTGTTTTTAAACTCATTTAAGAATGATAATAAAATCATATATGTTTCCTCATCTAATAATATCCAATAATATAGAACAATACAAATATTTTTTTATTATGTAATTATCTGGTTTTATCAAACTCATTAAACCTCTAAGTATTTACAATGACATCACTTTGTGACAAATGAGTAAAACCTTCCAACTAATCTATTTTAGTGAGTAAGATCTATGAATATTTTTTCTGAATAATGGAGAGCCTTTAGAATAGTAATCATGTTGTTTAATTATTTTAACACAGTGTTCACACTTTTCTACTTAAGAAACACTGATGTTGTGATGTAAATAATCTTAGAATTCTACTTTGATTTTTTTCAAAGAAATTCATTTATATAATGGAACATCCCCATCAATATCATTTCTTTGAGATTATATTGGTCACTAAATATAAATCTTTATGTTATAGTATAATAATAACAAATTTGAAACTCTGTTATGATATCAAGTGACATATATATCAATTTATAAAAATTCTATCCTTCATTTATAAAATCTTTAACTTGTCAAAGTCTGCACATACTGCCACTAGACTCTTGGAAAATAAATCGCCTCTAAAGAATAATGTAATGATATTGGAACACTACATTTTTCAATAATTAAAAATTATTTCTCTTTATTATGGATATTTTATAAATTCATTAATCAATACATATCATCTATGGTAGTTTATGTGTCTTGAAATAATTATGAAAAGAAAATTGTATTCTATAAAATATACTTGTAATTTTTGTGAGAACTCTTTCTTTTATGTTTTAACAAACATCATGGTTAAAAAAATTTATAAATTAAAAATTACCATCTTTATCATTATTCAAAATATGAAATTTAATTTTATGAATTATTAACCATGTTCACTAAAACCATCATCCTATGTTATTCATACTGATTCTCTGTTAACAAACAACTTATCTTATCTTATAATAGAAATTTAATGAAAATAGACACCCTATATTTAGATATATTTAAAATAGATATAATTTTTTTATCTGATTAGATGATTTTGATACATTAATCATCATAAACTGAATGTAATCTATGTGTATTATCAATTCCTACATTAATTTTTAAATTCCATATATGTACAATAGTTATAAAATAATAATTGTGATTCATATACCCATTACAATTGATGAATTAATATCTATATAATTAAAACCATTTCTGGTGTCTCTAAATTTTTTTAAAAACCCATGAAGTATCTTCCTATATTTATATCTAATGTAAAAAACCACCCTCCATCAAAACTCATTCATTTGGATTCAATGATTATGGATGATTATTTGACCATCCAATATTATTGTTTTTTGATAAAATTTTCCAGATATGTACTATCAATATTTTACCAAATCCTAGAAATACAATGTCCTAATAAATAATTCTCATCAATATAAAGTTATAGTATAAAAAATTATTGAAATAATTAATAAAACATAAATATATCCAATAATAATTTTAAAATCAATTCAATTTCCATGTCAATCCATAAAGTTTCCTCTTGTCAAACATGGTAATACAATTACTCAACGATATAGAGAAAATGAGTGGTGACTAATGTTCCATTAGATGTTTAAATTGTAGTTACTTTTAAACCTTAATTAAATAATTTTATTTTATATATATGAATATTTATTCTCTTATTAAAAAACATCAACAATCATTTATTTAGAAAAGGATTGTTCTAACATAGAAATTTTTATTTCATTCTTGAAAAAAAAATTATATAAAAACTACAAAGAATCTTATTTCAAGCCTATATATAAAAAAAATTATATCAATGGCGTGTTTTATGATTATTATAAAATTTTATCTACACAAAAATCATTTACCACATGAGTATCACGTTTAATATTCATTTATTAAGAAAATTAATTTTATATTATCCTACTAAAATGATGAACCATTTTTATTCTATCATATTTATTAGTGGGAAATGATCCATATATCACTATTAAATGAATCCAATTTATTTCTCCTTTCACAAATTCTCTAATTAGTTTGGCCATCATGATAGTAATATCATATATGAATCTTGGATTGCTGAGTGGATAACTATTTTCACAATCCATCATGTTGACAAACTAGCATTTATTCCTATGTTAAATAAATAATTATGGATTAATAAATAATGAGAACCCAAATAATGAACCAAGTACAAGAACCTAATTCTACTAATTCCAACCATAAATTTCTTTTCATAAAAAATATTATTTACCAGAACCATGCATTGGAAGATATTGTGCAGTTAGATGATTGAGGTCTCTACAATTATTTTTTTGGAATGAATCAAACCCATAGTATTTTATGGGGTTTGTCATATCACTATCTAATCTATTTAATCCTCTTTAAATGTATGAATTCTTCTAAAAATTCATATTTTAAATACCTATACCTTCTACTAAATCATAATGTTAAAATCACATTGATGTGTAAACATTTACATAATAAATAGCTTGTGGTACTGGCCCAAAATAAAATCATACCATACTTATACATATCCATATAAATACAATGTTAAATTATATGAAATTAATTTTTTTATAGGCACAAAATCTTATGAACTCAATAAAAACCTCAAGACTATGAATTGAGTGATATGAAGCAGAGCCCAATTATCCTAGACAGGGTCTTAGATCCCTGACTAGTGAGTATTCTGAATCAAATTCCATCTTCCAATGTTTCTTTACTTAGTAGAAAAATTAATTAAATCATAATTACAATGTATAATATTTATAAACTATAATTATCTTCATAATCAAAGACCACAACCTAAAACATGCTAAATTTAATCTAGAAAAAATCCTAACCAATTATCTTACCTAGTTTGTAACTCCAAAAAAAAAAATTTATAATTTAATTATGTTTTTCATACATATTTAAAATAATGTAAAACCCATTTCATAATATAAAAATTTATATATATGAATAAATCATGGAAATATTTCTAAATAAATGGAAAAATAAAAAATTTATACATTATATAGAAATTTATGACCAATTACCATATAAAAAAATATAAACATTTTATATTTTAGGAATTCACTTATAGACCTTCCATAATAAATAAAAAAGAACATAGCATATTTATTTTAATATGAATAATTTTATATTCTCAATTTAATTTTAATATAATAAGAACGTGTTCATATTCAAAATATGATATATTTCTAGAAAAATTATAATCATATAAACATCAGATATTTTTAGCCAAGTTTCAAAATTTTAATATAATATATATTATTTGATTTATTCCATTAATCATATCATCGAAAATTCAATATCAAAATGTTTAAACAATTTTCTAAATAATTCCAATTAATATAATCATTTTATATTCACATTTATAAATAATGCATAAATTAATATGTAAATACTTATATTTAATCTTATTTAAAAATTTATAAATAAATCATAAAATTTATTCACCATTTAAATTCACATCAATCCTTGAAATATTTACCAAAACGTTTTTAGTATAGTGTAAATCCCCACATTATATTCTGTTAGGCCCTTTGACCCCACACCAGAGGAAGGATTTTGAAAGATAAAAAAATTATTAAAATTATAATGTCTATAATATTTTATGATTCTCACAGTGTAGTCATGTTACCCCATATGAAAACTCATTCAATTAAAAGAGAATGAAAACAATTTCATGTGTTGAACTCATTTTTGGTAGATGCAATGTTGTGTAGACCACATTATGTTGATATCAGATATGTAATGGCGGTCTTATTAATTAAAATTTCATAATAATCATAGATGATTTGAAAAGGATTTTCTATTTTAATGATGTTTTTTTTCAATTACCACACCATAAAAAAATTCCATCTAGGAAAAATCCAATCTAATTCAGTTCTATAACAATATAATAAATCAATTCTATTTGTTATCCACCATGACATATTTTTTCCTCATGATTGAGATCATTATAATTGAGATATTTGTGAACCAATTTGTGGTTAAATAAAAAAACTATGCTCAATTTATCATAATGCTTTTTAGGCCTTTTTTAATAAACCACTATGTGATCTTATAGTTTTTATATGACCATATCAATTTTATATAATACTTATTACATGCCTCTAAAAATATTAAATAAATATTCTTGTTTAATACCAAGCTAAAATTTTGATCCTATATTTATCAATTTTCTAGTTACTTCATAAAATCATATTATCAATCCAAATATCATATATGTGGATCTAATACTGCTGAATCATTTAGAGAGGATAACACTAATATTTATTTAGAAGAAAAATATCAACTTAAATCAATTTTACCCAGGATTATTCCATTTTTAAACTAAAAGAAAGAAAATAGTGAATGGTGCACCTATTCTATAATGATGAAGTCTATCAATGATCTAATATATTATATTGTTATTATTCATGAAGAAGCGTTAAATGGTATCCTTCCTCCTTTAGTATCCATTGGTTGTAAAAATCTCTAAAATCATGATAATGAACTCCTTCAGTATATGTTCTTATAACCCCATTTATAAAGTTCTAATATAATTAATAGATAAATAGAATTTTCTCTTGATATGTTTTTGTGACCAAATAAACACAGCAAACTATTAATTTAACGTATTTATATATCCATCTATGCATAAGATTTGGATTCATAATCATATACTATATTTATGAAATATTTTTTTATTGTTCAAACATTGTAACTTCTTGAAATGCAATGTTTAGTTCCCATAAAAATATATTAATGATTAATTTATTTCACAAAAAAATTAAAACACTTAATCTGTCATTCCATGTTGATATAAATGAATATTATATCATGGGGTGGGAGGAGGTAGTTGACCCATGTATTACGATATAGAAAATAAAACTATCATGTGTGTCACTTTGACATTGTGACACTAACTACTCCATGGAATATGCCAACACCAGCCATGACATGGTAATAAAATACCACATCATGGTCATGCCTTTAGTTCACATTTCAAATAGGTAGTAGAGTGTCAAATCCAATACCTTAAGAAATAGAATCCACATTGTGGGGTCATATAGCTATTTTTATCCCCATAACTAAATTATATGGTAAGTGAATCTAAATAGAATT
Organism: Viscum album; assembly: GCA_963277665.1. NCBI lineage: Eukaryota > Viridiplantae > Streptophyta > Magnoliopsida > Santalales > Viscaceae > Viscum > Viscum album. Next base: position 922,509,785 of record OY728137.1, read on the forward strand.
CAATGTAATAATATATCCAATCCCAAGGGAAAAATATTCACATTATGGTCTTCATTGGAGACATGTTATTTATCATCAATAATTATCAATGGTAATTGAATCCAAATAATAAATAGGTTTTCTCGTGGTGAATTCTCATGAACCTGGAAAAACTATCGCCAAGATGTAAAAACATTAGAAATACAAAAAAGTGATAAGTAAATAATAAAATAAGATTAATTACTATTATATATTTATATGTGTTTATATATAATAATGGAAAAAGGTTAATATGGTCATTAGACAAAGGGTTGTTGGAAATATTGTAATAAGGCATATGGTCATCACATATTGCTAATGAGTATAATAAAGATTCTATAATGGATATATAATATTTTTTATGAAAATAATAATATATAAGTAACCATATATTTAAAATTAATAATAAATTATTAATTCCTAATAAATAATTAATTTATGATAATAAATGGTAATAAATTCATTCAATATATAAGATACTATTTTAATATAGAATCAAATTTCTAATGTACGTTATATTTTCATTGAAAATTTAAATTTCTATTATTTTTGGATTTATTTTGAAAAATGTATTTGATATTATTAATAAAAATTTCAAATTATTGTAATATGTTAGATTTTATTTCATGTAATTTAATTTACTACTCTAAATAGTGAATTATATCAATAAATTGTAAAGATAGAAAAATTAAATATATTGTTAAAATAATGTTTAAAGAAAATGAAAATAAATTTATATGATAATAATAGTGGTTAAATTTTTCTATATTTGATTTCCCACATATGGTACACTTTTTAGTTTAAAATGTCATTCTTTGATAGTTAGCAAATGACATGATTTGAATATTCCACTAAAAATCATTATTAAAATGACCTATGTTGTACTTATCCCAAACCAATTCACTATATTAGTTTCCTATTTACTACCAAACCAAATTTTGTCTAATAAAATCGTCTCCCATTTTGAGATTTATATATTCAACAAAATGAGACCTAAATTAATACTTATGAAGTAATTATTTACAAGAAGGAAGGATTCTATAAATTTAATTCCATGGTATTCATACCTTTCATTTGTATTCTAATCTCCAAAATTCTTAAAACAATTCCACCACTCTAATTATTTATTTTAAATATCATTATTATTATATAATAAATTATATTACTTTAATGTATTCATATATCCCTAAACATTCATGTGTGTAACATGTTCTTATTATGGTTGATTCAACAACATAAATGAATAATGTTTTACCAACTTCATCATTTTCATCATAGATTAGTATAAATAAATAATGATAATAGAGGATATTAATTCCAAAATTAATGTTATTATTAGGTTCCTAAAATTTCACAACCTAAATTAATAATAATTTCACTATATCTCATTTTTATTAGTAAGATTAAAAAAATGTTTTCATTACGAATTATATTCTTCAAAATAAAACTTCTATGTTCCATAAAATGTACATGGTAATTCCTAAATATTTGTAATAATATTATTCCGCAACATTTATTATTCTATTAATTAGGAACTTATGATTATATAAGAATGATTGAAAATTTTAATATAGAAACTAATATGAAATTATATATACTACAAACATCAGATAATGAAAAAAAATATAAATAAATGAAATATATATATATTAAATTGATATAATTTATTAATATTAAAGGTATAAAAAAATAAATAAGTTTCGTAATTAGATTATTACGATTTTTATGTTTATTATACATGGGTTTAATGTGTGTTTGATAATGTCCCGACTAAATATAAGTAGATCCTTTCATTAACTCTCTTCTTCATTGGAATTATACATGAAAAATAATCCTATTAAATTATTGTTTTGGATATTTACATTCTAAAACCCCTAATAATTCAATTATAAAAATTTTGGGTAAATAAAGGTTTATTTTACTATTTTCTTTTGACTGCTTCTTAGCTCATCATTATGATTATTGTTAGGTTTTCTATCTCAGTTTGTAATCTTATTTCAGATTACAGATACATAAACTAAAACTGGAAGAATTTTTATTCACATTTTATTTAGATCCTCAATTTTATATTTCTTTATTTACATTGGGAATTTTTAAATAATTTCTATTATTCTACCCTCATTGATTCATAATTTATTGATGATGAAATTTGTAATAAGAATTTTAAACGTTTAATTTTTGTAATATTTTTCATCCATTTTAATTATCATTATATTATTTCATGGATTAATTCTCTATTATTATTTATACTTAAATGATTTATTATGTAATCATTTTTTTATATTGAATTATTTATAAATATATTGATGGAATATTTTTGTCTCCCTTCCTTTATATTTCTATTTTTGGATGATTTATCCAATAGATTTCTTTCATTTTATTTACAAAGATTCCTTTTCATATTGATGTAGTTCATCGTATAGTATTTTTTACATTATCATTTTCTTGAAACTAGTTATATAAAAATTATTTCATTAAAAAGGTTTATAATAAATATGAGTATTTTTTATCCTATTTTTTAATAAATGTTTTACCTTATTTTAGAGTAATTTTCATATATTTCAAAAGCCTTTCATATCTCTTATGTTTCACTATTGATATTTTCTAATAGTGTAACCCATATTCATTCTATAAAATATTTATTTTTATGTCTTATAAATTTTTTTATGAAACTCATTTCATTCCCATGGGTTAATTATTATATGATATATTTATGAATGTTTTCATATTCATGGGCTACACATATAATTTTTTATAATTATATAGCAAGTGGGATCAAATTATATTACCATATAATGATTTCTGTATGTATATAAATCTCATCGGATTAATATTTTTTGGGACATATATGGTTAGACTAGTCTATTATGTTATGAAGCATATATAGTTATCCTAGTCCCTAATGATACGAATTCATCAGTGGATAACCTTTCCCTAAGATATGATTTTATACACTTATTTATTAAACATATTCTTGACATGACCTGATATACCATGAACCCACCTGAGATAAGTGTAATATGAGTATACCCCCATAAGGCCACCTCAAATAGGCCTAGGATATACAATAAGTACCAAGATGATATATCGAACATATCAGTTTCCATATCCAATAACCTATTTATTACTACTTATATCTAGAATATATATATATATATATAACTATGAAAACAACTTATATATCAATAGAAAAAAAATCAGGTAACCCACAGTAAATCACTCAAATTAGGAATTAAATATCAATTTTAGTAAATAAGTGAAAGTAAAAAAGAAAAAAATCCATTGGTAAGTAACATCCTTTAAAAACTAGGATTAAAATTACATCCTGAATCAAAAATACTAACTTTAAATCTGTATGGAATGAAAACCTCTGAGATACCCATTGCATAAAATCTATTACCACATCATCTACTAAGGTCCACACTAAACTACGTATTGACTACACATACAAAACATTTTTCATAATAGGGACCATGAAAGGGTGAGTATAAATATAAAATGTTCAATTACCCAAAAATATAATAGAAGATATAATAGAATATGAAATCTAAAATAGGATAAATTCATATTATATTTAACAAAACTATCCAATTATGTTTATGAAAAATCTCAATATGTATAGTCCTTGTATATAATATTCATATTGTAGAAGGAACCCAAATTACCCAGAGTACTTAAAACCCAAGAATCTAAACTAATACACTATTATCACATACAAATCATCACATAATAATAGAATTGGTTACTAACACATCAATTAAGTGTTCATGTTAATTGAGGGGTACTCACTCAAATAAATGACCCACACCATATCATGTATAATGTGCATTAGCCATGGGGTTACCATCTATTTGTATTGTAAATTAACCACATCAAAAATAGGGTTTAACAACGCATTAACAATAGATAGTACATACACAATGTAATCTCTATATCTCTATGGTGTTATCGACCCCATGTCTCTACCAACCATCTCTCCCACTCCCTCCACTATCTCAATGATGCTAGGGAACTTTGTCTTCAAAACATTTCTAATAAAAACCCATATATTGTTGATATATGTTTATAATTTAGTTATATGGTTATAAAATATCATAATATACTATTAAATTAAAATTTTATTATAACAAGGTGAAAAAATATAGACAATACGAGGAACAATCCAATACATGGAATGTACTTTGGAGTAAAAAACCTATAGGCCTCGATAGTTGATTGAAATATTTAATCATTACCTTTTTTCATATGGGATTTACCCATATAGTATACCATATTAGGTTATATATTTTTATTGGAGGTATTAGAAAATCTAGACATGTAATAACACATCATTCATTTCAATGTATCTCAATTACATGGAATATACATCAGCTAACACAACGTGTAGCCCCTCCGAGTGACTAAAGTGTGTAGTCGAAAGTATCTATGATTTAGGTCTCCAAAAATAAATTAAAATTTTCTATCCCACATGGTTTTTAAGGCTAGGGATGTTTTATTTCATGTAATATAGTACACTTAAACACATGAAATCTTAAAGTACATTATTTGTTAGTCGAGGTCACACCCCATGTATTATTTATAGATACAAGAAAAAAACTAGTGTCATATTCTACAGAATGCATAAAATAATACAAAAATAACTAACACAAAGTAGTTACATTTTATGGATCTAAAATATACATTGCCATTTTTAAGTCATAGAGATCAGTGAAACAACATCGACGTCTATACATTCCTCTAATGTTGGTTGATCCTGACACCACTATAACCTCTACTAAACCTCATTGGATATTCAGAAGTTATCAATCATTTCCACCATTCCTTATTATAATATTTTTATATCAACCCCATTCCCAATTTCATCACTGGTACTAATATTTCAACAAAAGCAATAATTAAGATTGAATCCACCGGAATCCATGAATATTTGTCATAGTTTACCCAAGAAAAAATATATATCATATTGAAATTTTATAATGGAATCGATGGATGGAGGTTGATATAATGTCTAACCACCTAAAGAGGGATACAAAAAATTTTCAGAAGCAAAAAGAAGATAAAAATTGTGATAAAAATTTAAGAATTGACATTTATTTCTCATTACTCATAATTAATCACCGTCCCTCATCTTTCATCAACATTTAATGTGTGATGAATAAAATTCTATATTAATAAATAGTACAATATTAATATTAAAATTATTATTATGAAATAATTTATAATATAAGATGAATTTTATGATAACTTTTGAAAATGGAAAATATGAAATATTTAATTAAATGAGGTATAATTGTTTCTTTAAAATTTAGAAAATAAAATATTAGATAAAAGAATGAATTTAAGTATTTTTAACATCTTGAAAAATAATTCATGAATAAAAAAGAACATTAAATTATTTTGAACTTATAAATAAAATTATTAGAATCCAATCATCATGATTATGAACTATAAATTATAAAGAATAATTTATCTTGAATATTAGATAGAAAAACACTAATAATAATGAAAAATTACACACTTAAGTCCAACCTTTAGTTATAATATTTCAAGTATTGATAATTCGATCTCAGTGCATGATTATTAATTTTTAATCCATTTTTAATTCCACAATTATCATGAAAACTATTTGATACCAATAATAAAATATTAGTTTTAGTGGATTACCATATAGAAGAGACATAAAATAATATTTACATTTGAGTTCTAGGATTATGGTTTCTATAACAGATTATTCTTAATAAAACCTAAAAAATATAAAACTAAGATTCAATTTTTTTTAAAAAAAAATTAGACCTCTATTGAGAAATCCCTATTCTAGATACATCCTCTATATTATATTTTCAATTAAAGACTCCATTTAGAAGATAATTTTTCTTCACATGTTCATTGTTAAAAATAATATATTTAATATGGCTCATGAAAAATATAAATAAGCTATTTTTGAAATCAATTTTATCAACAAAATAAAAACCATAAAATACATCTATTTTAAAATTCTAGGATTCTATATCCTCCCCCACCTTCAATTATTTTTATTTTTAACACAATTGTCAATAAAATAGGTAGGAATATTTGGTTTTCATAAAATTGTTTCATTCCCACAATCTCTCTCAATGTTTTTTTGTTTCCACAAGATATACAATAAAGGATTTGATCTCTCATGAATGATATTATCTTATCAACCCTCAATAACCACTGCTTAATTGATAAATGTGGTTTCATCCATGATGTCCATATCACCCCTATAGATAATATTCAATTGACCATGGTCACATTTCCTCATCTATGACATAAGGAATATATTATTCGCTTAATACATCTACAGGGGTAACATGTAGTTATAATAAACCTCTCCTACTATACTAAAAAGTGGTAATGATATAATGAACCTAATGTATATCATGTTAAACCAACAAAACCTCATAAAACCTTTTTTAGGAATAACCTATAGGGACAAATGGTCTCACTCCTCAAAATCCCAGGTTATCCATCTTATTTCCATTTTGGAAATCTTACTTCTTTTGGCTATATCCATATGATCATGGATCACATACAATTATTTAATTATTAAATGTATTGATCGTTCCCTATAAGTTATTACTTTATAGTCTCTATCCAATAAAGATATGACCTACAAGGCCATCAATATAAATCAAGAATGGTGGCATGCTAGTATTAGAGTTGTGTCGATTTTTTTATACAAAATCTTCTAATGGTATGTGATCAATAAAACCACATCTGAAATATTACAAGAATTGTTAATATATATTATTGAGAGCTTAAATATTTATCTCAATATTAACATCTATTGAGGGGTGAAATGTTATACTCAAACACAATTATCTCTTAAAATACTTCTACTTGATCCTAAAAAAACTAGGATATAAATTGTAAATCATGATCATAGAAAATTATTAAGGGTTACCCATTCAAGTGTATGTTCACATATATGCATAGTTTTATAACCCTCTTTAAGAAACGTTGATCGTACAAGGGAAGGAAGTTAGAAAACACTGACAATTATTCAATGATCATCCAGATAGTTTCGTTTAAATTCATAGAATATTGATGTACAATAAAGAAATCCATAGATATATTGTCTAACTTCATCCTAACTAATTCAATGATTTGGCCCAGTACTATAGATAAAATTTACTTAGCCTTCACCTACTACTATTGGAGAAACTAGGAAATTAAATCAAAGTCACTCAAACTGATTCCTATACTCCGTAATTCATTCTTAATATCAGGTTATATCTTTTACATTTAATGATTTATTGTATGTGGGCTGTGTGAAAATCCCTAAAAATCACTTCAATAATATTTGATAGTATAACTATTCATCCTTGAAAAATAATAATTTTTTCCACACCTTTATACAATACTTCAAAAACATCACACATGGATATCCATTCATGCAAAATATCAGAATCAATATATCATATTTTTTCCTCCATCATCCATTAAAGTAGTGTAGGGGATAAAAAAATATAACCAAGATATTAATTAGCATCTTCCTTCAAATAATCCAACTATAATGAGTATAACTACTCATATACCTCCCCTATATACATATAACGTGACTTCCTAGTAAGTGTATCACTGCATTATTTAACTTACTTGGGGTATATAATTTCTCAAAATCGTAGACTATATGGTTTCAGTAAAACACCTCATCCATAGGTTTAAATATCTCTATAAGATTATGTACATGAAACTTTTATATTATTGAAGTCTATAAATCATTCACCAAGAGGATAAGGTTTCTATATCGTCTAGGGAAACACTACTATTTCTACCTTCATGTTCTAGTTCATATAATTATTCTCATAGGATCACATCTATATCGACAAATAAACTTCCATGTCTCATTTCTACATCAACAAAAAACCAATCATAGACCTAGAAACATTGTAATATAGCTTATACTAACCTTCATACTCTAGAAACAACAACACTATGTTTTTAGTCAATGTCTTACTTAGATCCAGAGTATGTCCTTAGAAAAATTGAGAACAAATGAATAGTTTACCATTTTGGTAATATTTAATGTAGAGGTTTTTATAATAGAGAATAATATAAAAAATATGCTAATACGCCACCAAACCAAGGAAAATATATACCTGAAAAAACATCTTTGGTTTCACTAAAGACATCACAACCTCAAAATTCATGGGACCCAATACATATCTATCCTAATAAATTACATGAAATTGGACATAAACATCTATAATATAGGGTATTAACATAGATATTTTTCCATATAGTTGAGGCTCATGCATAATGTTTAAGATAATCCTCAAATTCTTAGTGTGATTCTCCTCCTATCATGAATATGTGAGCATTTAATATTTTAAAATTATCATGAACTAGTCAAGGTATAGATGGAAGAACTATTTGATAAGTCTCATGGATACTATATGAATGTTCATTACATTAAATAGTGTCACTAAAAACTTATAGTCTGAAAATATCAACCTAAAAAAATTAGGAGAGCTTATCCATGGCCTCAAAGATGAAAATATCTAGACTTGATATCATTCTTAAAGAACCAATTAACCCATAAATTTATTTTGAAGAAGTCATCAATTTTTATAAAATAGTATTTCTTATTGACAAGAAACTAGGTAAACTAGTACTAGTCAATACAAAAACCACAATAATTAATTTTTTCTCTATAAAAAGAATATGTGTTTCCTAATAAGGGAAAAATTTTCAAATATTTCATTTCTGTAAAATATATTCAAATGTAAAATCCATGTATTTAATCTCAGCATGGGTAATTGGAAAATTTTATAAAGATGATGATATGATACCAGGGTGTAATTTAATAAAAAAAAATTAACCCCTTTAAAAGTGGTAAAACTTGGTACATAATTTCGTAAAATTTCTACATAATCTATAAATAACATATTAAAATCATTCTCCACAACATAATTGGTGAAAAAAACATTCCAACTTATTAGAAATAAGATATTATATCATGAATAATTAGCCACACTCATCCCAATTTGGGACTCATTCAGCAGTGAAGGTGAACCGTGACATATATCCTTAATGACAAGTAATTGGGTTATTGTAGCAATAATCCCAATAATAGAATACAAATTAATATTCTATCTTAAAATTTTCATTATATTATCTCATCTCTATTGTAAAGAGATCCTCAAAAATCATCATTCTTCTATGAGTAAACTCACAGTGGTAGTATATGAGATTGATAGAAAGAACTCATATAATAGGAGATTTTTAGGGGAGGGGTTTGTCTAGGAGATTAAATGGAAAAATATAGATCATAAATAAGGGATTCATTAATAAATTAACATCTTTGGTAAGTATCAATTGGTATGAGTTATAGAGTAGGTAAAAAAACTTAATTTAATGAAACATGTCAAGAACCACCTACTTGAAGCCCTCTATCACATGAATCTAAAAACCACCCAATCCTAGAACACAATGTTCCCATCATGGAATTATTAGAGGTGGTGGTGGTTGATTTGGATCAATGATTCATCCACACATAGCTTCTCCTATACCACTCTGTCATATATTATTGTGGTCTTTGATAGGGATACCCTTTCCTCTTCAGGGAGTACACAAGACTATATATTTCCTTTATTGGAAATTTATATCCACTATTCCACCCTATCTATCCTCTATTTCCCATGGAGTTGTACAAACATATTCTAAGAACCCCCCTACACCATATTAAAAATAGATTAAACTTCTACATGGGTGGAACTAATCTATGTTCCTCTAGCCTCTTACAACTGATTTCAGGATCAAAAATACACCTCACTCCAATAAAATGGTCCATTCAAGTGTCACCGACTAGCTTCTATTGATGAATCTACTCTATCATACAACTAATAATTCATTAGAAAAAACTATATCAATAGGATTCCCTCCAAAAAAGAATTATAGATGGGACAACACATGTGTATAGTTCTATCTCGAACCTCCAACATCATGTCATTCAAAAAATTATAATCTTGAATGTAGATAACAAAAATAAACTCCTTGGAGTAATTCATTAGGATTTTGAACCTCTCAGCATATTAAATCACTATCATATTTCCATATCTACGGTCTTGTATCTCTTATTCTCACACCATCATTAACATAGGAGGATATTACTCATCTCAGGTTATGTTCTCACACTAAGATAATGGTATAATAACATTTTCATGAGTGAAGTGACTGGGAAATTAGCATCACTAAGAAAGAGAGGTTGAATCAATAATAATCTTTTTAAAATTTCCATTACATAGAAATAAACCTCTAGAAAATTTTATGGTTTTTATCTATTCAATTTTATAAATTAGCCTCAGCGGTATACATTGAGAAGGAAGGTAAAATAAAAGGTACACAAATGTGGGAAGGGAAGGAATCTCCCTTCTAACAAATAATGATGGGAACTAATCAACCAAGTCCTAATAATGTTGGTTATCTGGCCAGTTATAAATGTTTTTTCAAGAAATTTAGGAATTATCTATGGAACAAAAAATTTACTAACCTATAATAAAGATATTATTTTTGAGATTTTATATTAAAATTATGTCATTTTATACTCTAAACATGATCTTTTGGAACTTTTAATTTGGTACATATTCATCCAAATCACTATACTTTTAAAACAGTTTCTTCTAATATTATTATTGAATAGAATCTACTGTCAATATTTTTTTCAAGAGAATTTGAAATGAGAATGTCACCCAATTATATACTATACATTCTTCCAGTAAAAAATGAAAATAAGTGGTTCGCATTTCAAAAATCATTCTCAAATAAAAAACCGACTTTAAATCGTCTTATTAATTTAGTGTCGACATTATTCATAAGACCTTCCATAAAAATCAGAACCAGAAAACATGATAATCTATAATAAAATTGTGGTGATAATCATAAATTTAATTTCATGGATGTTGAGTCCTTGAATATTCATCTCCAAATAATCATTAATATTATTGTGTATAATAATGAACTCAATTATATATATTAATCATTATGTTTCATCATCTAAGGATATTCATAAGAGACCCTACGACATATATAACTCCATACAGTGTTCTATTTCTAATGTTTCCTCTTCTGGAAGATTTTTCTTTAATTAATTAATACATAGAGATTACAAACCATGGGGTATTTCTATCCAAGGATATCAAATTTCTCCATATGTTTTTCTCCACAGATTTCCTCCATCTGATAGACTCATAATGTCCCATAAATTGGATTATATATTTTTCTCCATCCATTAAAAATATTATTTTTTATATCTAGACTTCTTTATTTGTTTCAACATCTGGTAGAACTTTATTTGTTGTAGTCCATATAGAGAGCATCAAATTTTCCTATCTACTGATCATCACATGTCATTTTCTAGTAAAAATGGATTTCACTATCTAATACAGTCATAATAATTACTCTATAAATTAAATTTTATCTTTTAAAATCACATGTTTTCCTTCATCAACTATTTTTACATTCAATTATCTCTAGATATTATTTTTGGAAGACATTATATATTTATCTTCATCATATATACATCCCATGATTCCCTATTTGATATATATTCGTATAGCTTCAATTCCTTGACATCAATTATTCATGTTGGTAATGGATTTTTCAATCCACAAAACATAATGAAAAATTGATGTTGGGATCATGAAAATTTTTATAAATCATGATATTATAATCCTTGGTAAGAAAATAATCATCTCACATAATATCCAAAACATCTGATAATTGTATCCCGAAATGCTTGTATGTTGAAAATAAATACAAGACCATCAAAAAAACCATTAATTCTTAAATATCCACCTTTATATAGATTTTTATAATTTAAATAACTCTTTTTCAAACTCTCCACCAAAATATAGCATTATTCAAAGAGAAATTTCATAACACGAAAATTTTTTTGTAAGAAATTTTTTTAATAGAATTCAAACCCTTAGTTCCAAACAATATTTTCTTCATGATATTTATGTACTCCCATTAATCTATTTATATTCAAGAATTTTAACATAGTAAAAATTTACTCCCCCTTTCTTTGATAACATTGGTATCTGATTCAAAATAGGTAAGTAAAACAGTTGTATATCCTCCCCAACATTGAATATAAAATCCAAAGTAATATAATGGTTACTCAAAAACTATTCTTATGTTAGTAGTGGTGGATGATGTTTTAGATTTATCCCTATGTCATCAAACATTCTCTTGTTAAAGATTTAGTGAATATATCCATGATTTTTTCAATGGTGGAAATATACTACATCTTTAAATCTCCAATTCAATCCTTTTGTTTCATCGAATGATACATAATATCAATGTTCTTGAAGAGGGAATGTTGAACATTATTTTTTTGAATGATCAATGGAACTTGGTTTATGAAAAATAATCCTAAATGGGTTTTTTAATATTTACCCTCACATCATCATGTTATAAATTTATCCACATAGTTTTTGTGTTCTCACTGGTAACACAAACATATTCTTATTTTGTTGTAATTCATTTTACATAAATATATTTTCTATTGTTCCAACAAACATAACTACATTCTGATAAAAATTCTAAAATAGATGTTGAATATTGATTAACTGAATCTCTAAAACAATCATCATGAGTGAATGGAATTATTTTAAATTTATTACTTTTTTGTACACTATTCCACAATTCATTGTTACATTGACATAACTCAAATTTTTCGGCAGATATCATGTGAGGTTATTTAGGATCCCCTTGATAGCTTCCACAAAACACCCATACATTTTAAAAAATATTGTCAAGATGTTGTAAATTATATTAATATTTTCATTAATAATAAAAATTATTTTCATTCACAAAATTTAGAGCTTGAACTTTCTCATATTTATATAAATATGAATAATATTGTAGACATCCATCAAATGTTCCGTTATAAATTTCTATAAAAATTAATTGGAATAATTTTATTCTAAAAAATATATATCTTTTAGGTTTCCTGATATGTATGCCAAGAATTATTTTCATGTATTTGAGTATAGACTTCTCAATACACTTATTCATCTATTTTAGGAACTCTTAACACATATAATCATTTTCCCCATAATATATTATATCTTCTAGATAAATTATAATATTAAATGTTCAAAAAATTATTACCATTATATAATTATTTTATTAAATATACCTTATATAAAACTTCAATATTTGAAGGAAATTATCATGTTTTAAATATTGGATTGTGCAGTATGTTTCAGCACACACAAGGATTTTTCTAAATTAAAAAATTTCCTCTTCATATTAGTGATGAATCCTTATGGTTGTTTAATGTAAACATATTCATCAATTCCACATTATATAAGGTTGATTTATCATCAACATGATTTAATATTTTGTTCTAATTAATATCAATTACCAGTAAAAGTCTTATAGATGTGAATATTATAAAAGTGATGAATGTTTCTTGAAAATAAAAACCTCCAACCCACTCATACCCTGTATATATTAGTATGGATTTATTTCTTGAATCCTATGTTCTTTCAGATAGTTTATTCTAGAACACCCATTTTGTTCGTATAACATTTTTACCTTCTGTTATTTAACCAAGTTCCCATGTTTCTTTCTCCTAAATCTAATCTTACTCTTCAATCATAGCTTCTATCAATCTTTCATATTCAATAAAATATTAAATATATAATTTTTATATTTATAAAATGAGTATATTTTTATTCTCCATTTATAGTTCCACTCTGATCTATATAGGAGCTTCACTTCTTTGAATAATGTTGTTTTCATCAGACAATTTTTCAGTCTTCCATAATTGGGAGTTTTTCATTCCCTAAATTACATCCCCATCAAAATAAACATAATTAAGTATCCATATTCACCATTATACATTCATTTTCCCCTTAATTTCATTCAGAATGTAATAAGATTCCTCCCATTAAAACTTTTAAAAAATGATTTCCTTCAAATATTTAATTGACCTTATTTTCAATAACATTAAAATATCATGATTTTATAAAAATATTTTGATTGATAAACCCTAAAATATAACTTATTCAAATGGTTTTATAACCTGATATAATTCATTCCTCGTTTCTTTCATCAAATTTACCTAAATTTATGGCTTTAATATTTATCATGAATGGACTTCAAAATACCAGTACTTATTCAGAGGCATGCCACTTATTTATCATAATTCATATTGTTATTTTTATTCTTATTTTCTTAGTAAATATTTACTGTTAATATTTATAATCTTATAAACTGATTCCATTAAGAAATCGTTTGAAATGTTATAATAAAAAAAATATTGTTCATCCTATTTCAAATATATGTTATTTTTTCCACTCTTTTACTCTATTATCTTGTGGAGTTTATAGAGCACTGTAATGATGTATAATCACATGTTTTGAAAAATTGGATTCAAATAAGTTAAATATAAATTTCATTATTTTATTTTTTTTATCTTATTTTTCTAATATATACCCATTATTCACGATAACCCTCATTGCATAGTATATTGACCATTTCCACAGCCTCATAGTTGTATTTCATAATCATTAATTGAGTCATTGATGTAAATTAATCAATTAATGTTATGAATTATAAATAATAATTTGTGGATCATTGTCTCATTTCTCCATAGATAGTAGTTTGCATACATTCAAGAGATTGAGTAGTCTAAGTCATTACCTTTTGATGATGTTTGTGGGTCATTATTTTTTTATCACATGTTTAAAAAAGTAATGTCTATTTCTATCATAAGATGAGTATGATTTCCCATAACTACATTATAAGATATTTTTCTCATATTTTCTTGACTATGATCGTTGGGTCTCTTGTGGGAAAATTTATTCTCATCATTAGCACTAAAATTAAATGACTTAAATTTATCTCCAATTTGAAACCAATTACTACAAATCCATTATTTCAAGTAAATTCTATATTTTGAAAATTTTATAATGTAGGAATCAGATTTGAAGTTAAATTAATTTACATGATAAAAAATATAGTTAATTCATAGTATATTATGTTTAGGTCCATCATAAAAAGTAATTTCATTTGAATTCAACATTCTTAATTTAATTTTAGTTGTTCCAATCGCTTCAACTTTGATATAATAATCATTTATAAATGTAACAAAACCATTGCCATGTCACGAACCGTCCTCGGGGCCCGTGCCATGACTACCCCAAGCCCACCTTCCATAGGCCAGGGGCTGGTGACTTGCACCAAGGCGTAATTCCCGGTAAAAGGGGAAGGAATTGCCATTGTAAAGTAAACAAACACCACAGAGCAAGAAAGCAATAGAAGTAAACACTAAGTAAGAACTGAGTACAACAATAAGTGTGGAAAAGTAAGTGGGCCAGTATACAAACCCAAACTAAATGTAAAGTACAACTAAAAAGGGAAAACAACAACTGAAAAGTAAAGCCACAACGTCGAGCTGTCCACTGGAAATCCCACCTGAAGGGTGGGTACAGATAGCCTCCACTGCTCCTCGGGTCCAGCCGACCGCTCCGAGTATGTCCTGCCCAGTGTTCCACCTCCTGGTACCATCCTGCTATGCAAGCCTCAACCATGATCACCGTTTTCCATCGTCTACAACCAACACAACGTAGTGTGGGCATAGCCCGTGCAGGGGTGAGTATAAGCTACTCAGTAGGGACCCTGAGACCCCCGAAGGTCTCCCTAAATCCACAAAGGATAAACCACAAAGGAAATATGCAATCACGAAGTAACATCCAACACTACTTAGGTATATTCCCATACATATACCTAAGTCATTAATTCACGTTAGGCTCCAACATCCAAGCCCAAGTACATCCCAGTCCACACAGGAAAGCAAAACGTAAATCCAGATAGGATAGCTCAACACAATCCACATAGGAAAGCAAAACATGATTCAGCTCACACAGGTATACTTCTTCATATGATGATAGAGATGATCATATATATCCACTGATTCATCTATGCCATCAGACCCACAAAGGATCGATAGGTACTAACCCCCACAATGACCCAAAAAGGATCGAAAGGTAACTAAACCCCGCAAAGACCCACATAGGATTAGACCCACACAGGATCTGTAGGCACTAGCTCACACAGAACCGCTGAGCACTGACCCACATAGGATCAGACCCACACAGGATCGGTAGAACTGATCCACATAGGACCACTGAGTGCTGTAGTCATCGTTGTCGAATCCACTGAGGATCTTTGTACAGTCGTCGTCATCACAGTCGCAAACGCAGCCTACACTAGGGTTCCCCCACACAGCAAGATCATTCGGGAGGGTCTGCTCCACGAGACGAGAGGATGATACATAAACTAACACATAGTCCAAAGTTGATGTATCCAAAAGTTCTGTATTGTCAATAGGAACTCAGTGCCGCAGATGGCGCGTCAATCGGGCGCCCAGTTTGAGAGTTATTGGCTTTTTCGTCCCAGGAGATCTATTGGTTTTTAAGGAAAAACCAACCCGACCGTACTCCACCTGCATACAAACCTTGGGCAGAGTAAGCCAAAAGATCCGTCTCACTTAGTGGAATCCATAAAAGTCGACGGTATGTCAATCGGACGTCCGGAGCTCAAGATATGAGCATTTCCGCTCTGAGGGCCCGGTTGGTTTCGTGTACGAACCAACTCGGTCGAACCCAAAGTATTACGAAACCTTGAGTGCGATATACTAAAACAACCGCCTCAATCAAAGGATCACATCGTAGCTGACGGTGTGTCGATCGGAGGCCCGCATCACAAGCAATGGACGTCCGACCGGAAAAGATTCTGTATTAAGGGGTTCGGGCCCGGTCCAACCTGGCCTGATACCCCCAGGGTCGACCTGAACCGGGTCCGAGTCCGGCCCTCTTGGGCACGGCCCGGCCTGGAGGACCAGCCCGGCATGGCGCGCTGGACAGGCGCTCGGCCAAACGGCCGAGCCGTTGAGGAGGGGGGTGCCGGCCCCCCTGGTTTGTAACTGCGGCCCCCCTTAATGGGGGCCGCTCAGCTGGCCGGCCAGGGGTTTGAACCCCTAGCTTTCCCTTGTCCGGCCGGCCCACCCCGGCCAGCTGGTTTCTGCCAACACAGGACCGGTGACGGCCGGTCCCCTCCCTGATCTGACACCAGCAGCCCATTTCTGGCAGCCGGTTCCCATGCCCCGCTGCAGCCCGGTATCGGTCGCGGACTTCATTCATCCGGTGCGGCGCGACGGCGCCGCACCCCTCCGCCGCGGCCCCGCTCTGGTCACGGTGCTTTTGCAGTTCTCTGGCGCGGCGCGACGGCGCCACGACTTGGTTCAATTTCACGGCACGACGCGACGGCACCGCACATTCCTTGCCGCACGATCTCGCGTGGTGCGACGACACCACGCCATTCCCATTCCAACCTCATTAGAAACAAACATGGATAATGGAGGAGGGTCAGCCGTGTTTGTGCGGTTCAGCCCCCTCTCGTTAATCGATATCAATTGGTCATATTCCACGGAAAATGTCAAAGTAGTAATCACGAAGAAAATAAATAAATAAACCACTACCTTGAGCATAGCTTGAACGGAGGTTCGTCGAATGAGGATTCATCGTGGAATATCTGTCGTGGAAAGAGGCGTCGTGGAAGGTGATGTCGCGGAAGGAGATGTCGACCTCCGTGGAATCCGGCGTTCTTCGCGTTCTTCATGTTATTTGACGAACAGGAAGAAGAAACTCAAGACTCCCTTATCAATTTCTCCGAAATCTCTTAAGGCAACAAGACTCCAACAAAAATAAAATAAGACACTTACTTATTTTATTAACACAACATAAGTTTTGAAATTCAAAAGTTTGAATTAAACCACATAATTAAATAACACAAGTTGTCATAATTTATGAAGGGTTATGGAAGGTTTGGGAAGGTGAAGGGGTAGGGATCTTGTGGGCCCTACCACCTTCCTAATTTACAAATGGAAGTTGGGTGGTTTTTCCCAACTTCCACCCAAATCTTAATCCACTTAAAGTAAAAATACAAATTGATGCATAATTTTTATTTTTTCCTTCCACATAAATTAACAACTTCTCTCGTGTAAACGCAACTTCGGAAATGGAGTTACTAAGAAATTACTGGCGCTACGGTTCCATCGGTGCCCTCAGAATTTGATTCCGAGCACCGGTTCAAAAGTTATAAATTCCCACTTGTTCGTTCACTGAACTTACCCGAGCTAAACTTCAGATAGAAATTCAGGGCACACCGGGCCTCAGAATCAAGTACCGTCAGAAACTACGTTCTTGTAAAATCCCAAAATAATTTAGAAAAAAAATTTCCTTGAATTTTATGGGTCTTTACCTTACTCCCACCTCAGGGATTTACGTCCCCATAAAGATACATCATAAGCTAGGAAAACAAATATGGGTACTGAGCATGAATCTGAGCCTCCCGCTCCCAAGTGCTCTCCTGGAGATTCCCGTGCTGACATCTGATGCGCACTAGAGGAATCAACCGTCCATGTAGAACCTTCTCCTATCGATCCTCGATCTCCACTGGGAACCCCGTAAAAGTTTCCCCATCATCAACGTCTAGCTCCCCATGTTCAATGATATGCATCGGGTCATGCACGTATCTCCTCATCTCAGATACGTGGAAGATGTCATGCACTTGGTGCAACTGAGGTGGTAGAGCCAGGTGATAAGCCACCTCGCCAATCCTGCTGAGAACCTGGAATGGTCCAATGAAGCATGGAGATAACTTGCCACCTTGGAAAAATCTCCATAATCCACGTCGAGGTGAGACACGCAAGAAGACGTGGTCTCCATCCTCGAAATCTAATGGCCTCCGCCTCCTGTCAGCAGAAGACTTCTGTCGGCTCTGAGCTGTCCTCATCCACACTTGGATGACCTGTACCTTCTCTGTCATGGCCTGGACCATCTCTGGTTCCACAAGTGCTGACTCCCCATGGTCTGTCCAGCACAAAGGAGATCTGCAAGGTCGGTCGTACAATGCCTCATATAGTTCCATCCCGATGGTGGAGTGGTAGCTGTTGTTGTACGCGAACTCCACCAAGTGTAGGTGGTCCTCCCAGCTACGAACAAAGTCGAGGACACATGTGTGGAGCATTTCCTCGAGAGTTTGAATGGTCCTCTCCATCTGACCATCCGTCTGAGGGTGAAAGGTTGTGCTCAGACGTAGCTGCGTCCCAAATGCCTCCGGCAACCCCTTCCAAAGCCGGGAAGTAAAGTGAGCATCTCGATCGGAGATGATAGACGATGGAACACCGTGAAGCAGTACAATCTCCGGAATGTAGAGACACCCCAAGCTCTCCACTGAGCTCTGCTCTCTGATGGGTAAGAAGTGTGCCGACTTGGTGAGTCGGTCGACAATCACCCAAATGGATTCGTCACCTCTGGAAGTGCGTGGAAGTCCAGTCACGAAGTCCATAGATATCCCATCCCACTTCCACTCTGGGACCTCCAAGGTTTGTACCAAGCCTGCTGGTACATGGTGCTCTTCCTTCACCTGCTGGCAGGTGAGGCATCGAGAAATGAACTCTTCCACAACCTTCTTCATGCCCAGCCACCAGTGTTGTCGTCTGAGATCCTGGTACATCTTCACCACTCCAGGATGTACCACCAAAGGAGAAGTGGGAAACTCTCCCAGCACCTCCTCCCGTAAAGAAACTAGTACCAAGGTATGTCCTCTGAAAAGTATGTCGTGCTATGCTCCCAAGGAGAAACCATCAAGTGCCTGTCCTAAGGATATCTGCGCACGCAACGTCTCACAGTCAGCATCCCCACGCTGTGCCTCCCTGACCCGCTGCAGTAGTGGAGGGGTGACTGTAAGAGACTGAAGGAAGGTTGTCCCATCTCTATCCACGAAGGATATCTTCAAAGCGGCTAGCTGCTCTATCGCCTCCTCTAGTAGCTGATTGCCCGTCCTCCTGTTGAGAGCATCGACTACTACATTCCCCTTCCCAGGAGTATAGACTATCTCAAAGTCATAGTCCTGGAGGAACTCGAGCCATTATCGCTGTCTCAGATTGAGGTCCTTCTGAGAGAAGATATACCTGAGACTCTGATGGTCAGAAAAGACTGTAAAGCACTCTCCCATCAAGTATTGTCACCATGTCTTCAGAGCAAAGACCACTACTGCTAACTCCAGGTCATGTGTAGCGTAGTTCTGCTCATGTGGCCTCAACTGACGTGATCCATAGGCGATCATGGCCCGCTCCTACATCAGAACACATCCGATTCTGGTCCCTGATGCATCGCAGTAGACTACGTACCCTACTCCCTCCTCAGGCAACCTCAAGATAAGTGCACTATTCAATCTCTGTCTCAGCTCCTGGAAGCTCTGCTGACATCTATCTGACCATACAAAGGGTTTCCCTTTCTTCCTCAAAGCTGAGAGTGGTGCCGCAACGCTGTAGAAGTCTGGCATGAATCTCCGGTGGTATACAGCTAGTCCCAAGAAACTTCGCACCTCCATCTCGCTTCTGGGTGGCTCCCAAGCTAGCACTGCCTTGATCTTCACAGGATCCACTACAACTCCCGCCTCAGAGATGACGTGACCCAAGAAGTGGACCTCATGTATCCAGAACTGACACTTCAAGAGCATTCCATAAAGCTGGTGCTCTCGGAGTGTGTCTAGAACAACCTGCAAGTGGTAGGCGTGCTCCTCCTCAGTCATCGAGTATATCAAAATGTCGTTGATGAAGACCATGACAAATCGATCGAGGTATGGCTGAAAGATCCTGTTCATGAGGGCCATGAACATTGCTGGAGAATTGGTTACACCGAATGGAATAACCAAGAACTCATAGTGGCCATACCGACACCTGAAGGCCGTCTTCTACATGCCATCATCCTAAACTCTGAGCTGATGATAGCCAGACCTGAGGTCTATCTTCGAGAACCACCGTGCTCCCTTGAGCTGATTGAAGAGGTCATCAATCCTCAGTAGCGGATACTTGTTCCTCAATATTACTTGGTTCAGGCGATGATAGTCTGCACAAAGTCGCAAGCTCCCGTCCACCTTCTTGGCGAACAAAATCGGGGAAGCCCAGTGTGAAACACTGGGTCAGATGAAACCCTTGCCCTGCAAGTCCTCCAACTGTACCTGTAGCTCTCGAAGCTCAGCGGGGGCCATCCGATATGATGGAGTCGATATCGGGGCTGTCCTGGGGTACATGTCAATATAAAAGTCTACCTCTCTACGAGGAGGTATCCCTGGAACGTCGTCGGGAAATACGTCTGCATACTGATCCACCACTGCAGGAAAACTAGGACTCTGCACATCAACTGCTCCTAGGATGAGGCTAGCCAACTCATGAGTGATGGGCTGTCCTCTCATATGCGAGAGTCCATCCTATTCTGCAAAGGATCCCTTCTCGCCGGTGAAGGTGAACCTACTCCCATTAGTGCATACACATCACATCTTGCACCTAATACAGTAAATCTGAGCATGGACTGTTGATAACCAATCCATGCCCAGGATGATGTCATAAGGCCTCGACGCCGCTACAAGAAGATCCCAGCCGAAGATCTCACCTCCTAGAGTAAGATCACACAGCTAGCACCAGTTCGTAATCGTCATGTCTTCTCTCGTAGGAGTCTCTAGCCGTAAGGATCGAGCTAATGGCTCTGTCGGAATCTCAGAGCTCCGAACAATGGCAGCGGCTATGAAAGAATGACTCGCTCCTGTGTCTATAAGAACTGTAGAAAGGGTGGAATAGACACAGATAGTACCTTGATTCATCTTGGTCGCGCCGTGGTTATAGGCCTCCACTGGATGGAGCTGTGCCTGTCTCTGACCGCCATCTCCCTGTGGCCGGGGTGGACCTCCTGGTGGTGGTGGTGGTAGAGCCTCAAAGCATCGCCCACATCCTGTTGCTCGGCCAGCTCCTCTGACTCGCCCGCCTAATCCCTGCGGACCGCCATGGTCGACCCTCTGCCTCTACCTGGGTGGCCCCTCAACCGTCTGCTGCTCCTCAGCACGGCGGGTCGGGCAGTCACGAGCCATGTGGCCCTGCCTGCCGCATGAGTTGCACTGCCTGCCTCTCGAAAGACTGGCTCCATGCTATGTGCCCCGCACTGCTGAGCCAGTGTCCTGAGGTCATCTTCCTGAGGTTCTGGTCTGCCTGGACCCATGAGTCATCCGTCATCTACCTGGTGCAGAAGACTCTGCTATGTGCCACCCTGCAGTAGGTCTCGCTGCTGAAGAAGGCTCCGCAAAAAAGCTCTCGATCAAAAGGGCTCACTCCAGTACTCCTGCCTGAGTTGGAATGCTAAGGGAGACCAACGATTTCCTGATCTCGTGTCTCAATCCCTGCTCAATAGTCCAGGCCCGGAAGAATGGGTCCCATACCATGTCTGTCGAGTAGCGCGAGAGATCGTTAAATCTCGCCAAGTACTGGGCGACTGTCAAGCTGCCCTGCCGCAGCTGAAGAATCTCATAGATGTTCACCACACGGAGGGTGGATGGGATGAACTCCGAGTGGAAGAGGCTCTCAAAGTCCGCCCAGAGGAGAGATGCCTCATCGTGCACCTGGAGCATCAAGCTCCACCATCTTCCTGCTGCCGCGTGCAGTAGGATCGCTGCGAGGATCACCATGAGGTCTGCTGGTGTCCTCACAAACCTGAAAACTCTCACCACTGCCTCCAGCCAGTCCTCCGCTGCCAGGGGGTCTGTCTCCCAGCGGAACCAAGGTGGTCGCTGGCGTTGGAACTCATGAAGTGCACTAAGGCGACGTGCATCATCAGCAGCTGGGGGTGGAAGCCTTGGTGGCTTGGTGGGTAGAGGTACCGCTGGTGCCTTAGCTGTCAAAGGGCCCTGCACCAAGGCCCCGTTGCTCGGTGGGCTGTCGTCATGCACAACTCTCGGAACCCTAGCTTGCTGCCGTCGTGGGGCCATCCTGAAAAGAAACAGGTGCGCCACGGTCAAACAATATACCTGGTGAGCTAACATAAAGTAATCACAACGAAAACTTGAAACACACATGCACTCAATGTTTTCGTGCATTAAGTCGGAAAACAGAAGTTAGGGTCCTAGTGTATGGATACGTCGGCTGCCGCACCACCACTGGACTCCCTGGACTGATAACCACACCCAATACACTTAACATTATTGCTTCACAGAGAAAAAGATCAGATTCCCAAGTTCTGTGGTAGAACCGAACTCCTCTGATACCAATTTGTCATGACCCATCCTCAGGGCTCGTGTCGTGACTACCCCAAGCCCGCCTTCCATAGGCCAGGGGCTGGCGACTAGAACCAAGGCGTAATTCCAGGTAAAAAGGGAAGGAATTGCCTTTTTAAAGTAAACAAATGCCACAGAGCAAGAAAGCAGTAGAAGTAAACACTAAGTAAGAACTGAGTACAAAAGTAAGTGCGGAAAAGTAAGTGGGCCAGTATACAAACCCAAACTAAAAGAAAAGTACAACTAAAAAGGGAAAACAACAACTGAAAAGTAAAGTCGCAATGCTGAGCTGTCCATTGGAAATCCCACCAGAAGGGTGGGTACAGATAGCCTCCACTACTCCTTGGGTCCAACCGACCGCTCCGAGTACGTCCTGCCCAGTGGTCGACCTCCTGGTACCATCCTGCTGCGCAAGCCTTAACAACGATCAGCGCTGTCCTTCATCTGCAACCAACACAACGTAGTGCGGGCATAGCCTGTAACACCCGAGACTTTTATGTTGTAAAAATCATCAAATGAATCTTTCACTTGCTTGTCTTTCTTTACACGAAATCGCCACCTTCCTCGATCACTTGCGTCGTACACAATACCGAGTTTCACTAAACAACGATATGCTATTAAAATATTATTAAAACTAGTAGTTATGAATAGTAATAACCACTTTTTGAAATTTTTGAAATTTTATTTTTCAAAATTGACTTCATTTTTGGATTCGGAATATCGAAATTAGCCTAGGGTGAAATTTTGGTATTTTTCTGAAAACTTTCAATTTTTGATGAATAGTGAAACCACTAAGTGGTAGTTAAAAAAACTGAATTTTTCATAAAACTTAATTTTACCGCTTCTGTGAGTGGAATTTCAAAACTCCAAGAGACACGGTTGATGTCAGTGAGTATAATGTGGTTCAATGAGATGAAAATAATTTTTGGTGAATAGTAACTTTTACTTTTAATTACCACTGTTAAAAGTAAATAGGGTAATCAAGAGTAAAAAATGATATTATTATTACCCTAACACATGTACTAATTCTATTGGATAAGTGTAATTCGACAAAAACAACCTTAGGAATAAAATATGACCATTTAGGCCCACTTGGATAAGATTTGGACATTTATTATTAATTTATTTAAAGAAAGGTTAAAATAGTTAAAATCAAAGTTTAATAACTAAATAATTTTTAATATAGAATTATACATAAGATAAATTCAACTATAAATATTCATTATAAATATAAAAATATTTCCTACATAATGATATTTTATTTGTAATTTTTAGACTTTAAATAATTTAATTTATTTACGACAAAATGAAGATGTAGTAATTATCTTATTAATGAAATATTGATATAATTGATGTTATAAATACCCAAATAAATATAATTTGAGACTTTTTATGAATTAAAATAATTTTATTGGTTAATATTACATGTTAGTATTGATTTAATTAACTTTTTTCGAACTAATAATTCCGTTATGAATTTCACAAAAATCAATTACTAAATAGTGTCAAAATTGACATAAAATAGTTTTTAAAACAAATATTATATTTTTAATTGTTATTTTATTCCTAAAAATATAAGGTTCGGCCAAATGACTTATATAAGGTTATATATATTAATAATAAACAACTTGGGGTCATTTTTGCTGCTTTTCGTAAGTTTATTAACCTTATAGTATAAAAACACAAGAAGACACGGTAAAAGTAAAATTATTTAACTTAATGTTAAGTCTAAAATATAAGGTTAAAATAGGAACCTAAACTTGTCTAAATTCTATTGTATGAGAGGATTTCGACCCATACCCACCTTAGCCTTGAAATAAATCAATTTGGAGCTATTTAAAATAGAACATGAATTTATAATAAAATAATATTTTTAGTTTTTCCAAAGGAGACCCTCTCCTCCCTTATAAAAGGGAACCTCCTCCCCCTCTTCCTCACACCACATTGAGCCTTCAGGCTCGGACAACCCCTGAAACTTTCTCCTCTCCACTTCCCTAGAGACATCCTAGAGGTTCTGGTCTTCTTCAAAGACCAATTTTAGTGCCCTAAAAAGAGGTCTCAAAGAAGCACTTCAAAGAAGTGGTAATGTCTGTTACCAATTCTTTCATCTTTATTTCTTCTTACACTTATTCTTCTTTAGTTGTTTGATTATGAAGTAATTACATCAGTATCACTAATATACTGATATGTTATTATAAGTTTGAAACAGCCCTATTTCACAATCTATCCATCCTACGGAAAATGAAATCACCGCGCATGCGTACGTACGGAATACCATCTCCATGCCACAGTGTAATCTATTTTCCACCACCACCTTACTTGGATGAGTATAATGGTGTAAATAATGAATATATATGATTATTTTGAAGTTATATTGATTCAGAAATAGTATACAAACACTCCAAAACAATTCCATGATCATGGGAACGATATCATCGCTCGTGCATACGTACGGAATACCGTCTCCATGATGTGATGCGACTCGTTCTACATGATCTTCATTGCATAATGATTATATAAATGAATTGAATGAATTAATATGATATATATTACACTAATACCATTCTTTAAATTAGGTATCTATAACCTAAAAATAAGTATAAGAATTTATTCGACAAAACACGCATAAGAACAAAAAGTAATAAACACCCAAATAAACAAGTAGTAATGAAATATTACTAATCAGAAGCTAAGAATATGAACATATATGATATGATAAAAATAAGTATGATTTTTGAATAAGTCAATAACATTATTTAAATCATTATACAGGAGTTTTGGACGCTTACAAAGCAAATCGGACCTAAGGTAAGGGAAATATCACAATCTCATTTTTACCCGAGATTGTTTATACTTTGGTATTTACCAGGGTGTATTTTATCATCCACATCCATGTTTCCTCAATATGTAATATTATTTCCATCCACCTACAATTTTTTAAATCCATTTTTACCCTTTGGTGAGTTTATAGTAAAATATATGAAAGGAGTCTTTTTTCGTTTTTCGTACGAGGTACTTTTTGACTTTTCCGACAAAAGTACGAGAAGAATGTTTTTTTAACTTATTCGGCATGAATGGATTTTTAAAACAAAATTTCCAAGAATCTTCCTTTAAAAGTTTTCAAGTTTATTTTTAATCAACTTCTTTTAGTTTAAAATTTTATGACATGTTAAGGAATGAAAAATGTTTTTGAAGTAGAAAGGATGTTTTCCTCAAGAATGGAGTTCAAGTGTTTTATCAATATTATTTTCCATCTAAGATAATAAAGGGTTCTGTTTCTATTCCTATTATTACATGGATTTGATTATGTTGTGATGGAAATATTTTTATGAATTCCTTTATCTTATATGAATTTTTTTATGATGTCATGATGTTTAAGATTCCCATTTTTATTACATAGGTTATGCTATGATGTATGGTTTATGAATTTGTGGAACACATAATAATGGTATCATTATGATATGGGTGGGACCTATATCTCCCTCCAATGAATTGGGTAAAGATTTTATATCTCATGAGATAGACATGGCTGGAACGGCAGGTTAAACCAGTTCAGTGAAACTGGACTGAAACGAGGAGTGAACTCGGATCAAAAAAGGACTTTGTCCACTAAGATAGTCTTGGCAATGAGTCTTGAATAATAAGAAATGATTCTCTATGATTATGTGTGTATGACAAAAAGTATTATGTTTTATGTTATGATTATTGGGATTACATTTCACTACTATGATTTATCCCATGTTATAAAATTATGATTTCTTTTGCAGGTTAAGATTTCCAAAAGTTATGTTCTTATGTATATGATGTGATTGACATTTCTTTTGTTTACCCTTACTGAGAATTTGAGCTCACCCTTTTGTATGTTTTCTTTCCCCAGGCCAGGAAGAAGGTTATTAAGTAAGATATGTCAAAAGGGACTATAGATATGATGAAATAAATGGGAGACAGTGTAGACACTTTATGAACCAGTTGTTTATGTTTCTCAGTTTCTAAAGACACTATACCTATACGGTCCTTTCCTGGTTTTGTTATATGTTGTAATAAGTGTGCTTCAATTCTGAAGTAATAATAATGTATGTAAAGTATGGGTCGTTATAGTTGGTATCAGAGGGAGGTTATAGTCAACCTTTGGAAACTAGGATGTGAAAGCCTTAGTAAGAATCCTAAGGATAAGTCTAAGCATAGAACACAATAATAGTGTTTTAGAAATGGCCATGAATAGCCTAGGATAAGACCTTAAGTGTGAAATTTTATTCTTGATTATGTGGTTTTCCTATTATAATTAGTGTTGCTCACACTATTCTTCTTGGTTTTAGTCAATGGCTGGAACCCGAAGGAACCGTGTTAATGCGGAATGTGCCGGGAAATGTAATGATTGTCCCCCTGAGTAACCAAACATTATGGGAGCTGGAATGAAAAATCTTGTAGCCATGCTTACACAACTTTCTCAAGCTATGAATCATGCAGGACTTCAAAACGAGCAAAGGAAGGAGCAACATTCTGTTGAATCCTTCATGAGGCAGCGTCCAACTTCATTCAGCGGGTCTACTGATCCATTAGTTGCTGAACAATGGATTAGTACTACTGAAAAGATATTTTCAGTTCTTTATCATTCTAAACTTGATAAAGTCATCTTATCAGTGTATCATTTGGAAGGTGATACTGATCAATGGTGGAATCTTATCAAAAATACGAGGCAAAGAGATGAAATTGAGTCCATGGAATGGGACGAGTTCAAGAACTTATTTTTCAATAAGTACTTCCCTCGTATTCTCCGAAAAATGATAGAGAAAGAGTTTCTTGAACTGAAGCAAAAGGATGATGAATCTATTTGTACCTATGAAGCAAATTTTACAAGACTTGCAAGGTACGCTTCTGGTATTATTATCCAACCTGAGAGTAAGATCAATCGATTCTTTAGTGGCTTAGAACCAAGTCTTCAAAGGGCGTTAGCCATAAGGTACTTCAATAGCTATGAGGAAATCGTTTAATGTGCTCTCAAAGTCAAGAAGGAGATTAGAGTAACCCATCAGTCATATGGGTTTGATAAGAAGAGGAAAATGGAATTCAAAGGAAAATCTAAAGAGCACACTGAAAAGAATATGAGCTTTCCCTTATGCTCAAAGTGTGGAAAGAAACATGGAGGGAGTTGTCTTAAAGGAACAAGGAAATGTTTCAAATGTGGAAAGTAAGGTCATAGGGCATTTGAATGCCACAATGATGGGAAGAAGATGTCTAATGATGCAAACAAAGGAAGGGATACACAGAATGAACCTACTACACTTCGATGTTTCAATTACAAGGAGATGGGGAATTATGCCAATCAATGACCAAATCCAAGGGTTGATGATGATGATCGACGACAACAAACTCTTAAGGCTAAAGACAAAGTAAGCTGACATGAAATTTCTATCAGCAATGTGGAGTGTGATAACAATGTGGTGAAAGGTACACTTACCATCCACTATAAAGTAGCAAATGTTTTATTTGATTCTAGATCCACCCACTCTTTTATTTCTGAAGATTTTTCTAAGGGTATCACCATATTACCTCAACAATTAGATGTTGAGTTATCTGTGACAACCCCTAATGGCACAATAGTAGCATCAAAAGTTTATAATTCTTCTCCGATTGGAATTTGTGGGAAAGTGCTTCCTGCAAATCTTGTGATCCTTCATATAGTGGAATTTGATGTGATTCTTGGCATGGATTGGCTTTCTCTACATGGATCTCGTATCAATATCCAAATAAGGGAAGTCAAATTTCATATTGCAGATCAATCTATGATCGTCTATCGATGCAAGGATGAATATAACCTTCCAATGGAAATTTCTTCCATCTTATGGGTCTTGATTCCCCTAAATGAAGGTTATTTATCTCAAATGGTTGGTGAGAAACTCACGATTAAGAATATTCCCATTGTATGGGAGTTTGATGATGTCTTTCCGGAGGAATTTCCGGGGTCCTCCACCAAATCGTGAAGTTGAGTTTTCAATATAACTCATACCAGGTGCTTTGCCTATTTCAAAGACACCTTATAGAACGGCCCCAATTGAATTGTAGGAATTGAAGAAGCAACTCCAAGAGAATCTTGATAAGGGGTTCATACGCCCTAGTGTGTCACCTTGGGGAGCACCTGTTCTGTTTTTTAAGAAGAAAGATGGATCAATGAGACTCTGCATTGATTATCGTGAACTTAACAAGATCACTATCAAGAAAAAATATCCCCTCCCGCGCATTGATGACATATTCGACCAACTACGTGGATCTCAATACTTTTCCAATATTGATCTTCATTCAGGGTATCATCAATTAAGGGTCAAAAGGGAGTATAAACCATAGACGGCTTTCCGTACAAGGTATGGACACTATGAATTTATAGTGATGCCATTTGGTCTTACTAATGCCCCTACTATCTTCATGGATCTGATTAATAGAGTCTTTAGAGACTATCTTGATCAGTTTGTGGTAGTCTTTATAGTCGATATTCTTGTCTATTCAAAGAGAAGGGAAGAACATGAAGATCTCATGAGAATTATATTGAATACCCTGAGAAAGGAGAATATTTATTCCAAATTTACCAAGTGTGAATTTTGGCTTCAAAAAGTTTCATTTTTGGGTCACATTATCTCAAAATAGGGGATATCTGTGGATCCAGCAAAAACAGAGGTCATCGAAAGATGGTCGAGACCAACAATAGTAACTGAGATCTGATGTTTTCTTGGTTTGGTTGGATATTATCGATGTTTTGATAAAGATTGTTCACGATTATCTAATCCACTCAAAATGTTGACTCGGAAAGGAGTTAAGTTTGTTTGGACCGAGGAATCTGAAGAGAATTTCAAGGAGTTGAAAAAAAGGTTATCCAGTGCACCTGTGCTCACACTGCCTTGTAGTGGAGAAAGGTTTGTGATCTACAGTGATGCATCCAATAAGGGATTGGGGTGCGTTCTTATGAAAAATGATATGGTGATAGCTTATGCCTCATGACAGTTGAAAATACATGAGCAAAATTACCCAACTCATGATTTGGAGTTAGTTGCGGTAATCTTTGCATTAAAGATTTGGAGGCATTATCTTTTTGGAGAAAGGTGTGACATTTATACTGATCATAAAATTTTAAATTATATTTTCACACAAAAGGAGTTGAATATGCACCAAAGAAGATGGTTGGAGCTGATTTAGGATTACGACTGCTCAATCTATTACCACCCTGGGAAAGCAAACAAGGTGGCATATGCATTAAGTCGACAAGACCATGCCAGTTTATCCATGATGAGGATCACAAAGGATCCAATATTTCTGGATTTACAGAGGATGGATCTTGGAATTATAATGAAAGGGGAAAATCGTATCTTTCTCAAATGAATGCTCAACCATCTATACATTTGAAGATTAAAGAGGCACAGAAAGAAGATGTCGAGTTACAAAAGAAGGTGAGAAATGTTCCTGAATTCAACCTTGATTGTGATGAGATAATAAAGTTCTGGAATCAAGTTTGTGTTCCTCCCATCCCCGAATTAAATAAGGAGCTGCTGGATGGGGCTCATAGTTCTTCATTCTATATTCATCCTTGAAGCACGAAGATGTATAGAGACCTGAAAGAGTATTTCTGGTGGGATGGCATGAAAAGAGATGTTGCTGAATATGTCTCTCGATGCTTAGTTTGTCAGCAAGTTAAAGCTGAGAGACAGAAGTCTAAGGGGATGTTACAACCATTACCCATACCCGAATGGAAATGAGAAAACATCACTATGGACTTTGTCACTGGACTTCCTAAAACATTTAAAGGCAATAATGCTATCTGGGTCATAGTTGATCGACTTACAAAGTCTGCACACTTCATCCCTATTAGAGGGGATTTCTCTCTAGATCATCTTGCCAGGATATATGTGAAGGAAGTGGTAATATTGCATGGAGTACCACTTTCTATTATATCTGATCGGGATCTGAGGTTTACCTCAAAGTTCTGGCGAAGTCTTCAGCATACTCTGGATATAGAGTTGAGTTTCAGCACTGCTTATCATCCTCAGACAGACAGTCAGTCTGAGAGAACAATTAAAACCCTAGAAGATATGTTGAGAGCATGCTATATGGATTTCAAAGGTGGATGGGATCAACACCTACCTTTGGTGGAATTTTCTTATAATAATACCTTTCCCTCCAGTTTTCAGATGGCTCCTTATGAAGCTCTCTATGGAAAGAAATGCAGGACTCCAACTTGCTGGGATGAAGTTGAAGAAAGAAATATATTAGGACCTGATCTTGTTGATGAGATGACAGAAAAGGTCAGATCTATTCAATAACACATAAGTGAAGTTCAGAGTCGATAGAAAAGTTATGCCGACAACCGAAGAAAAGACTTAGAGTTTGAAGTGGGTGATAAAGTGTTCTTACGAATATCTCCCTAGAAGAGGGTCATGAGATTTGGAATGAAGGGGAAGTTGAGCCCTAGATATATTGGTCCTTTCGAAATACTGGATCATGTTTGGAAGGTAGCTTACCGATTGGCGCTTCCACCGAATCTCTCTCAAGTTCACGATGTGTTCCATGTATCTCTCCTGAGAAAGTACATACCTGATCCTTCACATGTACTCAGCTCAGAAGTTGTACCGCTGGAGCAAGATCTTTCTTATGAAGAACAACCGATTGAGATTCTGGATCATAGCGAAAAAGTCCAACAAAACAAGACCACTCGATTGGTGAAAGTTTTATGGAGGAACCACCAATTAGAAGAAGCTACATGGGAGCTTGAGGAAATGATGAGTAAGAGGTATCCTCATCTGTTTGTTATAAAGTGATGAATTTCAAGGGCTAAATTCATTTTAAGGGGGGTAAAATGTAACACCCGAGACATTTATGTTATATAAATCATCAAAGGAATCTATCACTTGCTTGGCCTGCTTTACACGAAATCGCGACTTTCCTCGATAGCTTGCGTCGTACGCAATACTGAGTTTCACTAAACAACGATATGCTATTAAAATATTATTAAAACTTGCCGTTATGAATAGTAATAACCACTTTTTGAAATTTTTTAAATTTTATTTTTCAAAATTGACATCATTTTTGGATTCGGAATATCAAAATTAGCCTAGGGTGAAAGTTTGGTATTTTTCTAAAAACTTTCAATTTTTGATGAATAGTGAAATCACTAAGTGGTAGTAAAAAAACTGAATTTTTCATAAAACATAATTTTAACGCTTCTGTGAGTGTAATTTCAAAAATCCGAGAGACACGGATGATGTCAGTAAGTAAAATGTGGTTCAATGAGATGAAAATAATTTTTGGTGAATAGTAACTTTTTACTTTAAATTACCACGGTTAAAAGTAAATAGGGTAATTAAAGGTAAAAATGTTGTTATTATTACCCTAAAAAATGTCCTAATTCTATTGGATAAGTATAATTCGACCAAAAACAGCCTTAGGAATAAAATATGACCATTTAGGCCAACTTGGATTAGATTAGGACATTTATTATTAATTTATTTAAAGAAGGGTTAAAATAGTTAAAATCAAAGTTTAATAACTAAATAATTTTTAATATAAAGTTATACATAAGATAAATTAGACTATAAATATTCATTATAAATATAAAAAGATTTCCTACATAATTATATTTTATTTGTAATCTTTAGTCTTTATATAATTTAATTTATTTATGACACAATGATGATGCTGTAATTATCTTATTAATGAAATATTGACATAATTGATGTTATAAATACCCAAATAAATAAAATTTGAGACTTTTTATGAATTACACTAATTTTATAGGTTAATATGACATGTTTGTATTGATTTAATTAACTTTTTTCGAACTAATCATTCTGTTATGAGTTTCACAAAAATCAATTACTAAATAGTGTCAAAATTGACATAAAATAGTATTTAAAAAAATATAATATTATTAATTGTTATTTTATTCCTAAAAATCTATGGTTCAGCCAAATGACTTAGATAATGTTATATATATTAATAATAAACAACTTGGGGTTCGTTTGTCTGCTTATAGTAAGTTTATTAACCTTATAGTATAAGAACACAAGAAGACACGGTAAAAGTAAAATTATTTAACTTAATGTTAAATCTAAATTATAAGGTTAAAATAGGAACCTAAACTTGTCTAAATTCTATTGGATGAGAGGATTGCGACTCATCCCCACCTTATCCTCAAAATAAATCAATTTGGAGCTATTTAAAACCGAACTTGACTTTATAATAAAATAATATTTTTAGATTTTCCAAAGGATCCCCTCTCCTCTCTTATAAAAGGGCACCTCCTCCCCCTCTTCCTCACCCCACATTGAGCCTTCATTCTTGGCCAAACCCTGCCAATTTCTCCTCTCCACTTCTCTAGAGATAACCTGGAGGTCCTTTTCTTCTTCAAAGACCAATTTTAGTTCCCTAAAAGGAGGTCTCAAAGAAGCACTTCAAAGAAGAGGTAATGTCTGTTACCGATTCTTTCATCTTTATTTCTTCTTCCACTTCTTCTTCATTAGTTTTTTCATTATGAAGTAATAAAATCAGTATCAATCATTTAATGATATATTATTATAAGTATGAAACAACCCTATTTCACCATCTATCCATCCTACGGAAAATGAAATCACCACGCGTGCGTACGTACGGAATACCGTCTCTATGCCATGGTGTAATCTATTTTCCACCACCACCTTACTTGAATGGGTATAATGGTGTAAATAATGAATATATATGAATATTTTTAAGTTATATTGATTCTGATATAGTATACATACACTCCAATACAATTCCACGATCATGGGAACAATATTATCGCTCGTGCGTACGTACGGAATATTGTCTCCACGATGTGATGCGACTCGTTCTACCTGATCTTCATTGCATAATGATTATATAAATGAATTGAATGAATTAATATGATATATATTACACTAATACCATTCTATAAATGAGGTATCTATAACCTAAAAATAAGGATAAGAATTTATTCGACAAAACACGCATAAGAAAAAAAAGTAATAAACACCCGAATAAACAAGTAGTAATGAAATATTACTAATAAGAAGCTAAGAATATGACCATATATGAAATAATAAAAATAAGTATGATTCTGGAATAACTCAATAACATTATTTAAATCATTATACAGGAGGTTCGGACACTTACAAAGCAAATCGGACCTAATGTAAGGGAAATATCACAATCTCATTTTTATCGGAGATTGTTTATACTTTGGTATTTACTGGGGTGTATTTTATCATCCACATCCATGTTTCCTCAATATGTAATATTATTTCCATCCACCTACAATTTTTTAAATCCATTTTTACCCTTTGATGAGTTTATAGTAAAAGATATGAAAGGAATCTTTTGTCGTTTTTCGTACGAGGTAATTTTCTACTTTTCCGACAAAAGTACGAGAAGAATGTTTTTTTAACTTATACGGAATGAATGGATTTTTAAAACAAAATCTCCAAGATTCTTACATTACAAGTTTTCAAGTTTATTTTTAATCAAATTCTTTTAGTTTAAAATTTAATGACATGTTAAGAAAGGAAAAATGTTTTTGAAGTAGAAAGGATATTTTCTTCAAGAATGGAGTTCAAGTGTTTTATCAAAATTATTTTCCATCTAAGATAATAAAGGGTTCTGTTTCTATCCCTATTATTACATGGATTTGATTATGGTGTGATAGAAATATTTTTATGAATTCCTTTATCTTATATGAATTGTTTTATGATGTCATGCTGTTTAAGATTCCCATTTTTATTACATGGGTTATGCTATGATGAATGGTTTATGATTTTTTGGCACACATAAGATTGGTATCATTATGAGATGGGTGGGACCTATATCTCCCTCCAATGCATTGGGTACAGATTTTATATCTCATGTGATAGACATGGCTAGAATGGCAGGTTAAATCGGTTCAGTGAAACAGGACTGAAACGAGTAGTGAACTCGGTTCAGAAATGGACTTTGTCCACTAAGATAGTCTTGGAAATGAGTCTTGACTAATGAGAAATGATTCTCTATGATTATGTGTGTATGCCACAAAGTTTCATGTTTTAAGTTATGATTATTGGGATTACATTTCAATAGTATGATTTATCCCATGTTATGAAATTATGATTTCTTTTGTTGGTTAAGATTTCCAAAAATTATGTTCTTATGTATATGATGTGATTGATATTTATTTTGTTTACCCTTACTGAGCATTTGAGCTGACCCTTTTGTATGTTTTCTTTACCCAGGTCAGGAAGAAGGTTATTATGTAAGATATGTCAAAAGGGACTATAGATATGATGAAATAAATGGGAGACAGTGTAGATGCTTTATGAACCATTTGTTTATGTTTCCCAGTTTCTAAAGACACTATACTTATACGGTCTTTTCCTGGTTTTTTTATATGTTGTAATAAGTGTGCTTCAATTCTGAAGTAATAATAATGTATGTAAAGTATGTGTCGTTATATAGCCCGTGCAGGGGTGAGTATAAGCTACTCAGTAGGGACCCCGAGACCCCCGAAGGTCTCCCTAAACCCACAAAGGATAAACCACAAAGGAAAGATGAAATCACGAAGTAACATCCGACACTGTTAGGTATATGCCCATACATATACCTAAGTCATTAATTCTCATTCAGCTCCAACATCCGAGCCCAAGTACATCCCAGTCCACACAGGAAAGAAAAACGTAAATCCACATAGGATAGCTCAACACAATCCACATAGGAATGCAAAACAAGATTCAGCTCACACAGGTATACTTCTTCATATGACGATAGAGATGATCAGATATATCCACTGATTCATCTATGTTGTCAGACCCACAAAGGATCGATAGGTACTAACCACCGTAATGACCCACAAAGGATCTGACCCACAAAGGATCGAAAGGTGACTAACCCCCGCAAAGACCCACACAGGATCGGACCCACACAGGATCTGTAGGCGCTGGCTCACACAGAACTGCTGAGCGCTGACCCAGACAGGATCGGACCCACACAGGATCGGTAGCACAGATCCATGTAGGATCACTGAGTGCTGTAGTTGTCGCAGTCAAATCCACTAAGGATCCCTGTACAGTCGTCGTCGTCACAGTCGCAAACGCATCCAGCTCCAGGGTTCCCGCACACAGCAAGCTCGTTCAGGAGGGTCCGCTCCACGAACCAAGAGGCTGATACATCAATTGACACATATTCTAGATTTGATGTATCCTATAGTTCCTTATCATCAACAGGAACTCAACGTCGCAGACGGCGCTTGAATCGGACGCCCAGTCTGAGAGTTATTGGCTTTTTCGTCCAGGGGCCCGGTTGGTTTTTAAGGCAAAACCAACCCGACCGTACTCCACCTACGTCCAATCCTCGGGCGGAGTAAGCCAAAAAATCCATCTCACTTAGAGGAATCTATCAAAGTCAATGGTAAATCAATCGGACGTTCGGAGCTCAAGATATGAGCGTTTCCGCTTCGAGGGCCCGGTTGGTTTCGTGTACGAACCAACTCGGACGAACCCATAGTATCCTGAAACCTTGAGTGCGATATACCGAAACGACCGTCTCAATCCAAGGATCGCATCGCAACTGAAGGTGTGTCGATCGGAGGCTCGTAGTACATGTTATGGGCGTATGACCCGAAACGATTCTGTATTAAGGGGTTCGGGCCCGGTCCGACCCGGCCTGATACCCCCAGGGTCGACCCATACTGGTTCTGGGTCCGGTCTGCTTGGGCATGGACCGGCCCGGCCGGGAGCGCGGCGCGCTGGGCACGCTGGCCAGGCGCTCGACCAAACGGTCGATCCGTAGAGGAGGGGGCGCATGCCCCCCTAGTTTGTAACCGCGCCCCCCTTAATGGGGGCCGCTCAGCTGGCCGGCTGGGGGATTGAACCCCCGGCTTTCCCTTGTCCGGCCAGCCTGCCCCGGTCGGTCGGTTTCTGCCACCACGGGACCGGTGACGGTCGGTTCCCTCCCTGCTCCAACACCGGCGGCCCGTTTCCGGCCACCGGTTCCCATGCTCCACCGCGGCCCGGTATCGGCTGCGGCCTTCATTCATCTGGTGCGGCGCAACGACGCCGCACCCCTCCACCGCAGCCCCACTCCGGCCGCGGTGCTTTTGCGGTTCTTCGGCGTGGTGCGACGGCGCCGCAACTTGGTTCAATTTCACGGCGCGGTGCGACGGCGCCACACATTCTTTGTCGCACGATCCCGCGCGGTGCGACGACATCACGCCATTCCCATTCCAACCTCATTAGAAACAAACATGGATAATAGAGGAGGGTTAGTCGTGTTTGTGCGGTCTGACCCCCTCTCGTTAATCTATAGCAATTAGTCATTTCCACCGAGAACGTCAAAGTAGTAATCATGAACAAAATAAATAAATAAACCCCTACCTTGAGCGTAGCTTGAACGGAGGTTCGTCAAACAAGGATTCGTGGCGGAATATCCGTCACAGAAAGAGGCGTCGCGGAAGGAGACTTCGCGGAAGGAGACGTCGCGAAAGGAGACGTCGACCACTAAGGAATCCAGCGTTCTTCGCGTTCTTCGTGTTCTTTGTGTTCTTCGACGAAGAGGATGAAGAAACTCCATACTCCCTTAGCTTTTTCTCCCAAAGTTCTCAAGGTAATAAGACTCAAACAAAAATAAAATAAGACACTTATTTTATTAACACAACATAAGGTTTGAAATTCAAAAGTTTGAATTAAACCACAAAATTAAATTACACAAGTTGTCATAATTTATAAAGGGTTATGAAAGGTTAGGGAAGGTGAAGGGGTAGGGTTCGTGTGGACCCCACCACCTTCATAACGTACAAATGGAAGTTGGGTGGTTTTTCCCAACTTCCACCCAATGCTTAATCCACTTAAAATAAAAATAAAAATTGTTGCATAATTTTTATTTTTTCATTCCACATAAATTAACAACTTCTCTGGTGTAAACGAAACTCCGAAAACGGCGTTCCTAATCAATTATCGGCGCTACAGTTCCATCGGTGCCCTCGGAATTCTATTCCTAGCACCGGTTCAAAAGTTAGAAATTCCCACTTGTTCGTTCACTGAACGTACCCGAGCTAAACTTTGGATAGAAATTCCGGGCACACCGGGCCTCGGAATCAAGTACCGTCAGAAACTGCATTCTTGTAAAATCCCAAATAAAATTAAGAAAACATTTTTCCTTGAATTTTACAGGTCTTTACATGCCATGTTTTATGATTTTTAAGATGTTTTTATCTCCTAAAATATGGTAAAAGAATCAACTATAGGAATCCAATTATTTATTATTTTTTTATCTGTTCATGAAACCTCTGTTATTTTTTCCCAAAAATATTCCCTTTACAAGTTTCATTTTATTTATTGGAGATTGGAACTTATTTGGGTATATTAATCATACATTCAATGAAATTATTACAAGATTTATCACACCTTCCATATTCCACATTTATACATACATACCTATTTTTTCATTCAAACTATTTTTCTCTCGTAATATTCTTCCTAACAACATTTTCAAGCATATAGGATTTGTTATTATTGTCCTAAAAAAATTTTCATCATCTTGATATCATTTTTCATTGATTCATTATATACCCATTGAGGTGGCCTTTTATTATAATTGTTATTATCTTGATCGATAAATGATCTGCAACACTAATAATAACCATTTAATATTATTCTTGTATAGTGGTATGAATGATTATTGAAATATTTAAATGTTGGTTTGAGATAATTTATTTCTAAATTGTTCCTCTTTTTTATAATATAATTTTAATGCGACTGGATATATACTTTTATTGATTTTTAGTGGAATTTAATTTTTTAATATTTTTTTATACATGAAACCCTTTACCTTATCATTGAAACTTCATAGTAAGTTAAAAAAATCATAGAATATTATGAATTATCTTTTTCAAATCAAAAATATATTGAATAGATACATATATGAAAAACACATGATTATTATTATTAATATTTCTTTAGATTTCAAAAATACCCTTTATCTTTTTATTTATTTTCATCTTCATTAAAAATTCATTTTGGTTTTCATAATTATTCTTCCTTCAATGAATGTTCTGCATCAGTGTCTTTTAAAATCTTTCCTATTTTTTGTAGATTTTAGTTTCATGGTTAATTTTTCTCAACAATTCCTTTCTCTATTTTAGGTAAATATTCTAATCCATCATTATTACAAATCATCAAGGCTTGATTTTTAAATTTGGTGTTTCTCTTGAAATATTTTGTTAATTTATAATCTCACAATATATTTTATCTATGTTTCTTCACCTTATCCTCCTTAAACATGAGAATTTTCCCATGATTCTAGATATGAAAATAGTAGAAATAGGGGTTCAACATAAAATGTTTAATTTAATTTTTTTATAGACCAGAGATAAAATTAATGGAGATAAGTTTTAACACATATTATTTATTAACAAAAATAAATGTGTTTCAAAAATACGTTTAATGTATTTTATTTTAAAAAGTTACTGTTAATGGTTTTTAAAATTAATTTTAAATTATATTTTATAAAAAATAAAATAAAAAGTGTTTAAAATATACCTTGGTACCCTCATGCCTTATTTATTTTTCAATCAAAACCCATCACCTCGATTGATAATGCCACCCAACGGCTACTCATGGCCTTCGACTACCCTTAATATTGCCTTGTAGTTTATTTTCACAATATTTTCACTTTTATTTCTTCTCAATATTGTATCCTTAATCCTTATTAAAGACTCATGAGATATCTTGATTGACCCACACATACTTTTTAATGAATATTTTGGTTCATTAGTTATTATTATTTTAACATGTTTTTCTTCAATATTATTGCTTTCGCCTTACCGCCACCTACTCAATGTATGTTGATCATATGTCAGGATCTATATTATGGTATTGACCTCTAGATTTGGTAATTTTTTTATTTTATAATATAAATTAATTACCTTGTATTTATAATTTTGATTCATCAATTAATTTATTTTTATTTGTTTTATTATCAATTATAATTTTTTAAAAATTCTTTAATATTAAATTTTTTTATTATCATAAATTTTATTTCACTATATTTTTTTTTTGAACTTTTTGTATTAATGCATTTTTATATTAACCCATTTCTTATGATTATAATTATTTATTGTTGAATTTTTTTATTTCATCAATTTTTTATTTATAATTTTTTTTTGAAATAATTTTTTTTGAAAAAAAAATGAACTTGTTATTCATTTTTAATTTTTACTAGCCAAATTATTTGGTAAAAAATTTCATGTTTAAATTGGATATTTTAATATAATTTTAATCACTATTATTTAAATTTTTTAATTAATTTTTTTTATCATTATGAATAATTTTTTTATAATCAAATAATAACTAGTAAATAAATTTTTGGATTATTTGTTATTTGTTTAAAAAATTTCTATTTATATATATTCGTGAATATTTATTTGTTTTAGTATATTCAGATTTAATATATTTGATCTTAGGTAATTAATGGTTCAAATTTGGATAATTTAATGATCAACCATATATTATTGTGATAAAAGAATTTGATGATTTCATGGAATTTTATAAATCAAATATTCATAAGAATTATTTGAATTTTTTTCTATGTTTGTAGTAATTTAATATGGGATAGTTAAATTCCATATTAAATATATCATTTTCTATGGTTTATCTATAATTGAACAGACTGTATTTTTCACATAGAAATAAATGAAAATTTAACTTCTAATAATGATGAAAATATTCAGCGTGATTCAGATGATAGTATTTAAAAAATAATTCATGACCTAATAATTAAACCATCCAAAAAACATGACTTGTAGAATTATTGTATAGAGATTCTATAAAAACATTATTATCATGTTTTAATACACTAACATAATAATCAGTAGTATAGAGATTAGTTTACTTAAAAAAAGAAATAGGTGTCGTGATTAAACAACCCACTAATTTCTCGAAATTTTAAAAATTCTACTTCCATAAGGAAATAGTATTCCATATTAAAAATATAAATTTATGTCACACTACTGATTCACCATAATGGATGATATTTGTTAAAATATTTATTGATTTTAAATATAGACTAAAAATTTCATAATGGGACTATGTACAGATGGAATGAGTCCATATTAGATCCTCAATGTTCAACAAGGATCATAGCCTATTTTTTTATTTGTTTACAGCTCATCCACACAAATATGTGTGAATAAAAAATAATTTATAATGATTTTAATGAGTTTTGGACCATAATATGCCTAAAACAATATTGATTTATATATTTTACCATTTATTGATGTTTTGAAAGAACTATTGTTGACATGAGTTAGAGTTTTTAATGCCTATAAAAATATTATTTTATTTTATTTTCTATGATAATGTAAACTATAAATGAATTTTCTTATTATGTAATCTTATCTATATACAATGATATGGGATATAAATCATATAACATTTTTAAAGAAGATACTTCATATTATAAATTTTCAAATTGAAGAAAGATATTGTACATGAGACATTGAATATTTTTGTTAATTGATCATACTTATAGTATATTTAAAAAATAACTTAATGGTTTACAAGAAAATTATTTCACCCCACAACGATTATCAATTGATGAATATTGATTTAACATTAGGAATGAAAGGATGTTTGTGTCAACCAAAAAATATCAAGAAGAATAAATCTATCTCATTTAAGACAACATATTGAATATTTTTAAAGAAAAAATATAGCATTAGTTTTATGAATATTAAGAAATATATGTGTAATAGTTTTATTTGAATATTTTTAGAAAAAAATTAAATAAAAAGGTGGATTTCATGATATATTGGACTTGATATACCTAAAAACAAGTTTCCATTTATCTCTAATAGATAAATGAAATAGAACATATTTACATTCATCTTATCACACATTTAAAAAGAATGGGAATATTAATTTTGGTTAGTGTATGCATGGTATTGAAGTACCTAGTGGATACTCTTCAAATTTAATGAATTCAGTGTCATTGATGGATTTTATATTAATAGGTATAAAATATCATGAATATAATATATTCATGGAATAAATACAACTATTCACACTGTGTGGTATGTTATCTATACTTATCTGAAAGTCTATCATCAGGTTATAATATTTTTTCAAACCCATTTTTTTTAAAATTCTTTAACCCAATTAGTTTTTATGTCATGGAAAATGAATATGCGCTCATCATTTTTCAACTATAAATGTATTTCCCAAAAAATGTTTTTGATATAATGGGTCATTTGGTGATTCATTTGGTGTGTGAGATAATAATATTTGGCTCTATTTATTTACATTAGATATAACCTTTTAAATTATTTATGAATATATTGAGAGAATATGAAACAAAATAATCATCAAGTGGAGGCCTATATTGTTTAAAAATTTGTATCAAAAGAGGTGGTTGAGTTCTATACTAATTATTTTTATGAAGTGAAGCATATTTTTCACCCTGTATATTGAAATGTGACACTTGATAGTGAAAGTATAGTTACTAGAGTATTAATATTAAATTATATTCCACGTGATGATATTATAAAGGCATATTTATGCATTTTGGAAACACATATGGGGTTCAACCATATATATCATCACATATTATATGATAAAATGAGAAATATTTGAAAATAAATAAAAATAGGTTGATGATTGAGAATAAAAGTATATTTTTCCATAGTTTAATGAGAAATTTAACTCATATTTATCTACATCAGAAAAATTTGAAATATTTGCAAGGGGACCATCTTTTATGTGACTACATGGTCTGGTTTTGATATTAATTATTTTTCATTTTACACAAAAAAAAAATAAGTATGTCAATATTAATATTCAAAATATTAGAGTAATGTTTATCATTGAGGTGCTTAATTTTTTAATATAATAGGATAAAACCCAATTTCTACTTTATAAAAATATTTTGGAGTTCGTGAGAATATATAAGATATTGATTAAACCAAATTATTAGTGATAGTGTTTTTTCGTAATAGGGTTGACTGTAATAGTGGTGTGAAACTTGATGATTATGTGTTTAAACTTGTAGATTTGAAATAATTTAGTTTTAATAAAGTATCCATTAATCATGGAGATGATGGAAAAGAAAAAAAAATCTGTTATTGAACTATCAAATTATTAGTGGTCCATATTTCTTCATGGTAAAATTATTAATTTAGGTGATCATGATGATGATGGTGTTAGGAATTAATAAATGATATGGTCATATAATAAATTATTTTTGGATGATAAATATGATGATAATGTGGATTTAATCCCTTATGTTAGAAATGGAAATGTTTGGGGGATACGGAAAAAACAATAAATTGTTCTCATAATTATTGAGGTAAATAGTTATAATCTATTTTCTAATATCAGCCTCTAAATTATATAAATTTTATATTTATCTTTTTAATTATAT
The DNA here is from genome assembly GCA_963277665.1 of Viscum album. Classification (NCBI taxonomy): domain Eukaryota; kingdom Viridiplantae; phylum Streptophyta; class Magnoliopsida; order Santalales; family Viscaceae; genus Viscum; species Viscum album. The sequence continues at coordinate 922,553,363 of OY728137.1, forward strand.
TTTTTTTCTTTATAATGGATTTTATTTTAGTTAGTTATATTGTAAATTGTTTTTTATTTTTATATCGTTTTACATTATAATTTATTTTTTAAACATTTATCCATTTTTAAATTATATATTTTTTATTTGTTCCAATACTATTCTCTTCCATCATGATTCATTTTACATTTTTAAACCTCCATTGAGTGAGAATGTCAATATTCAAGATCTTATTACATCCCAATTTTGTATGCTATATTTTTATTTTTGAGGATTAATTATTTATCTGTTATTTGCAAATTTCATTCGACCAATCTTTTTTTCAATAAATCTTAATGTTATTTCAGTTTTTTAGTTAAAATATGTTTTTTGTTAGAAAATATTTTTATGAATATTCATTATTAGTGATTACAATATATTTTTTGGTGTGACTATTTTTATAAATAATTGTTTTTATTTAAAATTTTTATCATTTTAATAAGATTATGGTTGAAAAATACTGTTTAATTATTTTTTTCATTAATAAATTTTTTTTATATGTTATGACCAATCAAAATTTTATTTAGTATGGTTATTTAATTACAATAATATAATGGTAGATATACTATTGTTCAGGTATCATATATCATTTAAAATGATTGACAATAAAGTATAGGAACTAAAGAATTTTTGTTTATTCATTTAAATATATATCAATTGTAATAAAATTATTTACTGAAATTAACCATATATTTACTAAAATTATTTTTCATATCTTCTTAAATAGATAAGATGGTTCCTAAACATTTTCGGTGTGAGATTATGCATTCAGAAAACGTACACTTACACTTATTTGAAAAGGTTGATAATTAAAAATTTCATAATGAATTTCCAACTATCCAAAATTCCACGTATTTTTGGACTTATCTGTTTGTAAACTGTGGTTACTGGATTAGAATTTTATACCCTATTTGGAGTAGAATGAAATGTTCTGTGAAAGATATTTTATGGGAGTCTTTAATAGTAAAATTTCAAGATTTATTTAATTTTTATTCAAATGGTTTATATATTTTACATCCCTTATTATTTATTTTATTCAATTAATAATAAAATTTTACGTTAAAGTGACAAAAAAATTAAAAATATATATTTTTCCATTGTGAAAAAAGTTGGATAGATTTTACAAAAAATATTTCATCAACTAATTTTTTTTTGAGTAAAATTAATTAATATCTATACATTAATTATGACTATATAGATAGAGATACATGGAAGAAGTTTGACTCTAGTCAGAATGATGATTCTCTTATTGTATGTTTTTTCTTAACAACATTTATTTTTCTAATTAATTCTGTTTACTTTATGACTTATTTATATTCAATGTAGCATACCAGTATGATAACATAGAATGATATAGACTAGCATGTTATACCATCATAGAATTTCATGAGGAGATTATTCATTATTAATGGAAAAAATGATTGATGAAAAACATAGTGAATTAATAACCATGTCTAGTAACAGATCTGAAGAAGTTACACTTGACCCTCTATCGCCTTCCTCTCATCATAAAAAATAGAAAATGGTGGAAATTCCAAATAAATGAAAACTATATTAATGTTCCGACAAGTTATGTTGATGATGAGATTATAAGTAATTAACAGTTACATTTCATAAATATTACTATTTGTTAAATTTATTTTACTTTTTTTACATTTGAAAATTTTTCATCATGATGCCCTTAAAGAGAAAATGACATAGGGAACATGTATCTCTAAGGGTGGGAAAACTATTATTTCCATTTATTTAGGAATTCTAGAACACCCTAGCTGCATAATATGGTATAATGAGGGTGTAAAATTTATTTAAAAAAATTTGATTTCACTATTATTGCAACATCGATGGTGATAGAATATAGGGAAGGAATATATTCTTTAAATCATGAGCTATAATAAATGATTGACTCAAAAAAGAATATGATTAAATCTTTTTTATGGTCTATCCTTATAAAATCTATAAGATAGATGATGCCAACAGAGCCTGCCCATCCTACATAGACTTCATACCCAGATCATCCACCTCCCCTTTAAGACCTAACCATGTACTTTGAGTTGCTGACTAGTGATCCTAAATTATGTATTATAGGAGAAAGAATATAGATGCAACCAACAAATCCTATTCATCAAACATATCCTTCCTTCAATATCCTACACCTCCCCATTTAGACCTAAAAAAGTACTTTTATTTTTAGTTTGATTTACTTGTATATTTTTTAAAATTGTAAAAAAATTCCTAAAAAGTATTATTACTTTTCTATTGTATTTGTTTTATGTTTATTATTTTCGTTCTTCTTTGAGATTACAGGTTTGTTGATATGTAATATTCAGTATTGTTTTATGAAAATTTATCTTTAAAATGTATTTTTATAAAACAAAATGTTGAAATCCCCAATGAAGGAAATATACCTTTTTTAACTAAAAATTGATGTTTAAAGTTACTTTCAACATTGGTTTTATAAAAAAATGATGAAATACCTTTTGATATTTTCTTGTTCATTAAATATCTATTTTTTATTAAATCAACATCAAAAGTACTATATAATTCCCTTTTTAGAAGGGTTTTCCACATTATTTTATGAAAACAGATTTGGAAATTACCACTTTCATTCTCACATATATTAACATTATATATAAACCAAAATCAAATTGCAAACAATCCTGATGTTAAAGGTGTTTTCCATTAGTTTGATCCATGAAGTTAGTGATGTTTTCCAGAACATCTATATCTGATTAATTAATTTCAATTGATTAATTCCAATATTCTTTACAAATGATGTTCATTATTCTTCTTCAATAATATATTCTTTTTCTCTCAACAGATTTCGTTAATTTTTTCAAATTTTTACCCCACCTTTAATTTTGAGGGCTATTCATTCATTTTTCTTCATCAAAATCTTCTATTTTTTTCTTAAGATAATTGAGACAAAGTGGTTGATTTTTCAAAAAATAAAAAAAAAATTATGAGGATTTTTTCCCTTTTAGTTTCCATTACCTTTTCCATGTTTATTTGAGATAAAATCCATTACTTGGAAATATTCTTAATCATATTATGATTCATATTCTCATATGTTAGAGTAGTCTTCTTCATCTAATACCATGAACTTTTCCATCAATTCAATATCTATTTAATTTTTATCCTTCATAAGGAATATTGATTTCATCATTTCATAGGTATTGACAATATTTGAAATCTCCTAAAGAGAAAGTGTTTGGATATCCTTGATAGAAGATACTTTTGGAATCACATCTCTTTATAAAATTCATTTTCATTTTTAGAGTAGTTAAATCCATTAATTGTACTCTAACTCCATTGATGAAACTACCTCTTTAATTTAACATTTTATAATATTCCCAAATGATCTCATCCATTTCAATTTTTAAATCTTGAAATTAATTATCCTATTTTTGAAGTTTTTTATCCCACACATTAATATCCCCATAACAAATTCAATCATATTTATCACAAATTTCATTATCCTTTTTAATCTCCATCACCATTGTTAAAACACATTAAACAATAAACAAAATTATAGTATTCTAAGCCTTACCAACATCTTCCATATTCCTCTTCTAAGTAAAATTACTTAGTCCATAATTTTATCTCAATGGAAATACTATAGTTTTTTCTTCCAAAAAATCTAGTCCTATTAAATGGAGATAGGATATGATAATATTATTCCATCACTAATAGTTTTTTTACAAATAAAATTCGGACTCCTCTACTATTATGTGGATTTAAAGTATCACTATTTCAATAAAAATATCTACAAAGGCAAGCTTTGCAATGATAATATTGAATGTTACAAAAAATGTAGCACCACTATGAGGGGGTGAATTAATGGTAACATTTTTAAAATTTCCTTTTATCATAAATAATCCACATCAAATTGTTAGATATTTTATCAACTCAACAATGTAACTTAGCATCACCTATATGAAAAGAGAAGAAAAATAAAAATACAAGGCACATAGTTTTTACAATGTTTGGTCCCAATGGGAGTACCCACACCTTGATTTGATTATAATCACATGATTCATTGATTTTACAAAAATTTAAACTGAATAAAATTGTTGTTTGGGATATAATAACCCTAAATACAATTAATAGTGGGATAGAATCACTTTTTTCCCAGTAATGTTGACTATCTCACCAGTTAAAAAAGTACCCACCACCAGTCTAAAAGATATCTCTTAAAACACCTTCTTATTTAGCTATAATGAATATCATCTTCCAAACTTCTATATTAAAAATATTCCAACTTCCACTATAAGTTCAATCTTCTATAACATTTTTTCTTTTGTTTTATCTTCTGATGAAATGATCTTCTAGAACGTGTTCTTATGATATTCTTCCAAGAAGCACAATGTTGTCAATATTATTTTAAAAAATATTTGAAAGGAGACTATAACACTTTATATAACATAAATTACTCTTATAAATAAAAAAATCATGGAATCCAATTATGAAAATCACTCTCACATGAATCATTATTTGACCTCCTTCAAAGCCTCTGATTTTTCTGAGTCAATATTCTTCATAAAAATTTCCTTAAAACACGATGTAAATATACACTTCAAAACATCCTAAAAATTCTGGGAGAATTATGAACCTTATTTCATGAATAATTCTTATTTTAACATCCATCTAATCTCCATAAAATGTTTATAGTGTATAATCGTAATATATTTTGTGTTTTTTACCCATGATGTTTCTCTTTCCGGTGATCTTAATAAAAACTCCTACATCTGGTAAATCTCCTTCCAGTGTTATTTTAACATGATCTAATCACTATAAATTTTGTTTTCTATTTAATTATTATATGTTGATTAAAAACATAAGGTTTATTATATTTTATGACCTTTTATTTATCCATATGTAGATCTACACAGATTTCCCCTATCCAATAGTCTCAAAAAAACATAGTGGATTATGTATTTTTTTCTCTCTAATAAAACTCAAAAAAATTGACCCTCTAGAATGAATTTATATATATATATCTTATAAGTATTATTTTAATGTGGTCCATCTTTTGAGCTTCAACATTATCTATATAACAATAACCGAAATAATTTTTCTGATATAAATGGATTTCTCTAACTTGTACAATCACCAGCATTCATCCATCCAATGAAGTTTATTTGAAAGTATATATTTTCCTAATTATGTCTCTTTTCTATTAGATGATGTCAAGAGAGTTTATCTAATTTATTCATATATTTATCTTCATCTGGTATACATATTATGTTTCTATGTGTGTTAAAACATCGTTCTATGAAACACCAAGACATCAAAACTTGAGTTTTGTAAAAAAAATCACTATCCAAAAACATCATAAAAACTCAACATGAACCTTGAATTATCATTAATCATGACTTCAAAAACATTTAAGAATAATATATCATCATTAGACTTAATATAAATACCTTATGAAAATTGGTACCTCAAACTCATTTATATTAATAATAAATAAAAACCTTTTTACAATACTAGGGATTCTTAAAGGGGTCTTCCCAATGAATGATGTCCAATAGTATATTTGTCTATTTAGAAAGATCATTTCAGAAAACAACATCTATTATTTGGGTTTGTATAAAACAAATAATACATGTGAAATTGACTACATCATATCCTCTTCTCTCTAAGGATCTATGTCACCTTGAACCCTCTAAGTCATTCATCTATAGAACTCATGTATCATAATCATTCTACGAGTAGTATCATCTTGATTTACATGGAATATATTATTCACTATGGGTAGGCATTCTCTCTTCTGAAATGGTAAATGGTCCACTCTTTATTGTACAGGTGGGGAACACACCTCCCTACCATGTCTGTATGTCATAGCTCCATCCCAAATTTGTTTTGTCACCAAAGTCTAAATGATTAAATTGGGTTCAATATGATTATTATTAAATTATTGAATGAGATTTCTATGGGGTTGAGTCATATGTTTGAAAATATTAACCCATGATCATTAATGTACATCTATATGTTTTGAATAATTAAAATCATGAATTTTAATGAAACTAGAATTTCATATAATTTTTTTTGCCTAAAAAATCCTCATAACTATTTCCTTGGAGTTTTTGGTTTAAAAATAATTTATTATTTTCCTAGTAAAAGGATACATCTTTCACCATCACCCATCATCAGTTTCAGTATTCTACTAACTAAATTATTTACCACATAAATATATTTCTATAGGTATCCCCAATAAATTCTTATGAAACCACAAACTCCAAATTCCAATCCTAGGAAATAAAATTATTTGATTCGATTCTAATATAAGCATACCCATCAAAAAATTTGTGGGCTAGCATAAAGCAGTGACCCACACCAAGCTCATATCTAATAGGATTGATGTTAACCACAAACACTAAGAAGGGATTTCATGATAATAGGACACCATATCCTATAATATTCAGACAACCCCACATATTTTTGAAATATAAATAACATTGTAAACCATATATATATATAACTAACTGTAATAAAACATTCATGAAGTGAATGAAAAATATTCTACTAAAGTGTAAATTTCCACAAATAAAACATCAAAAAGTAAAAGGCCCAAAATCACAAGGTGATTACCAACAATAAGAATCGTGGATATAAAATAATTCACATATCATTAATACCAACCCGCACACCATTAGTATTATATTCTACGAAGCTCTTATATATACCAACTCCACTAGAACCATGCATGAAAAAATCACCATTGAACCATCAATTGTATTTAAAAAAAGTAGTTAGAATGGGGCCTATATAGGGGGTAGTGTAAATATTCATAATAGGATCTTCAAATAATATAATGGTGATATAAGATAAGTGGTTAGAACAAACTTGATAAACCCATATATGATATAATAGAAAAAATTAGGCAATTTTTAAATTGTTATGGATTAATATAAATCATCTCTAAAAAGTCATATGTTGTAAGGATCTCTTATTAATAATACTTCAAAAAAATTAATGCACCCAAACTAATTTACTTATATTAGTACCACATCATCCTTATGTAGTAAAAATGTGGGAACCAACCCTCGTTAATGATTACACAACTTTCAATGGGTTAATAACCCATATAGAGGACCCACAACACATTGTTTGTAATGTCCATCAGCCCATCGGTTACCCACTCAATGTATAAAATTTATACACCATCACTAATGATGTTTTCTATCTTTATTTGATATAAGAAGACCCTTCTCATTAGAATTAGTAGGTGTATTGGGGCCATTGGCCTTATGTTCATTCCAACCATCTCTCCTAATCACATCATCCACACCAAGAAGCTAAGTAACTATATCCACTCATAACACTTGGTAACAAAACCCAAGATGATTATGAGATACATAGTGCTATTATATATATATATATATATAAAATAAAAAATTGGAATATTTATGGGACTAAATATGATACTTGGAGGATATAATATTGAAAACACTATGAACATTACAATACATATAATACAATCTAAATTACTTGGATTTTAGGGAAGGGGAGTGTCCCAAAAGAATTAACCATAGTTTGGTTTGGGAGGGATGAACATACACAACATGTCCAAATTGGGTATATTGTTTGTGAGGCCCTAAAATAAAGTTAGACATGTACTTCTAGATAATCATATGTTATCTATCCTACGTACATAGAATTTTTTATATTCCACATGATAAATAGACCATCATGATGATTTAGTAATGTACAAGAGGTTCCCCCTAATCTAGAAAGAAAAAATACCTAACATATCCACTGGCCCACATTGCATTTGGGGCACCAAAATTAATGTTGAATATACTCACATACATTCTAAGATACACTTACCAAAAATTCTAGGCATAATTCTTACAGAAAAACAAAATCGAATTTATAAATTTCGATAATACCTATCACTTTTGGGCATGGAATACATCGTATGTGACTCACATATTGTATTATGTTTTTTATATATTGAATGAAAAACGTCTAATTTTTTAGACCACAACCAATGTCTCTACCTTCACATCAGGTCAAACCACTAATGTTGGCTAAGATAAATACCCCTTGAGACTCTGTTACACCTCATTATAGCTTGTTGAGTCACCCTTTATCGTCGTTACTATTTATTTCTCCATCAATCGAAGCCACAAAAATTACCCCCATAAGTTCTAATTTTAACTATAACCACCCTAATAAAGATGGAATACACAATCATGCCTGAGTAAATGAACTAGTTTACCATGAACGATATGTAGCATAAATAATAAGAATGAGGGAATTAGTGGACAGTTGTGGGTGGGATGTTCAACCACCCCGAAGGGGGTAAGTTCATGTTTGTATAAGAAATCGAATGATAGAAACAGATATTGACATTTAAATACTGATTGATTTATATCATTCATATCAAATTTTTCACCCTCCTTTTTCATTCATCATCAATCATTATGTGATGTTCCCAATTTCAAAAAACTAAAATTAATAACAATAATAAAAATAATAATAACAAAAACTATGACAGTATAATTATTATTAACAACATTAAAACTAAGATTAATTTATTGCTAGCTCATCACAATGAATATTTTTAAATATTTAAACATAAAATAAATAATAATAATAATTCATTAATATTTTAGAACATAAAGTCAATGATAAAGGAATAATGGATTTGAATACATTCAACTTGATTAAAAATATGATGTGATTAAGGATTCTATATAATTTTTTTTTATGGAAATATAATTAAATGGGAACTCGGGTCACATTAATTCTCTAGGAATTATTTTGAATAATTTAATTACTTGAGGAAGAATATTAGAAAAAAATATTGTGATGAAAAACATCAAAAAATTAATAAATCTATGTTTATACTCTATAGAATTGATAATTGGATCTCAGTAAATAATCATAGATGTCGGTGCCATGAGTAGTGTCATGGGGGTTATAAACAATTATTTGAGACCCTATATAGAGTTTTAGTAATGATGGATGACCCCTTATAAGAGAAATGAAATCATATTTATAGACGAGGTCTATTATTAGTGTATTAATAACTGAGTATTTCAATTAAAACCAAAAAAATTATTGACATGAGCATTGAACCCCCAATATTTGTTTACCTCTTCTAGTAAAAAACCCAATTATGGACACAAAAACTATTTTAGAATTTTAATTTGGGAAACTATTTAGAAAAATATTAATTATTCATATATGCATAAGTAAAATTATATATTTATTATATTATTTTTTCTGAATTCCAATATAACAAATAAAAAATAATGAGAATTTTTATCTCTTTTAAAAATATTATTAAAAATATTCAAAGGAATTAATTTCAAAAATCACGATAATTACTATTTCTATTAAATCATACAACATTATATTATGATACATGTTTTGTTCCGTGATACTTACATATTTGTATATTATTTAATAGTTATGTTCTCATATATATAATTTCATGTTTTTTCTAATTTTCTAATGAAATTCAATATGATCACCTACACATAATTGATTGATATATCTTATGATATTAACCATATTGATCATTTGTGCTCACACCATTCTTATGTTTCGATTATCGATGTACTAAATAATAATAATGCATTTTATTTTTGTATAAAGGATTCCATTGTGGTTCATATATTTATTATATTTAAACTATGTTATAAAATAGAATGTTTATGAGGCTGATCACTAAATACACTAACGATTTAGCTTTGTGGGCTATGATTTAATTATGATTTATAGTGGATAATCATGTAATATATATATATATATGTATATTATTGTTGTATTTTCATAGTTGTTATTAAATTAATTGTTTTGGGGATTAATTTATGAAAAATAAAGGCACAAAGCTAAATCAATGCACGTTATCACATGAACTATCATGAATTGTAATAACAGTGTCATAGGTTATGAAAACATATGATTGATTTCCACTTGAATGTGATTATTTTCTCTGTATTTTATTTTTTTAATACTCAAATTTAACTATTTGTTTACTAAATGGACCAAACTATAAGGAATAATGATAAAAAAAGTGATGGAAAATGCAATTAATATCCCAAAAAATGAAAAAAAAATGATATATCAGTTTTCATTTTAAATCAAATGAAAATTATTACCTAGTTATATCAAGGTATTAAAAAAATGAACCATTATGATATCCTAAATACACCTTAATGAGAATAACTCGCTTTCTATTCCATCAATCAATAATAACAACTATCCTTAAGTTGGCCTTTTAAACTACTAATGGATAAACAATGGATCATCGCAAGATAAAAGATATTTTATATTCTTTAGTGTTTAAATAAATAATGGTTATTTTTTAAATTTATATTTCAGTAGGTCAAGAAGGTCAATGGTGTTCTCATATTTGGAACATGAGGAAATAGAAAAAAATTTACTTCATTGAATGTAAGAGTTTAAGAAAATATTTTTCGATAAATATTTTTCCCAAACACTTTATATTAAAATTTAGAGATAATTATTTTGCTCAATAAAAATTGGTGTTAAAACCGATTTGTACATACAAATAAAACACATGTGACATTAATCAAATTCCTCGAATTTTATCATTATACCTGAATGTAAAGGAAATTGATTCTTTAGTGTCTTAAAACTAATTATCCTGAATTAATTATTTATATGAGTATTTCTAACATATGAGGGAATTTTTAGATATTTTATTAATGCATAAATGGATATTAGGAAATCATTTTAAAATCATTATTTTAGGGGAAAATTTAAAATATATTTCTAGGGAAATCCAAATGATAATACCCATGTAATAAAGAGTATTTAACTTCATACATAGTTTAAATGTTTGAATAATCGCATGAGAAATTAGCATAACAGTATGGTAAATTGTTTTAAGTTTGTAAAACAAGACCATAATGAACATGGGTATTGGTGAGATTTGAAGAGGAAAATTTGTAAAATGAGAATGATAAAATTTTCACCTAATACTCCGTAATCCATTCAATGTTTCAAATGAAATTAATTGGGGAATTATGTAAAAAAATTCACCAATCTATTTGTTAATGAGAATAATCAGTGCTAATAACCAATAATGAGAAGGTAAAAAAGTGTGAGATTATACAATAACTAGCATCAAGTGGATCATTAAAATGTATTGGTGAAATCTATAATAACCATACACTCAAGAACATAATATTTTTTTATTCTTTAGTTTAATATACAACCTTATATCTAGAAGGATATCTAGAATAATTAATTCACAACCTTTATTATTGAATATTTAATCACTATGAGTCCAATATGTGGTATAATGATTGTAACCCAAATTAGAAATTATTTTATAATGAATACCTTTTTGATGTTACGTCCCATAAATATTATTATTCTGTCAATGGTGAATTTTTTAAATTTTAATAATGAATTGTCCCCCATCATATCAAGACCGTATAAATATTAGGATAATTAAGACATTATTCAAATCATATGTCATCCTATGATCATAAATCTATGAAAGGATGATTAAGAACTCCCAAGGAAAACTATGTCATTTATATGGGTATAATAAATAATAAGAAAGGATATTTAACAAAAATAGTTAAAGAGAAACTCAATTTTGATGTTATTACTATTGTGAGAGAATATTATTATCAATCATCTAAAGAGATTTATAGTCTTCCCTTGGATAGCAAGGTTGAGTTTTTATCACCACGGACTCTATGTGGTATGCCTATATTGAATAATCCTTATAAAATGGGTATTATAATGTTTTTGTAACTAATGAAATAGATGTAAAAGATAGAAATGGTTTTCATACACCCATGGGGTTCACCATGGTGTGGGAAAATCAATTTTTTTTGAAGAATGATAGAACAATATGCCTTTGCATTGATTATCATGATCTTAATAAGATCACACTAAAAAAACTATATATACTATATTGATTACCAGTTCGATCTAATTCACTATGATCAATATTTCTTAAAGGATGATATTTAACTAAGATATAATTTGTTAAGGGTGTAAATAGATATTATAACTAATATAACCCTTTACAAAATATGTAGACCCTAGGAATAAGTTGTTCTTCCATTTGGAATTAAAAATACCCATGAATTCATTATATATCTATTAAATATAATATTTAGAGTTTTACTTTGTAAATTTTTAATAGTCATCAATGATTATATTCTCATATATTCCAAAAATAATTAAGGACATACAGCGAATTGTATTATTATAATTCAGGCCATAATAAAGGAGAAAATTAATTCCAAATTTTAAAAGTGTGAATTTTGGAAGAAAAAGATTCTATGTTTGGCCATTTAATGATAACATATTTTATATCAATATATTCATTAATAAAATTTATGATTAGATAGTTGTGTTGAGAAATTAATGAGAAATATCTTTGTTGTTTTCTTTGATTATATTTGTACTATATATGCTTTGTGAGAGATATATCGCAAATATCAAATAATGTAACCATGTTAATTCATTATGGATTCATGTCGCATTAGATAAAAATATATGAATATATATTCAAGGATCATAATATGATTTTGGTCATTTCAACTATATTCACAAAACATTATAGTTGAGAAGGGTTTTTGATAAACAATTATTCATCAAATAAGGTCTTAGGGTGTGTCCTTATCCTAAATTAAATGGTTTATTCCTTATATAAAATTAAAATTTCATATAAAAGTTTACCTGATACCATATCTAGAGATAGTTTCTATAATATATTCATTAAATATTTGGACACATTATCACTACCAATGGAATATTTATATATATAGTAATCACATGATATTAAATTACATATTCAGACAAAACAAGTTATTTTAGAAATAAAGTAGATTGTTTAGGCAAATAAATGATTATGATAGCTCAACATAATATTACAATTGGAAGGAAAACAAGGTTTATGATTTTATAAGCATAATGGATTATGATAATTTTTCCACTATGATATTATCCTTGTTGTGGGGAAAAATTATAACATCCTACACAAAGAAAGGGACATTAACTCAATTGGTGATTTTATTATCCTCGGGCTAATCAAAATTGATGGAAACATTTATATTACTCACCACACTTTTGATTTTTTTGGATTCCCCCCATTTACTGGATGATTAATGTAAAAACATATGGGGCTTCTAGGGGTTTTCAAAGTCTTTCAGGTCACATATCTATATTTAAAGACCATAATGGGGATGTTTTTGAGTTCTTTCGTAGTCATTTTCCCATGTAACTTCACTGGAAACATAGATTATGGCCCTTATTATTGTAGTCTATCTTGCTCCCAAAAGAGAATGGACATGTATCAACATTGAATGCGATTACAGTAATCTTGTGCAATCCATAAGTATGGGTAAAATCCTCATATCATAGAGGCTAATAGGGAAATAGTCATATTGTCTTTCCAGACTCTCTTTAATGAACTACTTCATCACTCACATGTTTTTCTAAGAAAATAATATTTTTAATGCGCTTGCAAATAAATGGGTCAATATAGAAAGAGGTATCTACATGACCACTTTTCTTATTTATATGTTCCCACTTTTTCTTTGGGAAAAATGTAAAACCCCTCATTTCTCCTATTATTTCCTTTCTTTGATTTAATCCAAAAGACTCAAAGCCCATATTTATACTAAAATGGTCATAAGAGAATGTGAGAAATACCAAGTAATTAAAAATTTAAATTAATGGAATTGTGAAATTTATGAATGTAATGTGTTTCTCATCTATACCTTAAATGAATATGGTGTTTTTATTTATTTTATACATATCACATTATTCATTATAAATCCTAGAAAAAAATTTATAGAGACCTCAAGAATCACCTATGTTATGACACCATAAAGTGGGAGATTATAGAGTATACATCACAATTCATATTTTTTGATAAGTTAAGGTGAAATTTCATAACTATAAAGGGATGATAAATCCATTATATTATCTTATATATAAATGGGAGAACATCAATATTCACATCGTATTAGGTCTTCCCAAGACTATTAATGAATTTTATGTCATTTTGGTTGTGGTTGATTGACTAACAATGTTACATCATATCATTAATATTTGAGATGATTTATTATTCAATAAACATTTAAATTATGTTCTAATTTTATTTGGCCTAAAAAATAAATTTTATTTGATCAAGATACAGATTTTTTCTTGATGTTCTAGATAATTATTCAATAAGAATTGTTTTTTGGAACTGGTAATTATCCCAGTTTATCAACATAAAACTAATATTCAATCTATTAGGTCCATTTAAAATATGAATGATATTCTAATATGTTTCTTGAGGTATTTTAAGGGATATTCTGACCATTATCACCCACTAAAATATTTATAATTCAACTAATATTTTAACTATATAACTCAAATGGAATCATATATGGATCTATATAAGAGGATATGATGAACTCTAACATGTTAGGATAATAGTAGAGAGAAAAAACTATAAGGAAAATATCATTAAAAAAATTTAAAAGATGATTCCAACCATTTAGTATCATATTAGGCCATTATAATGTTTATAAAAGAGATATATGGATAGTAGTCCATGATATTAACAAATTGATGTAGGAGATAATGTATTCTTTCATATATCACCTTACAAAAGTTTTAAGATATTTGGGTAGATATAAATGTTAATACCTAGATAAATTACCCCCGTTGAGATTCTTGATTGTGTGGGGGTGTATATATTTTCATCTTGAACATCCATGAAAGCTCCAACACCCATAATGATATATTATTATGGAGTTAATGTAATATCAAACAACATAATCTACCTAGTTACAGAACTCTAGATATATCATATGTTTTAAAAATATACTTAGGAACTAGAAGAAATAATTTAGAAATATTACCCACATGCATTTTAATCAGACTAATGAAATTTTTGGGGTGTAATTTTATTTATGTTGATAAAAATGTGACCATATATGGGTTTTATTTTTAAATAAATCTAATTTATTTGATATATTTTATTACACATAGCACTGAATAAAAAATAAAAATTATAATATTTAATTGAGGTAAGATATTGTAATAAATGTGAGAGAAAAAAACTAAACAAAAATATAAATAAATGACATATGACTAGAAAATTGTAAAGAATGTAAAATGTTATGTAAATTAAAATATCAAAATATTTAAATATTTATCATCACGATCAAAAATAAATATCAAATAACTAATAAAAAAATACCTAATTACGAAAAATAGAAATATTGTAAAAATATTTTAGAAATATATAAATTAGTGTATTGAATGACAGAGAAAGGGTAATGTGATCATTGGACATACGGACATTAGAAATGTGGTCAATCATCACATGGTTTTTGTATAAGGCTGAGGTGTATATTAAAAATTACATAAAGGGTATATAATCATTTTATAAACCTGAATAGTTTATTTTATAACATTTATTTATAATTAATACTAAATAACATATACCCATTAAATAATTAATTCAAGATAAAAAATAAAAATAGGATTATTCAACATAAAATAAATTTATTTTATTTAAGAAAAATTCACCTCATAAACCATTATGTATTTTTATATAAAAATAGAAATTAAAATATTTATATATTAAATGATATAAAATAATTTTAAAAGTTATAATAATTACATCAAAATTATGTAACATGATTAATTTTATTTTTTGTGATGAAAATAATTTTCTAGAGAAAATAATGAATTCCATCATTAAATAATGAAAATTTTAATATATATTACATGGATAAAATTATGTATAAATCATACTAACAAAAAAAAATAATTCATAATAAAAGAAGTAAAATTTCTCCATATTGGTTTTCTCATCTTATAAAACTCGTTTCAGGTTATATGACCTTCATTAACCGTTACGGAGTGAGAAATTGAAAATATTCTGCTCAAAGTCATTAATAAAAGGACACATATACCCATATAAAACTATTATTATACTTTAATTTACTATTCCATATATACTAAAATTTATTCCCTTATAGTGTGTTCTAATTTTGGGTAGATTATGGTCCTGATAAGGAGGCCTAAACTCTTTATTACTAATGAAGTAGATAGAGAAATATTGATTCCATCAAATTATGTTATGATTTTCTCTTCATCTATATAATTTATCATCTAAAATTAAATCCTCATGAACAATACAAAAAATAAAAATAATGTTTTATTAATATAATAATTTCAATAAAAAGGATATTATAGGAATATAACCATATAGTCTCATAAAAGAAAGTTCTTATTTGGGTTGATTCGACCACGTACATGAATGATGTTATTGCATATTCATAATTTTTATCATAGTTGAATATAACAATATAAAAGTTGTTATTACAAGATATTAATAAGAAAATTATATAATTAATGTAGTTCAAAAATTTGTAACCTAAAAGAATAATATTTAAAAACAGACTTGTTATTATCAATAATGATACTAGAAAGGTGTCCATTATGAAATCCATTCTTCCAAACTGTACATGTATCAGTCATCAAATTAATAAGGGGAATTATAAATAATTATAATATTAGATTCAACTAAATTAAATAATATTTGAATGATTAACATAATAACATTTAATGGAAATAAAAATATATATACCAAAACTAGTACAAAAGATCTAAACTACAAACATATAATGATGAAGATAAACTGTAACTAGAAACCATATATTTAACAAATTAGCCTAATTTATTAATATAGAATTTATAAAATATAAATATGTTTTTGAATTATATTATTATGAACTCTACATATATTATATTGGGGTTTCCAGCATGTTTTAGAAAGTCTGCAGCAAAGTTAAGGGGAATCCTTCTTTATCTCTATTCTTTATTGAGATTCCATAAGAGTAACCATTTATTAATGATTTTGTGTTGTATTCACATTTTAAAAACCATATTTATTCAATTATAGTAATTTTGGGTATCTAAATAATTATTTAATTTTTTATATTGATTATTACATATTTATCATAATTCACACTTAACAAAATATTTAACGGTTTTCAGTTCTCATTGTGACATGTTCTAATATGTTGTGATATGGTTTATTCTTAAATATAATGGTTTCACTCATATGTATGTCATTTATGTAAATATATCTTATTCCATAGGAAAATAAACCCATAAAAATCCAAACAAACTCTCACTATACATTGATAGGGACTTTATTGTGTCATAGCCTTCCATTTTATAATGCAACTAGTTATTTTGTGGTGTCGTAGTCAAAATCTTATTCTTATGAAACATCATTATGGAGTGAAAACAACCATTATAATGTTTTTTCTTCCTTTTCCAAAAACCAATTTTAAATATCTATTGACTTCTCTAAATTACTTCACTAAAATTCATACAACCTCCACTAAAATAAAAATCTCAATTAAACAAAGATTATTGCATACAAATTAATTATAATACATATTAGAAAATATTCATGATCTTTATAATTTATCCATTATATTTTTTACTTGTAACTATATATATAAATCATAGTGAAAACAATTAATTATCTCTAATTATTCTCTATTCATCCTTATTCTAAAATTATATAGTAATTACTGTCAATAGTACTTCACAAATTGAGCTAAATTTTATGGTAACTATATTAATGTAACACCTCTAATAGAATAAAGCTGAAACCCTCAAAAAGTTCATCCAATATTAAATTTATTTGGATTTACAGCTCCCCATTTGGATTTTTTCTTCTCATCCCCATGATCATCTTTAATATCCAATAAAAAACATTTTAATTGAAATTTTCTTTTAGCATATATGTCATTATAATTTATCAATCACGTCCAACATATCCATCATTAATTAGCAAAAAATACCATATAAAATATATGATTTCAATAATAATTTTAAAATAATCACCCACATTTTTCTCAAAATGATTTATTTTTTTGTATTGTGAATATTTTTATTAATCAGGTTTTCTTTATAAGGGTTAATTATTTTACAATAGATTTATAATTATTTACATGTTGATTTGGATCACATATGTATGGTTATCATTATGTAATACATAGTCTTGGGATTATAATTTCCTTCCCTGAAATAAGATAATATTTAAATTGGAGAGACCATGCTTGAGTTAATGTATTTTTTATGGTAAGATATTCTTAGGGGTCCTAGTTTATGTCCTGAGATGATGATTTTATAAAATGATATTTTAGAATTTCTACTAGATTTTGGTGAATATATCGAGAATAAAGATCAGAGATAGTTCAATTGGATACAATAGTTGTTTTGAATTTTTTTTCACTATATAAATCTTGTTCAAACTCAGGTGTTTCATGATGCCTCATTTTATTTGACGTTAAGCATGAATTTATAGAATAATTATAGCTCCATTTAATAATTTCAGAGTTTTAAGTGAGGAGTTAGAAGTTTTAGATGACAACAACATGCCAATGGAATTTAACTGAAATGGTGTATTGTTTTCCTCTGTTGGGGAAAAACATAGTTAGAATAGAAATGGAAATATTTAAAGAATTATTTAATAGTAGTTTCATTAGTGAAAATAAGTGAGGGTTTCTAATTTTGTGGGGTGAATAATCTGGTGACGTATAGTACATTTTTTCTAAATAAAGCAGAGAGATCATATGAAAGTGGTTGTTTTATAAAGGGTTTTAAAATTAATGGTTCTCTTTTTGAAAACAAAAATAAAGGACATAACATTTGGTTCTATGTGGTGGTACAATGAAGAGAAAGTGTATTAGGATTCAAAAAATGATCATATTTAAATGGTCTATCCCTAGTGACCATATTGAGTTGAAATTGATTCAGGAAGGTAGTTTTTGAGTGTCTAGGAAGAACGAATTGGGTAGATAAACTATGACCACCCAAGTAATTCTATAATTATAGAATTTAATTTTTTAATCAAATATATTAATTATAATTAACATATTTAGATTAATTATTACAATATTATATAATTTTTCTTCCAAAATGAAAAATATTAATTTATAAGAGAATTTTGTTTCCATGCATTATATGGTTTAATTTAGATACATATTTTACTAAATTATAAAATATTCATATGAGACAATGAACATATTTTTTGAATTCATCATTTATAAATTATCATATGATGATTTTTTTAGAATAATTGTTAATATTTTGATTTCTCAATGAATATTTGAAATGGTATATTTTTATTTTAAACTGACATCTCTTTAAAAGTATTTACATTATTACATTATTTTCTATATTACTTTAAAATATTTTTTTTCTTTTTTATTAAAACTAATTCAAATAATTTATTGTAATCAACATTATACATGACATTGGGATAAATTCATTTTTATACATAAAATTGAATTTTTATAAAAATCACTTTTAGGAATATTTTTATGGGTTTAAATTTAAATTAAATTATTCAAATTCTCTAAATGGAATTAGATAATGTGGATCAAAATTCTTCAATTAGATTAATTAATATTATTTAATCATTTCAATATTATTTTGGGTCTAAATGAGAATTTCAAATAGTAAAACTTTGTTACCAGGCTAAAGGTTAAAATATATTTGTAAGAATTTAATATTAATTTATTTGTTTTATAATGACATAAAAATTGTCTAATTCGTATTTTATGACCATATTTCATCCTCATATATTATCATAATTAAGAAATTATATTTTGGAACCATTTTTATTGTGTAATAAATTATTATATTTTATTATTTTTAAAAACTCAATGTATATCATCTACTCGACTTTAATAGGGACACACAATCTACTCTCTGATTCATTAAAAAAAATACTTTTAGTTGATCCAAGTGATACTCATATATCTTCTTTATATCCCTTCACATGTCCTAAAGGACCTTTTTATGTCATAAAACCAATACAATAAGGATTGAGGCACAAACAAAAAGAGGTTGTCTGAAAATGATGTATAGTTCCTAATGGAGAATTTTTGTTTTATTGCTTTATTTACCTCCTCAAAATTTTCTTATACCATGATGATATAATAAAAATAGTATCATAAAATTATTGTGATGTTTTTGTGTTAATTTAATAACCACAATCATTGACCTTCTTTAATTAAATTGGAACTGAAACCATTACTTCTGTGTATGGGGAACTACAGCCTCGTGAACTACTATAATTTTTTCCCATCACCACCTCTAACAGATGGTTATTATATATATATATATATATATATATAATATTTATAAATTATTTATTTATCTATAATGATAATATATAATCAGTTTTATAATATTTCAACCCATTAAAAATGATAACGCCATTCTGTCGTATGTGTTTATAACCACTTCGATTAAGTGAGATGATTTGTTTTTCAAAAAACCATAAAATGGATGAAATATATTAGTGTATTATGTTGTATAATATAATATTTTTTATATAACCATTGTTTTCTAAAGATAAAAAAATAATTTTCAACTATCTATTTTGTTCATAGACAAATTAAAATTTTGTTAATCACTATGTATGCACTAATGTCTTTATTATTATAATGTAATTCATTTTCCCTAACCATAATTTATAGTAAATTTAAAAATTATAATTTAAGTATAAAAATAATGATTATATATTATTAATATTATTCTAGAAATGATTTAATATAGACCTATTTTACTGTATTCAATTTACCAACGTCATTTTAGATATATGATCCAAATATCATCAATAAAACTAATATGAAGTTAATCGATAATGTAATTACATATAACATAGAGATAAATATGACAAAAAGACTAATAATCCTTAAAAATGTTCTTTATATGTAAATTAATTTAAATAGGTTTATCAATTATGAACCTAATTAGAATGGGTGATGAGTCTGAGTCAAGGTAAAGGACATGATACCTTAAAATTTTCTTTTTAATTATATTCAAAATTCATTTTCTAAATATTTTTATTCAATTTTCATAATCATAAAACTATTTTAAAATTTCATTCATATTAACATAAATTTATTTTAAATGATATTTTATGACACTTTTTCCTTTCTTTAAATGGTATTTAAAAGAAATGTTACTCTATATTTTATATATAATGTCCCGATAAAAAATAAAAAACACATGTTCTATTTTAATGTATATAATGTCAATTAGTTTTGCTAAAAATTTAGAAATTATTTATGTTTGGATTCTATTAAAATGCTTAATATTATATTCAAAATCACCATTTGTCCCATTATAATGGGTGTTTTTAAAATAATGAAATTAAAGGAATGTTTATTCCTATATCTAGAAATGTTTTTCTTATTGTGGAAAATAATATTTTTTGAGTATAATGGTGGAAATTTATAATTTCTTTTATTATCAATATTTATGGGTTCTTTTAATGTTTTTATGATGATGGATAGTTATTTTATAAACCATGGCCTACTGGATCCCATATAAACAATTAATGGGTGTGCATGATATATATATATATATATATAATGAAATTTTTATATGGGGGGAGTAAACTACTAATGATTTTCCTAATATATTGTTAGTATTAATTTTATAGGTAATTCCTTTTATAATAGTGATTATAAGGGTGATATGAAATGATTTACCAAGTTAACTACGTAACTTATCCATTTTAAATATTTTTTTTCATGTAAATTTTAATTTTTCACATTATAAGTTAATGAGAATAAGTTTAAAGGGAAGTTTTTCTGCTACTTAAGGGTGAAATGTATAACTTTAAAAAAATCATAATTTATTCATGATTTCAAATAAAATATTAAAAGAATTATTTTTTTATTCATATTTCCTTTGATAAATTTTATGAATGACTTTGGGATTTTAATTTTTTTTCTTGGATAATAAATTGTTTATTTTGAACCTAATGATTATTTTAAAAAATGAAAATCTTTATGAGTATCCATGGAATAACCGGTTTATTTATTTTTATATGTTACATCCTGAGATTTTTGTTCTCATCCCACATTTTTAAATGTTATTATATGGGTTCAAATGATTATTTCAGGAAAGGAAGATGTTAAGAGAAAATTGTTACGATATTTCATGAAAAATACATTTTATATCTAAAATGATTAATATTTTTTAGAAAAATTCATATTGAGTAGAAGTTTACACCATGAGATATAACATTTAATTTAATATGAGTTATTACCAAATTCTAAAAAATATTAAACTTTAAATATCCTCGAGATGTAAGAGAGTTAATTCCCAGATTAATAATCAAAATAATGTAATGTTTATTGCTGGGACCATATACCTAGTATTAGATGGAAGGTATATGTAATTTTAGAGTACAATATACTGATATAAAATACAGCTAAGATATTACAATTTATAGTTTTAATGATTTAATATTTAACAATTATGAGGTTTCTTTAACTAATCTATTACTTCTCAAAAAAAATTCTATACAGGGTATAAGAAAAAAAAAGTAAAAAACGGCACTAAGAGGAAAATATCCTTACAAGTCCACATCTATGATCTATTGGAATTAGAATTGGAAATTTTTTATTGTATTTAATCAGATTACATGAGATATAAATGGTGTTGGGATCCATTCTATAGAGAAATCATATCTACCACAATAGGATATATCGATAGAGGATTGTTTTATGAGAAATATACCTCTAGAATTATGTGGATCATCAATCTTAGTGATAACTGAGGGATGGATTAAATCTCTAGAATATATTTTCAATGTCATGGGTTGTTTAGGTCATTAAAATTTAACTCTTTCTATTTACCATTTTGAGGAATAGTGGTCAATGGATAAAAATACTAGATAATGAGAGGAGACTGAATCTATAGAATATGATACATTATATTAACTATGTCATTTCCTATTAATATTTAGGAATATTTTTTGAAATATTTTCTACACTAGGCATTGACTCGTCATTATATTTCCTAGCCTACGGAGGCTCATTATAGACTTAATTAAAATTTAAAATATATTATATCACACATGTGTAAATTTATAAAATAATCGATTAACACATAATTTGAGTTTCGAGTGGAAAATATGAGACCCATATTAATTACAAAATATAGGTTTTACCCTTGGTGCAACATAACCTTTCTTCACATCAGGTGTTTTGTTTAAGAGTAGTCAATATAAGATTAATAGTCACATAAATTATTTAATTAAATGATTTTTTATTAAGTATCCAAAACATTATAATCCTCTATATAATTCCAATTATGAAAAATACCTAGGGTTATCTATATAATCCTAGGTATTTGAGAGGAGACATTGGGAAGTTTTTTAGATAAATGAAAATTGATGATGGATCATCAATTATTTTGGAAAGGAGTTTATATACCTCACAAATGACATTGATTTAGAACTATTCTACATCATCAATAGATCCAAATAAGATTTATGTAATTTTTATTTATTTTTTATTAATCCTTATATTGTTATCCCATGATGAACATTAATCAATTCATCAAATAAGTTTATATACCGATCAATTATTAGTTGATGGGTATGGATTTAGCTTCATATGATTAAGAATTGATATTGTTTTTCTTAAACCATTATTATTCTCCATGATTTAAAATTTCCCCATTATTGAATTGATGAAAAATCAAACAATTCTAGAGGTTAAATATTTACATTTTTTAATTATTTTATCCTCATGTTTATAAAATAAAAATCATCAGTATTTATTTTTGGTGGGAGGTTCTTCAAATAACCATAATTCAATCATTACGAAGTGGATATTTTTCAAAATTAATCACTTACATGGTTTTAGATTTGGAATTAATGGCACAAATTAGGAGTGATTATGACTAAAAATGGTCATGGAATATATCTGGAGTTATTCTATTCATGATTTGTAATTGTGGTGGTGTGATGTGGTGAGAGGCATTTATCGAGCGATTGGGTTTATAAAATATGAAACCAGTGATGTATCAAGATCCCTAAACTATATATCTGAGATCTAAAATAATAATTATTAATGAAAACTATGGTAGTTGTTACATAAGTTAAATGATTTGAAAGAATTTGTGTTTTTGAAAAATCCTGACATACCTAACTTGTACTTCGGAAAAACACATGTCATGTAGTCACTCCTATAAATACTAGGTGTTTTACCCAAGATAATGTATCAGACACTATGTGTCCAAACCACACTATATGTCACCAATTTCTGGAGTTACAGACTGTACCGTTGGGTACACATGCATCGACACGAACAAAAACATGAGCATGGAATGTGTAATTTAGAATGACCAAAGTACACAAGCATGTGTTGATGAATATTTTAATTGATAAAATTAGGCCCAATATTAGTATGAAATGGCATATGCTCCCATTACATTCCATTTACTTTTTCTAAGGAAGGTTTAGGACCTCGTTCTCTTTAATGTAGACCCATATCATCAGGGTGTGTCCTCTTGGCCCATCCCTATTTATGGTATAATGAGGCATCACATCAGGATTATATGATTTCATACCCTCTATGGGATTAGTCTGAGATGGGGTTAGGTATCCCTTTGTTTAGCCTAAGGTGTAAACCTCAATCATTTTAGTTACTTGGTTATGTGATGAATGCCATCAAAGACTATAAGGGCATGTGATCTCCATCCCATTGGGTTAAGTCCAGGTATGGATAGGAATTCCACATATTCCCTAGGTAAGATACCCTATCTACGCGTCAACAACTTATGAGTTACAGAGTATAATAACTCATTGGGAGTCTTGACGATCATGAACTCTCATATGAATCCCATATGTGTTATTTAAAATGTGGTGTGAGTTCTCTCAGACAAACATTACCTTTAATCCTTGAGAATAATCACTGCTTGATGTTATGGTTGTGACATTACATTTAGAAATGGTGTATATCATCCATGGGTTTTGTGGTTAAAATATTGCCGAATATGTAAGTGGATTATTATCTCGATTTACCTTCTTTGAGATGTACATTATGTTATGCAACAATATTATTTCATGAGGTGTATATAAAAAACCTAGGACTTATATTATAATTAATTTTTTATCATGTTTATTTTTTGTTTCGTTTTATTTTATTCCATCATGGGTTTTATTATTAAAAGTTACCGAAGTGGTAAGATTATATTTATAGAATATCATTATTTATCAATATTTTTTAAGATTATGTTTCCATTGATGCAATACTATGATTATTCTATCAATAATTCCCATTAATTTTTCTTTTACTATGGTTACTCAGGATATATTCAAGTATCAGTACAATTTTTACATTCACTGGTACTTAATATAATTGAGAAACTATTTTTATGAAAATAAAAGTTTATTTCTCTCTTCGGTCAGAAATCTCTTTCCTTCCAAATCCAGGTATTTTAATGCTATTTTAAAAAAAATTTAAAAGATAATTTATGATCAAATTCAAGGTAAATTAATATTAAAAAAGAATTAAGTCTTTTAAATTATTTTCCAACCGTCAATTACATGTTTTCAATGTTATTTTTAAAGTAATAGTTTTTAAAAATGTTTTATTTTTTAAAAAACATTTTTCAAATAGGAAATGATATTTTCTTCAAGAAATGTTTTAAATGAACCTTTTTAAATTATTTTTCCTTATAATATTACTTCATTTGATATAGTTTTTGATTTAATAATTATATAATCTAATTTCACAATTCGTATTCTTTCATTGAATGGTTTGTGTTTAAGAAGAAAATATTTTTATGAATCTTGTTTCTCTTCTATAGGTTATACCATGATAAAAATCTTATCAAAACCACTTATATTTGGTTATTCGTTGATTAAATGATTTTTAAACCTGTGTATTTTTCATAGTTTATTATATGTCGAAATTTTTATTATACCCAATTTATTTCATTGGTTATGATATAATGGTTATGATACCCATATCTTTTTATTGGTCATGAAGTGATGATTTTTTTCTTATCTGAGGGAACACTTATATATGGTTTCATTATGTAACTAGGGGACTTATATATCCCAACAATGATTTGGTTGATGATAAAAAAATTTGACATTAGAGGGTAAATAGGTTGTTTTACCATGTTAAAAAAAGGGTGAATGAGTTGTTAGTCCAAGCCCAAAAATTTTAGGGTACATGGGTTGTTTGCCCTTGCCTGAAAATAAGAGGGTACACATGTTATTATCTCAAGCCTACAAACAAGAAGTTACACTATTTTTTGGCCATGAAAAAAAACAATAGGGTACATGGGTTGTTAGCACAGGCCCAAAAACAAAAGGTTACACAGGTTGTTAGCACATGTTTGAAAAGAAGAGGATACATGAGTTGTTTGAGCATTATTGAAAACAAGAGGTTAAACAGGTTATTAGACCAATACTAACAACATGAGCATACATGGGTTGTAATCCCTTTTCTGAATATAAGGGGATACATCTGTTGATAGCCCAAGCATGAGAAGAATAGGGTACACTGTTTGTTAGCCCAATCCCGATGCCCGTACTTGGGTTGTCATCCCATGAATAACACATTATACATGTCATCGTGGATAAAATTGACATATGATTTTATATTCATAGTTGTATGCCACAAGTCTATATCATATGTGAATTTTATTATCTCTTGACTCATTTTCACTGATTTGGTTATGTTTGATGTCCTATGAGATACCAATATTTATTCGATGATTTGTTACTTTGATCTTTTATATGTCAGTATGATCTAAAACTTTTATGATCATGTTGTCATACAATTATTTTTCATGATATGATTATCTATCTCCTTTATCAACCCTTAATGAGTATCTAACACCACACTTTAATATGCTTCCTTTCCCTAGGTTTTGAGGAAAGGTTTAGAGTATGGGAATATCTTTTTGGAAAACATTGATGATTTTTCTACATGTTAGTATACTTTGTTACATGTTTCTATATACACTAAACTATTATACTCCTGGATCATATTTTCAAGTAAATTAAATCAATATTAATAAAAAATGATGTAATATCACTGTATATAAAGAACATATCTCTGTAGTTGGTATCAGTGGATATATTTATTCAATATTTGGAAGCAAATATGAGAGAACATTAGTGAGATCCCTTGGTCTATTTCTCATGATATGTCAAGAAATGTATCGATGGATAAGTCTAAGTATGATTCAAAGATCATGAAAATGACATATAATTTTTCTAAAGTATTGAGAGATTTGTTTCCTAGTAACACGTCCCTAGAAGGATACTACATGTGTATGTGGATCTGGTACAGATATACATTGGGGTAACCATCATGGAATCATATTATTGAGTTATGAATGAATGTGAACTAGTGCATGAAAATAGTCCTTACTATACACCATTTTTAACACTCCTAGTGTATATGATTTGGAAATTCACAATATCTTTATGAACCATCTTAAAGGATTTAAATAGATGATGACAATTATTGGCTTAAAAATTAGGGGTCATAAATTAAAAAGATGGTGTCCAAATTTAGACCTCCTAAATGATTTCCCAGAAAATTTCATTTTCTATTAAGATTTGTTTTCTCACACTATGACTTTTGGTATTAGTTAATTGTTGGAACCCAAAATAAATTCTTTAATGAGGAATTAAGTGGAAAATTACATTATTTGACTCTTATATAACTGAATTTTATTAGAGAAGGATTGAAAAAAAACATTCTTATGACCATTCAATTTTCACAATCCATGAGTCATATAGATCCTCCATATAATCAACGGAGGGAACAACTATTTATTTAATTCTTCAGAAGGAATTTTCATTCTTATTTTTTTGGATTGACCAATTCACTAGTTTCTAATAAATGGATTTTTACCGATAAAAAATTATTTTCCCATATTTATTATTTAGAACATGAAGAATTTATTTTGGATACATATCACTTAGAAGGTGAGGTGAATCAATGGTGTACCATTATCAAGAATACAATTAATAATGATAAAATTGAATCCATGGATTGGGATGAGTTATGAACTCATTTTTTATTAATTACCTTCCTCATTTTGTTATTATGAAAAGTGATATTGGAGCATCCCATCAATCTCAGGCTTATGATATTAAAAGAAGGATATTATTCAATGGAAACTGTAAAAACCACAGAGTGAATTATATGTACTTTAATTTATAAAGAATTTGTGGGAAGAAATATGGAGTAATTTTATTATTAATATTACTATGTGTTTTAACTATGGAAGGAAAAGTCATTGACTTTTTTAATGATAAAGTAATGGGAATAAGTAAAAATATCCACAAAATAGATGATAAAATTATGTTCTTTAAATGTAACGAGTTTAGGAATTACGTAAATTGATGTCCTAGGGAGAAATATAATGAATAGAAATCTTCAGGTTGTATGAGTGATGGTTATAATACTGACAATAAAGATATTATGAACGTCATATGATGAGAAAGAGGTATTGCAGAATAATATGAGGACTCCAAATTAATTTATTAAGGACTTGATGGAATAATAAGTGTTTTTTTTTTTTATTAAATAATTTTCTTATATGTATTGTGAAATATATAGGATTTTTTAATATATGTTTTTCATTATGGATTATCACGAATATGATGGATGGTACACATGAACTAGAATATTGATTTATTAGAAAGGTTATATATTATAGAAAACACATAACCAAGGGAATGTAAAACTTAATATGATCCTAATGATAATAAAAGGGTGTTCAGATTTGATAATAAAATGGGGGATAAAAATAAATTAAATTGGATAGTATAAATTTTCTTGTTAGAAGATTAATTATTTTTTGACAAAAGTGGTTTAAGCTATCATTGATATATTTTATAGGAATTTTGAATTTAGGGAATATACCCTATTATATTTTTATAAGGACTATAGAATCATTCATTTTTATATACATATGAATGGTAATTTAGGTTATAACCATGTTTCATGAAAATAATGTAGAATCTATTCACATATTTGGTATGTAATAATAAAAAGACACTTTATCTTGTATGGAGGATTAATGATAAGTTGATTTTCGAAGATTTGGTGACCTTATTTAAAAATTTTGGATTGTAATATTTTGGATGATTCCAAAGGTTCACCATTTCTGTAGTTGTTGATTTTTAATTTTATATGAGGCTTTATAGATTAACATATGACTTCACTATGTAAATATTTATCTATATTGTATAACCAATATTAGATTTTAACTACAGACAGAAGGGATAACTATTATGAATCTTATTTCTAATTAGTTCAATATTAATAATAAATCTTCCTTTATTTCATGGAGTAATAAATGATGTGGAAATATATAAAGGCATAACCAAAATGTGATATTATGCAGAAATCAAGAAATTATATCTTCTCATGAATGTTCTTCGGCATTTGAAAAATTATTTTGCAATAAAATTTTGTTTTTATCCTTCTGTTTGATCATATCAATGAAATTTTTCATGCCTCTATTATTTATTGTTTTTTATATTTAACTTTTTCTAGATTACCCAATTTTTGTGGTCATTGATCTTTTTCACTCTCTATAATTATTTGTGCTTTTATTCCATGTCTAAATATTTAATGCCAATGTACGTTCTCTTGTGTGGAAATATCGTTATAAGAAACTCTCAATAACCATTATATTTTCAATTTTCCCTCTTTAATTTAATATTTAATATTAATTTTTACAATGTGAGTTTATTTTATATAAAATCTCATGTATTAAAACTCTGATGACCTGACCAAATTTTAAGGGAGAAATTAATTTTAAGGGGGGTAGAATGTAACAACACGAGTTTTTTAGAATAAGTTTTTCAAATAAATTTTGATCCTTTGATAGATTGTGTTACATGATACACTAAGTTAACATTTTGGTTCAAATAATACAGAGTTTATATAATGGTACATGCAATACCGAGTTTCTTTGAAAGCATGTGTTATATGCAAAGATGATTTTTATCAAACAAAAATATATTATTATTATAATTTTTAAATTATTATTATTGATATCACCTAGTTTTTGGTATGGTTATTATAAAAATTATTATCTAAATAATGAAAATATAATTTCTTAATTTTTTTAAAATTAATTATTTTGTAACCAATTAACTATAAATGAAAGAAAGAACTGCTTGAAAAAAAAAGAAATTCTTTTTCTAAAAGGCTATTTTTCTTTATGCAAGTATTTTTTATCTCAATGAATATAGAAAAACACTTTTGATGATATTTAGAAAAATATTATATTTAATATATTTAATTAAATTTTTTAAATTCAATTAAAATATTGTATATTCATAAGATATGAATGAATCCAATTTTGGGAATAAAAATATGTGTTTTTTTACAATGTGTTTTTACCGCCTTTTATTGGCGCAGTTTTTTTAAAACTGTATTTTGACCCATTAATATGTTTTATTTGGAAAAATATACTTCTTTTATGAAATAAGAAATTTCAAAGTTGTCTAAGGGTTAATTTCTGGAATTTTTCTCAGAAGTTTCATTTTTGTCTAAAAGAGAAATTACTGAATTTTAATTGAAAACTAACTTTTCAACAATTTTATTTTTATTGATTAATTAATTTTAACGAAAATTTATTATAATTATTATAATTATACATATATATATAATTAGGTTTATTTTAATCAATTTCAAATTGAAATTGGATATAAAGATATTTTAAACTTTTTTACATTTTAATTGAAATACACATTGTCTTTTTCTATCTATGGCATTAATTTTAAATTTATTTATGCCACTAATGTGATTTTAAATTAGAAAAATGGACTATATATTTTTAATCATAATAATTTATAATTTATATTAAGTTTAAATTATTTTTTTATAATAAATATTAGTGAAAATAGAGAAAATCAATTAGGGTGATTAAGAGAAAAACATGTTTACCAAGGGACTAAACATTAACATAGGGTCCAATAACCAAGAAAAAATGACTAAAATAATTTTTATAGCCATATTTTGACTCAATACCCTATTAGCTCTCTAATGGCTCATTATTTTAGACACAAGATGTATGGGATGACTCCCAACAGTGTTAACCTTTTTCTATTTACAAGAATGCAACTCCTCCATTAATAAAGGGTATTCACTCTCCACCATTCTTCACACATATCAAGAACATAGGGTTATCCAAAAATATTCTTCATATATTCCAATATTCTATCCTCTCATCCTGTAAACCTAAATATATACAGAAATCCTACAAAGGATGTATTTTGGTGAAAAAAATAAGCTATCTGAAGAAGAGGTAATGTTCATCAATGCTCGTTTTTTTGTTTCTTTACCCACTCAATTAATGTTTTCTTATACGATGATTATATAATAACCATAGTATCATAAATATACTGATATATTGTTATGATAATTATAAAACCTAAAAATTCACAAACATCCCTAAAATTGGATACACAATCATTATTTGTGTGTATGGAGGACTACCACCTCATTAACTGATGTCGTTAGTTCTTACATTACCACATGTTAATGTTGTAAATACTAGATTATATGTTGGTTATATATGATATATATAAAATTTATGATGAAATTATTATTAATAAGTTATTACATACCACATAACTTCATGCCTTTTATTTTGTGATAATACAATAACGTCGTTCATGTAAATAGTGTACTATTTTCGTATAAAGTGATGTGATTCATTCACACATTACATGAAATGTATTAAATATTGGTTTAATAGACATATTTTATACATATATGAGACAAAAAATTCTGTTAGAATGATAACATATAATTTATGATTTATTTATTTTTAATAAATTATTAAATGTTTCTCATACCCATTTTATTTCAAAGGTAATGATATTGTGTTTTTCAAACCCATAATTTTTTATGGGTCCTGAATGAAAATTTTATTTTATTTTATTTTGGAACACATTTGTATGATTTTCATTTTGTGGTGGGTGGGAACTATTTCTACCCCCAATGCATTGTGTAATGATAAACATTATATGATCAGATAGGTTACACAGGTTGTTATCCCAATCCCATAAACAGGAGGGTACTCAGGATGCTTTCCTTTTCAAAAAAACAAGATGGTCCCTAGGGTGTTTACCGAATCTAAAAATCAATAGGTTACACAAGTTTTTGGCCCTTCAAAAAAAATAAAAAGGGTACTATGGTTTTTATTCTAAACCTGAAAATAAGGGGGTACATGGGTTATTAGCCCAATCCCAAAAAAATAGGGTATATGTGTTGTTATCCCAATCCTTAAAATAAGAGCTTACATTGGTTGTTAGCCAAATCCTAAAAGAGATATGGTACACAGGTTGTTATACCAAGTCTAAAAACAAGAGGTTATATGGTTAGTTATCCCAAGACTGAATATAAGATGATACATGGGGTTTTAGCCCAATCATGAATACAAGATTTTACATTGGTTGTTAGCCCAATATCAAAGTAGGTACCTGGTTGGTCAACCCATGACTAATATATTATGAATGGTATGGTGGCTAACCTTGAAATTAGGTTTTATTTTAATAAGTTTATTACACAAGTAATTGTAATATTTTAATGTTATGCTCTCATGACTCATTTTATTTGATTTCATTTTGATTCATTTCTAATGAAGTTCCAATATTTATTCCATGACTCATGATTATAATCTTTAATATATAGAGTATGAACATAAAATATTATGCCCATGTTCTCATACCCTTATGTTAATTCTATGATAACATATATTCTTAATTTCCCTTTACTAGGAATCTGAGCTAATCTTTTCTTATGTATCCTTTACCCATGTTACAAAGAAAAGTTCTAAGTATGAGAACTAAATTGGAATATTTGTGTGGGAAATATTGAAGATCTATTACCATGTTATAAGATTATGTTATATGATTCCAAGGAGACTAAACTACTAGGGTACTCATGAATATGGTAATCAAAATTTAATTAATATTCTTCAAAAATGATATAATATTAATGTATAATAATAATATGAAGCTGTAAAATATCATATATAATGTGATCAAAAAGTATGAAAAATAGAGGACATGACGTTCCCTTTTATAAGTGAGGGAAGGGGCACTCTTGAATTAACCAAAATATTAAATTAATATAACAAATATTTACTGAAAGTTTTATTAAAATAGATATAATTAGAATATTGGATGAGTATGGGTATAAATCCTATCATCTAATAACATTTTAACATTTTTATATTAATTTTTACCCTATTCTTGATTTTTTAACCCCTCGTTAACCTTTTTTAGAATTTCCATGATATCAAATATTTTTTCACTAAAGGGGTCATGAAATTTACTATAAAATAAAATTTATCCCATAAATGGAAACATTTATATACTTTCAACCATATCCCGTTCACTTGGATAAAGATAATGTTTTTATGAATTTTAAATAATTTAGTAAAACATTATTTATTATAAAATATCATCAATGTCATTATATATATATATATATTTCATTTGACTTTGGAACGTAATATTACAGCTAAGGAATTTGAATATACCCCTTTAAAACCAATCTAATATGTTATATATTTCTAAAAAATTCATGGAACACAATAATTCATTCAAAATATATTAAATATAACATTTGAAAATTCATTAATTTTATATTTCTATTAATTAAATAAGTATTATGTTATTGTTTCATGGGAATTTATGTTAATTATTTCTTGGTTAAAAATTAAAAATTAATACAAATGATAAAAATTAGTTTATCTTTCAAATGAATATTTATAAAATAGCTTATTTTTTATCCCTATCTCAAAATGTTATAGATATTGAAAGCATTAGAGTGACATTTTTGACAATATATTTACATAAAATATTATAAATGTTATAACCAATGTAATGTATCTAGAAGTTTCTAAATAGTTGAAACATTTATAGTTATGTTAGAAAATGTTTATACAATAAAATTAAATATATCTTTTTCAGAGATATTTAGGACTCATCATGTTATTTTTAACCTTAATTTTCTAATTTACCCTTTCTAAGGTGACAAATATTTACTATGGTTACAATTCATACTGGAAAAAATAAAAGGAAATTATTTACCAAATTTGGACCACCTTAGTGAAAATATGGAATCTATTTTCAATTTTCAATTTTAATAAGCTGAATAAATTAAATAATTTTAAAACACAAAACATAATTAAGATTAGTTTTTTTAAAACCTATTTTTTAAGCCTAGAAATGTACTTTTACCAAAATCATGTATAAATATGAATAAAATATAACTACATGGATTTAATATAACTAAATGATAATTAATATTCCATGAAATAAAATTAATATTTTAATGGGACAGTTAAATTGTATAATTTAATGAAAAGAAATTATTGTTTTATAAAAACTGTATTTCTCACCATTCAATATAATTTTAATCCCTTCATGAAAACCAAAACAAAATCACCCTGTTATAATTTTGATATAATTATTTAAAAATTATATCTTATTATAATCTACATTAATAAAATGGAAGAGAGTATTTATATGTTCCAATCATAAAATGAAAAAAATAATAATTTTTGAAGAAAACATATCATGAATAATAAAGTGACATATCTAAAATTCATTATATTATTTAATAATAATAAATAAATTAATTATTATTGATTAGTAAGGGAATATACATTTAATAATGTGGTTATTCATATTTTTACCATCTAATTTAACAGTAAGTTTATAACTTTTAAATTTAAATAATTATATTTAATTATTCTATTAATCTATATTTTTGCATGTTATATACATTCTAGAACATATTGATGTTTTAAAAATAATTGGGTGTTACACGTGGATTCCTTATCCTGATTGTATCTAATGTTTATCCCATTTTATTCAATAATTTTTTTAAAAATACTCATAATTCCTTGGGTACTGAATTAAATTTCAATAATACATTTCTTTCTTAGTCATATGGTTAAACAAAAATAATGATTAATACATTATAGAACATACATTGATATTTTTAAATGTATTTACATGGAATTTTGGATCATCAGTAGACGTTAGTTATGTTTTCTTATAATAACAGTTTTCATTCTAGTATACACACGGAACTTTTGAGGTATTATATCGTAAGAAATGCTAGAATTATTATGTTGGGATAATGTAGGCAAAATGATTGTTTTTAGACCATAATTGGTCGAATAATTATTTGAGAAGGTAAATATGATTTATAAATTCATATCAGAAATTATGAGTAGGTTTAAATGTTATTCCAATAACCAAATGAAATATTATTCTTTTAAGATAGTCAATCATTTTTTTCTTAAATTTTCTCAATGGACAATTGATATATGTTTTAGTAAAAAGTGAAATTTAATTATGTTACTTATTTTTTTATAAATGGCTCTGGTTAAATTCCCATTTATTGAACTTGAAAAATAAACCACTTTTAGCATTGGGAAAGTGGAAACCCATTAAAAGATGGAAAAAGTTGTATTTCTAAATGTAGTGGTTTTTATTGCATTATACGATTCTTTATAAAATAATTATTTTAAAATATTACAATTTTAATTTGGAATTTTTATCTTAATTATTTATTTTACCAATTTAACATAATCTTAAAAGGAAATTTTGATAATTTTAAGAAAAAATTTAATTTACGAAGAATTCTATAAAATAAAAATTTATATTTAAAACTCTCTTTTCTTTTTATCTATTTCGAAATTCACATTCACATTTTTATTAGTTTTAAAATTTAATTATTTACTTTAAATAAATTTTAATCTAATTAATTTTATTGTAGTAAAAATTATAATTGAATTTGTTTTAAAAACATTTATATAAATAAAAGACATTTTTCAAGAAACATGTTTTTCTTTTTGTTTTACATTTTGAATTTTAAATTAAAATTTTACCACTTATATGAATTGAATATTATAAAATAATTTCTATATTTTGATTCCACATAATTAATATTAGTTAATAATATAAATATAATTTGTTTTATAATTAATAGTTAAATAGTGAAATTTTGTCTTCACGTTTAGGGCTAAAGTAGATTTATCAAGGGTAAACTAAAGTTGTATGGGTGAAAAAGAACTAAAATATTGAATAAATCCAATTGTACATCCATATTTTATCCTTATCTCATATTATATTTTTAAAATTTCTATTTAGGATCCAATTAGATCTATAAAGACCGTATTATATTTTAATCACTTAAAAATTTTAATGTGTGTCCTCTCCCAAACATAAAAAAGGACACCACCTCTAATACTCTATCAAAACATAAAAATACTCCTCACTAAAAAATATCTATTAACATACATTACTATAATCCTTAAAAACATCCTAAAGTTCATTTTTATCAAAATACATCAAAATCCATCATGTATAGGTTCCCCTTCAACACATAAAATGGGGATTATCCAAAATAAAATAAAAAAATAAGGCGTTTAGGCCATTCGAGCTAAAGTGGTTATCTGAAGAAGATGTATAATTCCTAACATTTTTTTTTACTTCTTCTTGGACCCCTAAAACAATTTCTACACCTGTGATGAAATAATTACACCAATATCTTCAATATAATGAGAAATGTTTATTTTAATTCCAAGATAATATCCACATCCATCTACTATAAAATAGTAAATGAAACCATCATTCTTGTATATGGTAGACTACTTCCACATGAACCAATGTAGTTCATTTTCCATAACAACCTAAAACATCTAATCATAATTATGGGCTTCATATATATATATATTATATTTATGAAAAATCTATCATTCTATAAAGATAATATATCATATATTCTATTGAAAAATGATAATTTAATTTGTGTGTAAGGGTAGATTACCACTTCCAAAAAGTGATTTTATTAATTTTTCATCACCTCATCACATTGTAAACATATTTATTTTATTTATAAATAGAATATGATATTTATTATACAATCAAATTGTTTGAATAAAAAATAACACTTACCTACTTTCCCTCATGTTCATTGAAAAATAGAAACATTACTCATCAAACATGCAACCTACTCTCTCTATGATTATAACTTAATTATTTTTACTATTAATATTTAATAAATGGTTCTAAAAGTGTAATTTATTTATAAAAATAATAATTATATCATTATTTTTGTTTTGGATATGATGTTCTCATTAACCCTCAGACCATAGTCAACATTCCAATGTCATTTTGGACAAATAAGTCAATTATCATCAAAACATCTGATGCAAACTTAATTCATTAAGTAATTTTATATTGCATAGTAATAAATAAAAAAGAAATAAAAAACATGAAAATTTTCTTTAGATATTAAATAATTAATATATGATTATATTTTTAGGAACATAATGAACTTTGTTATGAGTTGGACTTGAGGCAAGTTGCATTTATCCTTAAAGACCTAGTTCTTAATGTCTTAAATATTTTCTTAGAAATCATTTTCTTCCATGTCCATAATATTGAAATTATTTTATGAATTTATTTATATGGACATATTTCAATGGTTTTTGAATGGATTCTTATTACGTATTTAAAATAATGATTTTTGTCAAAAAAGACAGACAAGATGTTCAATTTTAACATATACTACCTAAACATTGTTTTCCACCACTATAAAAATTATTTGATGTTTGGATTCATTTATAATATTCTATGTTTTATTAATAAAAATTTGACTCCTTACCTTTTTTCATAGTATATAAAAAAGGTTTTAAATGGAATGGGCATTTTTATATCCATAAATGTTTTACTTATGGGTAAATATTATATTTTTATTAGTATGATGATGGAAATGTTAGATTTTATATGTTATGATGATATTAACATTATGCAGAGTTGTTTATAATTATGTTTTTTAATTTTATAAAGCATAGAAGGGTGGACCTATTATAAACCATGAACAGGTGAGAAAGATATTACTCTCCAATGCATTTATTAATGGGACATGTTTTATCAATTAGGTTCATCTTAAGGTGTCATTTGAATTTATATAGTATGTCATTACATTTTTAATGTTTATTATAAAATTTACATAAAAATTATTCCCCAAGTTACCGAAAATATTTATCTATTTTGTTTATGGGTTTTTAGGGATATATTTTGATTTCACAAGGTAATATATTGTTATTAAGATTAAAATCAATGTTTATTCTACATATTAAGTGGAAAATGAATAATATTTTGATAATGAATTCTTGTGTTTTCCATGGTTAAAATGAAAATTTTATGTTATTTATTTTTCTATTAACATTTATTATAAAATTTTTTATGAGAACAGTTTATTGTGATGTTGGTTTCTTGGGTAAGAAAATTTTTATTTTGATCCAAATGTTATTTTTAGAATGGTAAATAATTATGAGTATTTAATGACTAATGGGTTTCTATATTTTTTTATATATCCCTTACTGATTTTTTTGTTCCCACACCACGTTTTAAAAAAATCAGTAGGTATTACGGAGGATTAGGGAAAGTAATTAGTTCACGATGAAAATTATGATGATTGGTCCTAAAAAAGCCTGTTATATATTAAAAAATATATTGTGTTAAAAATTGATAACTAGTGAATGTTTACACCTTGTGACATAATAATTTTTAAATAAATGAGGGAGAAAAAATTCTCTAAAACACTAAAACGTAATGATCCTTTAAATATTAGAGTGTGATTTCTTGACATAAATTTCAAGATTATGTTTTTTTTAAGGTTGGATATTTTCATATACACCTCAGAGTGTTACATGGTATGAATTATTTCTAGTTATATAAAATTGTGATTGTAATGTATGCCCTCGTCTTCCATATCATATGACTTATTACAAATAACATTGATGAAGGGATGATTATATGACTTCAAATATCATATGACATTGACTATATGAAATAAGACATTGGATCATCATAACACATCAGTTTGGAGAATATGAATTTTTATTTATATATCTTTGAATATGGGAAATTCCTTAGACCTTAGACTCTAATGATATATTGATAATTACAAGTAATTCTAGAAATAATATTCTGAGGAAATTTCTAAATTATTCAATTCTAGTTTCTTTGAAATTCAATACTAATGAATATCATGATAATTATATCATTGTTCATGATGTTTTAATTAATATGGAAAAACAAGACGTTCTTGGGAGATTTATTCCCCAAAATTAGTTTTCACGATTACTAATACATGAAAACATAGATACTCAAATAATTGATTTAATGAATGAATACATCGTATATAGGGAAAGTAAGAATAAAAATATTTTAGATGAATGAAGTTGTGATTAATCTATTTGATTAGTTTCCCATGGTTTTTGTATAACTAAATAAAATTTTAATTACTAAGAATATGGGAAACTACACTCCTGAAACAGATGTCTACCAAGGGCAGTCGTTGTAGGCCACCAATAGTGACTACCATCAGCAGTCACTAACTCCAAAAAAATGAGGGAGCTATCATGCCCCCACTATCCTCATGCAATTATCTCCCTCTCCCCCCTCAAGAGTATACTTCCCCAAACCCTCCTATTACAAACGTACTCTACCCCTTGAAAACTAGAGACATCACCACCACACTCGAGGCTGCCACCACACATCAGGAAATAGACCCACCTCTACACCCCCACCCACACCTCACATAAAACCCTACCCCATCAAGATTTCCCCTTCGTAAACTCTCTATTCTTGGTCCAAATACCCAGCTACTGCACCAGTAGCTACCTCTTGCCCTAAAAATCCTGATTTCTCATTGCACATGTTGTCATTGCCTCCCATCACAAACAATATCTCCCAGCCAGTGTGCACCAACTCCACCACATTTCCCAAATCTAACCTCTAACACAACTAGATCCATTGCAACAATGGCTTCTCATCTTCCCTCATCACCTCCCACTTCTATAACCCTCATTTAAACCCCTGCCAAAGATTTCCTCTCCCTTACCCTCCCCATAGTTGAAGGTATGAAAATATAAATTTTTTCTAAATGATTTCTATTTTGATTCAGATTTTTATTGATAAATATTGATTTGTTGAAAATAGGGGAAATTTTAATATTTTATTGAACTAAAAGATGGATGGAGTAAGCATTGAAGCTAGCTAAAAACCATCTTCCAGAGACTATGAAAACGGAAAGTGGATACATAATGTCAAATTTATTGTGATTATTATTATTCTACATTGAGTTTTTATTCTATTTTAACTTTTCTATAAATGTTATTATTTTAAAATCCAAGAAGATAAATCAATACCTCTTATATTTTTTCCTTTAACTGTCCATGTTTTTTAACAACGTATTAACACAGTAAACAGATTTATCAAATAATTGATCCAATTAATATTTTAATTTTCACTTTATTTTTTTCTTGAACACACTTTAGAAACATTTTGGTGATCTATAATCTTATATTCCAATCATGTATCAATAAATTAATCAATTTATGGAGATAATCGTAGGATAGATTTTTTTCATTTAATATTTTTATTCAAATTTTACAAAAAAATTATGAATTCTAGCATCTTTATTTTTATGATATTATTTTGGTTTTTTATGTTTGTAAATTTATATTTTCTTTTAAATGTTTAGTTTTTGTAGATTTCAGATAATGAGGTAACAAATAGACCTGAAACACTCTTGGGATGTAAACCCATTTAGTTGATTGGTTTTTTTTGAAATATTTTAACAATTATAATTTTTTATAGAAACTTTAGGCTTTAAATTTTCATCGTTGTGATTCACGTGGTGGATAATCTAATATTAAAATAAATTATTCTTATAAATTTTTTCAGTGTTTAGAGGTTGCTAGAAGGTTTGATTCTATGCCTTTCCATTCTTCTAAACAAATTTTTTTCTACAATTCCAAGAACCTATCTGATATTTTATGTATTTCATTCGTTTTGATAACTTCTCATAAATATATTTCCTCATGGCACAAAATTGGGAACTTTTTATTGATAAATTGAATCTACTTTGGACATAAAATGTAAAAAATGTGATTACAACATTTTATAGTCTCTTTCAAAATTTTATATATGATATTATTAATATTATATATATGGGTTCACATTAAAGGTTAGAATTTAATATTCATGGTTAGAATACATATAAAAATAAATATATACATAAATCAAACCCATAGAATACTATTAATAATAAATGGAAACATTAATCTAACTTGTTTATTTTTACATTATTTAATCAGGACTTCATCCTAAGGATATGTATAAATTAAATATTGGTTTTTTTAGTCACATTATTTATTATATATGGTGTTTGGGTTCTCTATACATGTTATCATTTTGTTAAAAAATTGAAGACAATAACATATGCATGGTTAATATCTGATTCCAATAACTGTCAGTTTTCTTCTTTCATTATATTAATTTGTTTCTAGTGACTTTAATTATGATTTTTTTTATATTTATATTGGATTGAATTCTAAATTCACTCAAAATGCTACTATCCAACAATAAAGGAATATATTAAACCCCTATAGAGACCTCCAATGGAAGTCTATATTTCCCTTTTGTGACATACCAACTGAGACCACAAAAAGTAGTCAGTTAGTGGTAACTAAATACCATTAGTGATAACATGTCGTGGTCACTAAATGTTGAATTTATATATGTGTATATGTGGTTAAAAAGTAGAGTAGTAGGGTTCATATAATTTTCCTCAATGGAATTTAATTTCAAAATTTAGTTATTAATTTTTTAAAGGTGGAAGAAAAAAAATGTTAAAATATGTGATATTATTCATTTCTTTCAATAAATTAATTTTCATCGAAGAAGGGGAGATATATTTGATATAAAATTGATTAAAATAATACCAGGTGAGTTGGTCATGTAGTTAACAACCAAGATAGAGTGTGTGTGTTTGTGTGTGTGATTGATACATCTATTAAAATTGAACAGTTATTATCATGATACAATTTCAAAAAATTGTAGTACCATATAGTGTGGTGTCATTATTATGTGAAATAATTAAAGATGATGATGAAGAATAATAATTACAAAACATAATCAACAACTTTATTACAATAAATAAGAGGAAGACATATGACTTGTTACCAAAGATTTTGATTATTATAAACTACAGGATGAACTAAATCATAGAATATAAACATCAAAATATGAGTTCAAATTTTATAATTGAGAATTTTTTACATATAGGTGAATTATGGTGGCTGTTATGGTCTTGGAGAATTTCTTATCCTACCAAGGATGAGTCTTTACACATTGAAAGGTGAATCTGGTAAATTTTTATTTTTTTATGTTAGTTTATGTTTGAACTTGAGTGGACACAAATTATCACTTTCTCTAACTAGTGGTGAGTGTTGATTTGAAAAATAAAAATAAAAAACTATGATTTCTTATTCAACCACATTTTATTGATCACTGAGAATCTATCAGTGGAACAACAAGTGGTATCATAGCCTTGAGTTTTTCGTTTTTAATTTTATGTTCAAATACTCTACTTTTAACTATATTTTAGGAAGAAAAATATGCCCCTAATTTCTCTTATATACTATGGATAACTCAAATTTAGGGAACAAAAAATGCATTCCAAAACATTATGGTAATTTTTATCACTTATAGAATAAAGAAATACATATTATCATTCTATTAGTAATAGTGAATTCGAAGATGAAACTGATTGATTTCCCCCATGTTTTAAAGGTGCTACCATAATAGGGGTAGATAAAAGATATATGGACAATGATAGTAATGTAATAAATATTATTTTTCCTTTATTCTAGATTTTGAATTTCATAGTGATGAAAGAATTAAAACTACAAGAGGAATTTGCGAAAATCAATGTAATATCAATGAACGAAAAAACGAATGTAAATGAAGAAAAGTTATAGTTTTAGATATTTAATATGAGTATCTCTATAAGCGTGGTGATGATAATATTAGAGGCTTTTTTGTTAGGGAAAATGGGCATGTGATCATTATAAGGTGACATAGTGAGGTATATTATTACCGAGATCATCATTCTTATTTTTCCTCAAAACATTTATCTGAAAATACGCATGTTCTAATATAAATATCCAATTTATATCACATTTTATGACTTACATAATATTATTATAACTTATGAATCTAGGGAATATAATATTATCAGGAAAAGTGGAAATGATGATATTTATATTTCATTCAAAGCCTCAAAACATATTAAATTAATTTGAAAGGTTATTATTGAAAAAGAATCATATTTCTTAGATTATAATAATGTTTTGGAAGATAATTTTTTTAAACTAATGTCCCTTATCACTATAAAATTGGGAAAAGGGAGAGGAATGTATAAAGTAAATATCAATTTGAAATGATTTTTGATTTTTACTACTATGAACAATTCATAAAATTATCCAATATCTAAAACTAAAAAAAAATATTATAGAATAGGTAAATCATATACGATTCTCTAAAACAATATACAATAAGTCAAAGGAATAATCCAAATAAAATACTAAAAATTTCTTAAAATGAAAAGGGTAAAATTTGTTATCAAAAGAATACAGAGGCTGTGAAAATGTAGAATACGTAATGAAATGTATTGTGTAGAAGATAATGAAAATACTTCATTGTAATAGTAGTGATTAAAAAAATTATTTGATGAAATAGGTTAGGAATGTGAAAAATATGGGACTCTGATGATTTATTTTCTAGAGAAATAATATGAGTATCCCTTAATGAACCCTAAATTTGAAAAATAAATAGGAATTTTGAGGAATTATAATCTATCATCCAGTATAATGGAATATTTTTTAATAAAATAAACATCAAAATTATTGAAACTGATTTATGAAATAATTATGATTTTTATTGTTTAGAAGGATCTTAAAATCATGATTTAAGAAAGTGTGAAGTATAAATAGTAGTTTTTCTTACCACAATAAACTTATATTGGTCAAAACTAAAGAAGATTTAGAAAATTCCATATCATGTTTTTAGAACTAGAATTTAGGAGAAGGATAATTCTTCATAAAGGGTAATGTTTGTTTATTTTAAGAAAGTTTATTTTCTATGTGGGGGAAAATAATGAATATGTTTCTGATGAATAAAGGACAAAAATTAAATTCTTACTTATCAAACATATAGATAAATTTTTTTCACATACTAATATTTTCTTCTAGGAACACTATCGGATATGTAGTAACCCCTTGTAGCTATGAATATTATTTTCTCTTTCTATATTTCTTATATATTTTTATGGTTCTTGCTTTCTTCGTCTCCCACTCTTTCTTGGAAATAATATTTCTCTATTTCAAAGTAATTTTACTTTTTAAAAAAGATCCAATATTTATGATTATTCATTATATGTTTTTTTGTGGGTTTGGGCAAGTGAAATTGATTTTATGGTTAATATTAATATATTATTATATTTCTAGGAGGCTTGGGAAACAATTTTTTACGGTGTTTCATCACCTTAAGGATAATAAATGCCCGACATAAATTAAAAATTTTCGACTAAGATCTCAAAATCAATTTGAAATTATTTGAAGAAGTCTGGGAATGTATAACCATCTTGGTG
The DNA here is from genome assembly GCA_963277665.1 of Viscum album. Lineage (NCBI taxonomy): Eukaryota > Viridiplantae > Streptophyta > Magnoliopsida > Santalales > Viscaceae > Viscum > Viscum album. The sequence goes on from OY728137.1 coordinate 922,597,750, forward strand.
ACCATTGAAATTTAATGTATTTTAAATTTATTATCTGAAAAAAAATCTATTCTATTAATAATATGTAAAATAATAAAAACTTTAAGAAGAATTATTTTTTAAAATATGCACACAAATATCCAAATTTGATATTCAAGGGATCACAGTAAAAATATTTTCATCTCAAATTATAAGAGATATTAAATGTCTTGAAAATTGTTTAAAATTAATATATAGGCCTAGAAACCATTGAAAATAATTGGTCACTATAATTTAAAGGATTCAGATCAACATTTATTGGGAAATAAAATTTGACATTAAAAAACACAATATGTTTATGGAATGAAACACATCTTGTTAAGTGTTTCTTACCTTTGTGATGAAGTAAATAAAAGGAGTTATTATTGATGGATGGATTCTTGTTCAAAAAGATATTATATGGGAGAGTTTGGATAAAAGCACATTTGACTATATGTAATTTTTTAATGTGTGTAATACTAAAAATTAATGTTATATTATCATGAAAGAATAAAATTGGTTATGTCACAAAATTGATGGTTTTCTTAGCCAAAGTAATACAAGAAATCTCACTCATGGAGAAAATGTGAATGTTTTTCACATGTTTATATGAGATATAGGGACATTGGATTGACAAACATGTCAAAATTAGATGAATAAAATTTTTCCACACATGAAGGTGGAAATTAAATAACTCCATCTATTAGATTATATCCATTAAGACATATATAAGACCATTATAAAAAGATCAAAAAATAGAGAGAACTGAATAATTTATTTTATTGAATTATTTTATCATGTAACATTCATTATATATAGGAAACATAAATCAGAGAAACTAATTGAGTTCAATACTTTTATAATATGTTTATAGAAGTATGGTTACTCATGGTTGAAAATCCAGACTAATATTGGTGTTGATCACACTAACGAATTATTTTAAACTTATATTAATAACCATTGATTAACCATAAACTCAATGCACTATTTCCACCATAATAAAAAATTGTAAATAAATAGTAGATTAATGGAGGATATGGATTGAATTTTGATGATTGAGCAAGTTACATCTTGGTATTTTTAGTGGTAAATGATTGGAATTATGATTCGTGTAGAAAATGATTATTTTTATAAGAGAAATTATTGTTTGAATCCACATAATATATTTTAATAATACCCTCCATGGTTTATGTGTCTTAAATTTTTTTGAATTCCTTACATTTTCAATGTAAAAGTTAAAAATATTGGTAAATTTGATCCAAGTGGTGTGGGTGGAATCATTATCGGATATCCACCAAATAGTGGAAGATAATGTCATTACATATAAGAGACTAGGATAATAATTAATACTATTGATGTCAATATTTTATAAAATTAACTTATTGATGTTATAAAAGAATAATTTAGATCAAAAAGTGATGAAATTATAGTTTTTTGTTAAAAAAACTGATGAAACATAAAAAGAAAAAGAATGTGTTGAAATTAATATTTTTGAGAAGTAGATTCATCAATTTCCAATGTCGAAGAATAATCTAATTCATATCTTTCAAGGATTAGAGGGCATTCTCACATTAAAATATTTTTCGAAATCAAGATCCTTAGGTACACAAAAGGATAAACCTATTGATAGTAACTCGTAATTTATTTTTCTGTCAAAATTATCCTAATGATGTTAAATAAGAAATTATTAATCAAAAAATTTTAATTATATTAATGTATAATTAGTCAAAATTTAGAATAATGATACATTCTAGTTAGTCACCAAACCTGAAGACCATAATATGATTTGAACAATGTCTGTGTTCCAAAAAAAGCTAAATAAAACGTGAGAAGTGTTTAAAAATGTGTGTAAAGGATATATATAGGTTAAATGAGTGGAACATGATGTGATTTATGAACCTATTTCAAGGCTTTTTGACATTATTGTATTAATTTTTATTATTAACTAGTGGAAATGAAACACGTTTTAAATGGATGTCAAGTATTCTATTATTAATGGTGACTTAGAAGAGGAGGTATTTATTGATCTCCATTTGGTTTCATTTTGGATTAGACGAGAATCATGTTTTCATGTAAAATAACATGTTATATTTCATTAAGAAAACTCCATAATCTTGGTTTTTGTTTTCTGGATGCCTGGTTAAAGAATCTAATTTTTAAAGTGGGATGTGTTTATAGAAGATTCTACATATGTTATGAGAGGAGTTATATCTCATTTTTTATTTTTTATACATATGATATATGAAGTTAAAATAGTTTTTATGATAGTATTAATTAATCATTATGTTGTTTTGAACTTGTTTGATGATTTTGAAGAGGTATTTGAGATTACTGAGATTAATTTTTTTAAATTTTTTTAGATGATCTCAAGGATTTTCAGAGTTTATATGATGGTTCATTATGTTTTGTGAATCCCTATATTGTATTTTTGATAAAAATATAATTAAATTATCATATGGGCCTCACATGACATATTCATAGCACCACATATGATAATAATCCTACACAAAAGTGAATTTGAGAAATTTAAGTGAATTGGGCATTGTAGAGTCAAAAATTACTGAAGGGAGAAAATTATGAGATTCCCTCATAAAGAATTTGGATTAGTAGAAGATTTCATCTGTGTATAGGATAAATAACCAACACATTAGCCATTTTATATTCACATAAAAAATTATATCCATTTTAAAAAATCAAGATACATGATGATATGTGAAAAATCCAAAGAGAAGTTATTATATGGCCTAATGCATTTAAACTGGCCATGAGATGTTTTTCGTACATGTATGAAATTTTTTGTTTAAATTCATATGGGAAAAAGAATTTGAGATCTCTTATGATGTTTGAACTGTTCTAGAATCTAAAAAAGGTCACATTTGTATGCTTTAAGGAAATTGAGTTTCCTGAACTATATTTTATAAACACATGGGTGATATTTTCCTTTTGGATATCGTGATTTCCATTATTTAAATTTTATAATGAATAAAATAAAAATAATAAGTGAATTTTTATTTAGTGATCAAAAATTCACATTGAGATTGAGGTTTAAGAACCATTTATAATCATGAATCCCCCACTATAATAAAAAAATCATCCTTGTTGCTTCCAAATAATGGATATCTCAGAAAAGTTGGAATGGATTTATTCTATTATCCAAAATAATGTAGAAATATATGTGTGCTACTTTATTGGTGTACCTATGTTTTTTAAATCACTTAAAATCAATGTAGTGATTAAATCTATGTTCATTTTGAATGTACAAGTTATTTTCTTAGGATGATTTTTGAGATTTTTTTTAATAAAAATGTTTCTTTCACACCACAATATGGTTAAAAATGATGTGAATATAGATAAACTTTTAAATAACGAAAAAATTTTATGTTTTTTGATATTCAAAAAAATAATTTTTCAAAAGTAATTTCAAAATAGATCATTAAACTACTATATATCATATTGAGGAATAAATAAGAGGGATAGTTTTGTAATTTCATGATATCATTGAGGAGAATTCCTATGTGATATTTTTTAGTGATTCAATGTAATAAAAATTGAGGAAAATAAAAATTTATTTATTATCATGAATCATTATTTCACAAATCCATTGATATATTATTATATTCAGGTTTAGGAATCAGATGTGGGAATGTTCAATTAAAGGGGCTTCTGTATAAGAAAAGTGATTTCCTCCAAGTAATATGAAGTAACTACTATGAAACATTGGATATATAATTTCGACTATGTTGGAGGTGTTACTGGAAAAAATTGAGGGGAAAAGTAATGATCACCTATAATCAAGGAAGTTTTTAGGAAAATATTTTTTATGTTTAAAATACACAATCAGAGAAAAGAAATAGAATAATGATCCTAAAAGGATTTTGGATTATAGTTTTTGTGATGAAAATCATGATGAAACCCCTAGAAATATTTCATACCAAAAATATTTCTTGGAATGTTAGGGAAGATCATTCACTTATGTAATTTCATAATTTCCAAATTTCAAATAAAATGAGAATGACAACTTCATTTTATAATAAATTTAATGATGATTTTGATTTTGAAACTGTGGAAAAAATAACCCTAAATAGAAAATAACCAAATCCAATTAGTTAATTACATAGTGAATATGATATTGAAAAATTTACTATATAGTCATGTATCTTATATCGAAAAATATCAAAAAATGCTAAAATTATGTATAAGGTTTAATTGATCCTAAAGTGGTTTTGATGATTATGTGTCAAGAAATTTTTATAAATTTTCAAAATAAAAAGAATATGTAACATTAATATAGTGATAATGATGAATGTTCCACAGAGGATAAATTTTAAAATTGGTCCAAGGAAGAAATTAAATCTTGAGAAGTTCAAGAAGGTGTTTCCAAGAAGAAAAATAAATAGGTTAATGAGAAAATAATAGGATAAAGACACTTAATCTTATATATAATTAATTGATGTATGATATAAAATTTTCAAAATAAATCTTGTGTAGATAGGTATTAAACCTCTTTATGTTCTAAAGAGGAATGTGGAGAAGATACATTCAGGGAAAAATTATTCCTATCTGGGTTAAAAAAAATGTCTTGAAAAAAAAACCATTCTAAAAAAGGATGTTAAATCTCCAAAGAGGGATCATTCTCTGAAGTTTAAATCTTTAAAATAGATTATTAAGAAACAAATTGTACTCATTTAATAAATAATGAAAACAAATTTAAAGTGGATGATAATGAAAGTCTCGAGAGAGATCTTAAAACAAAACTGATATCATAGAAGATGAATATGTTAAAGTAGAATAAAAAATATCAAAACTAAAAAAGAGATGAAATTAATCATAGAATAAATCAAGAAAACTATTGAATTCATATGTGATATATTTAAAACATAAAATAATTATATTATATCATCCCTAGTTAAATCTGCTTCGGACACATCATTAAAATATTAATCTAATTTATATTATAGTATATAATCCAATTAAAGTTCGTCAGTACGTTGATCTAAAAAATATAATATTAAATTATCTTATATATCAAAGTAATATAAAATAATTCAATAGTATATTAACTAACATAAATAATAATAAATATAATTTCATATTTAGACATTAAATATATAATTATGAAATGTAGATTCTTGAATGTATGTAAAAATCTAATATAAGATTCAAATTTAGTGGCTAATATTTCTATTGTGGAATTTCTTATATCAGTTCTTACATGTTATAGTACATTATATATCTACATATAAGGATAAATAAACAAGAGGTTGTACCTATAAACTGAAACTATTTGAGTCCCCATAGAAGAATGTATTGAACAAGGTCACATCAAATCTATCAACTCAGAATAGGTTATAAAGTTACAAAATTGTATGGTTGATGTGATATTCTTGGGAATTTTTAAAAATTTGTATGAAAAATATACCATGAATATTATCTAACAAATAAAATGTTAAAGGATTTCAAAAGGATAATCAATATGGGAAATAATTCATTATAGAGGTGCCTTTAATGGAAATAAAGAATGAAATTACCTTGATATTTTAATGTTGGTGATCTATATATATGTCTACCAATACTAATATTCTCAAAGAAATTAAGACACATGAAATAGGATCAATTATATTTTTCAGTTATTTATTATAAAATTTATATTTTTTTTTTACTTTTGAGTTTGATTCTAATGGAATCAATGGAAAATATTATCCCTTTTTAGAAATTTTGAAACAAATATTTCATATGTTCCATTCAACTATGTGATGAGAGAAATTTATTTAAATAATAATAATTCATTAATTATTAAAAATAATATGGATGGAAAAATTATTAATAATGGTGAAGGAAATGTAAGAACTTTTTTCAAGTTAGTGATCCATCAATCTCATCATATAGCAGTGATAATGATAAAAATGATTTATGGTATAGGAGACATATCCACCTGGAGAATATGGATATGAGTAAATCCATGATGCATAATGTTATAAGATATCTTCCAAAACTCAATATAGAAAGAGGACATAATTTCGAGAAATGTCAAAAGGGGGATATGACACCATATTCAAATAAGAAGTTAGGTATTTAATCAAGAAGTCCATTTGAATTAATAAATTCATATGTATGTAGTATTAGGAGGAACATGTTGAAATAGGGTAATATATTTTTCATTGAATTCATATATGACTACACCATTATATAAATTTCCTTCTACATGATGCAGAAACTAGTGGCTATTCATATTTTCAAAAATTACAGAAGCCAGTTAAATTACTATATTAGTGATTATATAATGAATGTTTGGATAGAAAATGGAAAATATTACACAAGTAATGATACTGAGAATGATCTATTAAATCATATATAACTACATATACCTCCAACAGAATAGTGTTTATTGGTGAGAATTAGAACTATTGTTGAAATGGGAGTAACCATCCTATCTGAGCACAAACTATCGATGTTCTTTTAGAGATATATTATTTTTTTAA